>JBBPBP010000003.1:19587600-19660133 GCA_037974735.1 Cicer chorassanicum
TATATATATATATTTTCTTTTATTTTTTATTTCAAATATTTTTTGGAGGTAGTATTTTAATGTGGGTATTTGACAAAAAAAATAATAAGTATATTTATAGTGGTAATTTTTTGAATATGAGAGTCTTGATTATTAATGTAATTTAAAAGATTAATTACTTTAATTACTTTATTTTATAAAATGTTAGTTTTGAAATATTAGTAATACTTTAGTAACTAAATTGTGTTTAAAAATAAAGAAAATAAAAGAAAAGAGTAAAATGTGTTTTATGAATTAGACCCATATGCAAGAGTAAAATCTAATTAATAATAATAATAATAATAATAATAATAATAATAATAATAATAATAATAATAATAATAATAATAATAATAATAATAATAATAATAATATTAAGAAGAAGTTGAAGAAAAAAAAGAGAAAAGAATGACCGAGAAACAGTTCCATCTTCTTCTTCGCATAAGCCGCCGCCCTCCACCGTTTTCTTCTCCTTCTTTTTTCGTCGATCATAACTATTATAGTTGGTGTGGTGCAAAACCAAGACCACTGTTGAATATGAAAGCTATTGAGAGACATATTGAAAACCCGTGTGTTTCAACTACACAGTGGAAGTTCTTTTTATATAGATAAAAAAGGAATACAAATAGACAGAAATGCTAATTGGGCCAGAATACTTACAGCCCATCTAATCTAAAATATTTACATTCTAATATAATATTTTAACACTCCCCCTCAAGCTGGAGCATATAAATAAAATGCACCCAGCTTGTTACAAATATAACTAATTCTAGGACCTCGTAATGACTTTGTAAAAACATCTGCCAACTGATCATTGGAATTGACAAAGCTGGTGGTGATGTCACCCGATTCAATCTTTTCTCTAATAAAATGACAGTCGATCTCAATATGCTTGGTCCTCTCATGAAATACAGGATTTGAGGCAATGTGCAGTGCAGCTTGATTATCACATATTAGTGTCATTGTGCTGGCCTCTTCAAATTGAAGTTCTTTCAGTAACTGTTTCAACCAGATGAGTTCACATGTTACTAGTGCCATGGCCCTGTATTCTGCCTCAGCGCTGGATCTTGCAACAACATTTTGTTTCTTACTCTTCCAAGATATTAAATTTCCTCCAACAAGTACACAATACCCGAAAGTGGATCTTCTATCTGTGGGTGAGCCTGCCCAATCGGCATCTGAGTAGCCAACTATTTGAGTATGTCCTCTATCTTCATAAATGAGGCCTTTTCCAGGTGCACTTTTGATGTATTTCAGAATTCGAATTACAGCATCCATATGTTCTTGGCAAGGAGAATTTAAGAACTGGCTTACCACACTGACAGCGAAGGAAATGTCCGGACGAGTAACTGTGAGATAGTTTAATTTCCCAACCAATCTCCTATATCTTCCTGAATCTGATAGAGGCTCCCCCTGATTAGGTAGGAGTTTGACATTTGGATCCATAGGAGTATCAACTGGCTTGGCATTTAACAGACCTGTTTCTTCAAGAATAACCATAGCATATTTTCTTTGTGAAATTACAAGGCCATCCTTGGATTGGGCTACCTCAATACCCAAAAAATAACGGAGTTTACCAAGGTCTTTAGTCTGAAATTGATTTGAGAGATGTTGTTTCAACTGGAGTATTCCTTGCTGATCACTACCAGTTATAACAATGTCATCCACATAAACAATAAGATAGATGCACCCTTGGGCTGAGTGACGATAAAATACAGAGTGATCGGCTTCACTACGAATCATACCAAACTCTTGTACTACCGAGCTGAATCTGCCAAACCAAGCTCTAGGAGACTGTTTAAGACCATAAAGAGACCTGTTCAGCCGACAAACCATGGTGGAAGACTCCCCTTGAGCAACAAACCCTGGTGGTTGCTCCATATAAACTTCCTCTTCAAGATCACCGTGCAAAAAGGCATTTTTAATGTCAAGTTGATGGAGAGGCCAATGTCAAATTGCTGCAATGGAGAAAAATAGTCTGACAGATGCCATTTTGTCAACAGGTGAGAATGTATCGCTGTAATCCAACCCAAAAATCTGAGTATATCCCTTGGCTACCAACCGAGCCTTAAATCGATCAATCTTACCATCAAGACCAACCTTCACTGTATAGAGCCAACGACACCCGACTAAAGACTTCCCATGAGGTAAAGGAACCAGTTCCCAAGTACCACTGCTTTGTAGAGCACACATCTCATCAAGCATTGCTTGCCTCCACTCAGGGTGGGATAATGCTTCACCTGTAGTTTTAGGAATAGAAACAGAAGACAAAGAGGACAAGCAAGTGTAATGCAAAGGAGAAAGACGATGATAACACAAATCAATATAATGAGGAGATGGATTACGGGTTGTGCGAATATCCTTACGAAGAGCAATGGGAAGGTCATGCTCAGGTGGCAGGGCCGGATCCGGAGGTGGCGTCGGAGGAGAGTCTGGAATGGGAACAGGAACAGGCACGACAGAGGGTAGGCGACGACGCTGATATGTTTGTAGTGGTCGTGGAGGTTGGGGGGCAGACTCGACAGGTTCGATAGGAGTAAGAGTGGGTGGAATAGGGATAACTATCTGAGGAGGTTCGGGATTAATGTCCTGATGGGGCTCAGTAGCTATATGGGTAGATTTAAAATATGGTACTGACTCGAAAAAGGTAACATCGGTTGATGTAACGTAGCGGTGTAGTGTAGGAGAATAACAACGATAGCCCTTTTGGGACCGATGATAACCGAGAAAGACACACTTGAGTGATCGAGGTGACAATTTGTCCAAACCAGGAGATAAATTGTGGACAAAACACGTGGACCCAAAGACACGAGGTGGTAGTGGGTGAAGAGGGGAATGGGGAAAGAGGACCGAATGAGGGATAGTGCCATCAAGGACAGAAGACGGCATACGATTGATAAGGTAGCATGCCGTTATGACTGCATCCCCCCAAAAACGGAAAGGAACATTGCCATGGATAAGTAAGGTTCATGTGGTTTCAATGAGATGCCGATTTTTGCGTTCGGCTACCCCATTTTGCTGGGGTGTATGAGGACATGATGTTTGGTGTAGAATACCATTGAAAGCCATAAAACTTTGAAACTGATGGGACAAATATTCTCGAGCATTATAACTTCTTAAGGTACGAATAGAAACCCCAAATTGAGTTTTAATTTCTTGATAAAATTGCTCAAAAATGGAAAACAGTTCAGCTCTATGTTTCATTAAAAATAACCACGTACAACGAGAGTAATCATCAATAAAAGTAACAAAATACCTAGACTCTAAAGTAGACACAGTACGAGAGGGACCCCAAACATCAGAGTGAACTAAAGCAAAGGGAGATGATACTCTTTTATTGACTCGATCAGGAAAATTACTACGGGTGTGTTTCCCTAACTGACACGACTCACAATGTAAAGTAGACAACTTAGACAAACTAGGCACCCGTTTTTGCAGTTTGGTAAGACTTGGGTGTCCTAGCTGAGCATGGATAGTATGAGGGGACTCTGTTGCAGAGCACGTATTGGAAGATGTAGAAAGGTAATAGAGGCCTTGAGACTAACATCCGATGCCAATCGTCCGTCCCGAACTCCGATCCTGCAAGGTAACATTATCATTAGTGAAAGTAATAATACAGTCATGGGACCGAGTCAATCGACTAACTGAAAGTAAATTAAAAGGGCATCTAGGTACATAGAGAACAGATGCAACTGAAATGGAAGGGAGAATTTGGACAGTGCCAACTCCTTGAGACCGGGTTTGAGTGCCATTGGCAGAAGTTATAGTAGGTAAAAAACCAGATGTAGAGAGTGAAGAAAAGAGACCTTTATTACCAGTGACATGATCAGACGCACCAGAACCAAGAACCCAAGGGCCAAGAGAAGATGAGTGGGAGAGGTAAACAGATGAGTTACCAGTATGTGCAACCGAAGTAGGAGAACTAGAGTTCGGATGACTCTGAACCCATCGAAGGAAATCTTCATAATTTGCTGGGGAGCCTTGTGGAGATGGTGTAGTCTGAACAGTGGCAGAAGGATCAAGCTGAGTTGCATTTATCGAAGACGGAGGCTTACCATGCAACTTCCAACAACGATCAATAGTGTGTCCAAGCCGATGACAATGCTCACATTTGGGACGAGGCTTAGAGTTGGATGGTCCTCCACGAGAGCGATTCTGATTATGTCCCTGAGATGCAAGGGCAGCAGTGTCACCTGGAGTTGAAGTCATATAATGCTCAACTGGATGCTTTGCTGGTACTCGAAGGAGGATCGCTGAGGTAGTAGACATATCCGGAACAGTAACAGACCCCAGAATTTGATCACGAGTTGCAGAGTACTCCTGGGGTAGGCCATAGAGTGCAAGGAGCATGAAGAAGGTGCTGCGTTGTTCCAACTCTTTCTGCCGTTCAATGGGATTACTTGCAGCAGGAGGGAGAAGCTCATTAAAATCATGAAGTGCACTATGAACGGTGCCTAGATATGAAGAAATCGAGCCATCTATTGTCTTCGGAGTAATGATATTCAGCAAGCGGTGACAAACTCTATAGAGACGTTGAGTGTCGTTAGTATAGAGTGCCTTTGCTTGACTCCAAACTGATTCACACGTGAGATGTGGACGGAAAATCGGTTTGACATCTGGATGAAGTGTAGACTTGATGACACTACACAGCTGAGCATCTATCTGTTTCCATTTGGATGTTTCAGCCGCAACCACCTTTTCAGGATTTTGAGTGAGATGGTCCTCGTAACCTTGACCAAGCATCCATAGTTTGATGTCGGCGGCCCAACTATCGTAATTTGACCCATTCAATTTTTCGACAGAGAAAGGAGAAGTGATGTAGTTGGAGAAAATGCTCTTTGTTTCAGACTGAGACGTCATGGTCAATAAAGAGTGCCAGAAAACTCGTCGAAACCGGGAAAACAGGGGCTGTTTGAACTGGAACTCGTATATCCGTAACTCGAAACTCAAAACTGAGGGCAGATATGGAAGCAGGAGGCTGAGGCGAGTGCGACGGAAGAAGCGGCGCCATGAACGGCTGCCGGACGCGCCGTCACGCGCGGTTGCTGCTGGCGGCGCGTGGATCTCACGTGCGTGAGGACAGGTGGCGCGTGGAGGCGCGTGAGGCCGCGTGGATGTGTTTCTGGTGGCGCGTCTGAAGGGGTAGGCCGATCTGGGGTGTGCGACACTGCTGGCGTGGTCGTTCGTCGAAAAAAAAAAATCGTCGGAGACAGCAACAACAGTGACGGCAGTGGCGGCGGTGCGTGGACGGATGGATAAAACAGTGTATCAAAGGCAGGGAGGAGAAAACCGGAGTTGAGGACACGGTTTGCCGGAAAAAAAAAATATTCACCGGAGACAGTAGGTCCACCGGGTAGTTGACGATCAGGGTTATCTCTCAACAGGCTCTAGATACCATGTTGAATATGAAAGCTATTGAGAGACATATTGAAAACCCGTGTGTTTCAACTACACAGCGGAAGTTCTTTTTATATAGATAAAAAAGGAAAACAAAAAGACAGAAATGCTAATTGGGCCAGAATACTTACAGCCCATCTAATCTAAAATATTTACATTCTAATATAATATTTTAACAACCACATTAGTGATCGTTGCGATCTCATCTTTCATTCTCAACCCAAATCACAAATTGAAATGCCCTATTACTCTTTGTCAAAAATCACATCTCCGCCTTGTGATCAAGATTCCATCCACCACAACTATCACCAATGAAAACCGATACCATAGTTGGACTCCACGAAACACTCTCTTCTATTACCTATGCTTGGAATCACACACCATTTTACTTCAAAAAATGGGTTTTCACCCTGATCGCGACTATGTTGTTGAATTCTGGCCAACACGTTCATCATCTTGAAAAACTGATATCGTTTTTGGATTTCTCTTGCGAAACCTTCGAGAAGCACTACTCGTTTGTGTGTTTTGGTGAAGTTGATGTCGGACCATGTCGGCGCTCCAGCACGTCGGTGAGGCCTTTTGTAAGACCCTTAATTTTTAAACTCTAAATTATGCAATTTTAGTATATTTTGTGTTGAATTGGTGAGGCATTTAACCCAATTTTATCGGATTTTGTGAATTAAGTACTAAAATCATATTTTGTTAGAGTTTGTAATATGTTTAATATATATATATATATATATATATATATATATATATATATATATATATATATATATATATATATATATATATATATATATATATATATATATTGAGACCCGATTAAAATTATTTGATGATGAATAGTTTAATTATGTGCAAAGAATTTAATACCGGGCAGTTTTTTTTTTATTAATATCACTTGTTGCTGAAAATTTTATCTGTCAATTGAGTTGCGACGAAAGTAGATATTTTTATCAAAATAGATTGAGATGTGAGTGAGGTGATGGGTGTAAGATTTTTAGATAAAAGAAAGCAAATGAAAACAAACCACAAAAGAGCTTAAACATTTTCTCCTAGCCTCGCGACTCCTTCTTCTTCTTTCTCTTCTGTTTCGAAAAAAAAAAAAAAGAAAACCGTGTTGGTGGTTTTCAAAAACAACCGAACATAAACCTCCATTTCTCTCATAGATCTAAGCTTCCATTCGAGAATTGTCAGGAGGGAAAGTTACTCCTCTCCACAGTACAGTGCTTGTGAACTAACATTTGAGGTGTCGACGCGAGCGAGAGTTTTCGCCGTATTTGACCGCGGTAGCGGAAACGGTTGAGAAAGCGATAACGAAGGTAAGGGCTCTTTCCAAATTTTTAGTTTGCATATAGGGACTCTATATATGTGATTGATGTATGATCAATGTGTGATTGCGTGATAATTAATTTCAACGTGAATATATATATATATATATATATATATATATATATATATATTTTGAGTGAAAATACGGTTTGTTACATGTTATGAATTTATGATTAAATTTGATGTGATTAATGTGTGTTCAATGTGTGAATTTGAGGTGATTATGTATTCATAACTGTTAATATGTGCGTTATGAATTTTGTTGAGGAAAAATTATTTTGAGTATACTTTGTGATAAGTTTGAAAAATCGTTAGTGTTAAATAAGTATTAAAAATGGGGAATCTTTTAATAGCTGCATTTAGTTAATGATTGTGGTGAAAAGATTCAGAGTATGCCCATGAATTTCATAGCTTCTGGTGACCGTGATGGGACCGAGTGTCAGCCGTGACCGCGATGGGCCACGGTGTTAAGTGGTGACCGTGATGGGCCACATGGTGGTTCGATATGATAGTTGGTCCATCTTATCCTTAGGATGATTTAACTGATGTGTAAGGCTTGTGATAGGCTACACTCTAGTAAATCGTGCTAGTCTGTGAGAGACTGCACCTTGGTAATTAGTACTGGCCTGTGATAGGCGGTACAATTATGATTTACTCCCCTCGAGGAGGGTTTTGTTTTGGAAATTCCAAAATCATGTGCATTTGCATATACGCATTGCATTAGAGTTCTCGGCACGCGTGTCATGTTACGATGTGATGATTGTATATACATGTTCTGTTGTTGTTTGATGTTATGCTGTGATTGTTAAGTGTTATTGCTTGTCTTATTATCTTGAGTGTTGAATGATTCAGAACCATTTCAAAACTGAAAACCTGCATTATTTTGCCGGCTTATTCGGCTAAAGCTAGTGTGGAGTCGAATACACATCTGTAACGTTCAGTTTTTATTTGAAATTTCAACATCGTATTCGAATACGGATCCTCGTAGTCAATTACAAATGAGTGAATTTTGCTACTGACTTGTCCTGTCGTATTCGGCTACATCCTGTTGTATTCGAATACAGATGTTCAATTTTGCTACTGACTTGTCCTGTTGTATTCGGCTACATCCGGTCGTATTCGAATACAGATGTTCAATTTTGCTATTGAATTGTCCTGTCGTATTCGGCTACATCCTATTGTATTCGAATACAGATGTTAAGTTTTGCTACTGACTTATACTGTCGTATTCGACTACAATATGTTGTATTCGAATACGACAATGCATTTCGGCAAAAACTTCGTTTTCCAACTTTGTTTATGCAACTATGACATATGAAAATCCTTTTGATGAGTAAGCTATGTTGAAAGATTCTCTTGAGCATTTAAAACATAAGTTTTCGCTAAATGTTATTTGTTAATTTCGGTTGGTGACCCTTTACATTATTGTGGAAATTGGACTTTTCCCTCAGATGATACCCGAGTTCTTTCCATCGACTGTTACCTTGACGACGGAAACGTCATTAGACTTCCCTGACCGAGACTCGTCGACTGCTTGGGTATACGAGCCAATCTTTAGCAGGGCTACTTATACGGGAAGGGTAGTGAGAACAAGTAGGAAAGTTGGAGCAGTATATCTTGTGGAGCTCACTTGCGAGAAGATCGACTATCCAGTATCGTTAGGATTGGTGCTCCAGATGAATGGAGCATGGGAAGACGCAGAGGATTCCTCAGTTAGAGTTGAGGCGGAGGCCGCCGTAGGAGCTGGGGATACAGTGGTTGGACTGGGGACTGGCGGAAAGGATAAGGGGTCGATGCCAGTGGAGCGAGAGATTGCAGGACCATCTAGGCGGGCTGAGTCAGAGCTTCCATTTTCGGTGAATGATCCCTTACCGAATGTCACTGAAGTAGTGGACTGTTTTGAGATTCCAGTGTCGCCGAAGCCACTTATCTCGTGGGTGGATCTGACTTGTGCGGAGACCGATCCTTCTATGGATATTGATGATGAGGAGGTTATCTCGAAGATGGATACGTCAGAAGGGACTTGCTGTAACACTCCGATTTTTAAAAGCGCGAGTGTATTTTTTTTCAAAATAAATGGATAAAAACACCAGGTTAACTCTATAAATGAAGAAAATACTTTTGGACAAAACATTTAAGTCGTAATCCATATTACCAAGTCGTAACTCAAACGACAAAAGTCATAATTTATTTCCTCATAATTACAACGAACAAAAAAGGTTTTTGAATTGATAATCCAAATATAAAGTACACCGGCTCCAATAGTTTGTTTCAAATACAAGAGTTCCTTTTTCTACAACAACTTGAAATAAGAAAGGGAAATAAGTAACATTCTTAAATAGAACCCTAAGCTGATCATTAATCTATCTGAGGGTGACTAGTTACTAAGAATTCACGAGCGGCATCAAGCCCCCTGCTTTCGGTCACACAACCAACCCATCGCTGTGCCACGCCTTAGATCGACCCTAGTTCTCATCTGCGGGCAAAGCCCAGATTTCCACAAATTGTAAAGGGTCACCAACCGAAATTAACAAATACCACGTAACATTCAATTTTAAATGCACAAAATCACCTTTCAACTTAGCATACATCTAGAAAGGGTTTGCATATGTTAAACATGCATAAACAAGGTTGAAAAATGAAGTTTTGGACCAAACAGCACTATTGTATTCGAATACACCCTGTGTGTAGTCGAACACACTTGAGAAAATAGCAGAAAAACAACAAAAACAGCACTGACAGCACTACTGTATTCGAATACAGCCTGTCTGTATTCGAATACAGCATTCCATTCAACTGTATTCGAATACAGCACCTTGTGTAGTCGAATACACTTCAAAAAAATCAAGTCTGTAGCTAATTTAATCATCTGTATTCGACTACAACACAATTTAATCATCTGTGTGTAGTCGAATATACCTGTCAAAACAGCAGAAAATCAGTTTTTACCCCTTTCAAAAACATTCCAACACTTCCAAATTCATTCCAACACTTTCAACACCAATTCAATCAATCACAAACACCAACACAACACAAATCACTCGTCACAATCAAGTACGCATATACAAACATCATAACATGTCAAACGTGACTCACGTGCCAAGCACCCTAATGCAATGCGTATATGCCAATGCACATGATTCTGGAATATCAACAAAACCCTCCTCGAAGGGGTGTAAATAATAATTGTATAGCCTCTCACAGACGAGTACTCATTACCAAGGTGCAGTCTCTCACAGGCTAGCACGATTTACTAATGTGCAACCTCTCACAAGTTAGCACGACGCGATAATCCATGTAAAGGTAAGATGAACCATCCAATCACGTGGAATCATCCCCTATACGGATAAGATGAACCATCCAATCACGTGGAATCATCCCGTGGCCCATCCGGTCACCACTATCACCGACGCGATAATCCCCGTAAGGATAAGATGAACCATCCAATCACGTGGAATCATCTCGTGGCCCATCCGGTCACCACTATCACTATTTACTATGAAATGCATGAGCATACTCTGGCTCTCGACAACACAATCATTAAGTAAATGCAGCTATTATAAGATTCCCCATTTTTAATGCTCATTTAAAACTAATGATTCTCAAATTTAACACATAGCATACTCAACGCATACAATCCTCAAATCACATGAAATTGAATTCACAAATCATATTGAATTCAAATCACCACATACACAATCTCATCAATTCATTTGACACCAAATCAAAATTCACACATAAATTGCATTTATTCAAAATCCCACATCTTCAAACATCAAGCATATCTCAACTTTCATAAAATTACCCATAAACATATCAACCTCGCCAAGTAACAATCACCATCACCCACACCTCAAAACTCATGAAATTCAATTTCACAATTTTTCCCACAAAATGAATTTAAATTCATTTCTCACAACATCTCACCTCAAACCCACCAAATTTATTTTCCAAACATTTTCAACCATAATACACCAAATCAAAACTCAAAATCTTTAAACATAAACCACCAAATTTCTTTTCCACAACACACATAAATCACATTAAATTCCTTTTCCCCAAATTCACACATAAATCACGATCAACTTTCTCTTCAGTCGCGTCGCGAGATAAAGCTTTGATCTAGGTGATATCTGAGGTTTTGTGTTTGGCGGTTTTGAAAACCACCAACACATTTTCGAAACAGAGAAAGAAAGGGGAGAATGACGTTCGCGGCTAGGAGGAAATGTTTTCCTTTCTTTTTTTCCTTTTCTCGTTCCTTCCTCTCTCACATATATATCTATATATATAACTTACTAAATATATATATATAAATATATATTAATAACATGCCAAACAATATATATATATAAATATATATATATATATATACTAAACCAACCAACAAATAATTTCAACTTTTACACACATCGCAACAATTTTGATAAAAATATCCATTCTCGTTGCAACTCAATTGATAGGTAAAATTTTCTGCAACTATAGATATTTTTAACAAGATTGTCCGGTAATAAATTTTCCGCAACGTAATTAAATTATTTCGCTCCAGATAATTTAAAACGTGACCCACAAAATATTTATGGCATTTTAACATCCAAAATACCAATTAAACTAGCTAAAAAACCTCATAATTCAACATGAAAGCACCCGAAAATACAAAAAGTACATTTTAAAATTAAGGGTATTACATTCTACCCCCCGAAAAATAGTTTCGTCCTCGAAATTACGCGTCGATAAACAACTCAGGGTGTTTTTCCCTAATCTTGCTCTCCAATTCAACATTCATACAAGAACTTATTTCGTCCGACCTACTCGAATAAAGCGTCGTCTATCCCTTCTTATAGGGTACTTAATAACTTTGTGCACTATCATAGCCGGTAAGACTCGCCCGTTCCATTCAACACGATTTTGTCTACTATCAACAAGAGATTAAGGATGATCAGTTCCTCAATTTGTCAATTGGTAGCCAACGACCATGATGATGGATTAGACCATCTTAACCCAACCGTAATAACGCTCCCTTCGACTTGTACTTAAAGTTATCACGAGGCACAAGCGATCTAACAATCTTCTCAAGGTCCATTGAGTTTCCCTTAATTTCCTACCGACAAAGTACAATCGCCCAAAACTATGCCACATAGCCTCATATACACCCATTTGATACGAAACATCCATTAGGTTCCAAATTTAAACTCTAAGTATGACACCAACACCCTGGGCATAAAACAATCATTATCCCCAAGAACTCCCTAATTTCTCCATTGTCCATAAATCCTCGGTTTTCTTTAGTCACACAACTACACCAAACTACAGTTTCTGATCAAAATATTGGTCTAATTATAACTTTAATAATCACCTCCCAACATTCGATTGGTGATCAAAGTTTCCTAAAAGATTTTCGACAACATGCCAGGGTTATACCACCCACAACACACAAACTTCCTTCAGGTTTAGTGCTTCATTTCCAGAGTCACGTCTCCAACAAAACTCCAACTTGAATTTCATTCACTTGTTAAGACCTACATTCGTCTCATTCCTAACACCTCAAATTCATGTTTCACTAGTCACTTTTCTACATACTTCACAATTCTAGATAAATCCAGAAATAATTTTCCTACATCTGTTGCCAATATTCATTCTGATACATCTTCATTATTTTCGAAATCATTACCTAGCTTACTCTTGTATGTCTTCTTCCACAAGTTGCTCTCTCCTTTGACAGCCACAATTGATACACACCATTGTGCGTCATATTCCAAAATATCATCCAACTTAACTTGATCTTATTTTTTTCTTTCCTCTTACTCTTAAACTTTTCTTCGTTCATATAAGATTGTCATCCTGGTCTTTAAGAATTTCTTCAACATTTCAACAAAGTCTTAATTCCTCCAAATTTCCACACTTCCTATGAAATATTCTACATCTGAAATATATCTCAAACACTTTTCACCCCTACCGTCATTCAACCATCCATGTGGTCAACATCTAGAGTCCTTTATTTGCTTAGCTCATCTGCCATCATACTTCCTCTTGGTTCATTATAGTGATTTCAATAATTCAAGCCTTATTAATTCCCACCAAACTTTTTCATTCCATACTCAATTCTTCCCTATCAAACAAGCATTTAACTCTTTTGATCGATGAACACAATAACGTACCCGTATGACATGCATTCAAGTAGTGCCATTGAATTCTTTGGCGTATTCTTCTAATAACAATGTCCAATTTTCGGATAGGATAATTCATTTCATGAATCCTTAATTGTCATAAGCTACAAACCCATGTGTTGCTCCAACAAGTTTTCATGGCACGTTTTCCAACATTTGGTTCACTCACTGGATTTTCTTATTCATTCTCAACCTTCACCGAGGTACAAATTGAAAGAGTCCCATCATTCGAACGTCCTAAAGAACTAATTTCCATACATTCCCAATAAGCATCTCCTAAAGAATAATTCTCTTTAGACCTCATCCTCATAACTTAGCAGTAAAATATCTCCAAGACCCACATACCTTTCACCATCTATCTAATCACAGAAACAATCATTTCAAATCTTATCACTTGGCTTCCTAAGGACAACAACTAAACCATAAATCATTTGTTTCATTTCTTCCTATTCACTCTATGTCATTGAATAAAATTATAAATTTCTGATCCTTGAAATCTTCAAATACTCATTACACCGTCTAAATTTATCCGTGACATCTTAAGGTATAACACAAGGTCTTATTCATCATTGAATCTAATCATCTTAGTAATATCACTAATGAAAACTATTCTAATCATAAACCAACATTATCAAAATTCCGATAAAATTCCGGTAAAATTCCCGCTTCGTACAGAGCTACGAAAATTAGTTCCCAAGCATCGCAACGTGATCACGATCAACTTTCTCTTCAGTCGCGTCGCGAGATAAAGCTTTGATCTAGGTGATATCTGAGGTTTTGTGTTTGGCGGTTTTGAAAACCATCAACACATTTTCCAAACAGAGAAAGAAAGGGGAGAATGACGTTCGCGGCTAGGAGGAAATGTTTTCCTTTCTTTTTTTCCTTTTCTCGTTCCTTCCTTTCTCACATATATATCTATATATATAACTTACTAAATATATATATAAATAAATATTAATAACATGCCAAACAAAATATATATAAATATATATATACTAAACCAACCAACAAATAATTTCAACTCTTAAACACATCCCAACAATTTTGATAAAAATATACATTCTCGTTGCAACTCAATTGACAGGTAAAATTTTCTGCAACTATAGATATTTTTAACAAGATTGTCCGGTAATAAATTTTCCGCAACGTAATTAAATTATTTCTCGCCAAATAATTTAAAACGGGACCCACAAAATATTTATGGCATTTTAACATCCAAAGTACCAATAAAACTGGCTAAAAAGCCTCATAATTCAACATGAAAGCACCCGAAAATACAAAAAGTACATTTTAAAATTAAGGGTATTACACTTGCGGAGTGTGTGGAGGTCACCCATGATATTGTAGTTGCTAGTGGCTGATTAGATTAGTTTTGTTGTAGAGGGACTTAATGTCTTTCTTTTGGTGGTTGTACTTATTTCATTTTGGGATGACTGTATCTATAACACATATGGTCATTTGACTTTTGTTTTGGAGGGTCCACGTTGCAATTTTTTTTGATGTGACCATGGGGGAATAGCATTCTTGGAGCAGTACTTTTGTGCAGGTATCTGCCGAGATACCCCAGGGGTATGAGCGATGCCTAATAGGTCTCATAGCCCCGGTGTATTTTTCTACTTGTATATTTTGGATTATCGTCTCAAAAACTATTTTAGTTTGTTGGTATTCATGATGTAATTATTTATGACTTTTGTCGTTTGTGTTACGCCATGGTTTTTATTAATTTATTTTTTAAAAAAAACAATACACTCGCGCTGTTAAAAATAGGGGTGTTACATTGTGCTATCAGAGCTTTGGTTATATTGTAGGTGTAAAAATACGTTTTTGATTATACACAAAGACCAATGGTGACACAGCAACAAAAAGAAGAATCCCTCAAACATCCCTTGATGAAATAAATAGATTAAATAAAGGTAAAATAATTCAAGTCATAATTCAAATACATGAGAACCTAAATTACTTTGCATATGCATTAACACTATTTTTCTAAGTCCCCAATAATATTTTCAAAATGATAAAATCTTTATTTTTGACTAAAAATCATGTTGTAATCGAATACAACTAATGTGTATTCGAATACAGATAAAAATGGCTAAGTCAGAGAGTTGGCCATCTCATCTGTATTCGACTACACAGTGAAATTTGAAAAATTTTCAACGTTACAACAAGTTGTATTCGAATACAGAAATCTTGTATTCGAATACAGATAAGAAAAATGGCTAAGTCAGAGAGTTGGCCATCTCATCTGTATTCGACTACACAGTGGAAATTTTGAATGATTTTTGAACGTTGCAGTAGTCGTATTCGAATACAGAAATCTTGTATTCGAATACAGATAAGAAAAATGGCTAAGTCAGAGAGTTGGCCATCTCATCTGTATTCGACTACACAGTAATATGTTTGAAAATTTTTAACGTTGCAACAAGCTGTATTCGAATACAGATATATGGTAGTCGAATACAACAGTAACCAATGCAATTTTTCAGCTTTGAATTCAATTTAAAACATTGCAATTCATTCTCAAACCTCTTGGATCAACAGCCACGAATTTAAAGAGTTGTTTGAGGACTATAAATAGGTCATAACTTCATTTTCAAATTACCAATTCAATTTTACAATTTCAAAGACTTTGAATAAAATTTTCTAAATTCTTCTAAGTCTTTTTCAGAAATTCAAGTACTTGCATATCATTGTCATATCCTTAAGGTTCTCAAAAGCACTTGAATAGATCTTGAATTATTCTACCTTCATTCTATTCCTATATTCTTATCAATAACAACAAAGTGTTTGTAAAAGAAAGTTGTACTTTCTTTGAAGTGCTGTATTTAAGATAGTAGTGTTCTATCTTTGGAAATTTGTTAGAAGATTGTAGCCAAGGTCCCAGGGTGAGGACTTGTACATATTCTGACAGATAGTGAAGAAAATCTCTTGTGGTGTGCAAGAGGACTGGACGTACCCTTGGTGATTAGGGGAACCAGGATAAATCTTTTGGTGTTCTTTACATTACTGCCATTTACATTATTGTTCACTATCCATAAGCGCAAAAATCAATCACGATAATTTTAAAAACAATCAAAATAACCAAACACCTAATTCACCCCCCCTCTTAGGTGCACATCTGATCTTACAATTGGTATCAGAGCAGGTTCAAGGTAAATTACTCCTTGATCAAATAACAAATGGCTTCCGCACTACCAGTTTTCAGAGACGGAGGCAGCAGTACCAAACCTCCATGTTTCGTCGGTGAACATTACGATTTCTGGAAAATCCGTATGCAAGCATATCTTGAGGCACAAGGAGACGAAATATGGGATGCTGTCGAAAATGGTCCATACATTCCAACAACGGTCATCAACAACAAAGAGGAAATTAAAATAAAGAACTCTTGGACCGATGACGATAAAAGAAAAGTGCTATTTGATAAAAAGGCTAAAAACATTCTACAATCGGCACTTGGTATGGACGAATTCTTCCGCATATCTCACTGTAAAACCGCCAAGGAAATATGGGATACATTGGAAGTAACCCATGAAGGCACCATAGAGGTAAAAAGATCCAAACTAAACACACTTTCTCAAGAATATGAATTGTTTCGCATGCAGCCTGGAGAAACCATACTAGACATGCAGAAACGATTCTCCCACTTGACAAATCATCTGACAGCCCTCGGAAAGGTCTTCTCAAATGATGAATTGAATCTGAAAGTATTACGATCACTAACGAGGGCATGGCAACCAAAGGTGACTGCTATATCAGAAAAGAAGAGTTTGTCCAAAATGTCACTTTCTGCATTATTTGGAAAACTACAAGAGCATGAAATAGAACTTGGACGATTAGAGCAAAATGAAACCCAAGAAAAGAAAAGCAAAAATATTGCTCTAATGACCGAATCAAAGGAAGCAGTCAAAGAAGATATTTCTGATGACGACGAAAACATCAATCTCCTTGTCAAGAAATTCGGCAAATTTCTCAAAAATAACAGAAGTTTCAAGAAGAAAAACTTCAGAAAGAGAGATAGCACGACCAACCAAAACTTCACATGCTTTGAATGTGGAAAACAAGGACATATTAAAGCAGACTGTCCAGATCTCATCAAGAAGAGTGGCGGCAAAAGAAAAGATTTCAAGAAAGCTTATATCGCATGGGAAGATAACGACATAAGTTCAACATCAGAAACTGAAAGCGATGAATGCGCAAACGTTGCACTAATGGCGTCACATCACTCCGATGACGAAGAGGGTAGTAACTCAAACAATCTTCCATATAATCATGAATTAGATATAGAATACAATGAAGCACAAAATGCAATAAAGGAACTTCTTGCTGAATGTAAAAATTTGTTTAAACAAGTATCAACTCAAAAGAAAGAAATCTTATATCTTAAAGAAAAAATTAATCTTATGGAAAAAGATGCTGAAAATTCTAAGCAAAATTCTTCATGTAATAAATGTGATTCACTTTCATTCAAAATTACTCAACTAAATAGAGTAATAGAAAGATATGAAAAAGGACATATAGGATTAGAAAATGTTCTAAACATGCAAAGATATTCTAATGATAAGAGTGGTATTGGATTTTCTAAATTTGATAAACCAAGCACTAGTAAGACCATTTTTGTTAAATCAAGCACTCAAACAAATTTAAGAAACATGACATTTGTACACAAAGAACATTCACATAAAGGAAAGTTTATTAACAATAAGCGTCATACATACACAAGTAAAATTCCTATTTGCTCATATTGTGGTATCTATGGACACACACCAAATACTTGTCATGTAAGAAATATTAGCATTCCCAAAGGCCATTGCATATGGGTCAAGAAAGGCACTAACCCCCAAGGACCCAAAGCACTTTGGGTACCTAATAAAATCTGATTTCAATTTTGCAGGGATGCTCACAAAATGCTTCAAATTTATGGTACTTAGATAGTGGGTGTTCCAAACACATGACGGGAGACATAACAAAATTTTCAGCATTGACGCTTGAATCGAAAGGACATGTAGTATATGGAGATAATAACAAAGGAAAGATCCTAGGCATTGGAAAAATTGGAAAAGCACCTTCTCCAACAATTGAAGATGTTCTTTATGTTGAAGGCCTAAAGCACAATTTGATAAGCATCAGCCAATTATGTGACAAAGGACACAAGATAGTCTTCAACAAGGAAGAATGCATCATTCAAAATGCAGCAACAAGTGAAATCAAATTTATCGGTAAACGTTTCAAGAATATTTTCATACTTAATTTAGATGATTTATCCTTGAAAATGAAATGTCTTTTGGTAAGCGACAACAATGATGCATGGTTATGGCACAAAAGAATTGCCCATATTCACATGGATCATTTAAACAAACTAGTCAAACATGATCTTGTTGTCGGATTACCAAAAATGAAATTTGTCAAGGATAAATTATGTGATGCATGCCAAAAGGGTAAACAAACGAAAACTTCTTTTAAAGCCATAAATGTTATATCTACTACAAGACCACTTCAATTGATACACATGGATTTGTTTGGTCCATCAAGAACTAAAAGTCTTGGTGGAAATTCATACGGACTAGTTATTGTTGATGACTTTTCAAGGTACACATGGACCTTGTTTTTGGCAAATAAAAATGAAGCTTTTAAAGCCTTTAAAAATTACGCCAAACTAGTCCAAAATGAACAATCATCCAAGATTGTATCAATTCGAAGTGATCATGGTAGAGAATTTCAAAATACTTTATTTGAAGAATTCTGTGAGGAAAATGGAATTTTTCATAATTTTTCTGCACCAAGAACACCTCAACAAAATGGGGTTGTTGAGAGAAAGAACAGGTCCTTGATAGAACTTGCAAGAACAATGTTAAGTGACTCAAATCTACCAAAGTATTTTTGGGCAGATGCCGTAAACACGGCATGCTATGTTACTAACAGAGTAAACATTCGGCCACTTCTTAAGAAGACTCCGTATGAACTATACAAAGGTAGAAAGCCTAACATCTCTCACTTCCACATCTTTGGATGCAAGTGTTTTGTGCTAAATAATGGAAAAGATAATCTTGGAAAATTTGATGAAAAGGCAGATGAAGGTATATTTATTGGGTATGCATTATCTAGTAAAGCTTTTAGGATCTTTAATAAAAGAACTTTAATTGTAGAAGAATCAATACATGTTACTTTTGATGAAACTAACCCCTCGAAAGAGGACAAAGCTATTTCTTTTGATGATGATGATCTTGAAAGTAGTGATCCACGTAAAGAAGATCCAATTGATCAACCGAGTCAAGAAAATGAAGTCAACATGGAAGAGGAAACCAATGAACTCCCAAAGGAATGGAGAACCCACCGATATCATCCGATTGATAACATCATTGGTGATATCAACAAAGGAGTTACAACTAGACTCAAATTGCAAGATGCATGTTTAAACATGGCATTTGTTTCACAAATCGAACCTTCCAAAGTTGGTGAAGCACTAAAAGATGATCAGTGGATACTTGCAATGCAAGAAGAGCTTAACCAATTCGAAAGAAACGAAGTATGGGAACTTGTTCCTAATCCAGGTGACAAACACATCATTGGCACCAAATGGGTATTTAAAAATAAACTTGACGAAAATGGTATAGTTGTCCGCAACAAAGCAAGACTTGTCGCCCAAGGATACAATCAGGAAGAAGGAATCGATTTTGATGAAACATTTGCTCCGGTCGCAAGGTTAGAAGCAATACGGTTACTACTTGCCTATGCCTGCTCTATGAATTTTGAATTATTTCAGATGGATGTGAAAAGCGCATTTTTAAATGGATACATCAATGAAGAAGTATATGTCAAGCAACCACCCGGCTTTGAAGACTTCAAGAATCCTACACATGTTTTCAAACTAAGGAAAGCTCTCTATGGTCTAAAACAAGCACCAAGAGCTTGGTACGACAGATTGAGTGCCTTCCTGTGTGAAAGAGGTTTTGAAAAGGGAAAGGTTGACAAGACATTATTTATTAAACGAAATAATGGTCACACCTTGTTGGTCCAAATTTATGTTGACGATATCATATTCGGTTCAACAAATAATGCAATATGTGAAGAATTCTCATTGATGATGCAAGGCGAATTTGAAATGTCCATGATGGGAAAATTAAACTATTTTCTTGGTCTTCACATCAAACAACTCAAGCATGGCATCTTTATCAATCAAGCAAAATATTGCAAAGAACTGCTAAAAAGATTTGACATGGAAAAATGCAAGGAGAGTGCAACTCCCATGGGCTCCGGAACATATGTTGATAAAGATGAAACTGGTGCATCTGTAGATATTTCCAAATATCGAGGTATGATTGGCTCTTTATTATATCTAACGGCCAGTCGGCCAGATATCATGTTTAGTGTTTGTCTATGTGCAAGATTTCAAGCAGATCCGAAAGAATCACATCTTGTAGCAGTCAAACGAATCATGAAATACTTAAAAGGCACCATCAATGTTGGACTATGGTATCCTAAAGGTAGCATCTGTAGCCTCGTTGGATATTCAGATTCAGATTATGCAGGATGTAAAACAGACCGTAAAAGCACAAGCGGAACTTGTCATGTACTGGGGAATGCACTCGTGTCTTGGTCATGTAAAAAGCAAGCGTGTGTCGCACTCAGTACTGCTGAAGCCGAGTACATAGCGGCAGGAAGTTGTTGCGCACAAATCCTATGGCTCAAGCAACAACTATGTGATTATGGAATTGATCTTGGATGCATTCCGCTCCGATGCGACAACACGAGTGCAATCAATATCTCAAAGAATCCAATCATGCATTCTCGGACCAAACACATTGATATACGACACCACTTCTTGTGGGATCATGTGCTCAAAGGCAATGTTGAAGTAACCTTTGTGGATACCCATAACCAACTTGCGGACATCTTCACAAAACCGCTTCCTAAAGACTCATTTTTCAAAATACGACGCGAACTCGGCATCTTAAGTGAAAGTGATCTTTGAACGTCAGGTAAAACTGCTATCATCAGGGCAAAGGTATGGCTTAACTCTTGTCTTCACATGTTTTCATGTTATTTGAATTTAGTTGACTATTTGAATAAAAATGTTCTCAATATGTTCAATACTTGTTTTCACATCTTAGGATTTAGTTGACTATGCTTACATGTCATTTATGTGATTATATGACGTTTGTATTATGATCTGCCAAATAAAATTATGACTGTTTTCAAAAACTGGAACTCGTAGCCGAATACAATCAGATTGTATTCGAATACAGATGATTCTGGAAATCTGTATTCGATTACCAGTTTCCTGTATTCGACTACAGGTTCAAAACTTTCTGTCATATATAAAGCTGTAGAGTCAGTATTCGATTACAACTTCATCCCTACCCTCGAGCTTGTTCTTCTTCTCTGCGCATCAGTCTTCATCAAAACTGGTTCGCCCCTTCACATTTGACTTTCCAAACATTGTTTCCTTCAATTATTTGCTGTGAAATCCATCTCTTAAGTTCCTCAGATTCACGAAATTTCAAAACCCTAAACCCCCAAATTCCAATTTGCGATCTCCAGAACCCTAAACCCCTGATTCCTGCTTCGCGATTTCCACATCTTCCATCTCAGCGTCGCGAATCACTTGGTTCTGTCCTCAGTGGTCAAGGATTCACATCTTCTTTTCGAACTACATCGCAGTTTCGAAGTCGCATCCTACAACCTTCAACAAAATGTCAAACCTCTCCACCTCTGTTGAAAACGCACGCAAGCGTGGACCTCGCACCAAGCATGCAAGCTTAGGTCCTTCCAAGCGTCGCTCGAAGAGCATCAGCGTCACGGACTTATCTCGTCTTCTGCATTCTCCTGAGGAAATTACCCGGTTTCGCACACTGTACTCCGACAAAAGGCTCATCATTCCAAAGATCGGTACTTTAGATTCTTTCTCTGCCTTTAAATTTCCGGATTTACTTAGGGCTCAACAAGTTGAGGACTTTATTGCTTACAAAGGTCCGATTTATCCTGATTTGGTTCGAGTCTTTTATTGCAATCTTCGTCGGGATGGCAAAATGTTAATTTCACGTGTCAAGGGAATCACTATTGAGCTTGATTCTCATACTATTGGTACCATTTTGCAAATACCTGATGTCGGCCAGAAACTCAGTCCAACCAATCTGTGCAAATGGCATAATATTTCAAAACATGATGCTTATGCGGCTCTGTGTCGCTTTGATAAACTGACCATCGAACGTAAGCAACTTCAGGCTAGCTCCACGTTTGCGAGACAGCGATTTAGTGTTGGAAACCTCACTGTTGACTTTCGTCTGCTTCACTATTTCTTGAGTTACATTTTGGTACCTAAGGCCGGTAACTACTCTCAACTCTCTGAATTTGAACTTCAGATTCTTTACTTCATGAATGAAGGACTTTCTCTTAACTGGGCATACTTCGTTAAGTCCGTCATGTTTGTATCCCGTGAAGCTGCTGGTTTGCCCTGTGCTAGAGAAGTTTCTCGCATCCTTGAACATTTTGGGGTAGATTTTTCTGAGGAGGTTGTATATACCGTCACTAAGGATAATCTGCTCGACTTGAGTGTTCTTCCTAGCATGAAGATAGTTTGGAGTGAATCACTGCAAAAATACATCCATCAGAGTGATATCAGTCAGGCCTCTGCTAGTGCTCCTCCAGATGATGATGCTGACGATCCTGCTTCTGATGATGATCAAGTTACGAATCGCATGATTATGGAACGGCTTGACTCTCTTCAGACTAGCTTCTCAGGATTTACCACTTCGGTCGATGCTCGCTTTCAGGCTCTCGAATCCACTATCGCTACTAATCACGACAGCTTAGTCCACGAGATGTGTATCATCGCTGACAAACTTGATCACTTCCATCTACCACCAGATCGTCGCTGAGATTGTACCTAGTTTCCTAGGTTTAGTTCGTTTTCATGTGTTACTCGACTTGATCTTTCTACTATTTCGATTACGATGTATTCGTTGCTTTCGTACTAGCTGTATGATCTTTCTGTTTCTATGCTTGTATGACTCTTTGACTTTATGTCTTTTATGACTTTATGTTTTATGACTTCATGAATCAATGACTTTTATGCTTATCTCTGCTTATTTGCCTCCAATTTGTTCTGTCTTCAATTATGATATGTTACATCTATTTCTTTCCTACTGTTGGGATTCTTCTTTTTGATCATGTCAAAAGGGGGAGAAATTTTGTGTACTTTGTTTCTTGTTGTTGTATGTTCAAATTTACATGTAGGTACACAACACACATATTCCCTCCTCCTTCGACACAGATGTTTGCATCTATTACGGGGGAGTATACTACGCCTACATTACGGGGGAGTCGTCAACAACAACAGCTGGTTTTGTCATAATCAAAAAGGGGGAGAATGTAAAAATACGTTTTTGATTATACACAAAGACCAATGGTGACACAGCAACAAAAAGAAGAATCCCTCAAACATCCCTTGATGAAATAAATAGATTAAATAAAGGTAAAATAATTCAAGTCATAATTCAAATACATGAGAACCTAAATTACTTTGCATATGCATTAACACTATTTTTCTAAGTCCCCAATAATATTTTCAAAATGATAAAATCTTTATTTTTGACTAAAAATCATGTTGTAATCGAATACAACTAATGTGTATTCGAATACAGATAAAAATGGCTAAGTCAGAGAGTTGGCCATCTCATCTGTATTCGACTACACAGTGAAATTTGAAAAATTTTCAACGTTACAACAAGTTGTATTCGAATACAGAAATCTTGTATTCGAATACAGATAAGAAAAATGGCTAAGTCAGAGAGTTGGCCATCTCATCTGTATTCGACTACACAGTGGAAATTTTGAATGATTTTTGAACGTTGCAATAGTCGTATTCGAATACAGAAATCTTGTATTCGAATACAGATAAGAAAAATGGCTAAGTCAGAGAGTTGGCCATCTCATCTGTATTCGACTACACAGTAATATGTTTGAAAATTTTTAACGTTGCAACAAGCTGTATTCGAATACAGATATATGGTAGTCGAATACAACAGTAACCAATGCAATTTTTCAGCTTTGAATTCAATTTAAAACATTGCAATTCATTCTCAAACCTCTTGGATCAACAGCCACGAATTTAAAGAGTTGTTTGAGGACTATAAATCGGTCATAACTTCATTTTCAAATTACCAATTCAATTTTACAATTTCAAAGACTTTGAACAAAATTTTCTAAATTCTTCTAAGTCTTTTTCAGAAATTCAAGTACTTGCATATCATTGTCATATCCTTAAGGTTCTCAAAAGTACTTGAATAGATCTTGAATTATTCTACCTTCATTCTATTCCTATATTCTTATCAATAACAACAAAGTGTTTGTAAAAGAAAGTTGTACTTTCTTTGAAGTGTTGTATTTAAGATAGTAGTGTTCTATCTTTGGAAATTTGTTAGAAGATTGTAGCCAAGGTCCCAGGGTGAGGACTTGTACATATTCTGACAGATAGTGAAGAAAATCTCTTGTGGTGTGCAAGAGGACTGGACGTACCCTTGGTGATTAGGGGAACCAGGATAAATCTTTTGGTGTTCTTTACATTACTGCCATTTACATTATTGTTCACTATCCATAAGCGCAAAAATCAATCACGATAATTTTAAAAACAATCAAAATAACCAAACACCTAATTCACCCCCCCTCTAAGGTGCACATCTGATCTTACAGTAGGTTAACCAGTAGGTTGGGAGTCATAATCTGATCATGCGTCGGGGTATGTTGTTTGAGTTGTCAGGTCTGGAGTAGTTGTTATGTGTTGATGAAGTCGAAAGTTATTTTTGGAATTCTTCTAAGTAGTGTTAAGTCTATTTCTTGATGTTGGTTTTGTTGGAAACAATGCCTCCAAGAAGGAACGACGCTGCAAGAGTCAATGTCAACCGGGATGATCAAATGGACGAAGCAATTAATAACATGGTTGCTTCTGTTGCTGCATAGACAGCTGCAAAGACTCTGCGAGATCTAGAGAAAAGGGAAAGAGAGAGCCCGGAAAAAGCTGATCAGTGGATTCAAGAAGTGGAAAAGATCTTCGAAATGATTAATTGTCAGGCAAGGGTGAAGGTCAACTATGCTACGTATCTGCTACTAGGGGATGTTGAATATTGGTGGAGAAGTACAAGGCTTCTGATGGGATCAGCTCATGAGAATGTGAACTGGGAGTCGTTCAAAAGGAAGTTTTTAGACAAATACTTCCCGATGAGTACTAGGACTAAGTTAGGCGATGATTTTCTTAAACTCTATCAGGTAAATATGATAGTGGGTGATTACGCTGCTAAGTTTGAGTCACTGGCAAGGCATTTTAGGTTTTTCCGTGAAGAGGTTGATGAACAATTTATGTGTCACCGTTTCCAAAATGGACTGAAGTATGAGATTCAAGATTCCGTCCTGCCATTGGGAATTCAACGTTTCCAAGTCTTAGTGAACTTTAGTTCGGTGGGACTACTCGGGTGAACCATCAGAACAACAGAGGAAAACAAGTTGTTAAGCCCTATAACCGAAGGTGGAACCAACAGTGAATGCAACAAGGGATACTCGTCCTACTGCTAAAGGACGCGTTTATTGCATGGGTGCCGAAATTGGAATCAATCTAACAACTTGATCCAACCAGACTGCAAGATTGCAGGTAACACTCTAACTGCACTTTTTGATTCGGGGGAAACCCATTCCTTCATTGTTGTGGACTGTGTTAATCGTTTGAAGTTATTTGTGTCTTCTCTGCCTTTTGATTTGGTTGTTTCCACATATGTTAAGACTTTGACCGTATATATTGCGTGTTTACACTGTCAAGTAACTATCCAGAATAGGGATTTCTTGATTAATTTGATTTGTTTACCCCTACAATCACTCGAGGTCATTCTCGGTATGGATTAGATGTCGTATGATTATGTAATCTTGGATTGTGCTCGCAAATTGGTTCTTTTCCCCGAGCTAGGAGTCATTAAATATCTGGCTGCTAACAAACTCGTGAAGTAACAGTGTCAATTATAAGGAAGGGGGTTTGAATTACAATTGCCCCTTTTAAAAAATTCGTGTTTACTCAAGATTGATCTTGGTTATACGAAGAACGATCGTGGTTAGTGTAAAAATAGCAATATCAATTTTATCAATGTAAAAACTGATTGCAATGCATGTAATAAATAGAGATAGAGATAGAGAGATTACACAAGCATATATCCTGGTTCACCCAAACTAGGGCTACGTCCAATCTTCACAAATGTGAGATTTTCCACTATGTGCTCAAGGCAAGATTGTTCTTGGTTATTACACAATTTTTTGCAGATCAATCTTGATCTTTACACAATTTCCACCTTTCTACTTTAGAAAGGATTTCCACAGATTTACCTAACACTCTTTCAGAAAGGATTTTTCGAATTACCTTCTACAAGATAAAAGGATTTACACACACTTCTCAAGTTATGTTAACACAATAGCCTTGAGATACAAAGTAATGATTTTGAGGATGTTAAAATCTGAGTATTGCTCAAATCTTGTTTGAGAAATAGATTCTACAAGTTAAGACTCAGTTGTTACTAATTCTAACACAACATAAAGAAAGGAGCTGCAACTTTGAGTTATGTTTTGTTCGTCATCTTGATACTGTATTTATAGGCTTCAAGAGAGGTTAGGACAACTCAAATATCCGCTGAGATGAGGCCAACTGTCATAAGAAAGTAGGTAGAATGAAAAAGACCAAAAGCAAGAGTGAACAAGCTCAATCTAAGAACATTCTTGCAATCCAAGATCGATCCTTAGTTTAGTTGAACGTGTTCTGACTTGTTCTCGATCTTGTCAGTTTTCTGAGATGACTTGCTTGCTTTAAGTCAGTTTGCAGGCTTTGATTTCAAAATACAACTTTAGTGTACTTTACAGCATGTACATTTGTACTTGTATTTGCTGCAAATGAAGAATGATCTTGCTTTTATATTTCTTCATGAAGCATGTCTTGATTCTTCGAATTCTGGAGTCATTCTGTTTTAGATTTATCCTTGTTTATTCTTGATGAAGATATAAGATTAATAAAGCTTCTAGGATGCAATCTTTCACACAAAACTGATCATTCTTGATTCTTATGGAAGTGAAGATTGATCTTCGTTTTACAAACATATGGTAGGATCGATCTTCGTTTTGCTGTTTTTGCTTTCTTTGATTTTAATGAGATCTGTTTTGAGTTACGTGGTACCTATCTTGTTTTAACATACTCAAATACACAAGTTAAATACCAAAACACTTAGAATCATAATTATAATTTTTAATTAACCTTCTGTTTAATTATCATCAAAACATTTAATTATAGATTTTGTCTTAACAATCTCCCCCTTTTTGATGATGACAAAACATGTTAATTTAGATTTTTAATTTTGATTCTAAATAAAAATTCAGAGAGTTTTTTATTAAAAGACTCCCCCACAATATTTGCTACGTATTTGAATCAAATAATGATTTCATTAATGTCACAAAAAAGGATCATTATATAATGGTTCAAAACAAAAAAATACAAGCAAGCATAAAATGAAAGCTACAAATCACATTTTAAAATCTTAAGATTCTTCTCCCCATTTGTCATAGCAAAAAGGCATAGGAGAGTACAATTAAAACTGAAAATTAAAATGACATGGAAGGTGAAGACCCTTCTGATGAAGCAGATAATGAAGGTTGTGGAATAGGAGCAGGATTTGGCATAGGTGGTTCAACTCCAAGCTTGGGGGCAAGCTGATTTGTCATCTAATCCCTTAGAATAGCTTTCTCTTTGTCGTGATGGGCTTATTTTGCAATGATTGATTATAGAGCAGCAAAGATTTTGGGAATGTCCCTACAAGCTATTGAGGATTCTTTTTCCAGCTTTATCCATTTGGAAAGACGTTGTTTTGCATCTGTGACACCCTAAACCCCAAAATAACATTTATAATAGTTTATACTTAATTATTTGAAGAAAACTTGCAGCGGATAAAGAAAATCTATTGAAGAAAATAAAACTTTTATATCTATTTTAGGATATCTAAATACACATGTAACAATTCAACTTTGTTCCTCAATTAAAACAATGCAATTTCAATGAACTTGATTTAACTAGAATTTCTTAATTTAATTCCCAAGACCTACTAGTACTAAGGTTTTCATATAAAAAGTCATTTGTAATTAGATAAGTAATATACACATTACAACTCTTAATTCACAGTATCACCTATCAGAGCGGGATTTCCCTCAAACTTGAACTTCAAGACTCATTAACCTGTAATAACTGCGATTTCGCAAACGCAAGGCCAAGCAAGTCAAACACAAACAACGAAGGAGGTGAGTTTTGAAATCATGTTAATAATATAATATAAGTAAGGAGAACACGCAATTAATCATAAATAAACCGTATCATTACACAAACATTCTTCAAGGAAAAACATAACATTATAAAGTCAAAACCACTCAAGGAAGATTGATACATTTCACTATAACATCAAATCATCTAAGAAAAATTATTATCGCACACATATTAATCAGAACAAAACAATCACAAGAAAATGCAATGTTATGCATGAGCTTAGACTCTACTTCACAATGTGGTACCATTCTAACTCTGAAGTACTTGGTTAGGGGGCCTGATACTATGCCACCATCCCGGTGGACGGACAATTTAAATTGGCTCTGCCCTAATAGATACCCTCAACTCAACCCGAGACACATATACGGGACAGTCGAGGTAAACGTGTGTTGCATGGTAGCTCCCGACATTTGGAGTGCTACCTCCAAGTCACCTAGGAATTCCCCACCCGAATACCACCAAGGTCTAACAATCTTGCCTTAATGCTCAACAGTAGACCGCCACGATCAGGCTCAATTCAATTGTACTTCCCCAGAATCACTAGGCTTGTCAGGCCCTACCTATATGATGAAAAAATAATCTCCACTTCACAAATTCTCAATATTTATTTTCTCCCCTCGTTGGCCTATGATTCTCCATTAAGACCGTCATCTCAAACACAAATTAGAATCATCATTATTTCATCAACTATGGGGTTACTTCAATATTCTCATCACAATTTTATAACATCATTAATCGTACATAATCATTATCATCATATAAACTCATCACAAATTTACAACATCACTATCATCAATCGAACATCTTCTCATAAACTTATCATAGATTTATATCATAAATCACACATCATCATCAAATAAACTTACATCATACACTGCATTCATATTTTATTATCACTTCACATAAACTCATCTAATGAAACATATGCGCCAATTTCATTTGAAATCAAATATCACAATAGTATCAAATACCACACATTTAACAAAATTAAATCAATCAGCCCCTTATAAATATTTATATTCCACATTTTAATCTCACAATTGCCATATTTGCACATTAATTAATTTATCACTCAAAGGGCTACTGCCGTACGTAGCGAGCCCCGGATGAATTATTTGGAAATACAGTTTTCCCATTCATCTCACAATATATTATACTCATGAATACAAGCGCTCTCTCGCCCCTTACCTTATTCCTACACTTTGACACACGAATACGATTCCATGAGCAAACAGTCTTTGTTCTTTGACTCTTTGTCGTTCAATTGATCTAACTCAACAGTTTATGGGTAAACGTCAAAAATAAATTATGAGAAACTACTTTAAAAACTAAATTCGAAATTCGGTCAAGAAAAATTACCATAAATCGGAAAACCAATAAGTGGATAATGTAGCCACTTTTCACACGATCGTTTTGGCGTTGGTTTCACTCAAATCGAACTTACGGTGAAGAAGAACGGTGCAAAATAACGAATTCTACAAACGGAGAAGTCGGGAATTTTAGAGAGAAATTGGGATTGTTAAAAATCTGGAAAATTGTGTTTAATTGACTAACTAAATATATAAAACAACGTACTGAAATTTAGACTGAAACAAAGAAAATTTTCTGAGACAATTATCAATCGCCGGTATCAATATTCTTCTATTTTTCCTCCAATTCCTCCTTGGAAGCTGCTGCCTGCCGTGCCCATACCTTTCTCTTCTTGTATTTGTTTTTTATTCTTTAATTAGGTTTTACTTGGGGTTAACCCATGAAATACATTTTACTCTTTTTATTATTTTTTTTTTTAATAAAACCAACAATTACAAAAGTTATTTTTTTAACACAATTTAATTACTAATATTTCAATACTACTACTTTATAAAATAAAATAATTAATCTTTTAAAGTACATTAGTAACCAAAACTCTTATATTCAAAATTATCACTATAATAATACTTATTTTTCAAAATACTCAAATTAAAATATTACCATCATTTGAGAATAGTCGAAATTATAAAATAAATAAATATAATATCAAAACTTTATATTAATTACTAAATCATAATAAATATATATAAAATCACCATGTCATAACAAGTATATAAAAATAAAGGAAATCAAACACAATATCACTACTATTCTGAGATAATTATTTATAATATAAATAACTAAACATAGAAAATAGTTATAAATAATTGAAATAGTTATAAATAACTACGTGCATACTTAATATCAGTCAAACGCAAAGAAAAATATTACATTAATTTGGTACAAGTATATACACATAAAATCTTCTAAAATCTTATTCTTTAAAATATTACACTAAATTACTATTTAGAAAAATATATAAAATATAATATTTGTTATTTAGATTACTCATGTAGTCTAATATGTATAATAGTAGCACATCATCTAAAGCACCCATATAACGAAAACTAATCACGAAATTTATCACATGTATTTTAAATTAATTTTAACACCAAATTAATTATTTAAAATCATATTTCAATATTAAAATAGTTTATTATAAAATTTGGGGTGTTACAACATCAATGGGAGTGCTTTGTGAGGGAGCAGCAGATGTGCAAAAAGTTGATAATGAAGCAAAATTTGTACTGATGTTAGGGACAGAGTTTGGAGCGGAATAATGTGGAATGGATGGGCCAGCACTATCTACATCAGGAAAAGCCAAGAATTGACTTATTCCAAAGATTGATGAGGTAGTAGTCTTTTGAGGGAAGACAAAGATGGGAGACATGATTGAAGTATGTTGAAAAGGAAGAGTAGGACATAAGATTCCTTGGATGATGGGTGGAGTTGGAGAGGCTGCAAGATTCACATTTTGGGGAACATCATGAAATGAAGAACGTTCTTCATGATTTGATGGAGGGGAAGATCGTTCTTGAGGTTCAGGAGATTGTTGTTCATGTGGGATATATTTTTTGAAGTGAATTTGGAATTTTTGATTTTGGAGGATTCAGTTGAAAGTGGAATCTGAAAGTGTCTGAAAATTTCGGAGTAAACCATGCCATATGGGACAGTGTTCCTCTTGTAGTCTTTCTGAATGGCAGCAATCATGTGTTGAATGATCAGATAGGGCAGGTTTAGCTTCTTTCGATGAAGAAGGTGATAAATGACTAGAGCGTCATTATCAAACACAAATTCGTAACTGCAACAATGGGGTAGAATGCAGTTTTGACTAATGTTTTTAAATTTTTTTGGAAGGGGTTTCAAATCAGCTGAGGTTTTTAGTGGAACCAGCAGTAAAAAATTCTTGAAACACCTCTTCTTTTGAGAGGTTTAGGGCTGAAAACCAATATTTCCCGAAGATTGTCAAACCTTTAGAAGGCAATTGTAGAATTTCATCTAAAATAATAGGATCAAGTCGAACTTCAACACCTTTTAAAGTAGAGACAATAAGGGACTTGTCCGTAAACGCTTCTGCTTTGCAGTAGAAGGCGTGAATGACATCTGGGTAGTGGAATTCATTAATCTTGAGGAACTCAGTCCAGCCAAGGGCATCAGTGTGATGCTGGATGGAGATTCCTTCGATTTGAAGATTTTCAAAATAAAAAGCACGGCCAATGCCAATAAGGCGTTGAGCCCATTTTTCATAAAAAAGTTTTTGTATTTTGGATGAAATCAGTGGTGGAATCAGGATTTTTGCAGATGAGGGTTTTGTGGAGGTTGTAGATGTCGTGGTTTTAGTGGTCTTTGTTGGCTTTTGGGTTGGAGTTTTATGAGGAGAACGTTCTTGAGGTTGTGGTCTTGGTGAAGAACATTCCTGAGTTTGATCCTAAGTTGAAGATTGTTCTTGAGAAGACGAAGATCGTTCTTGAGATGGTTTTTGCTTTTGAGATGTCTTGGGTTTTTTAGTTTTTGGGCAGCCAAAAACTCTGAAAAGGTTTTAGTTGAGGGAGATTGAGGGTGTTTTGGTTTAGAAGCAGTAGTTTTTGTTTTTGTTTGAGGGCATTTGGATGAAGATTTTGACACATGTTTTTGAATTTCTTGGGTTTTATGAGTGTTTGGGGATTTTGATGTTTTTGATGTTTTGGGGATTTCTGGGGATTTAGGTTTTGATGGTTGTGAAGGGGTAGAAACTTGTGGTTGTGGGATAGGTTAAGATGGTGGGGGTTCATCATCATCATCATTAGAAATGGTATAAATATTGGTTTCAATATTTTTGGTTTTGGAGGTGCCAATGCCAGCTAGAATGCGCATGGATCTTCTTCTTGAGGAGGATGTGTTGGAGGTAGGTTTCTGAGATTTTTTAAGATGTGGAGGGGCCTGGCTGGTGGAAGGAATGGGGGATTGAAACAAGGGAGGAAGGACAATGGAGAGAGGAGCAAGAGTGATTGGAAAAGGGCTTGTTTCAAGGGAGGAGGACATGTAGTCTGAGAAAGTTCTCTCAGAAGAAGAAGAATGAGGGGGTGTGGGTCTGGGTGGAGGAGACGGTGATCTAATAGGAGATGGGGATGATGATGGTGAAGGAGATGGCGTTGGTTGAGATGTTCTGGGATGTTTATGAGTTGTTGTTTTTGTGCGAGCCCTTTTTGGTTAGAGGAAAGAAGATGAGAGCTTGAGGAACACGAAGGTAAGATGATGAAGGTGTAGAGAAAAAGTTTTGAACTTTTTAATTTTAGGAATGAAATAATAAGTGGCCGTTTTTTGATGTGCTGCAGTTGATTGAGGAGTGGAAGGGTTGCCACGCGTGTGATGGGATTGATAGGACAGTTGAGCATGGGGAAATAGGAAAAAGAACGCGTTACTTTTTCCAAAAAAATGGCAGACGTTTCAGATAAAAAGGTTGTTTTTGAAAGATAGTAATGATGAAGAACTAGGATCGTTCTTGAGTATCTTGACACAACAAGTAAAAAACGAAGATCGATCTTCGTTATGTCCAGATTGATCCTGTTTCAAAATTATCAATCTTGACCAGGATTTTTAACAATTTTTAGTCGTTCTTTGATGGAATTGAAGCTATCTTCAACAAGAGGCTTAGTAAAAAAATTAGCCTACTGATTCTTTGTATCCACAAAAATCAATTCAACCTCATTTTTACTCACATGATCCCTAATAAAGTGGTGCTTTATCTCAATATGTTTAGACCATGAATGTTGAATAGGGTTTTTAGACAGATTAATAGCACTGTTATTTCACAATATATTGGAATATGAGAGTACCTTACTGAATAATCTTCAAGTTGATTCTTGATCCATAAAACTTGAGAGCAACAATTTGCTGCTGAGACATATTAAGCTTCAATTGTTGATAGTGCAATCGTGTTTTGTTTCCTACATGACCAGCTTATTAAGGCTTCTCTTAGGAATTGACACGCACCACTTGTGCTTTTTCTTTCCATCTTATCACCAGCATAATCGACATCACAGTAAGCTACAAAATCAAAATGAGAACCTTTGTTGCACCAAAGGCCAAGATCAGTAGTACCTACTAGATAACGAAAGATTCTTTTGACTGCCGTTAAATGAGACTCTTTAGGTGAAGATTGAAACCTAGCACATAAGCCTACTACAAAAACAATGTTAGGCCTACTTGCAGTTAGATAAAGTAAAGAGCCAATCATTCCTCGATATTCTTTTTCAGAGATTGACTGTCCATTTTCATCTTAATCTAATGAGGATGATGGATGCATGGGAGTTGTCATGATCTTGGCTTCACTCATTTTGTATTTCTTTAAAAGTTCTTTGGTATATTTTTCTTGACAAATGAAAATTCCATTTGTATATTGTTTGATTTGTAAACCATGAAAATATCTCAACTCTCCCATCATACTCATTTCAAATTCACTTTGCATGGGATTTGAAAAATCCTCACACATTTTTTCATTTGTTGACCAAAAAATAATATCATCAACATACACTTGAACAATGAGTAAATCATTTTTACATGTTTTCTTAAAAAGTGTTGTGTCAATGTTTCCATGGGAAAAATTATTTTTGATAAAAAATGAACTCAATCTTTCATACCAAACTCTAGGACCTTGTTTTAAACCATACAAAGCTTTGGTGAGTTTAAAAACATCGTTTGGTTTCTTTTGATCTTCAAATCCAGGAGGTTGATGAACAAAAACTTGTTCATTTAAAAATCCATTTAAAAATGCACTTTTAACATCCATTTGAAAAAGTTTGATGTTTTTATGTGATGCATATGCAAGAAGGATTCGAATGACTTCTAACCTTGCAACTGGAGCAAAGGTTTCATCATAGTCTATTCTTTCTTGTTGATTATAACCTTGAGCAACCAACCTTGCTTTGTTTCTTACCACGTTTCCTTCTTCATCTAGCTTATTTCTGAAGACCCATCGTGTTCCAATAATTGTTTGATCTTGTGGATTAGGGACAAGAGTCCAGACTTCATTTTTCTCAAACTAAAGAAGTTCTTCTTTCATCGCATCGATCCAAGATTGATGAATTATTGCTTCTTTGATGGATTTTGGCTCTACTTGAGAAATCATTGCCATGTTGTTGTTTGCACCGTCTTTAATTGATCTTCTTGTTCTAATGCCATCAGTTATATCCCCAATTATTTGATTTGGAGGATCATCATCTACCAGTCTCCCGCTTTTGGTAAGAGTTTGAAATGGAGACTGTTTATCAATCTCATTTTCCTGAAGATCAATCTTCTGCGTTTGCCCATATTATTCTTCCTCATCCTCATCTTTCTTTTTCAACTCAAGATCATCAAACTCATCAAATAAAATGTGTATACTGACCAAATAAAATGTGTATACTGATCAAATAAAATGCGTTTGCCCAAGTTATCTTTATTGTTTAAAATGTAGCAATAACAACCAAAGATGTGAAAATATGAAATATTTGGTTTTCTGTTTTTCCAGATTTCAACTACATTTTGTTGAGGAGTTCTTGCACAAGATAGATTGTGAGATATGCCAAGTTCTTCAAAAAAATTTTTTGAAAGATGCATTTATAAATTCACCTCCATGATCACTTCTTACAGTGATGATGTTGGCTTCTTTTTCATTTTGAACCTTTTTAGAAAAGTTTTTGAAAACATCAAATGCATCATCTTTCTGTTTTAAAAATAACACCCATGTGTATCTAGGAAAATCATCAACAATGACAAATCCATATTTCATACCTCCTAAACTTGTGGTTTTGATGGGACTAAAAAGATCAATGTTAAGTAGTTCAAGAGGTTTTTTAGTTGATATAAACTCTTTTGATTGAAAACTACTTTTAACTTGTTTTCCTTTTGCACATGTTTCACATATTTTATCTTTTTCAAAGTTGATTTTAGGAAGTCCTCTAACAATATCTAATTTTGACAAAATTGAAATTGTTTTCATACTTACATGTCCAATTCTTTTATGCCATATCCATTTGTCTTTATTCATGAACATGAGACAAGATTCAACTGGTAATTCTTCAATGTATAAAATGTAAAGATTTTTCTTTATGGATGCAGAAAATATGATTTCTCCAGAAGTTGCCATTCTCACTTCACATATGTTTGGTTTAAAAATAACTTCAAAGCCATTATCTCAAAGTTTACTAATGCTGAGAAGGTTATGTTTTAATCTTTCAACATATCGAACATCATTGATTTTGGCAGAATTTATTTTACATATGGTTCCATTTCCTTTGATTTTGGCTTGATCATTGTTTCCAAATGTTACAGATTTTCTATCTTTTTTGATAAATGACATGAAGCAGTTCTTGTCACCCGTCATATGCCTTGAACAGCTACTGTCCAAAAACCATGGCCTTTCTTGACATCTTGAGATCCATGCTGCATGATGTGTTATATCACTTTTCCTTTGATTTTGGCTTGATCATTGTTTCCAAATGTTACAGATTTTCTATCTTTTTTGATAAATGACATGAAGCAGTTCTTGTCACCCGTCATATGCCTTGAACAGCTACTGTCCAAAAACCATGGCCTTTCTTGACATCTTGAGATCCATGCTGCATGATGTGTTATATCACTTTTAGGTACCCACTTGATTTTGGGTTTTGAGGAGTTAGTTTTCAAATCTGATTCCTTCTTGGTGTTTAAGATAGTCTCAGAGTGACTAATTTTGGACCAGGATGAGTGTTTAGTTGTTAGTTTTTGAAAAGGTTTGGAAAACTAAATTTCAACAGATTTTGGTAAAGCTTCAAATCGTTCTTCGTTTTTAACATGACCTGAAGATCGTTCTTGTTGTTTCAGATTTTGAGAAAATTTTGCTTTTGCTCTAAACTGTTCTTCCTTTTTGAAAATATTTTTGTTCTTGATTTTTTCATCCGTTTTTAAAAAATAGCATGCAAGTTCTAAGTGCCCAATTTTGTTACAATATGAATATTTGATTTTGCAATTCCCCTCTTTTCTTTCAGGAACAAAGAAACTTTCATACATTTTGGATTTTTGAGTTTTATCAAAACCAATCCCAGTTTTCATTCGTACTCTGTCTTGTACAGAATATGCTTTGCCAAGTGAGCGCATTTCATTAACTATAGTTGTGAATCTTGTGTACATTTCATCGATTGTCTCTCCATCATTCATTTCAATCAATTCGAATTTTCGAATGCCAATATCAATTCTTTTTTCCTTAACATGGCTTGTTCCCTCATGGTGAGTTTGCAACGTGTCCCATACTTTCTTGGCCGTATCACATTCATCTACTCTTTTACTTTCTTCCCTGCTTAAAGCACATGATAAACATAATTGAGCTTTTGAGTTTAGGAGTGAGTACCTTAGATTTCTCATCTGCGGTCCACTCAGCTTCTTTCTTTTCAGCCGATGTTGAGTCGTTTTGATCTACTCTTGGTATGAAGTCTCCATCTGTGATGATTCTTCACATACCACTATCTTGTGACTTTAGGAAAAATTGCATTTTGCTCTTCCAGAAGTAATAATCTGATCCATCAAAGTATGGTGGTCTGTTTGAAGACCCTCCTTCATCAATGTATTTAGCTTTTGACATTATCTTCCTGAAACTTTTTCTCTAACACTTTTTGGGTGTTTAATCCTTAGAGACTGGCTCTGATACCAATTGAAGTAACAATTTCAATTATAAGGAACGTGGGGGGGGGGGGGTTTGAATTATAATTTCCCCTTTTAAAAAATTCCTGTTTAAAACTAAAAGTTTAACTCAAGATTGATCTTGGTTATACGAAGAACGATCTTGGTTAGTGTAAAAACAGATATATCGATTTTATTAATGTAAAAACTGATTGCAATGCATGTAATAAATAGAGATAAAGATAGAGAGGTTACACAAGCATATATCCTTGTTCACCCAAACAAGGGCTACGTCATGTCCTCACAAATGTGAGATTTTCCACTATGTGCTCAAGGCAAGATTGTTCTTGGTTGTTACACAACTTTTCCCAGATCAATCTTGATCTTTACACAATTTCCACCTTTCTACTTTAGAAAGGATTTTCACATATTTACCTAACACTCTTTCAAAAAGGATTTTTCGAACTACCTTTTACAACATAAAAGGATTTACACAAACTTCTCAAGCTATGTTAACACAATAGCCTTGAGTTACAAAGTAATGATTATGAGGATGTTAGAATCTAAGTATTGCTCAACTCTTATTTGAAAAGTAGATTCTATAAGTTACTGATTCTAACACAACACAATGAATGGAGCTGCAAGCTGAAGAATGATATTGAGAGAACTCGAATATGATTGTATGATTGATGCTTTTCTTGGCACTTTGAGTTTTGTCTTGTTCTTCATCTTGATACTGTATTTATAGGCTTCAAGAGAGGTTAGGACAACTCACATATCCGCTGAGATGAGGCCAACTGTCATAAGAAAGTAGGTAGAATGAAACAGACCAAAAGCAAGATTAAACAAGCTGAATCCAAGAACATTCTTGCAATCTAAGATTGATCCTCAGTTTAGGTGAAGGTGTTTTGACTTGTACTCGATCTTGTCAGTTTTCTAAGATGACTTGCTTATTTTAAGTCAGTTTGCAGGCTTTGATTTTAAAGTACAACTGTAGTGTACTTTACACTCTGTACCTTTGTACTTGAATTTGTTCCAAATGAAGAATGATCTTGATTTTATATTTCTTTATGAAGCATGTCTTGATTCTTCCAATTTTGGACTCATTCTATTTTACATTTATCCTTGCTTATTCTTGATGAAGATATAAGATTAATAAAGCTTCTAGGAGCATCTTCACACAGAATTGATCATTCTTGATTCTTATGGAAGTGAAGATCGATCTTCGTTTTACAGACATATAGCAGGATCAATCTTTGTTTTGCTGTTTTAGCTTTCTTTGATTTTAATGAGATCTGTTTTGAATTGCTTGGTACCTATCTTGGTTTAACACACTCAAATACACAAGTTAAATACCAAAACACTTAGAATCATAATTATAATTCTTAATTAACCTTTTGTTAAGTTATCATCAAAACATTTAATTAGGGATTTTGTCTTAACAACTCGGAGTGTCACTGAGAGAAGGAACTCAAGAGTTTCTTTCATTAGCTAACGTGGAGAAGGAACTCGATGTGAGTATAGAAGACGTGGTTCTTGTCAAGGAGTACCCAGACGTATTTCCAACAAAAATTCTAGGATTACCACCAGTAAGAGAGGTGGAGTTCTTTATTGATCTACACCCGAGAACCAGACCTATTTCAATTACGCCGTATCAGATATCTCCATTGGAATTAAATGTGCTCAAGGGCCAAGTTGAGGATTTGTTGGAGAAAGCATTTATCAGACCAAATGTGTCACCATGGGGAGCTCCGGTATTGTTAGTTAAGAAGAAGGACGGAGCTCGTGCTTATGTGTGGATTATAGGCAACATAATAAGGCAATTATTAAGAATCGTTATCCTCAACCACGTATTGATGATTTGATCGATCAGTTAAGGGGAGTCGCAGTGTTTTCGAAGATTGACTTGAAGTCAGGTTACCATCAGATTCGAGTAAGAGAAGGAGATATTCAGAAAACTACTTTCAGAACCTGTTACAGACATTATGAATATCTTGTTATGCCATTTGGAGTTACCAATGCACCAGCTATTTTTATGGATTACATGAATAGAATCTTTAGCCTATTTCTAGATAAGTTTGTTGTGGTGTTCAAGGACTTAGGAAGAACATGGAGGGCATTTGCATCAAGTTCTTAAAGTTTTATGCAAGAAGCAATTGAATGCCAATCTGTCGAAGTGCAAGTTTTTGCTAGAAGAAGTGAACTTCTTAGGACATGTGATAACCAAAGAAGGAATTAATGTGGATCCGGCAAAGATTGAGACAGTCCTCGCTTGGAAACAGCCTCAGACTATCACTGACGTATGAAGTTTTGTCGGACTAGCAGGATACTACAAGAGGTTTATTTAAGGTTTTTCTAAGATTGTAGCTCCATTGACACAACTCACTAGAAAGGATCAACCGTTCGCATGGACAGAGAAGTGTGAGGAAAATTTTCAATTACTAAAGAAGAAGTTGACAACCTCACCAGTATTGGTCTTACCACAACTAGAAGAACCATATGAGGTTTACTGTGATGCGTCTCACCAAGGTTTGGGATGTGTTTTGATGCAACACAAGAAAGTTGTAGCTTATGCCTCGAGACAATTAAAGACTCATGAAAGAAACTATCCTACTCATGATTTAGAGCTTGCTGTTGTAGTTTTTGCATTAAAGATCTGGAGGCACTACTTATATGGATGCACGTTCACAGTGTTCAACAACCATAAGAGTTTGAAATATTTTTTTCATCAGAAGGAATTAAACATGCGTCAGAGAAGATGGATGGAGACTCTCGAGGATTTTGATTTCACATTGCAGTACCACCCTGGAAGGCCAATATGGTGGCTGATGCGTTAGGTAGAAGGAGCGCGTCAGTGTCTTCAACAGTAATGACTAGACAACAAGAGTTGTGGGAACCATTTAGAGACCTACACTTGAACGTAGAGGTTGCACCGAGGATTTTGAAATTCGGAATGATTAAGATTTCGAGTGGCCTACTTGAAGACTGTAACGCCCCTGATTTTGATCCAAGACATTACTTAAAAGTATTTGTTTTCTTTCAAAAACGACATAATTTTATTTATTAAAGAAAGTAGTTTATCATGTGATCAATAAAATTTCACTAGTAAATAGCACAACGCAATTTACTGGATATCATTTAAATTCTCTTTAAGTGAAGTAAAAATGATGTTGACTAATTTAGATTTTTCCTAGCGGAAGGACCTCACCTCCGCATTTCTATTTAACATTGACGATGAAAAGTAAATAAACTTTAAAAATATACCACATCGGTCTTATCACTACAAACATTATTTTTTAATTAAGGTACCCCTTATTCCCACGCGCGTGCGCCAAGCAAACGTCATTCATGCAACTCTTCGAGATTGTTAGTACCTAAATGTTGGTGTAAGGGGTCAGTTCATCCCATGGCAAAATTAAACCAAATAATAAGTTAATAACCATAACATACGAATATAAAATCTTTTTGTAATAAAAGATTTAGAGAAGTTGATTTTTTTTTATCATTCACAAAGATGTATCAAAAGTCATAAAAAGGCATCTAAATAAATCGAGTAGCAACTCACCTTAGAGAAAATAATTAGATCAAAATAAAAATAACAATAAAATGAATGCAAGTTGTGCATGCTCCTAAACATATATGTTTCGGATATAACCAGCCACACAGGCATCTACACAAAAGTCACCCATACCAATGGGGAAAATTAAACCAGCCACACAGGCGTGCACAATGATGCATATGATATGTCATGAAATGATAATGATGCTCGAAATTTACAAATCACTAGTCACTGAGGTAACCAGCCACTTAGGCAACCACAAAAAGAAAACTATTCAAACCATAAATCACCATCCACTTAGGCAACCACAAAGATAATAATATTTACAGTTAAATTTTAATCACATATGACATCAACATTTTATTCTCATGGATGCTTACAATCAAAGAATTAGTAATTTTACTATCCCAAATATATAACACACAAACACGCGAATAAATATCTTTGTGTGACACCCTAAACTCCAAAATAACATTTATAACAATTTTTACTAAATTATTTGAACAAAACTCGCAGCAGATAAAGAAAATCTCTTTAATAAAAAAAACTTTTATAACTAGAATTTCTTGATTTAATTCCCAAGACTTATTGGTACTGAGGTTTTCATATAAAAAGTCATTTGTAATTACATAAGTAAAATACACATTAAAACTCTTGATTCCCGGTATCACCTATCAGAGCGGGGTTTCTCCCAAACTTTAACTTCAAGACATATTAACCTATAATAACTGCGATTTCGCAAACGCAAGGCCAAGCCAGTCAAACACAAACAACGAAAGAGGTGAGTTTTGAAATCATGTTGATTGTATAATATAAGTAAGAAGAACACACAATTAATCATACGGCAAGGTAGGGTAACCACCAAATCAAAAGGCAAGGTAGTAATAACAAGTTGGAGCAAATCCACCCAATCCAATGAAATGAATGAGTGTGTTGCCCCTGAATCATATATTACTTTAAGTGATTTTCCAACGATTAAACACTCACCTTGGATAAGTTCAGATGAAGATGGGGCTTCTTCTCCATTGATATGGTAGTCACCCATACCATAAATCACCGGCCACTTAGGCAACCACAAAGATAATAATATTTAATGTTAAATTTTAATCACATATGACATCAACATTTTATTCTCATGGATGCTTACAATCGAGAATCAGTAATTTTACTATAACAAATATATAACACACAAACACGCGAATAAATATCTTAGAGTCACAAATTTCAGTTTATAAACTATAAAATGGGATTAGCCACGTGTTATTGATAGACATCAAAACCTAAATAATGAAGAACACAAACAAATATGGACTTTATTTCTTCTACTATAAAATTTCTCCCAATGATTAGTCATTTAGACATACAACTCAAGGTTTACCACTAAACACATCACAAAAATCAACTTAATCGTGTTATCACAATTAAAAATTAAAACTTTTCATCAATTCCCTCAAAACTCATATAGTATTCATAAAAATCAAAACTTTGAAATGAAACAACACAAAATTCAAAACTTTAGATTAAAAACATCCTAACAAACATATTACTCATGAGATCATAATAAAAATCAGCAATGATAGGATTTGTGTACCAGCAATTACAGATCTGAGGACACAATTTTGGAAAATGCTCAAAAGAGCAAATTGAGCATCCATCCTGGAGCAACAAAGATGTATCAGGACTTGAGGAAGAATTATTGGTTGCCATGAATGAAGAGGCATGTAGCGAAATATGTATCAACTTGTTTAACTTGTTAGAAAGCGAAAGTGGAACATCAGCGACCTACTAGAATGTTACAACCTTTAAATATACCAGAGTGGAAGTGGGACAACATTTCCATGGATGGTTCTATTTGGGTGATAGTGGATCGATTAACTAAATCCACACACTTTTTACCAGTAAAGACCATCTATAAGGTAGATAAGCTAACAAAGATCTACATTGCAGAGATTGTGAGATTACACAGAGTACCATCGAGTATTGTATCAGACCGTGACCTGAAATTCACGTCGCATTTTTTGGGAGCGTTGCATGAAGCATTAGGAACGAAACTATGATTGAGTTATGCATACCATCCACAAACGGACGGACAAACTTAGAGAACAAATCAGTCATTGGAAGATTTATTGAGGGCATGTGTATTAGATGATTGAGGAAGCTGGGATGATGTACTACCATTGGTTGAGTTTACCTACAACAATAGTTTTCGCTCAAGTATTGGAATGGCACCATATGAGGCTTTGTATGGATGCAAGTGTCAAACGCTTTTGTGCTGGTATAAGGACGGTGAAAGTATGATTGTAGGACCTGAGGTGGTGCAATAGACTATAGATAAGGTCAAAAAATAAAAGAGAAAATGAAGGTCTCACAAGATCGTCAAAGGAGTTATGCGGACAAGCGTCGTATACCTTTATGTAAAACACATGTTTTTGATGAAGACAAAAACCAAGAATTGTGATCAAAGTAACAAAGCTCAAAAAGAAGCCCAAATATCAAAGTTAACAATAACCATACATATTAGATGTTTAATAAATGTAATGGTACATGATGCAATCAAATACTCCTATATTTCAAAAGTACATGAGAACCATTCATCTTTGCATATGCATAAAAAGGATTTTCATATGTCAAAATTACATTAACAATGTTTAAAAATAATGTTTTTGATAAAAAGCAATGTCGTATTGGAATACATCATATTGTATTCGAATACAGATGCTAAGTCTGTAGCAAAAATTGAACATTTGTATTCGACTACGAGATGTTGTAGCCGAATAAAAGTGCTAAGTCAGTAGCTAAGACTGCACATCTGTATTCGACTACAACCTGATGTAGTCGAATACAAACAACAAGCTAGTAGAAAAATTCACATAGTTGTATTCGACTACATGGACTTTGTATTCGAATACAAGATGAAAATTTTAAATAAATCTGAATGTTATAAGAGGTGTATTCGACTACACATATATTGTATTCGACTACATACATATGGTATTCGAATACAACTGAAAACAATGCAATTATCCAGATCTGAAATGGTTCTAGATCATTGCATTTGTTCATCAAACCTCTTGGAACAACGGCCACTGATCTGAAGTGATGTCTACAAACAATCCTACTACCAAAACCTTGAACAACTTTGAACAATTTTCTGAAATTTTCTCAAAGTTATTTTTCATATTTCAAGTACTTGCAATACATTTTCATATCATTGAGAAAGGTTCTCAAAGTACACTTGAAATAATATTGGATTGATATCATTGTAGAACTATTATATTCTTATTCCAAGTTAAAGAACATTTTGTTGAAAATCACTAAAGTGGTGTGCTATCTTAGAAGTTTTGTTAGAAGTTTGTAGTAGAGATCCTAGGGTGGGATTTGTACATTTTCTGACAATAGTGGAAAAATCTCTTGTAGTGTGCAAGAGGATTGGATGTACCCTTGGTCATAAAGGGAACCAGGATAATATTCCTGTGTCCATTAATTTTCTGCCATTTACTTATTGCCTTACATTGTCTAAATAACAAAACTCGATTACTAAACCTCTGAAAACAAGAAAATTTCCTAACACATAATTAACCCCCCCCCCCTCTTAGGTGCACCTCTGTTCTTACACTTTAGAATTCGAGCAGGGTGACCATGAGTCTTACCTACGACTGGAGTTGGTAGAGTCATAAAATCAAATAAATTAACTTTGAAATTTATAGGACCATACCAAATTTCTGCATGAATTGGACCTGTAGCTTATCGGATTGCATTGCCTCCGATACTGTCCAATATTCACGACGTATTTCACGTGTTGCAATTAGGGAAATACATTCCAGATCCGCCGCATGTGATTGAACCAGACACAATTCAACTAAAGGATAATTTGTCATTTGAAGTACTACCTATAAGAATTGACAACAGGAAGATTAAGCGATTAAGGAATAAGGAAGTTTCATTGGTCAAAGTGATTTGTAACCCAACTACTGGAGATCTGACTTGGGGATTAGAGAGCAAGTTGAGGGAAAAACACCCTGATTTGTTTACCGACGCGTAGTTTCGGGGATGAAACTAATTTTAGGGGGGTAGTAATGTAAGACCCTTAATTTTAAACTCTAAATTATGCAATTTTAGTATATTTTGTGTTGAATTGTCGAGGCATTTAGCCCAATTTTAATTCATTTTGTGAATTAAGTAACAAAAACATATTTTGTTAGACTTTGTAATACGTTTAATATATGTATATATTTATATATATATTTATATATATATTTTGAGACCCGATTAAAATTATTTGTCGAAGAATAATTTAATTATGTTGCGAAGAATTTAATACTAGGTAGTTTTTTTTATTTTTAAATATCACTTATTGCTGAAAATGTTATCTGTCAATTGAGTTGCGACAAGAGTAGATATTTTTATCAAAAAAAAATTGAGATGTGAGTGATGTGATGGGTGTAAGAGTTTTAGATATTTATTGGTTTGTATGTAATTATATATATACATGTAGCATAGAAAATGAATCAGAAAGGAAAACATTTCCCTCCTGCGCCCGCAACTCCTTTTTCTTATTTCTTCTATTTCCAAAAAAAAGAAAACCGTGTTGGTGGTTCTCAAAAACAACCAAACATAAACCTCAATTTCTCTCATAGATCTAAGCTTCCATTTGAGAAGTGTCAGGAGGGAAAGTTACTCCTCTCCACACTACTATACTTGTGAGCTTACTTTTGGGGTGTCAATGCAAGCGAGAGTTTTTGCCGTATTTGATCGCGGTGGCGGAAATAGTACTTGAGAAAGCGATAACAAAGGTAAGGGATTCTTTCAAATTTTTAGTTTGCATATAGGGACTCTATATGTGTGATTGATGGATGATTAATGTTTGATTGCGTGATAATAAATTTTGACTTGAATATATATATTTTGAGTGAAAATACGATTCGTTACATGTGATGAACTTATGATTAAATTTGATGTGATTAATGGGTGTTCAATGTGTGAATTTGTGGAGATTGAGTTTGAGGTGATTATGTATTCATAACTGATAGTATGTGTGTTATGAATTTTATTGAGGAAAAAATGTTTTGAGTATGCTCTGTGCTAAGTTTGAAAAATCGTTAGTGTTAAATGAGTATTAAAAATGGGGAATCTTTAAATAGCTGCATTTACTAAATGATTGTGGTGAAAAGAGTTAGATTATGCCTATGCATTTCATAGCTTGTGGTGATTGTGATGGTCAAAGTGTCAGTGGTGACCGTGATGGGCCATAGGGTGGTTCCATGTGATAGTTGGTCGATCTTATCCTTACGAGGATTTAACTGATTTGCAAGGCCTGTGATAGGCTATACTCTATTAAATCGTGCAAGTCTATGACACACTACACCTCCGTAATTAGTACTGGCATGTGATAAGCGGGTTTTGTTTTGGAAATTCCAGAATCATGTGCATTGGCATATACGCATTGCATTTGGGTGCTCGACACGCGAGTCATGTTACGATGTGATGATTGTATATACATGTTCTGTTGTTTTTTGATGTTATGTCGTGATTGCTAAATGTTATTGCTTGTCTTATTATCGTGAGTGTTGAATGATTCAGAACCATTTCAAAACTGAAAATCTGCATTTTTTTATAGGTGTATTCGACTACAGCTAGTGTGTAGTTGAATACACATCTGTAGCGTTCAGTTTTTATTTGAAATTTCAAGATCGTATTCAAATACGGAACCTCGCAGTCGAATACAAATGAGTGAATTTTGCTACGGACTTGTCATGTCGTATTCGGCTACATCCTGTCGTATTCTAATATAGATGTTGAAGCACTATGGTGTGTACTAATTGTGGCCGTCAAAGAAGAGAGCAATTTTTGGAAAAAGACATACAAGAGTTAGCTAAGTAATGATTTCAAAATAATGAAGATGTATCAAGGTTCAAGTAGAAATTTAAGGTTTGTATAAATGGAAAGGTGATAGAGTGAATACAATGTGTTGATCGGTCATAATGAAAAGATAATCACCAAGCTGCAAATAAAGGGCGCGTCGAAATTGAGAAGTATCAGAATGAATGTTGGCAGTAGATGTAGGAAAATTATTTTCAGGTTTGTCTAGAATTGTGAAGTGTGTAGGAAATTGACTGGTGAAACTTGAATTTGAGGTGCTAGGTATGAGACAAATGTAGGTCTTAATTAGCGAATGAAATTAAGGTTGGATTTTTGTTGAAGATGTGACTCTTGAAATGAAGCATTAAACCAAAAGGAAGTTTGTGTGTTATAGGTGGTATAGTTCTGACATGTTGTCGAAAACACTTGAGGAAACTTTGATCACAAATCAGATGTTGGGATGTGATTATTAAAGTTATAATTAGACCAACATTCTAATAAGAACATTGTGGTTTGGTGTAGTTGTGTGACTACAGAAAATCGATGATTTGTAGGCAATGGAGAAATTAGGGAGTTATCGGCAGTAATGATTGTTTTATGCTCAGTGTGTTGGTTTCATACTTACTGTTTCAGTTTGGTACCTAATGGATGTTTCGTACCATGTGGACGTATATCAGGCTATGTGACATAGTTTTGGGGCGATTGTACTTCGTCGATAGGATCAAAGTAATAGGAAAATAAGGAAAACTTAGTGGACCTTGAGGAGATTGTTAGACCGCTTGTGCCTTGGGGTAGCCTTAAGTGCAAGTCGTAGGGAGCATTATTAAAGTTAGGTTAAGATGGTCTAAGCCCTCATCATGGCCGTTGGCTACCTATGGACAAATTGAGGAACTAATCATTCGCAATCTCTTGTTGATAGTAGACAAAATCATGTTCAATGGAACAGGTGAGTCTTACCGGCTATGATAGTGCGTAAAGTTATTAAGCACCCTATGAAAAGGGATACACGACACTTTCTCCGCGTAGGCATGACGAAACAACTTCTATCATGTATGTTGAGTTTGAGTGCAAACCTAGTGTAGTTATTACTCTTACTTTATGGAGGGTAGCAATGTAAGACCCTTAATTTTTAAACTCTAAATTATGCAATTTTAGTATATTTTGTGTTGAATTGCTGAGGCATTTAACCCAATTTTATCGGATTTTGTGAATTAAGTACCAAAAGAATATTTTGTTAGAGTTTGAAATATGTTTAATATATATATATATATATATATATATATATATATATATGTATATGTTTTGAGACCCGATTAAAATTATTTGTCGAAGAATAGTTTAATTATGTGCGAAGAATTTAATACCGAGCATTTTTTAAAAAAAAATATCACTTGTTGCTAAAAAATTTATCTGTCAATTTAGTTGCGACGAGAGTAGATATTTTTATCAAAATAGATTGAGATGTGAGTGAGGTGATGGGTGTAAGTGTTATAGATATTTTTGTTTGGTTGTAATTATATATATAGGTATATATATAAAAGAAAGCAAGGGAAAAGGAAAAACAGAAGAGCTGAAACATTTTCTCCTAGCCTCGCGACTCCTTCTTCTTTTTTCTCTTCTGTATCGAAAAAAAAAAAACCGTGTTGGTGGTTTTCAAAAACAACCAAACATAAACCTTCAATTTTCTCCAAGATCTAAGCTTCCATTCGAGAACTGTCAGGAGGGAAAGTTACTCCTCTCCACACCACGGTCCATGTGAGCTAACTTTTGAGGTGTCGACGCGAGCGAGAGTTTTCGCCGTATTTGATTGCGGTAGAGGAAACGGTTGAGAAAGCGATAACAAAGGAAAGGGCTCATTCCAAAATTTAGTTTGCATATAGGGACTCTATATGTGTGATTGATGTATGATCAATGTGTGATTGCGTGATAATTAATTTTGACGTGAATATATATATATATATATATATATATTGAGTGAAAATACAGTTTGTTACATGTTATGAATTTATGATTAAATTTGACGTGATTAATGTGTGTTCAATGTGTGAATTTTTGGAGATTAAGTTTGAGGTAATTATGTATTCATAACTGTTAATATGTGCATTATGAATTTTATTGAGGAAAAAATGTTTTGAGTATGCTCTGTGATAAGTTTGAAAAATCGTTAATGTTAAATGAGTATTAAAAATGGGGAATCCTTTAATAGCTGCATTTACTTAATGATTGTGGTGAAAAGTGTCAGAGTATGCCCATGCATTTCATAGCTTATGGTGACCGTGATGGCCCACAGTGTTAGTGCTGACCGCGATAGGCCACAGTGTTAAGTGGTGACCGTGATGGGCCACAAAGTTAAGTGGTGACCGTGATGCGCCACGGGGTGGTTCCATGTGAAAGTTGGTCCATCTTATCGTTACGAGGATTTAACTGATGTGTAAGGCATGTGATAGGCTACACTCTAGTAAATCGTGCTAGTTTGTGAGAGATTGCACCTCGCTAATTAGTACTGGCCTGTGATAGGTGGTAGAATTATTATTTACGCCCCTCGAGGAGGGTTTTCTTTTGGAAAATCCGGAATCATGTGCATAGGAATATACGCATTGCCTTAGGGTTCTTGGCACGCGAGTCATGTTTGTTACAATGTGATGATTGTATATACATGTCCGATTGTTGTTTGATATTATGTCATGATTGCTAAGTGTTATTGCTTGTCTTTATATCGTGAGTGTTAAATGATTCGGAACCATTTCAAAACTGAAAACCTGCATTATTAAGCAGTTGTATTCGGCGTATTCGGCTACATCTAGTGTGTAGTCGAATACACATATGTAACGTTCAGATTTTATTTGAAATTTTGACATCTTATTCGAATACGAAACCTCGTATTCAAATACAGATGTTCAGTTTTGCTACTGACTTGTCATGTCGTATTCTGCTACATCCTGTCGTATTCGAATATTGATGTTCAGTTTTGCTACTGACTTGTCTTGTCGTATTCGGCTATGGTATGCTATATTCGAATACGACATTGCATTTTGCCAAAAAATTCGTCTTCCAACATTGTTTATGCATTTTTGACATATGAAAACTCTTCGATGAGTATGCTAAGATCAAAGATTCTTTTGACCATGTGAAATATAAGATTTTTGCTAAATGTTATTTGTTAATTTCGGTTGGTGACCCTTTACATCATTGTGGACCGGGCATACGCCCCATGTTATTAGAGTTTTGAGTCATGCTGGAATTGCAACAACGTCAAAGACGTGGCAAAGCGATGATTTTGGATTTGTAATCGAAAGCAGTGAGGCTTGATGCCTCTCGTGGATCCTCAGTACCCAGTAACCCTCAATTAGATTAATGATCAACTTAGGGTTTTATTTAAGAATTTTATTTATTCTCCTTTTCTTTTTTCAGTGTTGTTGTCGGCAATATAACTTATGTATTCGAAACAAACTATTTTTGTCGTTTGTGTTACGACAAAAATATTTTATTAATTTATTTTGGAAAAAAAAAATACACCCGCGCTGTTAAAAATTGGGGTGTTACACCTTTTCTGATAACTTGTTTCACTTCGTTTCGAATATGTTTCTTCTCTTACTATTTTTTTAATTATTTAACACTGATTTTTATGCTCCGCATAAATTATCAGCCATGTTTCATTGACTCTACAAATTCATAGATGCTTTTGGACTTGTTCGTTGCGCGTTGTCGACATGTCATGGTTGTTGAAAATTGTTCTGATCCTTGTATTGTACGAAAGCGTCAAATTGAGGTATGGGGTGAGAGTGAGTTCGAATTCATTAGTCTAAATTAAATGAGATGAATGGGAAAACCGTATTTCCCATAATTCATCTGATGCTCGCTACGTATGGCTGAAGCCTTTTTGAGTAATAATTGACTGATGAGAAAACTTGACCTTGGTGAGGTTAAAATATGAATTAGAAACTTTTATAGGGTGTTTGAATTGATTTTGAATATCGTGTGGTAGTTGAATTATTGTAGAATTGTGTATTTGAAGTATTTTGTGTTTTGTTTATATCTACCATTGATATTGTTATATCATATATAATGCGATGAATGATCTAGTATTATAAACAATGTATGGCTGAATGATCTACCATTGACTGAATGATCTACCATTGATATTGTTATATCATATATAATGCGATGAATGTAATTGCTTGCATTGTAATTGACGTGGTGTGTGTGAATGATCTAGTATTATTATCTGTGAGTGAAAATGTTGTATTGTTGGAGCTTGTTTATCATGATGATAAATTTTGGATGTAACATATGACTATGGGAAAATGCATTGATGATGTGTACTTGTTGACTTATGATGTTACCACCTTGATGAATATGATGAAATGCATATTGTGTTTAATTGAATAGTGATGAATTCGACCTGTGCCAATGATGGTTCTCGTAATGGAGTGAGTAGCCTAGGCTAACGAGATGAGAATCTGGATGTTAGTTGTTTGAAGTGGAGATTATATTGCCATCATATAGGTAGGGCCTGACAAGCCTAGTGATTTTGGGGAGTACAACTGAATGAGTCTGATCGTGGCAGTCTATTGTTGAGCCTTAAGGCAAGATTGTTAGACCTTGGAGGTATTCGAGTGGGGAACTCCTAGGTGACTTGGAGGTAGCACTCCAAATGTCGGGAGCTACCATGCAACACACGTTTACCTCGATTGTCACGTATATGTGTCTCGGGTTGAGTTGAGGGGATCTACGAGGACAGGGCCAATTTGAATTGTCCGTCCACTTGCGTGGTGGCATAGTATCAAGCCTCCTAACCAAGTACTTCAGAATTAGAATGGTACCCAAGAATGATGAGTCTAGAGTATAAGAGCATGCATAACATTACTTGATTTGTGGATTGTATCAATGTTTTACCTTGATTATTCTTGTTGATTGTGATTTGATATAATACGGAATATATTTTACATGTTCTTCTAAATTATTTTATACTATTACATGTTTTCGAAGCTCACCCCTCGTTGCTTGTGTTTGGAAGCTTGCGAGAGCGCAGTTATTTTAGGTTTTCGGTTGGCGATCCACACTCTAATAGGTGATACTGGGTGGGAGTAATTTGTCGTATTTTGTTGAGTTATGAACTCATTTAGATTTTTTAAATTTGATTGATCAATTGTGTTGTTTTTTATCTTTTATTCGGAGGTGGAAATTAATTCTCTCTATGTTTAGAACGTGTTTTTATGTCATAAATATTTATTTAATAAACCTCAACTATATTCGATATTCAAGGATTTTTAATTTAAATTTTTTATGCAAGCATTTTGTGTAAATGTGAGTGTGACATTCTGAACCTTATAGTTTAAAAAAGAAAAATTTATAATTTTGGAACCGTTGTGAATCCCTTTCAAAACTAATGTATTTTACTTTCTATTTCAATTTGAGTTTAGGGTGTCACATTTAACACCCTAAATTTTATAATAAACTATTTTATAAATTTAATAATATTTTAAATAATTAATTTGGTAATTATAATCTGTTCATTTCAAAACTTTTGTTATCTGAGGGTTGCTTAACATAGACTTCTTTACTTATATACCCATTTAGAAATTCACTTTTAACATCCATTTGAAATAATGTCATATTATTATAAGCATCAAAAGATAGTAAGATAATAATAGCTTCTAACCTGACCATTAGAGCAAATGTCTCAGTGTAGTCAATGTCTTCTTGCTTACTATAGCCTTGTGCAACAATTCTTGCCATGTTTCTGACCATTTCTCCTTTTTCATTTAGCTTGTTTCTGAAAACCCACTTGGTTCCAATAATAATTTTCTTTAGTCTAGGTACTAGATCTCAAACACCATTCCTTTTAAGTTCATTTAACTCTTTATATATAAGGATTCATCCATCATCTACTAGTGCTTCAGCAATAGAGGTAGGTTTAATTAATGAAAGAAGACCAAATAATTGTGTCTTTTAGTGATGATCTAGTATTTAGAGGATCATTTTCATCTCCAACTGCCAGAGTCTTTAGATGAGATGACTCTTACTTCAATCTAGTTTTAGCTTCTGAATCAACTTGGCTAGTTCGGATTTGATCAAATTCGTCTTGTGAGGTTTTATCAAGTTCCTTTGATTTTTCTATATCTTCTGGTTTGTCTGTAACCTCTGATTTTCCTGCTTCCTCTGGTTCTAGTAAACCTGCAATGTCTTCAACTTGCTTTGACTTTTCAGAGTCAAGCTATTTTTCATAAAACATAATATAAGTAAGGAATGAAACAATACAGCTAAAACATTTTAGAACTTATTTTGTTTTTGGTGGTGTTGGCTAGTTTCTGAAAAAGAAACTTGTTTTCTGCTTCTGCTAAACTATTCAGTTGCTGTGATTTTCTCGATTCATCTAAATCTTTTAGAACTTGTAGAATCCTTATCTAGCTTCGATTTTTTAAGATCAAGCTGCTTGTTAACACAATAAAAATAATATCATACAAGAATTAAGGAAAAATATAACCTATATGTCAACAGTTTCACTATGAAAACCCTCTTGGTCTTTTTTCTTCTTCTAGTTTCACTAAGGAAAAATATGATTTATTAGTTTTGAAAGGTTTCTTGTCTTTCCATGTGTTCAACATAGGACAATATATTTTAGAGTGACCTTGCTTAGATCAAACAATACAAAAATCATCAAAGGGAAAAAGCTTAGGTTGAGTTACTGTTTCTTGAAATCCTATTCCTCTTTTACCATTTATACTAACTCCATAAATCATAAATGCAGACTTACTTCTTTCTATACTATTAGCAAGAAAATCATGGAATGCTACTTCATATTTATTAGAATTACAAGGCACATTTTCAATTGATGTTGAACTATGATAACTTTTCAAAGTTAGTTTTTCAGTCTTAACTTAAGCAATATTACTTTCTAAAGTGTCAATTTTATCATTCAGATTTTGAATTATTTTCCTAAAAGCTTTCAGCTTTAGAGTGATATTATGATTCTTGTTTAAGAAGTCATTTATAATGGTAATTAATTCAGAAAAAGGTAAACTAGCGAGTCCTCAATTTCATCATCAATTGATTAACTTCCAAAGTCAAAATTAGTGTCTGTCTTGGATCCAAAGGCAGAGTTGGTATGAGCCATCACAGCCAAATCTGCTTGCTTGTCGTCATAAGATGAGTCATCAGAATCATCCCATGTAGCCATCATACCCTTCTTCTTGGGTCAGGAATCTTTCCTATGATGTTTCACTTTTTTCAGATTTGGACCTTCAAACTTGACATGTCCAGGTTCAACGCATCCATTGCATATAGTGCATTTCTTTTCAGATTTTTCATCCATTCCCCTACTGGATTGCTTGGAATATCTTTGAGGAAATTGCTTATTTCTATTGTGACATATCTTATGAACTTTTGTCGATATGAAAGCCAGCTCCTAATCCTCTTAGTTTAGATTCTGATCATCTGAACCATTATCCTCTGATTCTACTAGAAAGTAGTATAACTTTTCTCAAGTACCTTTAATCTTGAGACCATAGTTTGGAATTTGGAAAAAATTGTTTCAATGTCTTCATCTTCTTCCATCTTGAACAACTCATACTTTCTGACTAGGAGGTTGACCTTTGCTTATGGAACTTGTTTGCTTCCTTCATAAGTCAGAATCAGATTATCATAACTGGTAGTGATCATTTGAGAGACCTGATTAATTTTTCCAGCTTAAGAGTATTCAAATCTTTTGCTTCCTAAATGGCAGTGATCCTAGGTCTCCATTTGCTTCGCAGATTTTTTGTATCTTCTTCACATGATCAACAATAGTATAACACTTCTCAAGTATCTTTAATCTGTAGATTAGAGTCTGAAATCTGGAAAACATCGTTTCATTGTCTTCATCTTCTTCCATCTTGAACAACTCATACAATTTTGACTAGGAGGTTGACCTTTGCTTCTTGAACTGCGTTGTTTCCTTCAACGATCACAGTTAGACTTTCATAAATGCTCTTGTTTGTCTCATTGTTGGTGCACTTGTCAAACTCCTTGAGAGTGATTGAAAGTGATCCACTGCGTAATACCTTATAGCGATGGCGAGAATTCGTAGGCATTGGGTAATTATGTACCACAAGAAATAACTCCATCGGCATAGGTAATTTTTGTTATTCCTACGGTTAGTATAATTTTACCAACAGATTTTTACTATGACTAAAGGTAAAATTTCTTGTAGTGTGGACAAGATAAAACCTAGTATAGAATAAAACAAACAAAAAACTTAATCCAGTCAGACTTATTCACTTATTCGATGAATAACATTGCATAAGAACCAAAATCTATTAGAATAAATCTATTAATGACCAAAATGATAAAATTCCTAATCTATTGAGACATATGCACTAATTCGACGAACTACGTTGCCAAACACCTAAAATGGATTCAAAATAAACCTATTAAATACCAAAATGACGTAAATCATAATACATTGAGACTAATGCCATTATTGGATAAATTTAATTGGCTAAGAACCAAAGTGGACTTTAATAAACCTAGTAAAGACACAAAGGACCAAAATCTTAATCTATTGAGACCAATGGCACTTATTGGACGAAGTACATTGCCTTAGAACAAAGTGGATTAGAATAAACTTCTTAATGACCAAAATCATAACCCATAGAGACTAACACACTTATTTGAAGAACTACATCGGCTAAGAACAAAAATCGACTACAATAAACCTATTAAAGGCCAAAAGAGCCAAAACCTTAATCCATAAAGACTGATGCACTTATTGGGCGAACATCATTGGCTAAGAACAAAATTGGATTTGAATAAACCTACTAAAGCCCAAAATGACTAAAATTGTAATCCATTGAGACTTATTCACTTATTGGAAAAACTATATTGGATAAGAATAAAAATGAACTATTAAAGACCAAAATGACCAAAATCAATAAATTAATGCTTTGGCACTTATTTGACGAACTTCGTTGGCTATCAACTAAAATGGATTAAAATCAACCTATTAAAAACCAAACTGAGCAAAAATTTATTCCATTGAGACTTAGTCACTTATTCGACGAACAACTTTGGATAAGAACCAAAATGACGAAAGTCTTAATCCATTGAGACATTTACACTTATGGATTAGAAATATGCTATTAAAGACCAAAATGACAAAACTCTTAATCGATCAAGACTAACACCCTAATTGGGAGAACTACATTGACTGAGAACCCAAATGGACTAGGATAAAGCTAGTTAAGACCAAAATTTTAATAAATTGAGACTTAAGCACTTGTTGGACGAACTACATTGGCTACGAACCAAAATGCATTCGAATAAACAAAAAAAAGAATAAAATGACCAAAAACATAATCCAATAAGACTTATGCCTTATTAGATGAACTAGATTTCCTAAGAACAATAAAATATTAGAATAAACATATTAACGACCATAATAAGGAAAATCTATTGAGACTGTTGCACTTATTGGAAGAACTACATTGGCTAGGAACAAAAGTGGACTATAATTAACCTAGTAAAGAAAAAAAAAAGGCCAAAATATTAATCCATTGAGACTAACGGACTTATTCAAAGAACTACTTTGTCTAAGAACTAAAGTGGACTATAATAAACCTAGCAAAGACCAAAATTTTATACCATTGAGACTCAAACACTAAATGGACGAACTACATTGGATCAAGATAGCGAAAAACTTAATAAATTGAGACTAATGCACTAATTGGACGAACTACATTAGCTAAGAACCAAAATGGATTAGAATAAGCCGAGTGAAGACCAAAATTTTAATTCATTGAGACTAATGCATTTATTAGATGAACTTCAATGACTAAGAACCAAAATCGACAGAAAATAAACTTAGTAAAAAATAAGATGACCAAAAATCTTAATCCATTGAGATTTATGCACTTATTTGACAAATGACGTTGCCAAAGACCTAAAATGGATTTAAATAAACCTATTAAAGACAAGAATGACAGAAATCCTAGTACTTTTGACTAACACACTTATTGGAAGAACTGCATTGGATAAAAACAAAAACAGACTACAATAAACCTCTTACAGACCAAAAGAATCAAATTGTAATTCAGTGAGACTTATGCACTTATTGGACGAACTATATTGGCTAAAATTAAAATTGACTATTAAGGACCAAAATCTTAATCCATTATGGCTTCTACACTTTTTTGACGAACTTCCTTGCCTAATAACCAAAATGGATTAAAATCAACCTATTAAAGACGAAACGAACTTCAACGACCAACTTATTCAACAAACAACTTTGGATAAGAACCAAAACGGACATCAATAAACCTAGTATAGCCAAAAAAATTTATAAATTGAGACTTATGCACTTATTGGAGGTATTACATTGGCTAAGAACCAACATGGATTCGAATAAACAAAGTAAAGAATAAAATGGCCAAAAACTTAATCTAGTGAGACTTATTCAATTATTCGGCAAACAACATTGCATAAGAATCAAAATGGATTAGAATAAATCTATTAATGATCAAAATGACAAAATTCTTAATCCATTGAGACTTATGCACTTATTCAACGAACTTCATTGCCAAAGACCTAAAATGGATTTAAATAAACCTATTAAAATCTAAATGACCAAATTCCTAATACATTGACAATAACGCACTTATTGGAAGAACTACATTAGATAAAAACAAAAGAGGACTACAATAAACGTATTAAAGATCGAAAGGATAAAAATTCGAATCGATTGAGCGTTATGCACTTATTGGACGACGAACATTGCCTGAGAACATAATGGATTAAAATTAACTTCTTAAAGACCAAAATCATAATCAATAGAGACTAACGTACTTATTGGAAAAACTACATTGGATAATAAAAAAAATGGACTACAATAAACCTATTAAAGGCCAAAAGAGCCAAAACCTTAATTTATAAAGACTTATGCACTTATTGGACAAACTTCAATGGCTAAGAACATAAATGGACTTGAATAAACCTAGTATAGACGAACATGACTAAAGTCATAATTCATTAAGACTTAGACACTTCTAGAACAAAGCAAGTAAAGACCTAAATGACCAAATTTTAATCTGTAAAGACTCATGCACTTATTAAACGAAGTAAATTGTCTAAAAACCAAAATGGACTACAATAAACCTAGTAAAGACCAAAATTACCAAAATCTAAATTTGTAACACCCTTAGTTTTTATTTGTACTTTTATATTTTTATGTGTTTTGGTGTTGAATTACGAGGCTTTATAGCCAATTTTTTTTTGGTATTTTGTGTGTTTAATGCCATAGATATATTTTGAGACCTGTCTAAAATTATTTGGTGAGAAATAATTTATTTATGTTACGGAGAATTTATTACCGGACTTTTTGTTAAAAATATTTGTGGTTGCTGAAACTTTTACCTGTCAATTGAGTTGCAACGTGAATAGATATTTTTATCAAAATTGTTGAGATATGTGTGAGAGTTTTAGATATTTGTTGGTTTGTTTATATATATATATATATATATATAAGCAAGAGGAATTAGAAACAGAGCAAGGAAAACGTTTCCCTCCCTGCCTGCGTGCGCCATCCTCTTCTTCTTTCTCTTTTTCGAAACCAAGTGTTAGCGATTTTCAAAACCACCAAATACAAAACCTCATTTCTCTCCTAGATCTAAGCTTCCTCCTCCAATGTGACAGAAGGGAAATTTGCTCCTTGCCACGTTACGGTGCTAGTGAGTTAGTTTTCGAAGCGACGTCGCGAGCAAAGTTTTTATTGGAATTAATCGCGGTGCCGTAATCGGTTGTTCAAGCAAACTTTTAGGTTGCATTTATTTTAACAATTGGGAGTTTTGATTTGGTGTTTTATGGTTGAAAATTTTGGAAAATAAATTTGATGAGTTTGAGGTGTAGTTTTGTGGAAAATGAATTTAATATGTTTATGGGTGAAATTGCGGAAGTTGAATTTGATTGGTTTGAGGTGTGCATTGTGGTGATTCATGTTTGGTGTGATTGATGTGTTTATAATTAATATTATGAATTTTGAGATGTGTTTTGTGTTTTATGTGTGGATTTTGTGGAAAAAATGAATTGATATGATTTGGTGTAAATTGTGGGACTATGAGATAAAAATGTTTGAGTATTCTCTGTGTTGAATTTGAAAAATCATTAGTGTTAAATGAGTATTAAAAATCATTGGTGTAAATTGTGGGACTATGAGTTAAAAATGTGGTGAAAAGAGTCAGAGTATGCTCATGCATTTCATAGTACATGGTGACCGCAATGGGCCATGGTGATAGTGGTGACCGGATGGGCCACTGGATGATGCCATGTAAATTGTTGGTTCATCTTATCCTTATGGGGATTATCGCGTCGTGCTGATCTGTGAGAGATTGCACTCTAGTTGTCATGATCTGTGAGCGATTGCACTCTAGAAAACAGTGTAAGGCATGTGAGAGGCGACACTTTAGTAAATCGCGCTGGTCTGTGAGCGACTGCACCTCGGTAATTAGTAGTTCGGACTGTGATAGGCGGTACAATTATGATTTATGCCCTTTCGAGGAGTGTTTTAATTTGGAGTTCCGGAATCATGTGCATTGGCATATACGCATTGCATTAGGGTGCTTGGCACGCGAGTCATGTTTGATATGTTATGATGGTTGTATATACATACTCGATTGTTGTTTGTGATTGTGCCGTATTTGATGTTTGTGATTGATTGACTTGGTGTTGAAAGTGTTTGAATGATTTCAAATTTTTTCAAAACTGAAAATCTGTCATTTTCACAGCTGCATTCGAATACAACAGGGTTGTAGTCTAATACAGATATGTTGTATTTGCTACTGACTTGTGATTTCGCACTTGTATTCGGCTACGGGGATGTTGTAGTCGAATACAAATATCAAATTTTTGCCACAGACTTCGCATTTGTATTCGAAATCAAGGAGGTTGTATTCGAATACAAAAAGTGCAGGATTCTTCACTGTTTTCACATTTGTATTCAAATACGAACGGTCTGTATTCGAATACACTTGTGATGTTTTTGCTTCTGACTGGTGAAATAATGTTGTATTCGAATACGATTGTGCAGTTTTGTTAAAAACTTCATTTTTCAACTTTTATTATGCATGTTTGGCATATGAAAACCCATTCTAGATGTATGCTAAGTTGAAAATATTGTTGACTTTTGTCGTTGTGTTACGACTTAAATATTTTATTCAGAAGTACTTATTTATTTATTTACGGAATTGAATTTCTTGTTTTTTTTTATAAAAAAATCAGGCTGTTACAAAATCCATTAAGATTTGTGCACTTATTCGACAAACAACATTGCCATAAACCAAAATAGATTATAATAAACCTATTAAAGTCCAAAATAACCAAAATGTTAATCGATTTAAACTAAAAGTACATTTGCTAAGATCCAAAATGGAGTAGAATAAACCTAGTAAAGACCAAAATGACAAAAAAAAAAATAATCCATTGAGATTTTTGCAGTTATTCCATTGAGATTTACGGACCAACTAGATATCCTAACAACAATAATAGATTAGACTAAACCTTTTAAAGACCAACGTGACCAAAATCTTTATCCATTGAGATTTACGCACTTATTCGACGAACGACGTTGCCAAAGACCTAAAGTGGATTTAAATAAACCTATTAAATACAAGAATGACCAAAATCCTAATAAATTGTGAATAACGCACTAATTGGAAGAACTTCATTGGATAAAAACAAAAACAGACTACAATAAACCTCTTACAGACAAAAAAGATCAAAATTGTAATCCATTGAGACTTATGCACTTATTGGAAGAACTATATTGGCTAAGAATAAAATTTGACTATTGAGGACCAAAATCTTAATCCATTAAGGCTTTTGCACTTTTTTTGATGAACTTCGTTGCCTAATAACCAAAATGGATTAAAATAAACCTATTAAAGACGAAAAGAACTTCAACGAACGAATTATTAAACGAACAACTTTGGATAAGAACCAAAACGGACTTCAATAAATCTATTAAAGACAAAAAAAAATTAATAAATTGAGACTTATGCACTTAATGGACGAATTAAATTGGCTAAGAACCAACATGGATTCGAATAAAACCAAGTAAAGAATAAAATGGCCAAAAACTTAATCTAGTGAGACTTATACAATTATTCGGCGAACAACATTGCATAAGAACAAAAATGGATTAGAATAAATCTATTAATGACCAAATTCTTAATCCAATGAGACTTATACACTTATTCGACGAACTACTTTGCCAAAGACCTAAAATGGATTTAATAAACTTATTAAATTCAAAATGACCAAAATCCTAATACATTGAAAATAACACACTTATTGGAAGAACTACATTAGATAAAAACAAAAGTGGACTACAATAAACGTATTAAAGACCAAATGGATCAAAATTCTAATCGATTGATAGTTATGCACTTATTGGACGACTAACATTGCCTAAGAACATAATGGATTAAAATAATCTTCTTAAAGACCAAAATCATAATCTATAGAGACTAACGTACTTATTGGAAGAACTACATTGGATAATAAAAAAAATGGACTACAATAAACCTATTAAAGGCCAAAAGAGCCAAAACCTTAATCTATAAAAACTTATGCACTTATTGGACGAACTTCATTGGCTAAGAACATAAATGGACTTGAATAAACCTAGTAAAGACGAATATGAATAAAATCGTAATTCATTAAGACTTGGGCACTTATTGAACGAACGATATTGGCTAACAATAAAAAGGGATTATTAAAGATAAAAATGACCGAAATCTTAATCCATTTAGGCTTTTGCACTTATTTGACGAACTTTATTGCCTAGGAACCAAAATGGATTAAAATAACCAATCAAAATCAACCAATCAACCAATTAGTCACCTATTCGACGAACAACTTTGGATAAGAACCAAAAACAGACTACAATAAACCTAGTAAAGAGCAAAATCTAAATAAAATGACACTTATGAACTTATTGGACGAACTACATTGGCTAAAAACCAAAATGGACTAGAATAAACCTTGTAAAGAATAAAACGACCAAAACTTAATCCATTGAGACTCATGCATTTTTGGACAATCTTCATTAGCTTAGAACAAAAATGGACTAGAATAAACCTAGTAAAGATAAAATTGACAAAAACCATAATAACTTGAGACTTATGCACTTATTGGACGAAGTATATTGCCTAAGAATAAAAGGAATTAGAATAAACCTATTAAAGACACAAATGACTAAAATCTTAATCCATTGATTTTAACGAACTTATTAGAAGAACTACATTAGCTATGGCTAGAACAAAGCAAGTAGGGACCTGAACGACCAAATTTTAATCCGTAAAGACTCACGCACTTATTAGACGATGTACATTGTCTAAAAACCAAAATGGACTAGAAGAAACCTAGTAAAGACCAAAATTACCAAAATATAAATCCATTAAGATTTGTTCACTTATTGGACAAACAACATTGCCATAAACCAAAATAGATTAGAATAAACCTATTAAAGTCCAAAATGACCAAAATATTAATCCATTAAGACTAAAAGTACATTGGCTAAGATCCAAAATGGGGTAGAATAAACCTAGTAAAGACAAAAATGGCAAAAAAATTAATCCATTGAGATTTCTGCACTTATTCCATTGAGATTTATGGACGATCTAGATTGCCTAAGAAAAATAATAGATTAGACTAAACCTTTTAAAGATCAACATGACCAAAATCATATTCCATTGAGACTTATGAACTTATTCGACAAACAATATTGCATAAGAACCAAAACTCATTAGAATACACCTATTAAAGACCAAAATGAGCAAAATCATAATCCATTAAGACTAACGCACTTATTGGAAGAACTGCATTGATAAAGACCAAAATGACCAAATTTTAATCCATAAAGATCATGAACTAACTAGAAAAACTACATTGATTGAGAACCAAATTAGACTATAATAAACCAAGTAAAGACCAATATTACCAAAATCTAAGTCTATGTAGACTTATGCGTGTAACGCCTAGTTATGTGGGTATAAAAATAACGAAAAAGTTTTTATTTAAATATAATAGAAAAGGTACTATAATAAATAAAGAAGTTTTCGAAAGAAATAATATTGTAAAATCCTTAAAATAAAACCTTACAGCTGAAAATTCCTAAATAATCAAAATATTCAAATCTGGGCATTAAATAACTAATCCCGTAATAACTACAATGTAGACACTATGTCTACTAACTCTTGATCTACTAACCTAATCTAAGGAAATTACTCTTCTCAACGGAAGTATAACTTCTTAACTCTCGATGTCCCCAACGGTCTCAGTCACTGAAAACAACACTTTAATGAGATACTAAATCCCAGTGAATAATACACACATTTTTAAAACAAGTATTGTTCTCAGCCGGCGCGGTAACCGGAAAAATCGATCATGTCATCCGCTTTCTTCCAAAAATATTCTTTAGAAATATATATGATATAACAAAGATTTTCTATAATAAACAATTACTTCCAATAATTAATAAAAACTCATCAATTAAATTTACAATAATTCACATCTATAATAATAGAATAAATCCAATATACACATTTATTATGCAGAAAATAAACCAATCAATTCAAGGATGTCTCATCGTTATATGGAGATATACTACTTTTGCGAAGTGAGTATTATCTCATCATGTGGAGCACCAGCTCATCCAGTGTGGGGTACAAGACCCATCCGTGTGGAGTTTAAACCTCATCTCTTTGTGAAGTTTAAAATCATCTATATGTGGGGTACAAGACTCATCCATGTGGAGTTTAAACCTCATCTCTTTGTGAAGTTTAAAACACATCTATATGTGGGCTACAAGACCCATCCATGTGGAGTTTAAACTTCATCTCTTTGTGAAGTTTAAAACTCATCAATATGTGGGGTACAAGACCCATCTCCAGCACACAGAATCAAAGTAATTCATATTTTTAACAATTATATTCGTAAGATCATATTTATAATATAATATTCCATTTGAATATAATAACAACAATCATTCAGGAAAATATAATAAAACAATCTTTTAAAGAATATTATTTACAATATGATATTTCATTTGATTATATAATAACAACAATTGTGACACCCTAAACCCCAAGATAACACCAAATTATCTAAAATCGTATTTAATTAATAAAATAGTTTATTATAAAATTTGGAGTGTTACAACAATCATTCAAGAAAATATAATTAAAACGATCTATTAAAGAATATATATATTTATAATATGATATTTTATTTGAATATATAATAGTAAAAATCATTCAACCAAATATCATAAAACAATCTTTAAAGAATATATATTCAAACAGTCATATAAAAATGGTAATTCAACAAACAATAGTAAATAAATCAATTCATGATCTATTATTACAGTTCATAAAATCTCAATTTTAATATTGTTAGATTCTCAACAAAATATAATTTTTATAAGAAAGTGCCATTCAAAATATCTAACGCTTTTTCCATCCCAAATTCCCAAAATAAATGTACCATGAAAGTTTAAAGGGTGTTATTACTCACCTCTTGAATCATTCTTTGATAAAAATGTTCCGTATATGTTAATCGTTATTAACCCTTATTGCAACCGCAACCGTACTTTTGCTCCTCTTTATATTTTGGCATAGTTTTCTCTATTGAGTTTTTAATTAAGTATTTTTCTTCTTTCTATCTATTTATATTTAAATATTTATAAGATAATTTGACTAGATAATTTGACTAGATAAAACAATCTTTTCTATATTTGCCCCATTAAATTCTTGGTTTATAGAAATAGTACAAATTTGAGTTCATTTAGGATTGGTTGTTTGTTTGATTTTGTTTGACTCCTTAATAATAGGTAATTACATAACAAAAGGTTGTTATACTAACTTTGTTTGTTATTATCTATTTCACATAAACCTTAAACAAACAAAACAAACTTCCTATTATACTTTATAAGTCTCTAACAAACAAAACAACTTACTAATGTCATCTTATTTTAAGCAAATTGGTTATTGATAATAATTAGAGTATTATTAATGATAATAATAATAATACTAATAATATAATCATAATAATCTATAAATTAGAATGTTTTAAAATTTGAAATTCTAATTATTTTTAGTCCTTTGATTTTAGATGTTACATTTTCTCCCCTCCTTAAAGAAATTTCATCCCCGAAATTTACGTCTACTGAATAAAACCAAAGTGACCCAACTAGTGCAAATATAAAGAAGCTTGTGTACTTGCATCATCAAGACTTGGATATTGTCATATGACTTCTTCCTCTGATTCTGAAATGGCCATCTCTAGCATACAGACCTTGGATTAAAGATTAAATTATCTTTTAATTGGACTGACTCGAGAGCTATCACGTGTGAATTATCTAACACATATGCTCGGGGTTGAGAAACAAAAAAAGACATCATAAAATGTTATATAAATGTGGAGGAAGAGCTAATTGATAAGTAGCATACCCTACTCTCTTTAGAATTTGAAAATAACCCATGAAACGAGAGTTTTTATTTTTGACATTCATTGACCTTCTCACCCGAGTCTTAGAAGTGACTCTCAAGAATACATGTGACCCTTCTTGAAATTCCAATGATTTTCTTCTCTTGTCAACATAAATCTTTTGCCTACTTTGCGTTGTATGCATCATTTCTCTAATCAATTGAATTCTAATAGTGGTCTCTTGCACTAAATCAGGTCTTAACAAAGACTTCTCACCAACTTCACACCAACACAAAGGAGATCTACAATTTCTTCCATAAAGAGCCTCATAGGGTGCCATACCAATGCTAGAGTGATAATTGTTGTTATAAGAAAATTCTGATAGAGGTAAATACTTATCCCAACTCCAATCTTCATCTAGAACACAAGCTATAAGCATATCCTCAAGAGTTTGAATAGTCTTCTCTGATTGACCATCTAACTATGAATGGTAAGTTGTGCTAAAGCTCAATCTAGTACCGAAAGCTCTCTAAAAGGCTTTCCAAAATCTAGCGGTAAATCGTGGATCCCTATCTCATACTATAGAGGTGGGTATATCGTGTAACTTTGCTATCTCCTTAATGTAGAGGTCAGCTAGTCTATCTAAACTATAGGTTGCTTTAATTGGTAGGAAATGAGTTGATTTGGTCATTCGGTCAACTATCACCTAAATGGCATCAAAACCCATACACGTCTTAGGCAAACCCATCACAAAATCCATATATATCCTCTCCCATTTCCACTCAGGAATTTCTAAAGGTTGCATTAATCCTAAAGGCTTTTGGTGTTTAATCTTAACCTTCTCACACTAGACACAGACACAAAGCTAACTACATCCTTTTTCATTCCTGGCCAGCAATACATTTTTCTCAAATCCTGATACATTTTAGTTATTCCTGGTTGTATCGTGAACTTACTATTTTGAGCTTCCTCTAAAATCTTATCCCTAAAACTCCCGTCCTTAGGAACAATGATCTTATCCTTAAACAACACTAAACCATCACCAGATAAGGTATAATTCTCCTTGTCCACAAGAGACTGCAATACTTTATCTAATAGTTGTTGTGTTTATTATGCCTCTCAAGTTACTAATGATTTATAGCCTATTCAAATTCAAGCATAAAGTATTAAAGGACACATCCAAATTCATATCTCTAATCTCCTCTAATAGGCTTGTCTCTTGTACCATCATACAATCCGCATGTAAGGATTTTCTACTTAGAACATCAGTCACTACATTAGCATTCCCAGGGTGATATTTCAACTCAAAATCGTAGTCCTTAAGAAACTCCATCCACCTTCTTTGTCTCACATTTAATTCCTTTTAATCAAACAAATACTTAAGGCTCTTATGATCACTAAACACCTTAAATTTCGCTCCATACAAGTAATGCCTCCAAATCTTAAGAGCAAAGACTACAACTGCTAATTTAAGATAATGGGTTGGATAATTCGCCTCGTGTGACCTAAGTTGTCTAGATCCATAAGCTACCACTTTTCCTTCTTGCATTAAAACACATCCTAAACAATTTTTAGAAGCGTCACAATAAACCAAAAAAATTCATGGATGGATCCGTTATAACAGGTGCTGAAATTAATCTTCCATTAAGCTCTTGGAAATTATCCTCACACTTTTAGTCTCACAAATTTTTTTTTCTTTTCTAGTCGACTTGGTGGGAGGTAAGGCTAGGCTAGAAAGTCCCTCTATAAATTTCCTATAGTAACTCGTCAATCCTAAGAAACTTCTTAGTTCAGTCACTGAATTAGGTTGAGCCAACTTAATATTGCATCTACTTTGATAGAGTCAAATGTTACTCCTTTACTAGAGAAGGTATGTCCTAAAAACTTCACCTCATCAAGCCATAACTCATATTTCTTAGGATTTGCATACAATTTATTATCTCTCAAAACTTGCAATATTATCCTCACGTGTTCCTCATGCTCACCCAAGATCCTAGAGTATATTAGAATGTCATATATGAACACCATCACAAACTTATCTGATAATTAGATGCATGTAATCCATAAAAATAACAGGGGCATTGGTAACTCTAAAAGGCATCACTACATACTCACAATATCCATATATTGTCCTAAAAGTTGTCTTAGGAATATCTTCACTCTTAACCCTAATTTGATAGTACCTAGACCTCAAGTCCATATCATGAAACTCACAACCTACAGAGATCATCAAAGTTAAATTATCTTCAACCTCTACCTTTGAAGAAAATAAGAGCATGTATCCTTGACCTCTCTCAACTAAATACTTATGGCAAGCTAAAGCAGACTCGAAATATTCCAACAAAGATCAATCAATAGTCATAAGTTGGGATTGTCCCCCACTCTTACAACATCTAGCAAAATGTCCAACATTTCCACATTTAAGACATATAATTTGTGCTGTAAAACACGATTGATCTCCATGATTAAATCCACACTTTTTACATTTCTTACTATTACTAGTTGAAGTTTGTCTTTACATGTCCTTTGAAATTATGGTAAAGGGTGTAGATTCTTATGAAATTTACTGTCCTTAATGTAGAGTTTTTTTTTTCCACCAGAGATAAATTTCTCCATAGGTTTCTCAACTTCCAGCGCATCCTTCTTTTTCTCAACCACCCTAGACTTGTTTAACAAAGTGTTGTAGTCACATATCCTTAGAATTCCAATTAAAGCTTTGCAGCTCAGACTTAAGTCCTTATTCAAATTTGATCGCCTTCCACTCGTCTTGAGGATTGTCCATAAGATAGCAAGAGTATCTTGATATAACTTCAAAATTTGGTGACATACTCTACAATTGACATATCTCCATGACGAACAAGAAGATTGTGGGGAATATACCTTTCTAGAAATAAATTTTTAAACCTATCCCAAGTAAAAGAAACTCATTTTTTAAACATACCTCTTCTAGTACAATTCAACCAATGCTTAACATCAGACTCTGACGTATAAACGGTGAGGTCCATTTTCTGAGTGTCAGCACAGTGCATGATTCTAAAGGTCTTCTCTAACTTCGACAATCACTCTTGTGCATCGACTGGTCCAGAATTGCCTCAAAAAGGTGGTTGATTGTTCTTTCGAAATTGAGAAAGTCCAACATATTGAGGGTCTACGACTGTTATCGATCCGACATTGGGTCCTCTCAAATGACATAGAGTCTTCATCAATTTTCCATGGCTGCAGCTATCAAGTTGAGTGTCTCAGCAAGTTCTTCATTCGTCACACGCTTGTTACATGCCATAAATATGTAGACCATTATTCAACCACTAGGTTGGCCCGGCCCAATGTCCAACATAATAGCATACAACATTTATGACTATAACGAGCAATCTTATAAGCCCAAGATTTGATTTTTTTTATAAATAAAAATAGAAAATAAAGTAAAGTAAACCCACACTATAGTCCGATCTAGGTTCGAACCAAGCTCTGATACCAAAAATGTAACACCTAGTTACGTGGGTATAAAAATAATGAAAAAGTTTTCATTTAAATATAATAGAAAAGGTACTATAATAAATAAAGAAGTTTTTGAAAGAAATAATATTGTAAAATCCTTAAAATAAAACCTTACAGCTGAAAATTCCTTAATAATCAAAATATTCAAATATGGGCATTTAATAACTAATCCCGTAATAACTACATTGTAGACACTATGTCTACTAACTCTTGATCTACTAACCTAATCTAAGGAAATTACTCTTCTCAACGGAAGTATAACTTCTTAACTCTCGACGTCCTCGACGGTCTCAGTCGCTGAAAACAACACTTTAATGAGATACTAAATCCCAGTGAATAATACACACATTTTTAAAACAAGTATTGTTCTCAGCCGGCGCGGTAACCGGAAAAATCAATCATGGCATCCGCTTTCTTCCAAAAATATTCTTTAGAAATATATATGATATAACTAAGATTTTCTATAATAACCAATTGCTTCCAATAATTAATAAAAAATCATCAATTAAATTAACTATAATTCACATCTATAATAATAGAATAAATCCAATATACACATTTATTATGCAGAAAATAAACCAATCAATAATTTTTGATATTTTTTGACTTAATAATGTGATATTTTTTTCCTTGAATAATTTTTGTGTAATGGTACATATTTATTAAGATTAATTGTGTGTTCTTATTTATATTATACTTTCAATATGATTTCAAAACTCACATCCTTCGTTTGTTGTGTTTGATAGGCTTGGCCTTGCGTTTGCGAAATCACAATTATTATAAGTTAATTATTCTTGAAGTTCATGTTTGGGAGAAGCATCGCTCTGGTAAGTGATATAGGGAATGAGAGTCATAAGTTGTATTTGACTTATTCAATTAGAAACGACTTTTTGTATGAAGACCTTATAAGTATTAGTAAGTTTTTGGAATCAAATTAGGAAATTATAGCTAAATCAAGTATATTGAGATTGCACTACTTTTAAGAGGAAAAAAATGTTTCAGGTGTTTCGATTGTATTTTGATATTCTAAATAACCTACAAAATTTCTTTTTATTTTGAAAGAGTTTTTATTTCTCTACTGCAAATATTTTAAAAAAATATAGAATAAATTATGATATATATTAATTTGGGGTTTAGAGTGTCACATTAGTGGTATCAGAGCAATCCTATCAAATCGGGTCAAGTGAGTCGAGTTTCGATTCAGTTTTAGTCAAATGCTGGTAGTGTCAATTGTGTTTTCTTGTGTATTAATTATTTCCACTATCATGTTTTTTTTTCCGTTATATTATTGTGTGGTGCTATATGTTTTTGTATAATTATACATATTTACGAAGTTACTAATTAACTATTTATTGTTTGCTTACTCTGATTGTTTTATGGATTCTAAGTTTCTATCTAAATGACTAAATAAACCATGAAATTAATTGTTAAAATTTGAGTTAATTATCTATTGACTGAACTTAAGTCTGACACCCTAAACCCCAAAATAACATTTATAATAATTTATACTAAATTATTTGAAAAAAAGTCGCGGCGGATGAAGAAAATATGTTCAAGAAAGTAAAAAAATTTATATCTATTTTAGGATATGACGTTTCTCTAAATAAAGATGTAAAAATTCAACTTTGTTCCTCAATTAAAATTCAATGAACTTGATTTAACTAGAATTTCTTGATTTAATTCCCAAGACTTACTAGTACTAAGGTTTTCATATAAAAAGTCATTTGTAACTACATAAGTAAAATACACATTACAACTCTTAATTCCCAGTATCACCTATTAGAGCGGGTTTCCTCCAAAACTTGAACTTCAAGACTCATTAACTTGTAATAACTGCGATTTCGCAAACGCATGGCAAGGCCAGTCAAACACAAACAACGAATGAGGTGAGTTTTGAAATCATGTTGATAGTATACTACATGTAAGAAGAACACGCAATTAATCATCAATAGACCGTATTATTACACTAACATTCTTCAAAGAAAAACATCACATTATATAGTCAAAATCAAGGAAAATCAATACACTTCACTATAACATCAAATCATCGCAGAAATTATTATCGCACACGATACACATTAATCACAACAAAACCATCACAAGAAAATGCAATGTTATGCATGAGCCTAGACTCTACTACACAATGTGGTATCATTCTAACTCTGAAATACTTGGTTAGAAGGCCTGATATATGCCACCATCCCGGTGGAAGGACAATTCAAATTGGCCCTGTCCTCATAGATCCCCTCAACTTAACCCGAGACACATATACGCGACAGTCGAGGTAAACGTGTGTTTCATGGTAGCTCCCGACATTTGGAGTGCTACCTCCAAGTCACCTAGGAATTCCCCACCCGAATACCTCCAAGGTCTAACAATCTTGCCTTAAGGCTCAACAGTAGACCGCCACGATCAGGCTCAACTCAGTTGTACTTCCCCGGAACTGCTAGGCTTCGCAGGCCCTATCTATATGATGACAAAATAATCTCCACGTCACAAATTCTCAATATTTATTTTCTCTCCTCGTTAGCCTATGATACTCAATTAAAACATTCATCTCAAACACAAATTGGAAGCACAATTATTTCATCAGAGGTTACATCAATTTTTAATTACCAATTCATAACATCACTATTATAAATCACACATCATCACCATTACATAAGTGATCACAAATTTAGAGCATCATTATCATCAATCGTACCTCATCACATAAACTTATCACAAATTCATGAAATCACAATTATTATTCATACATCATCATCATCAAATAAAATTATCACAACACATCCATCTTTTATTATCATATTACATAAACTCATCTAATCAAACATATACATAAAATTAATTCGACACTCAATATCACAATAACATCAAATACCACACATTTAAAGGAATTAAATCAATCAACACCTTACAAATATTTCTATTCTATATTTTAATCTCACAATTTCCATATTTGCACATTAATTAATTTATCCCTCAAAGGCCTATTGTCGTAGGTAACAAGCCCCAGATGAATCGTGGGGAAATACGGTTTTCCCGTTCAGCTCACAATATATTACACTCATGAATTCAAACGCTCTCCCACCCCTTATCTTATTTCGACACCTTTACACACAAATAAGATTCCACGCGCAAACTGTCTTTGTTCTTTGACTCTTTGTCCTTCAATCGATCTAACTCGACAGTTTATGAGTAAACGACAAAAATAAATAATGAGAAACTACTCTAAAAACTAAATTCGAAATTCGGTCAAGAAAAATTACCATAAATCAAAAAACCCATCAGTGGATAATATAGCCACTATTCGCACGGTCGTTTTGGCGGTGGTTTCACTAAAATCGGAGTTACGGTGAAGAAGAACGATACAAAATAAGGAATTTTATAAACGAAGAAGTCAGGTATTTTCAAGAGAAATTGGAATGGTTAAAAATCTGAGGAAGTATGTTTATTTGACTAGCATACTGAAATTTGGACGAAAACGGAGAAAATTTTCTAGAACAGTTATCGATCACCGGTGCCAATTGATAGGTTATTGTTGTGGCAGATGTTGAAGCTCCATTTCTTTTTTTTTTTTAGGGTTCACATGGGTCAAGCCCATTGGTCTCCTTATTTATTTTATGTTTTAAAACTATTATTTTTATTTTGCTAAAACAAAATTAATTGTTACTTAATCTCATTTTTAATACTCTTCCAAACATCATTAAATTTTCAAAACATTACTAATATTTTATAACTAATATATGATAAATTAGAGTAATTAAAATAATTAACCTTTTATAAAAATACATATTATTAACAACCCAAACTCTCATATTCAAATTAATCACTATATTTATACTTATTTTTCAAAATACTCACGTTATAATAATACTATCATTAGAGAATAGTCAAAATTATAAAATAAATAAATATAACAACAATATTTTATGTTAATTACTAAATAATATAT
>JBBPBP010000003.1:19660466-19679797 GCA_037974735.1 Cicer chorassanicum
TAAATAATTACAATAAGATATATTTAGAAATAATTAAATATAATTAAGTGGACATACATTTAATATTAGTCAAACACACGAGAAAATATCATATTAATTACCAACTCACATATAGACGTAAAATCTCCTAAATCTTATTCTTTAAAATATTTACACTAATATACTATTATTTTTTAAAAAATATATAAAATAATAAAATATATTATTTATTATTCTTATAAAATATTTGGTCAAATATGTACAAGATTAGCACATCACAAAAAACACACCTATAAAGAAAATTAATCATAAAACTAATCAACATATATTCTAAAATAATTTTAACACCAAATTAATTATCTAAAATCCTATTTAATTAATAAAATAGTTAATTATAAAATTTGGAGTGTTACATTAAGGATTGTGTTTCTAACTATGATTCTCTACTCTCTTGTTGTAGTGGATAGTTAGAAACAAAGTTTCTGATTAACTTGCTATATGTTTGAAATTATTAATTTCAAGGAGGTAGTACTCATTATCGATTGATAGACGTTGCCTTTTATGGTTGTACCATTATGAATAAAGTTTTGATCTTACTAATGAAATCAATTTAGAACGTAAATAAAATAAATAAAACTTTAAATTCCAATTTCAGCCTGTCTAGATCTGGTTAAAATTATTCGTCGAAGAATAATTTATTTACGGTACAGAGAATTTAATACCAGACAGTTTTACTAAGAATATCTCTAGTTGCTGAAAATTTTACCTGTCAATTGAGCTGCAACGGGAATATATATTTTTATCCAAATAGTTGAGAGGTGAGTGAGGTGATGTGTGTAAGAGTATTTAGATATTTGTTGGTTTGGTTTATATATTATATATATATATATATATATATTGGTTGGTGAGTTAGTAATATTTATATATAGTTAATAAGTTAGTATGTATATATATGTGAGTTTTAAGGTGTGGGTGATGGTGATTTTTACTTTGCGTGGTTGATATGTTTATGGGTAATTTTATGAAAGTGTAGATATGCTTAATGTTTGAAGATGTGGGGTTTTGAATAAATGCAATTTATGTGTGAATTGTGATTTGGTGTGAAATGAATTGATGAGATTGTGTTTGTGGTGATTTGAATTCAATATGATTTGTGAATTCAATTTCATGTGATTTGAGGATTGTATGCGTTGAGTATGCTCTATGTTAAATTTGAGAATTATTAGTGTTAAATGAGCATTAAAAATGGGGAATCTTTTAATAGCTGCATTTACTTAATGATTGTGTTGTCGAGAGTCAGAGTATGCTCATGCATTTCATAGTAAATGGTGATAGTGGTGACCGGATGGGCCACGAGATGATTCCACGTGATTGGATGGTTCATCTTATCCTTACGGGGATTATCGCGTCAGTGATAGTGGTGACCGGATGGGCCACGGGATGATTCCACATGATTGGATGGTTCATCTTATTCGTATAGGGGATGATTCCACATGATTGGATAGTTCATCTTACCCTTACATGGATTATCGCGTCGTGCTAACCTGTGAGAGGTTGCACATTAGTAAATCGTGCTAGTTTGTGAGAGACTGCACCTTGGTAATTAGTACTAGTCTGTGAGAGGTTGTACAATTATGATTTACTAGTCTGTGAGAGTCTGTGAGTCACGTTTGACATGTTATGATGTTTGTATATGTGTACTTGATTGTGACTAGCGATTTGTGTTGTGTTGGTGTTTGTGATTGATTGAATTGGTGTTGAAAGTGTTGGAATGAATTTGGAAGTGTTGGAATGTTTTTGAAAGGGTTAAAAACTGATTTTCTGTTGTTTTGACAGGTATATTCAACTACACACAGATGATTAAATTGTGTTGTAGTCGAATACTGATGATTAAATTAGCTACAGAAATGACTTTTTTGAAGTGTATTTGACTACACAAGGTGCTGTTTTCGAATGCAGTTGAATGGAATGATGTATTCGAATACAGACAGGCTGTATTCGAATACAGTAGTGTTGTCAGTGCTGTATTTCCTGTTTTTCGGTTGTTTTTGCAAGTGTATTCGACTACACATAGGGTGTATTCGAATACAACTGTGCTGCTTGGTCCAAAACTTCATTTTTCAACCTTGTTTATGCATGTTTAACATATGCAAACCCTTTCTAGATGCATGCAAAGTTGAAAGGTGATTTTGTGCATTTAAAATGGAATGCTACGTGGTATTTGCTAATTTCGTTCCAAAAACTATTTCCACTGTTTGTAATTTATTATGATTTTGTTGTCGTGTTACGACTTAAATATTTTATCCAAAAGTATTTTCCTTATTTGTGAATTTAACTTGGGATTTTTATCGATTTATTTTTGAAAAAAAAATACACTCGCGCTGTTAAAAATCGGGGTGTTACAGATATGTATAAGAACATGAAATTATGATTCTTTCTTTATGATTCTGAAACAAAGCATGTAACACCCTTTATTTTAATTAATTAATTCAAAATCATTAGTTTTGTTTATTCTGTTTTATTAATTCAGTGTGATAATTATTTATTGGATGTTCAATTATTTGATGAAGTATTTTATATTAATTATTTAATTATTGGGATTTTTATTATTAACTAATTAAAACTCATAGAAATTTCTGTCTTAGAGTGAACAATGACCAAGTCAATTTTGACTAAGTCAAAATTGAATCACCCACACTACTACCTTTGATAACTATATTTTATTTTTAATAGTATTTAGTTTATAGGACCGTGCACTTTCCCTTGTGTCCATTCAAATGTGTAACTAGCAAGAATAAATACATGAATGTCAATTAATTCTTAACAGTTGGTCATTGAATGGTATTATTTCAATTGAATTCCTTATTCATGAGTGCAATTAAACTCAATGAAGAGAATTATTCCTTCTCTCGGATCAATTCCACGCCTCCTTTATAAGTGACATACACCTCTCATTCGTAGGACACGATTAAACTTGCACTTGAGAAAAAGAAGTCATAATTACCCACACGCCATTACCAACGTTTCATTTATCTCAAATATTTTCTAAGCCACTCAAAAACCACCCTCACATTCCCTCGCATTCCGATCAAAGTTCTAAACTTTCGTTCCTTTATCTTGGTGAGATTTTCGAGGACTATATAGTGTCGCCTGGAAGGAAAGCACTCAAGGAAAGGGCTTTTCTCCAGGCAAGGTTAGGCCGAATATTAAATTAATAATTTGTAAGATATTTATATGATGTCTTGATGTGTTAAAATAAAAATGTTGATTCTATGTTTTCCTTAGATAATTTAACTATAATGTTTTGTTTTTATGAGTAATATGTTTACCTGGATAAAATTAATTATAAAATTTTGATTTTTATTATTATAACATGAGTAATATGCTTGTTGTCATATATTTGATGTAAAGTTACAATTTTTCTATTGTATAGGTATATTTAATTATAAAGTTATGATTTTTATTATGATCCCATGAGTAATATGTTTGTTAGGATGTTTTTAATTTAAAGTTTCCATTTTTGTGCTATTTCATTTTAAAGTTTTGATTTTTGTGATGTTTTGTGATATTATGATCCCATGAGTGATGTTTTTAATATATGAGTCTTGAGGGAATTGATGAAAAGTTCTAATTTTTAATTGTGATAACATGATTAAGTTGATTTTTGTAACTGGTTATTTGTGTTTTAAATATTATTATCTTTGTGGTTGCCTAAGTGGCTGGTGATTTATGGTTTGAATAGTTCTCTCTTTGTGATTGCCTAAGTGGCTGGTTATTCGTGTTATGACATTTTCTTTGTGGTTGCCTAAGTGGCTAGTGATTTGTAAATTTCGAGCATCATTATCATTTCATGACATATCATATGCATCTTTGTGGACGCCTGTGTGGCTGGTTTAATTTTCCCCATTGGTATGGGTGACTTCTGTGTGGACGCCTGTGTGGCTGGTTATATCCAGATCATATATGTTTAGGAGCATGCACAACTTGCAATTCATTTTATTATTATTTTTATTTTGATCTAATTATTTGCTCTAAGGTGAGTTGCTACTCGATTTATTTAGATGTCTTTTTATGACTTTTGATACGTCCCTGTGAATGATAAAAAAAAAAAAAATCAGTTTCTCTAAATCTTTTATTACAAAAAGATTTTATATTTATATTTTATGATTATTAACTTATTATTTGGTTTAATTTTTTCCGTGGGATGAACTGACCCCTTACACCAACATTTATGTACTAAGGATCTCGAAGAGTTGTGTGAGTGACGTTTGCTTGGCGCACGCGCGTCAAAAAAATGGGTACTTTAATTAAAAATAATAATATTTGTAGTGATAAACCCGATGTGGTACATTTTTAAAAGTTGTTTATTTTTCATCGTCAATTTTAAATAGAAATGCGGAGGTGAGGTCCTTCTGCTAGGAAAAATCTAAATCAGTTGTTTCTATTTCACTTAAGGAGAATTTATTCTATTTTAGGACGTAAGTGAACATTTTCTACAATTAGCGAATTATTTTTAAAAGAATAATAACATCAAGTAAAAATTGCATTGTGTGACACCCTAAACCCCAAAATAATATATATTAATTTATAATAGAATTTTTAACTTTAATTCGCATAAGGTAAAGCAAATACGTTTTTAAGGGAATAAAAACTTTGATAATTAATTTAAAATATCACGTTTCTCAAAAATCAAAAGGAACACTTTAAACCTTTTCCTCCTATAAAATAGTGCAATCTCCATAAAATTTGATTTAAGTATAATTACTTTTCAATTCTAAAAACTTACTAGTACTTATATGGTTTTCATACAAAAAGTCGTTTCAAATTAAATAAGTAAAATACAATTTACAACCCTTATTCTCGGTATCACCTATCAGAGCGGGGTTCCTCCCAACTTGAACTTCAAGATTCATTAACCTGTAAAAACTGCGATTTCGCAAACGCATGGCCAAGCCAGTCAAACACAAACAACGAAGGAGGTGAGTTTTGAAATCATGTTAATAGTATAATACAAATAAGGAGAACACGCATATCATTAGACAAACATAAATAAACCAAGAGAAATCAATACATTTCACAATAACATCAAATCATCTACGAAACTATCATCGCACACAATACATATTAATCACAACAAACAATCACACAAAATGCAATGATATGCATGAGCTTAGACTCTACTTCACAATGTGGTACCATTCTAACTCTGAAGTACTTGGTTAGGAGGTCATGATACTATGCCACCATTTGGGTGGACGGACAATTCAAATTGGTTTTGTCCTCATAGATCCCCTCAACTCAACCCGAGACACATATACGCGACAGTCGAGGTAAACGGGTGTTGCATGGTAGCTACCGACATTTGGAGTGCTACCTCCAAGTCACCTAGGAATTCCCCACCCGAATACCTCCAAGGTCTAACAATCTTGCCTTAAGGCTCAACAGCAGACCGCCACGATCAGGCTCAATTCAGTTGTACTTCCCCGAAATCGCTAGGCTTGTCAGGCCCTACCTATATGATGACAAAATAATCTCCACTTCACAAATTCTCAATATTTATTTTCTCCCCTCGTTGGCCTATGATACTCCATTAAGACCACCATCTCAAACACAAATTGGAATCACAATTATTTCATCAGGGGTTACTTCAATATTTTCATCACAAATTCATAACATCACTATTATAAATCACATATCATCATCATTACATAACTCATCACAAATTTATGAAATCACAATTATTATTCATACATCATCATCATCACATAAAATTATCACAATGCACACATCTTTTATTATCACATTACATAAACTCATCTAATTGAACATATGCACCAAATTCATTCGACATCCAATATCACAATAATATCAATTATCACACATTTAACAAAAATAAATCAAATATCACAATAATATCAAATAACACACATTCAACGGAATTAAATCAATCAACACCTTATAAATGTTTCTATTCCACAATTTAATATCACAATTCCCATATTTGCACATTAATTAATTTATCACTCAAAGGGCTACTGCCGTACATAGCAAGCCCCGGATGAATCGTTGGAAAATACGGTTTTCCCGTTCATCTCACAATATATTACACTCATGAATTCAAACGCTCTCTCACCCCTTACCTTATTTCGACGCTTTCACACACGAATACAATTCCACGAACAAACAGCCTTTATTCTCCGACTCTTGTCCTTCAATCGATCTAACTCGATAATTTATGGGTAAACGTTAAAAATAAATTATGAGAAGACACTCTAAAATTAATTTTGAAATTCGGTCAAGGAATCTTACCATAAATCAGAAAACCAATAAGTGGATAATATAGCCACTTTTCACACAATCGTTTTGGCGTTGGTTTCACTCAAATCGGACTTACGGTGAAGAAGAACGGTGCAAAATAACGAATTCTACAAACGGAATATAGAGTCGGTAGCACTCCAAATGTCGGGAGCTACCATGCAACACCCGTTTACCTCGACTGTCGCGTATATGTGTCTCGGGTTGAGTTGAGGGGATCTATGAGGACAAAACCAATTTGAATTGTCCGTCCACCCAAATGGTGGCATAGTATCATGACCTCCTAACCAAGTACTTCAGAGTTAGAATGGTACCACATTGTGAAGTAGAGTCTAAGCTCATGCATATCATTGCATTTTGTGTGATTGTTTGTTGTGATTAATATGTATTGTGTGCGATGATAGTTTCGTAGATGATTTGATGTTATTGTGAAATGTATTGATTTCTCTTGGTTTTGACTTTATAATGTTATGTTTTTCCTTGAAAAATGTTTGTCTAATGATATGGTTTATTTATGATATAATGATACTTATTCACGTGTATATACTTATTATACCAAATTAATGTAATATTTTTCTGTGCGTTTGACTCATATTAAGTATGTACGTAATTATATTTCAATTATCTATAACTATTTTCTATTTTTAGTTATTTATTTTATAAATAATTATCTCGGAATAGTAGTGATATATTGTGTTTGATTTCCTTTATTTTTATATACTTTTTATGACATAGTGATTTTATATATATTTATTATGATATAATAATTAATATAGAGTGTTGATGTTATATTTATTTATTTTATAATTTTGACTATTCTCTAATGATGGTAGTATTTTAATGTGAATATTTTATAAAATAAGTATAATCATAGTAATTATTTTGAATATGAATCTTGATTATTAATGTATTTTAAAAGATTAACTACTTTAATTATTTTATTTTATAAAATATGGGTTTTGAAATATTAATAATTTTGTGCTTATTTTCTTTATATGTGTGCTTGTCAAGTTGTGCCTATTTTATATATATTCCATTGATTTAGTGGCTTATATAAAATATTGATGTTATATTTTTTTATTGTCATTTTAACTATTCTCATAATATAATAATCTTTTAATTTGATATTTTGAAAGATATTATTATTTTAGTGGCAAATAAATAAATTAAAATAAATATTTAATTAGTTGGACCTTGTGAAAAAATAAAATAAAATGGAGTTCAATGAGTTAGGTTAATAATAACTAATATGTTAAAATAAAAAATAAAATAAAAAAATCAAATATACCCTAATATGAAAGCGCTACAGTAGAAAGATAGAAAGAGAGAGAAAAGGCAGCGGCCATACTAAGAGAAAAGAAAAGAAATCGGTTCCGGCGATCGACAACTGTCCAGAAAAACTTCCTCCGTTTTCATTCAAATTTCAGTATGTTATTTAATTTATTGAGTTAGTCAATTAAACACAATTTTCCAGATTTTTAACAACCCCAATTTCTCTCTAAAATACCCGACTTCTCCGTTTGTAGAATTCGTTATTTTGCACCGTTCTTCTTCACCGTAAGTCCGATTTGAGTGAAACCAACGCCAAAACGATTGTGTGAAAAGTGGCTATATTATCCACTTATTGGTTTTCTGATTTATGGTAAGATTCTTTGACCGAATTTCGAAATTAATTTTAGAGTGTCTTCTCATAATTTATTTTTAACGTTTACCCATAAATTATCGAGTTAGATCGATTGAAGGACACGAGTCGGAGAATAAAGGCTGTTTGTTCGTGGAATCGTATTCGTGTGTGAAAGCGTCGAAATAAGGTAAGGGGTGAGAGAGCGTTTGAATTCATGAGTGTAATATATTGTGAAATGAACGGGAAAACCGTATTTCCCAACGATTCATCCGGGGCTTGATACGTACGACAGTAGCCCTTTGAGTGATAAATTAATTAATGTGCAAATATGGGAATTGTGAGATTAAAATGTGGAATAGAAACATTTATAAGGTGTTGATTGATTTAATTCCATTGAATGTGTGTTATTTGATATTATTGTGATATTTGATTTATTTTTGTTAAATGTGTGATAATTGATATTATTGTGATATTGGATGTCGAATGAATTTGGTGTATATGTTGGATTAGATGAGTTTATGTGATGTGATAATAAAAGATGTGTGCATTGTGATAATTTTATGTGATGATGATGATGATGTATGAATAATAATCGTGATTTCATAAATTTGTGATGAGTTATGTAATGATGATGATATGTGATTTATAATAGTAATGTTATGAATTTGTGATGAAAATATTGAAGTAACCCCTGATGAAATAATTGTGATTCCAATTTGTGTTTGAGATGACGGTCTTAATGGAGTATCATAGGCCAACGAGGGGAGAAAATAAATATTGAGAATTTATGAAGTGGAGATTATTTTGTCATCATATAGGTAGGGCCTGACAAGCCTAGCGATTTCGGGGAAGTACAATTGAATTGAGCCTGATCGTGGCAGTCTGCTGTTGAGCCTTAAGGCAAGAATGTTAGACCTTGGAGGTATTCGGGTGGGGAATTCCTAGGTGACTTGGAGGTAGCACTCCAAATGTCGGGAGCTACCATGCAACACACGTTTACCTCGACTGTCGCGTATATGTGTTTAGGGTTGAGTTGAGGGGATCTATGAGGACAGGGCCAATTTGAATTGTCCGTCCATCGAAATGGTGGCATAGTATCATGGCCTCCTAACCAAGTACTTCAGAGTTAGAATGGTACCACATTGTGAAGTAGAGTCCAAGCTCATGTATAGCATTGCATTTTCTTGTGATTGTTTTGTTGTGATTAATATGTGCCGTGTGGGTAATACTTCTTCTTAAATGATTTGATGTTATAATACTTCTTCTTGAGTGGTTTTGACTTTATAATGTTATGTTTTTCTTTGAAGAATGTTTGTTTAATGATACGGTTTATTTAGAATTAATTGCGTGTTCTCCTTACTTACATTATACTATTAACATGATTTCAAAACTCACCTCGTTCGTTGTTTGTGTTTGACTGGCTTGGCCCTGCGTTTGCGAAATCGCAGTTATTACAGGTTAATGAGTCTTGAAGTTCAAATTTGGGAGAAGCCCCGCTCTGATAGGTGATACCGGGAATGAGAGTCATAAGTTGTATTTTTATTTGTTTAATTAGAAACAACTTTTGTATGAAACCTTATAACTAGTAAATTTTTGGAAATAAATTAAGAAATTCTAGTTAAATCAAATTTTATGATGATTGCACTATTTTGAAAAAAAAAAAGTTTAAAGTGTTCATTTTGAATTTTGAAGAATGTGATATCTCAAATTAGTTATAAATTTTTTTTATTCCCTTGAAAACGTATTTGCTTTACCTGCTGCCAATTAAAGTTAAAAATTCTATTATAAATTATTATATATTATTTTGGGGTTTAGGGTGTCACAGTATTTAGCCTATTTTATATATTTTTCTAAACATAATAGTATTTTAGTGTAAATATTTTAGAGAATAAGATTTAGGCGATTTTACGTGTATATGTGAGTTGGTAATTAATGTGATATTTTCTTGTGCGTTTGACTAATATTTGATATGCAGTTAATTATATTTAATTAATTTTAAATATATTTTATTTTAATTATTTATTTTATAAATAATTATCTTAGGATATTAGTAATGTTGTGGTTGATTCCCTTTATTTCGATATACTTGTTATGGTATTGTGATTTTATATAATTTTATCATGATTTTGTAATTAATATAATGTGTTGATGTTATATTATTTATTTTGTGATTTTGAGTATTCTCTATTAATGGTAGTATTCGAGTGTTTTGAAAAAAATAGGTATAACTATAGTGATTATTTTGAATATGAGAGGTTCAATTATTAGTAATATGTATTTTGTTAAAAGGTTAATTATTTTAATTATTCTAATTTATCATATATTAGTTATGAAATAATAGTAATGTTTTGAAAATTAAATGATGTTTGGATGAGTATTAAAAATGAGATTAAGTAACTATTAATTTTGTTTTAGCAAAATAAAAATTATAATAGTAAAACATAAAATAAATAAGGGGACCTATGGGATTGACCCATGTATGTGAACCCTAATAAAATAAAAAAGAGAGTTACTTGTAGCCGTCGCCGTAGAAGAGAGACGAAACACAACAACGCTATCGTTGGTACATTGTTCCACAAAACTTTTACCATTTTTTGTTCAAATATAGGTTTGTTGTTTCACTCATTTATTTAGTCAAATAAATCCAACTTCTTATATTTTTAACCATTCTAATTTCTCTGTAAAATACCCAACTTCTCCGTTTGTGGAATTCGTTATTTTGCACCGTTCTTCTTCGCCGTAAGTCCGATTTGAGTGAAACCAACGCCAAAACGATCGTGTGAAAAGTGATTATATTATCCATTGATTGGTTTTCTGATTTATGGTTTGTTTCCTTTATCGAATTTCGAAATTAGTATTAGAGTGCCTTCTCATAATTTATTTTTAACGTTTATGTAACACCCCAAATTTTATAATAAACTATTTTATTAATTAAATATTATTTTAGATAAATAATTTGGTGTTAAAATTATTTTAGATATATGTTGATTAGTTTTATGATTAATATTTTTTATATGTGTGTTTTTATGATGTGTTAATATGTACATAATAATTTTATATTTTATATTTTTTCTAAAATTAATAGTATTTTATGGTACATATTTTAAAGAATAAGATTTTATGAGATTTTATGTGTACACGTGCGTTCGTAATTAATGTGATATCTTAGATGTTCGACTGATTTTAAGTGTGCCTGTAGTTATATTTGGATTATTCATAACCATTTCTCATTTTAGTTATTTATTTTTTGAATAGTTATCTTGAGATAGTAATAATATCGTGTTTAATTTCCTTTATTTATATATATATTTGTTATGTCATTGTGTTTTTATATATATTTGTTATGATTTAGTAACGAATATAAAGTGTCGATGTTATATTTATTTATTTTATGATTTCAAATATTCGCTAATGATGGTAGTCTTTTAATATGAGTATTTGAAAGAAAAAGTATAATTATAGTGATTATTTTAAATATGAGAATCTTAATTATTAATTGATGTATTTTAAAATATTAATTACTTTATTTTATAATATATTAGCTTTGAAATATTAGTAATATTTTTATAATTAAATTATGTTTAAAATAAATGAGTAAAATGTGTTTTATGGATTAAGTCCAAGAGTAAAAGTGAATAATAATAATAATAATAATAATAATAATAATAATAATAATAATAATAATAATAATAATAATAATGAACAAAAGAAAAAAAAACAATGTCGTGTTCTTGTATGCCGCCTCCATAGTCCATACCTATTACCTCCCCATCTTCTTTCTTCAACCATGATCATTATAGCGCGTGTCGTGCAAAACTGAGACCACATTTGTGATCGTCGTGATCTCCTCTTTCATTCCCAACCTAAATCGCAAATTGAAACATCTTATTCCTCTTTGGCAAAAATCACACCTCCACCTTTTTTTCAAGATTTCAGGCACCACGACAATTACAAACGAAAACCAAGACCATATTTGGACTCCACGAAACACCCTCTTCCATTACCTATGATTGGAATCACCAATCGTTATGCTTCGAAAAATGGGTTTTCACCCTCGTCGCGGCTGTGTTGTAGAGTTTCGGCCAGCACATTCATCGTCTTGAAAAACGGACAGCATATTTGGATTCCCCTCATCTAAACCTTCAAGAAGCACTACTCATTTGCATGTTTCGGTGAAGTTGACGTCGGACCCTGTCGGCGCTCCAGTACGTCGGTGAGACCTTTTCTAATAACTTGTTTCACGACATTTGAATATGTTTCTTCGCCTAATATTTTTATTAATTATATAATGCTGATTTTTATGCCCCACGTAAATTTTCAGCCATGTTTCATTGACTCTGCAAGTTCGTCGACGCTTTTGGACTTACTTGTTGCGCGTTGTATACATCTCATGGTTGCTGAAAATTATTCTTGTCGTTATATCTTATCAATGCGTCGGATTGAGGTAAGGGGTGAGAGGAGGTTCTAATTTATGAGTATAAAATAACGTGGGATGAATGGGAATACCGTAATTCTTAGATATTCATCTGAGGCTTACTACGTATTGTTTAGCCCTATCAAGATTGCATGCTGTCTGATTTTTTGAAATGTTATGTTGATTCTTACTGTATGAATGATATGTACTGGAGTGTTCTTGCTACTTGATTGAAATTGTGATATCATTTGAATTTGCCACTTGTTTATTTTTTTATTGCGATTGATAAGATTGGATTGTGCATTGTGAGTAGTGTAAACCAAATATTGGGATTGAATTGTGATTTACTTATATACATATATAATGATGAATATTGTGAAGTCAAACTGAAACTTATTGAGTTGTGATGATCGAGTAAGTTTGAGATTGGATTATTTTGTCATCATATAGGGAGGGTCTGACAAACCTAGTGATTATGGGGAAGTACAACTGAATGAGCCTGATCGTGGAGGGCTACAGTCGAACTGTAAGGTAAGACTGATAGACCTTGGGGGTATCTCTAGTGGGGAATTCCTAAGTGGATTAGTGGGTAATTCCCTAAGGCCGGAAGCTACCATGCAACACAAGAGTACCCCGATTATCGCGTATATGTGTCTCAGATTGAGTTGAGAGGATCTATGAGGACTTGGCCATTCATGATTTGTCCGTCCACTCTTGTAGTGGCACAGTATCAGGCCTCCTAACCAAGTACTTCAGAGTAGAATGATACCAAATGATGAAGTATAGAGTACATGACATGCATAGCATTTCATCCTTGTAACTGTTTTATTGTGATTGAATTAGATTAACCTTTGATATTATGTTATTGAATGTTCTCTTTATTTGTGTTGTTTTGACTAATTACATGTTTTTGAAGCTCACCCCTCGTTGCTTGTGTTTGGCGCTTGCGAGAGCTTAGTTATTTTAGGCTATCGGTTGGTGATCCATGCTCTGATAGATGATATTGGGTGGGAGTAATTTGTTGCGTTTATCTGTTTTTGAGTTATGAACTAATTTTTGTTTTGTAAACTTCATCGATGAATGTGTTATATTCCATCTTTTATTCGAAGATAAAAATTAATTGTCTCAAAGTTTTGAACATGTTTTTATGTCAAAAATATTTGTTTAATAAACCTTGGCTATATTCGATGTTAGAGGATTTTTAAATAAGAATTTTTATGCGAACGTGTTATGTAAGTATAAGTGTGATGCCATAAGCCTTATATTTTAAAAGGAATTTTTTTTACTCTATTTTGGGACCACTACAAATCCCTTTCAAAACTAGTGCATTTTAATTTTTAGTTCAATTTAGGTTTAGGGTGTCACAGATTACCCATAAACTGTGGAGTTAGATCGATTGAAGGACAAAGTGTCAATGAACAAAGACTGTTTGCTCATGGAATCGTATTCGTGTGTGAAAGCGTCGAAATAAGGTCAGGGGTGAAAGAACGTTTGAATTCATGAGTATAATATATTGTGAGATGAAGGAGAAAACCATATTTTCCAACGATTCATCCGGGACTTGTGACACCCTAAACCCCAAAATAACATTTAAAATAATTTATACTAAATTATCTAGAAAAAAATCGCGGCGAATGAAGAAAATATGTTCAAGAAAGTAACAACTTTTATATTTATTTTAGGATATCACGTTTCTCTAAATAGAGATGTAACAATTCAACTTTGTTTTTCAATTAAAATTCAATGAACTTGATTTAACTAGAATTTCTTGATTTAATTCCCAAGACTTACTAGTACTAAGGTTTTCATATAAAAAGTCATTTGTAACTACATAAGTAAAATACACATTACAACTCTTAATTCCCGGTATCACCTATTAGAGCGGGTTTCCTCCCAAACTTGAACTTCAAGACAGTCAAACACAAAACGAGGTGAGTTTTGAAAACATGTTGATAGTATAATACAAGTAAGAAGAACACGCAATCAATCATGAATAAACCGTATCATTACAAAAACATTCTTCAAAGAAAAACATCACATTATATAGTCAAAATCCAAGTCACCTAGGAATTCCCCACCCGAATACCTCCAAGGTCTAACAATCTTGCCTTAAGGCTCAACAGTAGACCACCACGATCAGGCTCAATTCAGTTGTACTTCCCCGGAATCACTAGGCTTGTCAGGCCCTACCAATATGATGACAAAATAATCTCCACTTCACAAATTCTCCATATTTATTTTCTCACCTCGTTGGCCTATGATACTCCATAAAGACCGTCATCTCAAACACAAATTGGTATCACAACTATTTCTTCAGAGGTTACTTCAATATTTTTGTAACACCCCGATTTTTAAAAGCGCGAGTTTATTTTTTTTTTCAAAATAAATGGATAAAACACTAGGTTAACTCTATAAATGAAGAAAATAATTTTGGACAAAACATTTAAGTCGTAATACCAATTCCCAAGTCGTAACTCAAACGACAAAAGTCATAATTTATTTCCTCATAATCACAACAAATTAAAAAGGTTTTTGAATTGATAATCCAAATATAAAGTACACCGGCTCCAATATTTTGTTTCAAATACACAAGTTCCTTTTTCTACAACAACTTGAAATAAGAAAGGGAAATAAATAACATTCTTAAATAGAACCCTAAGCTTATCATTAATCTATTTGAGGGTTATTGGGTACTGAGAATCCACGAGCGGCATCAAGCCCCCTGCTTTCGGTCACACAACCAACCCATCACTTTGCCATGCCTTAGATCGACCTTGGTTCTCATCTGAGGGCAAAGCCCAGATTTCCACAATTGTAAAGGGTCACCAATCCGAAATTAACAAACATCACATAGCATTTATGTTTTTAAATGCATAAAAATCATCCTCCAACTTAGCATACATCTAAGAAGAGTTTACATATGCTAAACATGCATAAACAAAGTTGAAAAATGAAGTTTTGGACCAAACAGAACTGTTGTATTCGAATACACCCTATGTGTAGTCAACTACACGTGCAAAAAAAACAGAAAAACAGCAAAAACAGCACTGACAACACTACTGTGTTCGAATACAGCCTGTCTGAATTCGAATACAACATTCTATTCAACTGTATTCAAATACAACACCTTGTGTAGTCGAGTACACTTCAAAAAAATCAAGTCAGTAGCTAATTTAATCATCTATATTCGACTACAACACAGGTGTAGTCGAATACACTTATCAAAACAGTAGAAAATCAGTTTTTAACCCTATCAAAAACATTCCAACACTTCCAAATTTATTCCAACACTTTCAACACATATTCAATCAATCACAAACACCAACACAACAAAAATCACTCATCACAATCAAGTATGCATATACAAACATCATAACATGTCAAACACGACTCGTGTGCCAAGCACCCTAGTGCAATGCGTATATGCCAATGCACATGATTCCGGAATAATAGCAAAACCCTCCTCGAAGGGCGTAAGTCATAATTGTACAGTCTCTCACAGACCAGTACTAATTATCAAGGTGCAATCTCTCACGGATCAGCACAATTTACTATCGTACAGCCTCTCACAGACCAATACTAATTTTCTATGCGTGCAATCGCTCATAGATCAGCAAGACTTACAAGAGTGCAATCTCTCACGGATCAGCACAATTTACTATCGTACAGCCTCTCACAGACCAGTACTAATTTTCTATGCGTGCAATCGCTCACAGATCAGCACGACTTACAAGAGTGCAATCTCTCACGGATCAGCACAATTTACTATCGTAAAGCCTCTCACAGACCACTACTAATTTTCTATGCATGCAATCGCTCACAAATCAGCACGACTTACAAGAGTGCAATCTCTCACAGATCAGCACAATTTACTATCGTACAGCCTCTCACAGACCATTATTAATTTTCTATGAGTGCAATCGCTCACAGAACAACACGACGTACAAGAGTGCAATCTCTCACGGATCAGCACAATTTACTATCGTACAGCCTCTCACAGACCAGTACTAATTTTTTATGCGTGCAATCGCTCACAGATCAGCACAACTTACAAGAGTGCAATCTCTCACGGATCAGCACGACGCAAAAATCCGCGCAAGGATAAGATGAACCAACTATTCGTATGGCATCATCTCGTGGCCCATCATGGTTACCACTATTACCATGGCACCATCGCGGTCACCGTGTACTATGAATGCATGAGCATACTCTGACTCTCGACACCACAATCATTAAGTAAATGCAACTATTAAAAGATTCTCCATTTTTAATGCTCATTTAACACTAATGATTCTCAAATTTAACACAGAGCATACTCAACGCATACAATCCTCAAATCACATGAAATTGAATTCACAAATCATATTGAATTCAAATCACCACATACACAATCTCATCAATTCATTTCACACCAAATCAAAATTCACACATAAATTGCATTTATTCAAAACCCCACATCTTCAAACATCAAGCATATCTCAACGTTCATAAAATTACCCATAAACATATCAACCACACCGACACCTTCAAAACTCATTAAATTCAATTTCACCATTTCACCCATAAAATGCATTAAATTCATTTCCCACAACATTACACCTTAAACCCATCAAATTCATTTTCCAAAATTTTCAACCATAACACTCCAAATCAAAACACCAAATTGTTAAACATAAACCACCAATTTCTTTTCCACAACTCACATAAAACACATTAAATTCCTTTTCCTCAAATTCACACATGAACCCCATCAAAATCAAACCCCACAAATACACATATAGAGTCCTATATGCAAGCTAAAAATTTGGAAGGAGCCCTTACCTTGACGGTAGCTCGAACTGCCGATAACGGCACCGCGATAAAATTCCGGCAAAATTCCCGCTTCACACACAGCTGCGAAAATTAGTTCCCAACCACCGCAACGTGATCACGATCAACTTTCTCTTCAGTCGCGTCGCGAGATAAAGCTTGGATCTAGGTGATATGTGAGGTTTTGCGTTTGGCGATTTTGAAAACCACCAACACTTGGTTTTCTTTTTTGAAATAGAAAAGAAGAAGAGGAGGAACGAATTTGCGAGCGTAGGGGAAAATGTTTCTCTTGCTTGCCTTCACATATATATATACAATCTTACAAACTATATATATATATATATATATATATATATATATATATATATATATGTATGTATGTATGTATATTACTAACTCACTTTATATATATATATATATATATATACTAACTCCCTCACCAAATATATATATATATAAATACATATTAAAATTAAACCAAACCAAAATAATTAAAACTCTTACACACATCACTCTCATCTCCAATTATTTTGATAAAAATATCTATTCCTATTGCAGCTCAATTGGCATGGTAAATTTTCAGCAAACAGAGATATTTTTAGCAAAACTATCCGATAATAAATTTTCCGTAACGTAAATAAATTATTTCTCGCCAAATAATTCAAAACGGGACCCAGAAAATATTTATGGCATTTTAACATCCAAAATACCAATTAAACTGGCTAAAAAGCCTCATAATTCAACATGAAAGCACCCTAAAATACAAAAAGTACACTTTAAAATTAAGGGTATTACACTTTTCATCACCGATTCATAACATCACTATCATAAATCACACATCATCATCATTACATAACTCATCACAAATTAGAGCATCATTATCATCAATCGTACCTCATCACATAAACTTATCACAAATTTATGAAATCACAATTATTATTCATACATCATCATCATCACATAAAATTATCACAACACATCCATCTTTTATTATCATATCACATAAACTCATCTAATCAAACATATACATAGAATTAATTCGACACTCAATATCACAATAACATCTAATACCACACATTTAAAGAAATTAAATCAATCAACACCTTACAAATATTTTTATTCTATATTTTAATCTCACAATTTCCATATTTGCACATTAATTAATTTATCCCTCAATTGGCTACTGCCGTACGTAGCAAGCCCCGGCTGAATCGTTGGGAAATACGGTTTTCCCGTTCATCTCACAACATATTACACTTATGAATTCAAACGCTCTCTCCAATCAATTATTTTAACTTTCATATATTAGAGATTACTCACTTTCAAATAAAAAATTAATCGAAGGTACAATGTCTTTATTTATCCAAAAAATTATTTTGATGTGTTTGTTAATGTTGATGTTCGTGCACAATTTTTTTGGAATTTATGTGACTATTACTAACAGATTGGAAACTGGTGTGAACTTAACTGTTCATTGCAAATCTGCTGATGATGATCTTAGGGTTCATGTTCTTCATTTTGATCATATGTATGGTTTTTCTTTTAAAAAATAGATTTTTTTTGGTAACACAATTCTATTGTTCCTTTAAGTGGAATGGTTAAATCAAATGGTTTGACGTATACATAGCAGGTACAGATTTATGTGCAACTTGCAATTGGTTTATAATGGAAACAGGACCATGTAGGAGTGGTATTTGCTATCAGTGGAATAAGTAATTGATAATGTGTTACACATTTGTTTATCTTCATAAATATTGTACTTGAGGGTATTGAATGTAATGTAACACCCTAAATTTTATTATAAACTATTTTATGAATTAAATAGGATTTAAAAAATAAATTTGATGTTAAAATTATATTAATTTATATGGTGATAAATTTTGTGACTAACTTTCGTTATATGGATGTTTATTGTGATGTGCTAGTTTGACACATATTATATTAAATGAGTGATTTAAATAATAAATATTTTATTTTATTTTTTTTATATATTTTTCTAAAAATAATAGCACTTTAGTATAATATTTTAAAGAACAAGATTTTATGCGATTTTTCGTGCATATACGCATACCCAACTAATGTAATATTTTGCTGTACATTTGACTGATGTTAAGTATGCACATTTTTATATTTTAATTATTTATAACTATTTCCTATTTTTAGTTATTTATTTTATAAATAATTGTCTTG
>JBBPBP010000003.1:19680442-19707364 GCA_037974735.1 Cicer chorassanicum
TATATAAATGAAATTTTATGAATGTGAACATTTTACTTTAATAATGTTTAACAATATAGGTTTTACACTTACAAATTTTAATTTTTAGTTGGAGTTAAAGTAAAAGTTTATTTAGGTTTATTAAATGTGAAAATTCTACTTTTATAACTATTCGAACCCAAGACATGATGTATAACTAAATCATATCGGTATTTACTTTAATAATTAAATATAACTAAATTCTACTTTTCTCCAATCAATTATTTTAACTTTCATATATTAAGGATTAGTCACTTTCAAATAAAAGATTAATTGAAGGTACAATGTCTTTATTTATCCAAAATATTATTTTGATATATGTGTTGATGTTAATGTTCATGCACAATGTTCTTGGAATTTATGTGACTATTACTAATAGATTAGAAATTGGTGTGGACTTAACTGTTCATTGCAAATCTGCTGATGATGATCTTGGGGTTCATGTTCTTCAGTTTGAGCATATGTATGGTGTAACACCCCAAATTTTATAATAAATATTTTCTTAATTAAATAGGATTTTAGATAATTAATTTGGTGTTAAAACTATTTTAGAATATATGTGGATAAATCTTGTGACTAACTTTTGTTGTATGGGTGTTTTGTATGATACGCTAGTTTTGTATATATTTGACTAAATAAGTGATATAAAAAACAAATATTATGTTTTATTATTTTATAAATAAAAGTATTTTAGTGTAAATATTTTAAAGAATAAGATTTTAGGCGATTCTACATGTATATGTGCGTTCGTAGTTAATATGATATTTTCTTTTATGTTTAACTGATGTTAAGTATGCACAGAATTATACTTAATTATTTATATATATTTTTTTTATTTTAATTATTTATTTTACAAGTAATTATCTTAGTATATTAGTAATTTTAATATTGATTTTCTTTATTTTTATATAGTTGCTATGGTATGAGGATTTTATACATATTTATTTTGATTTAGTAAGTAATATAAATCGTTGATGTTATATTTATTTGTTTTATCATTTCGACTGTATTATAAAGATGATGTACTTTTATGTGATTATTTTGAGAAATATTATAGTAATAATTATAGTTATTATTTTGAATATGAGAGTTTTTGTTAAAGTTAGATTTATCTTTGTTAATGATAAATAATATTATGTTAAAATGAGTATTTTGGAGAAAAACTTTCTAGAAAAGTATAATAAATTATTTCTTTATTAAGGGCTTTTAGAAATACTAGAAAATGAATTTTGGACAACACGATTGTTTACACTCATATTTTCTACTTCTGCAAATTAATTTGGGCTATTACTGGTTCGACTTTTCTTTCCTACACCTGCGAGTTGCTGATTACACCCCTATTTCTGCATTAGACTTGACTACCTGTGTTGGGCCTTACAGTTTTACTCTTGTACCTGTACATTTGCTATCTGCACAGCTCCTTCTGCAATTAAAAAAAAAAATAAAAAACAAAAATCAAACTTGGCAGCCAAATCGCACCAAACCCTTTTTCTCTCAAATTCACTCCCACCAATTCCTTGGCATTTTGAAACGATCTCAACCTCTATTCCGCACAAAATCAGCCACTGAATCCATTTTTTGCATCAATTTTTGGCATCAGAAACAGTTGCGTTTCTTTCCTTGGGCGAGCTATTTTTGGCCGATTTCGATCACCACGTTTGTCGTCTCAAAAAACTGGCATTGTTTTTGGATTCCTCTCGTCAAAACCTTCAAAAAGCACTACTCATTTCTATTTTTCGGTTAAGTTGACGTCAGACCCTTACGGCGCTCCAACGAGTCGGTGAGATTTGTAGTTTTTTCTCGTCGTTTTGACTCCATTTTTGTTCCTAAAATTATGATTAATTATTTAACATAATTTTTATGCTCCACATAATTTATCAGTCATGTCTCAACGATTTTGTGAACTCACCATTATTCAGATTCGCTCGTTGTACGTTGTCGATCTACAGTTGTTGTTGAAAATTTCCTTTGATTTCTGTGTTTGAGAAAGTGTCTAAATAAGGTAAGGGGTGAGAGCGTTTGAATTCATGAGTATAATATATTGCGAGATGAACGGGAAAACCTTATTTCCCAACGATTCATCCGGGGCTCGCTACGTACGGCGGTAGCCCTTTGAGGGATAAATTAATTAATGTGCAAATATGGAAATTGTGAGATTAAAATATAGAATAGAAATATTTGTAAGGTGTTGATTGATTTAATTTCTTTAAATGTGTGGTATTTGATGTTATTGTGATATTGAGTGTCGAATTAATTTTATGTATATATTTGATTAGATGAGTTTATGTGATCTGATAATAAAAGATGGATGTGTTGTGAAAATTTTATGTGATGATGATGATGTATGAATAATAATTGTGATTTTATAAATTTGTGATAAGTTCATGTGATGAGGTACGATTGATGGTTGTGATGCTCTTAATTTCTGACGAGTTTATGTAATGATGATGATGTGTGATTTATAATACTGTTGTTATGAATTTGTGATGAAAATATTGAAGTAACCCCTGATGAAATAATTATGATTCCAATTTGTGTTTGAGATGAAGGTCTTATGGAGTATCATAGGCCAACGAGGGCAGAAAATAAATATTGAGAATTTGTGAAGTGGAGATTATTTTGTCATCATATAGGTAGGGTCTGACAAGCCTAGTGATTTCAGGGAAGTACAATTGTATTGAGCCTGATCGTGGCGGTCTACTGTTGAGCCTTAAGGCATGATTGTTAGAACTTGGAGGTATTCGGGTGGGGAATTCCTAGGTGACTTGGAGGTAGCACTCCAAATGTCGGGAGTTACCATGCAACACACGTTTACCTCGATTGTCGCGTATATGTGTCTCGGGTTGACTTCAGGGGATCTATGAGGACACGGCCAATTTGAATTGTCCGTCCACTGAGATGGTGGCATAGTATCAAGCCTCCTAACCAAGTACTTCAGAGTTAGAATGGTACCACATTGTGAAGTAGAGTCTAAGCTCATGCATAGCATTACATTTTCTTATGATTGTTTTTTTGTGATTAATATTTGTCGTGTGCGATAATAATTCTTCTTAGATGATTTGATGTTATAGTGAAATGTATTGATTTTCCTTGAGTGGTTTTGACATTATAATGTTATGTTTTTCCTTGAAGAATGTTTGTCTAATGATACGGTTTATTTATGATTAATTGCGTGTTCTCCTTACTTATATTATACTATTAACATGATTTCAAAACTCACCTTCTTTGTTGTTTGTTGTAACGCCCCATCTTTTGATCCAAGACATTACTTAAAGATATTTGTTTTCTTTTAGAAACAACTATAATTTTTTTTTCCTTAGGAGTAGTTCATCATGTAATAAATTGAAGATGCGTCAGAAAATGACTTGATATATTTTTTTTGTTATAGAATGTAATGCAATTTACTAAAATATTATTTATTTATTTATTTGCAAAGTTAATCTTCCAGTTGTTAGATCGATATTTATTTACGCTCCAAAATAAAATGAATTCTCTTTAGGTGAAATTCAAAAGAAAATAAACTTACTGAAATTAATGATGATTCAATTATTTCCTAGTGAATGAAAACTCACTTCCGCACTTCTATTTAAAGTTAATGATGAAGAGTAAATAACTTTACAATGTACCACAAAAATTTATTAATACAAAACATTATTTTTATGTAAAAGTCCCATTTTCCCACACCCGTGCACCAAACAAACATCATTCATGCAACTCTTTGAGATCATTAGTACCTAAATGTTGGTGTAAGGGGTCAGTGCATCCCACAACAAAAATTAAACCAAATAATAAATTAAAAGGCATAAAATATGAATATAAAATCTTTTTGTAATAAAAGATTTAAAGAAATTGATTCTTTAATAGTTCCCAAGGATGTATCAAAAGTCATAAAATGTATGCAAGTTATGCATGCTCCTAAAAGTATATGATCCGGATATAACTAGCCACATAGGCGTCCACACAGAAGTCACCGATACCAATGGGGAAAATTAAACCAATCACACAGAGGTCACCCATACCAATGGGGAAAATTAAACCAGCGACACATGCGTCCACAAAGATGCATATGATATGTCATGAAATGATAATGATGCTCAAAAGGTACATGTCACCGTCCACTTAGATAATCACAAAGAGAACAATGTCCAACACACACATCACCAGCCACTTAGGCAACCACAAATTTAACAATATTTAAAACACAAATCACCAGCCACTTAGGCAACAAAAAAGATAACAATATTTAAAACACAAATCACTAGCCAGTTAGGCAACCACAAAGTTAAAATATTCAAAGTTAAATTTTAATCACATATGACATCAAAGTTTTATTCTCATTGATGCTTACAATCAAGAATTAGTAATTTTGTTATCCCAAATATATAACACATAAGCACGCAAATAAATATCTTAAAGTCACAACTTTCATTTTATAACTATAAAATTGGATTAGCGACGTGTTATTGACAGACATCAAAACTCAAATAACGAATAACTCATACAAATATAAACTTTATTTCTTCGACTATAAATTTCTCCCATTATTAGTCATTTAGGCATATAAATCAAGGTTTGCCACTAAACACATCAAAAATCAACTTAATCATGTTATCACAATTAAAAATTACAATTTTCATCAATTCCCTAAAGACTCATATATTATTCATAAAAATCAAAACTTTAAAATGAAATAACACAAAAATCAAAACTTTAAATTAAAAAACATCCTAACAAACATATTACTCCTGAGATCGTAATAACAATCATAACTTTATAATTAAGTACACCTAGACAATACAAGAATCGCAACTTTACATCAAATATATTACAGCAAGCATATTACTCATGTTATAATAATAAAAATCGAAATTTTATAATTAAGTTTATCAAGGCAAACATATTACTCATAAAATCAAAACATTATAGTTAAATTTTTTAAGGAAAACATAAAATCAACATGTTTCTTTTAAGACATCAAGACATCATATCAATATCTTACAAACTATTAATTTAATATCTAGCCTAACCTTGCATGGGGAAAAGTCCTTACCTTAGGCACTTTCTTTCTTAACACCTCTAAATTCGCACGAGAAATAGCTCATGAGGCAAGGATGAATTCAACACGGATAGATCTTGGGATTTACGACTTAGAAAATTATTTTGGGAGTGTACGAATGATAATTAGGTGTGACAGCAAGAGGGCCTAATTGAAATGTATGAACAGAAGGAGCAGTCGTGAGATTGTTAAAGTGAGGGGGTTTCAATAGCTAATTACGTTGCAATATTAGCATTGATATCTTGTCTAAAATTTAAGTGCACTTAATTCCAAAATTATGCTACCAATGGTTACTATTTCTTTAATTTTATTAAGTTGTTACAAAACCAATTAAAATAATGTGTATGAGTTAATTAGGATTAACTAATAGAGTTCACCATATATTGCAGGGTGTCAAACCACCCCTTTTAATTAAATAAATAAATTAGAGGGTGTCATATCACTCTTTTCATTTTTTATCTAATAGTTACGAAACCAAAAATTGCATATAACTATTTTTGTAGAGAATTAAAATAGAATCATAATTTTGGTTTTAGAGAGAGGAATGCATGAGATATAAAAAAGGAGAATAGTCTTTTTGTTGTCCTCTCTTAATTGCACAAAAAAACTCATGATTAAATTTATAATCTTCATTTCAAAAATAAATTATTGGTGTTAAGGAGGAGAGAGAAGTTGGTGCATGGTGTTAAGAATGAGGGAATGTACATGATCTCATCTCTTAATTGATTGAGACAATGACATAAAGTTACATTATGCCAAGACAAAACCATGGATTGTCATAAAATCTTGTCATGAAGGAGAGTAAAAGAATGAAACAAAAATATTTTTAAAACACTTATATGAGTTTCACTAACTCTACTATCTTCTAAAATAAGTACTTATTTGGTCGAAAATAAAACTAACAAGCAATATAACTTCTATGAATTTTAATTTAATTAAATAATTCAACTAATACTTTATCAACTAAAATAAATCAAGCAAGACAAGAATATCACTACAGGTCACACATAACAAAATAAAACAAACATATCTAACACATCAACTTCATGATTATCGAAATTAATCCAATAACCAAACGACACAATAGTCCATTTACGAAATAATCACGTCACATATCGTCCCCATGTAATTGTCACGCCAAAACAATTAAATTAAAATAAAGGTTATTATTATTCAGGTAAAATTCAGATTGATAAAATTTAATTTAATTTATTTACACATAGAATAATTATTAATTAAATAAGAAATCATGAAGATTACTAAAAAGACACATATATAATATATATGAAAATATTGGGGTGTTACATTTGTGTTTGACTGGCTTGGCCCTGCGTTTGCAAAATCGCAGTTATTACAGGTTAATGAGTCTTGATGTTCAAGTTTGGGAGAAGCCTCGCTTTGATAGGTGATATCGGGATTGAGTGTCATAAGTTTTATTTTTATTTGTTTAATTAGAAACAACTTTTTGTATGAAACCTTATAACTAGTACATTTTTGGAATTAAATTAAGAAATTCTAGTTAAATCAAAGTTTACGGAGATTGCACTATTTTATAGGAGGAAAAAGATTAATATGTTCATTTTAAATTTGAGGAATGTGATATCTCAAATTAATTATAAAAGTTTTTATTCCCTTGAAAACATATTTGCTTTATCCGCTGCGAATTAAAGTTAAAAATTCTATTATAAATTAATATATATTATTTATGGGTTTAGGGTGTCACATTAGTGGTATCAAAGCAGGTCTGTCCAATCAGACCGAGTGGGTTATGTGTTAGTCGTTTGTTAGTCGATTGTCGACTTTGAACCAAATGTGTTTACTCATGTCCCTGTTAATAGCTGAAACGCTTACCTATTATTCTTGTGCTAAGTACTATCTATTTTTCTATTGCAATACATGACTTCTGAAAGATGATTGTTAATTGTTAACTACTTGCTTATTCTTGTTGTGTCGTGGATTCTCTCATTTTTTTAGATAATTCTTAACCGTTAATTTCTTGTTTGTTCTTGTTGTGTATTTGCTAAAATTCGAGTTAATTTGAATTATTGACAAGCCTAAGTTAATTACCTTTTGATTAGACTTGTGGCTTATGTTTCTAACTTTGATTATTTGCTCTTTCGTTATCGTGGATAGTTAGAAATAATTTTTTTTTATTGACTAGCTGTATGTTCGAAATTATTAATTTAATCGGGGTAATACTAATGATTGATTCATAGATCTTGCCTTTGGGGTCGTAACATGATTATTAAAGTTGTTAGGAAATTCATATTATTAATAATAATAATTCTTGAATATAAGAGGTTGCTAGATGTAACACCCCGATTTTTAACAGAGCGAGTGTATCTTTTTTTCAAAACAAATTGATAAAAATAGCAAGTTAAATCAATAAATGAAGAAAATACTCTTGGATAAAATATTTTAAGTCGTAACACCAACGACAAAGTCATAATTAATTACAAACAGCGGAAATAGTTTTTGGAAAGAAAATCCAAAGTATCCAAATATAATATACATCGATTAAAATAATCTGTTTCAAATACATAAGTTCATTTTTCAACAACATCCTTGAAATAAGAAAGATGACATATATAAAATTCTTAAATAGAACCCTAAACTGATCATTAATGTATCTGAGGGTGACTGGGTACTGAGAATCCACGAGCGGAATCAAGCCCAAATGCTTTCAGTCACAAAACCAACCCATCGTTGTGCTACGCCTTAGAACGACCCTAGTTCTCATCTGAGGGCAAAACCCTGATTTCCACAAAAGATGTAAAGGGCCACCAACCGAAATTAACAAATACCACATAACATTGAAATTTTAAATGCACAAAATCAACGTTCCACTTAGCATACATCTAGAAAGGGTTTGCATATGCTAAACATGCATAAACAATGTTGAAAAATGAAGTTTTGAACCAAACTGCACTGTCGTATTCGAATACAGATGCAAAAATATCCAAAAACAGCACAATCAGCACATACAACACAATTGTATTCGACTACAACCTCCTTGTAGTCGAATACAGATGCGAAAACAGTGAAAAATCCTGCACTTTTTGTATTCGAATACAATTGGGAAGTCAGTGGCAAAACTTTGAGATCTGTATTTGACTACAACCTCCTCGTAGGCAAAAACAACGTATCTGTATTCGATACAACCCTGTTGTATTTGAATACAGCTGGAAAAATGACAGATTTTCAGTTTTGAAACCACATCAAAATCATTCAAACACTTTCAACACCAAGTCAATTAATCACAACCATCAAATACAGCACAATCACATACAACAATCAAGTATGTATATACCTTCATCATAATATATCAAACATGACTCGCATGCCAAGCACCCTAATGCAATAAGTATATGCCAATGCATATGATTCTAGAATAGCACCAAAACCCTCCTCGAGTGGGCGTAAATCATAATTGTTCGGCCTCTCACAGGCCAATACTAATTACTGAGGTGCAGTCTCTCACAGGCTACCACGATTTACTAAAGTGCAATCTCTCACAGATTAGTACAATTTACTAAAGTGCAATCTCTCACAAATTAGCACGATGCGATAATCCCCGTGAGGATAAGATGAACCAACAATTCACATGCAATCATCCCGTGGCCCATCCAGTCCCCACTATCACCATGGCCCATCCGGTCACCGTTTACTATGAAATGCATGGGCATACTCTGACTCTCGACACCACAATCATTAAGTAAATGCAGCTATTAAAAGATTCCCCATTTTTAATTCTCCTTTAACACTAACGATTTTAAAATTTAACATAGAGCATACTCAACGCATATAATCCTCGAACACATGAAATTGAATTCACAATTCACATTGAATTCAAATCACAATATACACCAATCTCATCATTTCATTTTACACAACAACCACACAGAGATTGCATTTATTCAAAATCCCACGTCTTTAATCATAAAGCGAATTTCAACATTCATGTTATTACCCATGAACACATCAATCACACCAAGCAAAAATCATCATCAACCACACCTCAAAACTCATTAAATTCAATTTGACCATTTCACCCATAAAATGCATTAAATTCATTTCCCACAAAACTACACCTCAAACCCACCAAATTTATTGTGCAAAATTTTTCAACCATAACACACCAAATCAAAACTCAAAATCTGTAAACATAAACCACCAAATTTCTTTTCCAAATTCACACATAAACTCCAACAAAATCAAACTCCACAAATACACATATAGAGTCCTATATGCAAGCTAAAAATTTGGAAGGAACCCTTACCTTCGTTGTAGCTTTAACAGCCGATTACGGCACCGCGATTAATTCTGGTAAAAACTCGGCTCGCGACGTCGCTTCCAAAGTTGGAGGTGAGTAACTTTCCCTTCTGTCACTTCACGAGATGGAGCTCAGAAGTCAAAGAAAAGTGGAGGTTTACGTTTGGTGGTTTTGAAAACCACCCACACATTGGTTTTTGAAGAGAACATAGGGAGGGAGAAAAAGAATTTGCAAAATAGGGAAACGTTTAAGTTTTTCCACTTTTCCTGATTCCCAGCCTTCACACATATACATATACGAATATAGCAGAAAAACAGCAAAAACAGCACTGACAGCACTACTGTATTCGAATAGAGCTTGTCTGTATTCGAATACAGCATTCCATTCAACTGTATTCGAATACAACACCTTGTGTAGTCGAATACACTTCAAAAAAATCAAGTCAGCAGCTAATTTAATCATCTTTATTTTGACTACAACACAGGTGTAATCGAATACACCTGTCAAAACAGTAGAAAATCAGTTTATAACTCTTTCAAAAACATTCCAACACTTCCAAATTCATTCCAAAACTTTCAACACCAATTCAATCAATCACAAACACCAACACAACACAAATCACTCATCACAATCAAGTACGCATATACAAACATCATGACATGTCAAACACGACTCGCGTGCCAAGCACCCTAGTGCAATGCGTATATGCCAATGCACATGATTCCGGAATATCAACAAAACCCTCCTCAAAGGGGTGCAAATCATAATTTTAGAGTCTCTCATAGACAAGTACTAATTATCAAGGCGCAATCTCTCACGGATCAGCACCATTTACTATTGTACAGCCTCTCACAAACCAATACTAATTTTCTATGCGTGCAATCGCTCACAGATCAGCACAACTTACAAGAATGCAATCTCTCACAGATTAGCACAATTTACTATCGTACAGCCTCTCACAAACCAGTACTAATTTTTTATGCGTGCAATCGCTCACAGATCAGCACGACTTACAAAAGTGCAATCTCTCACAGATCAGCACAATTTACTATCGTACATCCTCTCACAAGCTAGTACTAATTTTCTATGCGTGCAATCGCTCACAGATCAGCACGACTTACAAGAGTGCAATCTCTCACAGATCGGCACAATTTACTATCGTACAACCTCTCACAGACCAGTACTAATTTTCTATGTGTGTAATCGCTCACAGATCAACACGACTTACAAGAGTGCAATCTCTCACAGATCAGCACAATTTACTATCGTACAGCCTCTCACAGACCAGTACTAATTTTCTATGCGTGCAATTGCTCACAGATCAGCACAATTTACTATCGTATAGCCTCTCACAGACTAGTACTAATTTTCTATGCGTGCAATTGCTCACAGATCAGCACGACTTAAAAGAGTGCAATCTCTCACAGATCAGCACAATGCGAAAATCACCGCAAGGATAAGATGAACCAACTATTCGCATGGCATCCTCTCGTGGCCTATCATGGTTACCACTATTATCATGGCACCATCGCGGTCACCATGTACTATGAATGCATGAGCATACTTTGACTCTCGACACCACAATCATTAAGTAAATGCAGCTATTTAAAGATTCCCCATTTTTAATGCTCATTTAACACTAATGCTTCTCAAATTTAACACAGAGCATACTCAGTGCATACAATCCTCAAATCACATGAAATTGAATTCACAAATCATATTGAATTCAAATCACCACATACACAATCTTATCAATTAATTTCACAGAAAATCAAAATTCACACATAAATGGCATTTATTCAAAACCTCACATCTTCAAATATCAAGCATATCTTAACATTCATAAAATCACCCATAAACATATCAACCACGCCAAGTAAAAATCACCATCACCCACACCTCAAAACTCATTAAATTCAATTTCACCATTTTTCACACAAAATCATTCAAATTCATTTCTCACAACATCTCACTTCAAACCCACCAAATTTATTTTCCAAACATTGTCAACCATAATACCCAAATCAAAACTCAAAATCGTTAAACATAAACCACCAAATTTCTTTTCCACAACTCACATAAATCCCATTAAATTCCGTTTCCCCAAATTCACACATAACCTCCATCAAAACAAACCCCACAAATACACATATAGAGTCCTATATGCAAGCTAAAAATTTGGAAGGAGCCCTTACCTCGACGGTAGCTCGAACTGCCGATTACGGCACCGTGATAAAATTCCGGTAAAATTCCCGCTTCGCACAGAGCTCCGAAAATTAGTTCCGAAGCGCCGCAACGTGATCACGATCAACTTTCTCTTCAGTCGCGTCGCGAGATAAAGCTTGGATCTAGGTGATATGTGAGGTTTTGTGTTTGGCGGTTTTGAAAACCACCAACACTTTGTCGCGAAGCAAGGAAAGAAAGAAAAGATGAACGCGAGGCTAGGAGTGTTTTTTTTGCTTATCTCTTTCTAGTCCTTTTTCTCACATATATATACATACTAACTTACAAATAATATATAAATATTACTAACTCACCAACCAATATATATAAATATATATATATACCAAACCAACAAATATCTAAATACTCTTACACACATCACCTCACTCACATCTCAACTATTTTGATAAAAATATGTATTCCCGTTGCATCTCAATTGACAGATAAAATTTCAACAACTAGATATATTTTTAACAAAATTGTCCAGTAATTAATTCTTCGTATCGTAAATAAATTATTCTTCGACGAATAATTTTAACTAGATCTAAAAATATATATATATATATATATATATATATATATATATATGTAATAATATATAACAAACTCTAATAAAATATGCTTTTGGTATTTAATTCACAAAATGAATTAAAATTGGGCTAAATGCCTCAACAATTTAACACCAAATATACTAAAATGGCATAAATTAGAGTTTGAAAATCAAGGGTCTTACATATACAATCTCACTAACTCACTATATATATATACTAACTTCCGATATATATATATATATATCAACCAACCAAGAAATATCTAAAACTCTTACCCACATCTAAAATTATTTTGATAAAAATATCTACCCCGTTGCAGCTCAATTGACAGGTAAAATCCTCGGCAACGAGAGATATTTTTAACAAAACAGTCCGGTAATAAATTCTCAGTAACGTAAATAAATTATTCTTCGACGAATAATTTTAACTAGATCTAAATATATATATATATATATATATATATATATATATATATATATATATATATATATATATATATATATATATATAATAAACATATAACAAACTCTAACAAAATATGCTTTTGGTACTTAATTCACAATATGAATTAAAATTGGGCTAAATGCCTCAGCAATTTTACACCAAATATACTAAAATTGCATAATTTAGAGTTTAAAATTAAGGGTCTTAAATTACTACCCTCCAAAAAGAAGTTTCGTCCTCAAAACTTAAAGTAAGAGTAATACCCACACTAAGTTTGTACTCCAACTTAACATACATGCTAGAACTTGTTCCTCACGCATATGCGAAGAAAGTGTTGTCTATCCCTTCTCATAGGGTGCTTAATAACTTTACGCACTATCGTAGCCGATAAGACTCGCCCGTTCCATTTAACATGATTTTGTCTACCATCAACAAGATATTAAGGATGATCAGTCCCTAATTTGTCAATAAGTAACCAAAAGCCATGATGGTGGCTTAGACTATCTTAACTGAACTATAATAGCATTCTATGCGACTTGCACTGAAGGTTATCCTAATGCACAAGCGGTGAAACAATCTCCTCAAGGTCCATTGAGTTTCCCTTAATTTCCTATCGACGAAGTATAATCACCCAAAACTATGCCACATAGCCTCATATACATCCACTCGGTACGAAACATCCATTAGGTTCGAAACTGAAACTCTAAGTATGACACCAACACCCTGAGCATAAAACAATCATTATCGCCAAGAACTCCCTAATTTCTCCATTGTCCACAAATCCTCGATTTTCTTTAGTTGCACAACTACACCAACTACAATGTTCTCATCAGAATGTTGGTCTAATTATGACCTTAATAATCACCTCTCAACATCCCATTGGTGATAAAAAATTCCTTAAATATTTTCGACAACATGCCAGGGTTATACTACCACAACACACAAACTTCTTTCAAGTTTAGTGCTTCATTTCCAGAGTCACGACTCCAACCAAAAATCATATTTGAATTTCATTCACTGATTAAGACCTACACTTGTCTCATTCCTAATACCTCCAATTCACGTTTCACTAGTCAATTTCCTACATACTTCGCAATTCTGTTCAAACCCGAAAATAATTTTCCTCTTTATGCTGCCAATATTCATTCTGATACTTCTCAATTTCGCCACGTCCTTTATTTGCAGCTTGATGATTATCTTTTCATCATGACAGGTCAAACACATTGGATTCACTCAATTACTTTTCCATTTATACAAACCTTAAATTTCCACCTCGAACCTTGATACATCTTCATTATTTCGAAATCATTAGTTAGCTTATTCTTGTATGTCTTTTTCCAAAAGTTGTTCACTCCTTTGACAGCCACAATTGGCATCGTGCGTCATATTCCAACATATCATCCAACTTAACTTGATTTTCTTTGGTCTTTCCTTTTACTACTAAACTTTTCTTCCTTCAGACAAGCTTGTCATCCAGGTCTTTAAGAATTTCTTCAACATTTCAACAAAATCTTAATTCCTCCCAATTTTCACACTTCCTAAGAAATATTCTACATTTGAAATATATTTCAAAACACTTTTCACCTCTACTGTCATTCAACCATCCATGTGGTCAACATCTAGAGTCCTTTATTTTCTTAACTCATCTGCCATCATACTTTGTCTCTCTTCATCATAGTGATTTCAATAAATTGGGCCTTACAAGTTCCCACCAAACTCTTTCATTCTATGCTCAACTCTTCTCTATCAAACAAACATTTAACTCTTTTGATTGACGAACACAATAACGTACCCCTATGACATGCCTTAAAGTAGTGCCTTTGAATTCATTGGCGTACTCTTCAAATAACAATGTCTGATTTCGGATATGATAATTCATTTCATGATTCCTTAATTGACATAAGCTACATACCCATGTGCTGCTCCAACAAGTTTTCATGGTATGTTTTCCAAAAGTTTGGTTCACTCGCTAGATTTTCTTATTCATTCTCAACCTTCACCAAGGTACCTACTAAAAGAATCTCGGTAATTGAACAACCTAAAGAATTACTTCTCATACATTTCCAATAAGCATCTTCTAAAGAATAATTATCTTTAAACCTCATCCTCATTACTTAGTAGTAAAATATCTCCAAGACCCACATATCTTCCTTGTCCAACTAGTAACTGAAACATTCATTTCAAATATTAATGCTTGGATTCCCAAGAAAACCAAGTAAACCATAAATCATTTGTTACATTTCTTCCTATTCACGCTATGTCATTGAATAAAATTAGAAAATCTGATCCTTGAAATCTTCAAATACTCATTACACCTTAAGATACAATACAAGGTCTTATTCATCATTGACTCTAGCCGCCTTAGTAATCTCACTAATGAAAACACTTCTAATCATAACACAACATTATTAGTAAATCTTCAAACACTTGCCTACCTCAACTCCCTTGATCATACAAGTTTAAGGTGCCACTTGGTCCTCCACCCAACCTTGCGAATTTTAAATCGTCGGATTAGAGATTAACTATATCAAGGTCCCAAATCAAATCTTGATTAATCCCTCTAACTTATCAAAATGTTCACACTCTCCTAGTGTTTACCATCCTTTCATAGACAATCCCAACTTACATTGCAACAATCTCTTAGTATTCCCGTACTTTGTACTTCCAATTCCACTTAATAGTGACATGTGGTTCAATACATCAAAGCTTAACTCCTTATGTTTACCCGAACATCACTCAAAATTCACACTTACGTGTCAATAGTTTCATCTAAAGTCACTATCCATACTTATTATCTCCTAAACCACACAGAGATTTGTCACTTACCAACAAAATATATAGTCTCACTCATATAATTGTCATGAGATTCGTACTTAATAATCTAAGTCACGAATCTAGTTTAACTCGAATGCTCGACCTTACCCCTCAAGGTATCAATTATTCCTCAAAGCGTCATTTATCTAGCTAAGGTAGTATTCACCCCTCATGTATAGCGCACCTTAACTTCAATACAAGCGTTCTTCGTTAACACCTAAGCACCAAATGCTATTCCAAATGAAAGCCTCGTCTTCTCAACAATTCCATGGTGTTCACATCTCTGTGATAGTTATCAAACCTCATCCAGTCTCGTCCTAAAATCTACCGGGAGAACATCCAATATTTTTCTTAAAAATAAATTCTCCACTTAGATCTTTACTTGAAATCCCCTAGCAGTCTCACACCAATAACATCTTCAAGTTACCACCAATAACATAGCCTCTGTATCCTTGGAACCACTTTCCTAGACCGATACGTTTAAGGAATTCAAAAACACTCGTCGACCAAAGTCGACTAATGTTCTATGTTTTAACTACTCTTCCAACTAAAGTGCTACAAGGCACGCTGTTTCGTACAAGAAACAATAAATTAATTAAGCACATCATGTTTGACCCAAGACAACAAAACACAAAGTACACGTGGACTCAAGTCACTTGATACCCCTAACGTGGACAAAGTACACGTGGACCCAACATAGCCCCAAATAAATTTAAACCAAAGCTCTCATACCACAATGTAGCACCCCGATTTTTAACAACGTGAGTGTATCTTTTTTTTCAAAACAAATTGATAAAAATACCAAGTTAAATCCATAAATGAAGAAAATACTCTTGGATAAAATATTTTAAGTCGTAAAACAAACGAGAAAGTCATAATTAATTACAAACAGCGGAAATAGTTTTTGGAACGAAAATCCAAAGTATCCAAATATACAATACAAATCGACTAAAATAATCTGTTTCAAATACATAAGTTCCTTTTTCAACAACAACCTTGAAATAAGAAAGATGACATATATAAAATTCTTAAATAGAACCCTAAACTGATCATTAATGTATCTGAGGGTGACTGGGTATTGAGAATGCACGAGCAGCATCAAGCCTTAATGCTTTCAGTCACAAAACCAACCCATCGTTGTGCGACGCCTTAGAATGATCCTGGTTCTCATCTGAGGGCAAAGCCTTGAATTCCACAAAAATTGTAAAGGGCCACCAACTGAAATTAACAAATACCACAGAGCATTTAAATTTTAAATGCACAAAATCACCTTTCCACTTAGCATAGATCTAGAAACGGTTTGCATATGCTAAACATGCATAACAAAGTTGAAAAATGAAGTTTTGAACCAAACTGCCCTGTCGTATTCGAATATAGCATATCTGTATTCGAATACAGATGCGAAAATAACATAAAAACAACAAAAACAGCACAAACAACACAAATGTATTCGACTACAGCCTCCATGTAGTCGAATACAAATGCAAAAACACCCAAAAGCAGCATAATCAGCACATACAGCACAACTGTATTCGACTACAGCCTCCTTGTAGTCGAATACAGATGCAAAAATAGTGAAAAATCATGCACTTTTTGTATTCGAATACATCCTTCTCGTATTCGAATACAATTGCGAAGTCAATGGCAAAACTTTGAGATCTGTATTTGACTACAACCTCCTCGTAGTCGAATACAAGTGCGAATACACAAGTCAGAGGCAAAAACAACAGTTCTGTATTCGACTACAACCCTGTTGTATTCAAATACAGCCGGAAAAATGATAGATTTTCAGTTTTGGAACCACATCAAAATCATTCAAATACTTTCAACACCAAGTCAATTAATCACCACCATCAAAAACGGCACAATCACATACAACAATCAAGTATGTATATACCTTCATCATAATATATCAAACATGACTCGCATGCCAAGCACCCTAATGCAATGCGTATATGCCAATGCATATGATTCCGGAATATCACTAAAACCCTCCTCGAAGGGGTGTAAATCATAATTGTACGGTCTCTCACAGGCCAATACTAATTACCGAGGTGCAGTCTCTCACAAGCTAGCACGATTTATTAAAGTGCAATCTCTCACAGATTAGCACGATTTACTAAAGTGAAATCTCTCACAGATTACCACGATGCGATAATCCCCGTGAGGATAAGATGAACCAAGAATTCACATGGAATCATCCCGTGGCCCATCCGGTCACCACTATCACCATGGCTCATCCGGTCACCATGTTCTATGAAATGCATGAGAATACTCTGACTCTCGACACCACAATCATTAAGTAAATGCAGCTATTAAAAGATTCCCCATTTTTAATTCTCATATAACACTAATGATTTTCAATTTTAACACAGAGCATACTCAACGCATATAATCCTCAAATCACATGAAATTGAATTCACAATTCACATTGAATTCAAATCACCATATACACCAATATCATCCATTCATTTTACATAACAACCACACACAAATTGCATTTATTCAAAATCCCACGTCTTCAAATCACCATATACCCATGAACACATCCATCACACCAAGCAAAAATCACCATCACCCACACCTCAAAACTCGTTAAATTCAATTTAACCATGTCACCCATAAAATGCATTAAATTCATTTCCCACAAAACTACACCTCAAACCCACTAAATTTATTTTCCAAAATTTTTCAACTATAACACACCAAATCAAAACTCAAAATCATTAAACATAAACCACAAAATTTCTTTTCAACAACACACATAAATCACATTAAATTCCTTTTCCACAAATTCACACATAAACTCCATCAAAATCAAACTCCGCAAATACATTGATAGAGTCCTATATGCAAGCTAAAAATTTGGAAGGAGCCCTTACCTTCGTTGTAGCTTTAACAGCCGATTACGGCACCGCGATTAATTCCAGTAAAAACTCTGCTCGCGACGTCGCTTCCAAAGTTGGCTCACTAGCACCGTAACGTGGAGGTGAGTAACTTTCCCTTCTGTCAATTCGCAAGATGGAGCTCAGAAGTTAAAGAAAAATGGAGGTTTACATTTGGTGGTTATGAAAACCACCCACACATTGGTTTTCGAAGAGAATAGAGGGAGGGAGAAAAAGAATTCCCAAAACAGGGAAACGTTTAAGTTTTTCCTCCTTTCCTGATTCCCAACCAAACAAATATCCAAAACTCTTACCCACATCTTAAATTATTTTGATAAAAATATCTACCCCATTGCAGCTCAATTGACAGGTAAAATCTTTGGCAACGAGAGATATTTTTAACAAAACAATCCGATAATAAATTCTCCGTAACGTAAATAAATTATTCTTCGACAAATAATTTTAACCGGATCTAAAAAAAAAATATATATATATATATATATATATATATATATATATAATAAACATATAACAAACTCTAACAAAATATGCTTTTGGTACTTAATTCACAAAATGAATTAAAATTGGGCTAAATGCCTCAACAATTTAACACCAAATATACTAAAATTGCATAATCTAGAGTTTAAAATTAAGGGTCTTACACTAGAACTTAGAATGAATAAAATGATATTTTGAAGGAGTTAGTGCTGACTTATTTTGTAAAATGAAAATAACTTTTGTTTGAATTATTCTTGATTATTTTAAAGAAATTAAATTGAGTTGAATTTTTGTTGATTTATAAAATAATAATAATTCTATACTATTGATTTTATTTAATATTTAAAATAGATAAAAATTTACACCATATTTTACTTCTTGTTTTTTAATAGAAAATAAAAAAGGATTTGTTGTTATGTTGGTTTAGAGGGACTAATGTGAATACGGAATCGTGCGCGTGTTGAGATATTTGTTTGAAATGATTGATTTAGATATTACGAACTCATTAGAGTTTAACTTTATATTTGAATTTTAGATTTTAAGAACTCAACAGTGATTTATAATGGTACAAAAAAAATGTCACATGATAAAATGTCTACTAATTGAGAAAGAGAAGAAAAAAAAAGTATTTTTTTTTAAAAAAATTTGATTTTAAAGCTTGGATGTTAATTTTAAATCACGTAAAAGTACTTATGGTTGTATCTAAATGATTAACGTTTTTATATTGCTTTTGAAATCAATTTAGGACGTTCGTCATGATTTTGAAATAGTTTAAATTTCATATTATTAGCAATAGTAATTCTGGAATAGTCAAAGTTGGTTGAACTTTTAAAGTTAGACTTTTAGAAAAAAAAACAATTGTGAAGGAATTAAAGTTGATTTATTTTATAAAAGGAAATACTTTATGTTTGAATCATTGTTGACTTATTTTAGAGATTTTAATTGTGTTGAAGTTGTGTTGATTCTTAATGTAACACCCCAAATTTTATAATAAACTATTTTAATAATGAAATATGATAATAAATAATTAATTTGGTGTTAAAATTATTTTAGAATACATGTGATAAATTTCGTGATTAGTTTTCGTTATATGGATGCTTTAGATGATGTGCTACTATTATACATATTGGACTACATGAGTAATCTAAATAACAAATATTATATTTTATACATTTTTCTAAATATTATTTTAGTGTAATATTTTAAAGAATAAGATTTTAGAAGATTTTACGTGTATATACTTGTACCAAATTAATGTAATATTTTTCTGTGTGTTTGACCGATATTAAGTATGCACGTAGTTATATTTATTTACCTTACAATTTTGACTATTATCTAATGATGGTAGTATTTTAATGTGAATATTTTATAAAATAAGTATAATTATAGTAATTATTTTGAATATGTGTCTTGGTTATTAATGTATTTTAAGAGATTATAGTAATTATTTTATTAATGTGCTTGTCAAGTTGTGCCTACTTTATATATATTCCATTGATTTAGTGGCTTATATAAAATATTGATGTTATATTTTTTATTGTCATTTTAACTATTTTCATAATATAATAATCTTTTAATTTGATATTTTGAAAGATATTATTTTAGTGGCAAATAAATAAATTAAAATAAGTATGTAATTAGTTGGACCTTGTGAAAAAATAAAATAAAATGGAGTTAATGAGTTAGGTTAACAATAAATAATATGTTAAAAAATAAAATCAAATCAAATATACCGTAGCTCTACAGTAGAAAGATATTAGAAAGAAAGAGTTTGTGACATTGCAAACTGAGAAAAGGCAGCAGCCGCACTAAGAGAAAAGAGAAGAAAATCGATTCTGACGATCGACAACTGTCCAGAAAAACATCCTCCGTTTTCATTCAAATTTCAGTATGTTATTTAATTTATTGAGTTAGTCAATTAAACACAAGTTTCCAGATTTTTAACAACCCCAATTTCTCTCTAAAATACCCGACTTCTCCGTTTGTAGAATTTGTAATTTTGCATCGTTCTTCTTTACCGTAAGTTCGAATTGAGTGAAACAACCGCTAAAATGATCGTGTGAAAAGTGGCTATTATCCACTGATTGGTTTCCGGATTTATGGTAAGATTCCTTGACTGAATTTCGAAATTAATTTTAGAGTGTCTTCTCATAATTTATTTTTAATGTTTACCCATAAAATGTCGAGTTAGATCAATTGAAGGATAAAGAGTCGGAGAATAAATATTGTTTGTTCGTGGAATTGTATTTGTGTGTGAAAGCGTCGAAATAAGGTAAGGGGTGAGAGAGCGTTTAAATTCATGAGTATAATATATTGTGAGATGAACGAGAAAACTGTATTTCTCAACGATTCATCTGGGGCTCGCTACGTACGGCAGTAACCCTTTGAGTGATAAATTAATTAATGTGAAAATATAAAAAATTGTGAGATTAAAATGTGGAATAGAAATATTTATAAGGTGTTGATTGATTTAATTTCGTTAAATGCGTACTTTTTGATATTATTGTCATATTTGATTTCAAATGAATTTTGTGCATATATTTGTTTAGGCGAATTTATGTGATGTGATAATAAAATATGGATGCATGGTATTGTGACACCCTAAACCCCAAAATAGCATTTATAATAATTTATACTAAATTATTTGAACAACACTCGCAGTGGATAAAGAAAATTTGCTCAAGAAAATAAAAACTTTTATATCTAATTTAGGATACTATGTTTCTCTAAATACACATGTAACAATTCAATTTTGTCCCTCAATTAAAACAGTGCAATCTCAATGAGCTTGATTTAAGTATAATTACTTGATTTAATTCTAAAAACTTACTAGTACTTATAAGGTTTTCATACAAAAAGTCTTTTCAAATTAAATAAGTAAAATACAAATTACAAACCTTATTCCCGGTATCACCTATCAGAGTGGGGCTCCTCCCAACTTGAACTTCAAGACTCATTAACCTGTAATAACTGCGATTTCGCAAACGCAGGGCCAAGCCAGTCAAACACAAACAACGAAGGAGGTGAGTTTTGAAATCATGTTAATAGTATAATATAAGTAAGAAGAACACGCATTTGATCATAAATAAACCGTATCATTAAACAAACATTATTCAAGGAATAAAATCACATAATCAAGTCAAAGTCAAAATCTAGGAAAATCAATACATTTCACTATAATCAAATCGTCTAGGAGAAATTATAATCACGTGCAACACCCATTAATCACAACAAATCAATCACAATAAAATGCAATGCTATGCATGAGCTTAGACTCAACTTCACAATGTGGTACCATTCTAACTCTGAAGTACTTTGTTAGGAGGCCATGATACTATGCCACAATCTGGGTGGACGGACAATTCAAATTGGCCCTGTCCTCATAGATCCCCTCAACTCAACCCGAGACACATATACGCGACAGTCGAGGTAAACGTGTGTTGCATGGTAGCTCCCGACATTTGGAGTGCTACCTCCAAGTCACCTAGGAATTCCCAACCCGAATACGACCAAGGTCTAACAATCTTGCGTTAAGGCTCAACAGTAGACCGCCACGATCAGGCTCAATTGAGTTGTACTTCTCCGGAATCGCTAGGCTTGTCAGGCCCTACCTATATGATGACAAAATAATCTCCACTTCGCAAATTTTTAACATTTATTTTCTCCCTTCGTTGGCCTAGGATATTTCATTAAGACCGTAATCTCAAACACACATTGGAATCATAATTATTTCATCAACTATGGGGTTACTTCAATATTCTCATCACAAATTTATAACGTCACTATCATCAATCATACATCATCACATAAACTTATCACAATTTATAACATCACAATTATTAATCATACATCATCATCATCACATAAAATTATCACAATGCACACATATTTTATTATCACATCACATAAACTCATCTAATCTAACATATGCACCAAATTAATTCAACATCCAATATCACAATAATATCAAATATCACACATTTAACGAAAATAAATTAAATATCACAATAATATCAAATAACACACATTCAACGAAATAAAATCAATCAACACCTTATAAATATTTTTATTCCACATTTTAATCTCACAATTCCCATATTTGCACATTAATTAATTTATCACTCAAAGGACTACTGCCATTCGTAGCGAGCCCCAGATGAATAGTTGGAAAATACGGTTTCCCGTTCATCTCACAATATATTATGCTCATGAATTCAAACGCTCTCTCACCTCTTACCTTATTTCAACGCTTTTCCACAAGAATACGATTCCACGAGCAAACAGTCTTTGTTCGTTGACTCTTTGTTCTTTTATCGATCTAACTCGACAATTTATGGGTAAACGTTAAAAAAAAATTATGAGGAGGCACTCTAAAATTAATTTCGAAATTCGGTCAAGGAACCTTTCCATAAATCAGTAAACCAATCAGTGGATAATATAGCCACTTTTCACGCAATCGTTTTGGCATTGGTTTAACTGAAATCGGACTTACGGTGAAGAAGAACGGTGCAAAATAACGAATTCTACAAACAGAGAAGTCGGATATTTTAGGGAGACATTAGGATGGTTGAAAATCTGAAAAAATATGATTAATTGGCTAACTCAATAAATTAAATAACATACTGAAATTTGGACGAAAACGGAAGAAGTTTTTCTGGACAGTTGTCGATCGCCGAAACCGATTTTCTTTTCTTTTCTCTTAGTACGGCTGCTGCCTTTTCTCTCTCTTTCTATCTTTCTACTATAGCGCTTTCGTATTAGGGTATACTTGATAATTTTTTTTTTTTACATATTAGTTATTGTTAACCTAACTCATTGAACTCCATTTTATTTTATTTTTTCACAAGGTCCAACTAATTAAATATTTATTTTTATTTATTTATTTCCCACTAAAATAATAATCTCTTTCAAAATATCAAATTAAAAGATTATTATATTACGAGAATAGTTAAAATGACAATAAAAAAATATAACATCAATATTTAATATAAGCCACTAAATCAATGGAATATATATAAAATAGGCACAACTTGACAAGCACACATATATCGAAAATAAGCACAAAATTATTAATATTTCAAAACCCATATTTTATAAAATAAAATAATTAAAGTAGTTAATCTTTTAAAATACATTAATAACCAAGACTCATATTCAAAATAATTACTATAATTATACTAATTTTATAAAATATTCACATTAAAATACTACCATCATTAGAGAATAGTCAAAATTATAAAATAAATAAATATAACATCAACACTCTATATTAATTACTATATCATAATAAATATGTATAAAATCACTGTGTCATAACAAGTAAATAAAAATAAAGGAAATCAAACACAATATATCACTACTATTTTGAGATAATTATTTATAAAATAAATAACTAAAAATAGAAAATAGTTATAGATAATTGAAATATAACTACGTGCATACTTAATATCAGTCAAACGCACAGAAAAATATTACATCAATTTGGTATAAGTATATACACGTAAAATCTTCTAAAATCTTATTCTTTAAAATATTACACTAAAATACTATTAAGAAAAATATATAAAATATAATATTTGTTATTTAGATTACTAATGTAGTCCAATATGTATAATAGTACCACATCATCTAAAGCACCCATATAACACAAACTAATCACCAAATTTATCACATGTATTCTAAAATAACTTTAACGCCAAATTAATTATTTAAAATCATATTTCATTATTAAAATAGTTTATTATAAAATTTTGGGTGTTACAATTCTCCCCTCGTTAAAGAAATTTCGTCCTCGAAATTTGTGGTGAGTGAACTAAAATCTAACTTATCACCCTCAAGATTCAAACTTAGTCTATAAACATATTTAGGACATTCACTATTCAAAGCATGTCAAAAATCAATTAGCTTAGCATGATACGCTAACATGACACAACAAGTTAATTAAAACATCACATTCAACAACTTAAATATGAAAGAAATATTATGATTAATCATTATCGTTTATAGATAAAACTAAGCTTGTGAATCTAGTCAACAACACTTACTACATTCAGTTGAATCAAATAACACATATCTCAAATACGTTTTCGAGTTCAACTAACTTCTCAAACAATACTCCACTAGTTTCAATCTTTTATAAGAATGTTTAAATCATAACAACAATTACTCTACATATTCCACAAAAGTTAGGCTTATAAAGAACATTTAAAATATTTTACGCCTTCAAGAATTACAAACAGAAATGCATATAACGACTCAATGACATACAATCACTTAAATTTAAATTTTTTTAAAAAAAAGGAATGTGTATAATCATAGTGGAATAAGACAAATATTTCCACATATAGTTTCAAACACACTCAAAGTCTAAATTAGTTTCAAAGTCTTATACACAAGATTCATTTATAGAACTCATACCATAGTTGTAGGTCCTTACCAAATGAGACAATATGGAACAAATAATAAGTTACTAACACAATGCGCTTATTTATTTCCAGCAAGTTACTTAGAAGATCAAACCTATTTAATTAAATATTTAATTTATGTACGCACCTCCATACCAATTCACGTCACATAAAAACAGTTGTTAGCATTTGACATTGATGTCACATATGACTTATAATGACTCAAAATTACGTAAGGGATGAATATGGGTTTTAACTATTTCAAAAATAGAATTAACAAGTATTTTTAACAATAATAACAATAGGTTATTGTTGCCTCTTTTATCAACGATGAGTCATCGGGGTAGCTAGTCCCTCCTACTCATGTAATCAACTACTTAAGGTAACTATAAATGCAGTCATTCAAATTCAAACATGGATAATTAGCATCTTTAACGTGGTTCAAGAGTGCGAAGGCGGCGCCACAACTTTTACTCCTTACTTCAAGTTAAAACTCACTTAATTATACATTCACAATAATTTATTTGTAATTTACATCTAGTTACATTAACAAAAGAAATAACACTTATATTAATATGAATCAACAATCAAAATAAAGAAATATATAATTATCTCACTTTTTAAACAAACTCAACTACTGTAAACACTATACACTAATTCTAAACACTTAGAACACTCGAAACACAAACATTTTCATATTCACATAATCACATCCAAATAACTAAACCAACTATTTGGCACAATGATTCTACATTTATTTCACAACTCAGACGATGATTTTAAACACGTAAAATATTCTCATAGGAGTTCAACTACTCCAAATTTGTCTCTTTTTTTTTTTGTCCTTATCACTTATCACAAAGTTCGACAAAGATTTCTTAAGTAGCAGATAAAATTAGTAACTAATTACTATAAGGTAGTATAACACTATAGCAAAAATAATGAAGAAGTAGTGCAAAAATCCTTTTTTAAAGTTAAATAATATTCTAAAAGTCAATATATGCACTTTAATTATTATGTAAGTATCACTCATCATTTCGCAAAATAAAACGATTTATTTATTTATTTTTGACATAATTCAAAACTTTTCTTTAGTTTAATTTTTTTTATTTAATAAATAACACATTTCCTTTTTAAATTATTCCTAAAATCAATAAGATTCGTAAAATTTCACCCATACCTTAACCACCAGAAATACCTTTGAAATTATTTAATCATTCTTCAAATCATTATTTTCAATTTATATTTTGAAAGAAAATCAAACCATATATATAAAAAGAGAGAGAGAAATTTCCAGCACATCAAAACTTCAAAAATAGTTCCAATTTATTTACTTATTTTCTCAACACTATTAGTATAACAAATCTTCTAGATTTTCTTAAAACAACACATGGTAAAACTTGGAGTAGATCCTTGACTACTCTAAATTTTAAATAAAATCATAATAATGTTTATTTTTATTTTTTTTCAATTTAATGAATCAAGACAACTCCAACACAATTGATTTCTTTAAAATAAATCAACAACAATTCAAACATAAAATATTTCCTTTTTTTCCTTTCATAAAATAAATAAACTTTAACTCATTTACAATTTGTCTTCTAAAAAGTCTAAATTTAAAATTCAATCACCTCGAATATTCAAGAATTACTATTACTAATCATATGAATTTCATACTATTTCAAAATCATGACGAATGTCCTAAATTGATTTCAAAAGCAATATCAAAATTTTAATCATCTAGATACAACCATCA
>JBBPBP010000003.1:19707813-19720653 GCA_037974735.1 Cicer chorassanicum
AACTCAAGGTTTAGAAAGAAACATCTTTTTTTTTCTAAATTGGGTTTCAATAAAATAATAATAATAATAATAATAATAATAATAATAATAATAATAATTCGTATCTAGTAAAAGTCAATACTTGTAGCATTAAAGATACATATCTTACGGAAATCAACGTTTCAATCAATTATTTATTAGATCAACAATTTTAAACAAATTTACATACTAAATATTTTAAACTGATTAAAGTCAAAACCGAGCTTTAAAACACAATGCCGAAAAAACGAAACTCATACTTTAAACTCTAAATATACTAAATGGGTTCAAATGAAAATTAAAATCAATAATAAAATATATTAATTAATCGAGTTTTCTAGTGAAACAACTTACTAAAATTTGCAGAAAATCAGAGTAAGTTTCCCCCCACAAACACAAATAGGTAAAATCTATCAATTCAATAATTAGGATTACCACGATGGAATTAATAATTGAAACATATAACTAGTCAATCAAAAACAATTATTTTTTAACTATCGACTATGATAAGAGAGCATAAAATCATAGTTAGAAAAAACAAGTCACAAGTCCGGTCAATAGATAATTAACTTAATAATGTCAACAATTCAAATTAACTCAAATCTCAACAAATACCCAACTCAAAAAGAAAGAGCAAGTAGTTAACATTAACAATTATCTTCAAAAATAAGAGAATCCACAACAGAACAAGAATAACCAAGTAGTTAACAGTTAACAATCATCTTTCAGAATTTATGCAATGCAATAGAAAAATACATAGCACTTAGCACAAAAATAATAGGTAAGCGTTTTAACACTTAACAGAGAACACGAGTAACACAATTGACACAAGGTTGACAATTGACTAACAGAAGACTGACACATAACCCACTCGGTCTGATTGGACAGACCTGCTCTGATACCACTAATGTGACACCCTAAACCCCAAAATAGCATTTATAATAATTTATTCTAAATTATTTGAACAACACTCGCAGTGGATCAAGAAAATTTGCTCAAGAAAATAAAAACTTTTATATCTAATTTAGGATACTATGTTTCTCTAAATACACATGTAACTTTGTCCCTCAATTAAAACAGTGCAATCTCAATGAGCTTGATTTAAGTATAATTACTTGATTTCATTCTAAAAACTTACTAGTACTTATAAGGTTTTCATACAAAAAGTCTTTTCAAATTAAATAAGTAAAATACAAATTACAACCCTTATTCCCGGTATCACCTATCAGAGCGGGGTTCCTCCCAACTTGAATTTCAAGACTTATTAACCTGTAGTAACTGCGATTTCGCAAACGCAGGGCCAAGCCAGTCAAACACAAACAACGAAGGAGGTGAGTTTTGAAATCATGTTAATAGTATAATATAAGTAAGAAGAACACGCATTTGATCATAAATAAACCGTATCATTAAACAAACATTATTCAAGGAATAAAATCACATAATAAAGTCAAAGTCAAAATCTAGGAAAATCAATACATTTCACTATAATCAAATCGTCTAAGAAAAATTATAATCACGTGCGACACACATTAATCACAACAAATCAATCACAATAAAATGCAATGCTATGCATGAGCTTAAACTCTACTTTACAATGTGGTACCATTCTAACTTTGAAGTACTTGGTTAGGAGGCCATGATACTATGCCACCATCCCGGTGGACGGACAACTCAAATTGGCCCTGTCCTCATAGATCCCCTCAACTCAACCCGAGACACATATACGCGACAGTCGAGGTAAACGTGTGTTGCATGGTAGCTCCCGACATTTTGAGTGCTACCTCCAAGTCACCTAGGAATTCCCAACTCGAATACCTCAAAGGTCTAACAATCTTGCCTTAAGGCTCAACAGTAGACCGCCACGATCAGGCTCAATTCAGTTGTAGTTCTCCGGAATCGCTAGGCTTTCAGGCCCTACCTATATGATGACAAAATAATCTCCACTTCACAAATTTTTTATATTTATTTTCTCCCCTCGTTGGCCTAGGATATTCCATTAAGACCGTAATCTCAAACACACATTGGAATCATAATTATTTCATCAACTATGGTGTTACTTCAATATTCTCATCACAAATTTATAACGTCACTATCATCAATCATACATCATCACAATAAACTTATCACAATTTATAACATCACAATTATTAATCATACATCATCATCATCACATAAACTCATCTAATCTAACATATGCACCAAATTCATTCAACATCCAATATCACAATAATATCAAATATCACACATTTAACGAAAATAAATTAAATATCACAATAATATCAAATAACACACATTCAACGAAATAAAATCAATCAACACCTTATAAATATTTCTATTCCACATTTTAATCTCATAATTCCCATATTTGCACATTAATTAATTTATCACTAAAAGGACTATTGCCATACGTAGCGAGCACCGGATGAATAGTTGGAAAATACGGTTTCCCGTTCATCTCATAATATATTATACTCATGAATTCAAACGCTCTCTCACCTCTTACCTTATTTCAACGCTTTCCCACAAGAATACGATTCCACGAGCAAACAGTCTTTGTTCGTTGACTCTTTGGCCTTCTATCAATCTAACTCGACAATTTATGGGTAAACGTTAAAAAAAAATTATGTGGAGGCACTCTAAAATTAATTTCGAAATTCGGTCAAGGAATCTTACCATAAATCAGTAAACCAATCAGTGGATAATATAGCAACTTTTCACGCGATCGTTTTGGCGTTGGTTTCATTGAAATCGGACTTACGGTGAAGAAGAACGGTGCAAAATTACGAATTCTACAAACGGAGAAGTCGGATATTTTAGGGAGACATTAGGATGGTTGAATATCTGAAAAAGTATGTTTAATTGGCTAACTCAATAAATTAAATAACATAATGAAATTTGGACGAAAACGAAAGAAGTTTTTCTGGACAGTTGTCGATCGCCGAAACCGATTTTCTTTTCTTTTCTCTTAGTACGGCTGCTGCCTTTTCTCTCTCTTTCTATCTTTCGACTGTCGCGTATATGTGTCTAGGGTTGAGTTGAGGGGATCTATGAGGACAGAGCCTATTTGAATTGTCCGTCCACCAAGATGGTGGCATAGTATCAATCCTCCTAACCAAGTACCTTAGAGTTAGAATTGTACCACATTGTGAAGTAGAGTCTGAGCTCATGCATAGCATTGCATTTTCCTGTGATTGTTTTGTTGTGATTAATATGTATCGTGTGCGATAATAATTTCTGCGATGATTTGATGTTATAGTGAAGTGTATTGATTTTCCTTGATTTTGACTATATAACGTGATGTTTTTCTTTGAAGAATGTTTGTGTAATGATACGATGTATTGATGATTAATTGTGTGTTCTTCTTACTTGTATTATACTATCAACATGATTTCAAAACTCACCTCCTTCGTTGTTTGTGTTTGACTGGCTTGTCCCTACGTTTGCGAAACCACAATTATTACAAGTTAATGAGTCTTGAAGTTCAAGTTTAGGAGGAACCCCGCTCTGATAGGTGATACTGGGAACTAAGAGTTGTAATGTGTATTTTACTTATGTAATTACAAATGACTTTTTATATGAAAACCTTAGTACCAGTAAGTCTAGGGAATTAAATCAAGAAATTTTAGTTAAATCAAGTTCATTGAATTTTAATTGAGGAACAAAGTTGAATTGTTACATGTGTATTTAGAGAAACATGATATCCTAAAATAGATATAAAAGTTTTTATTTTCTTGAACAGATTTTATTCATCCGCCGCGAGTTTTCTTCAAATAATTTAGTATAAATTATTATAAATGTTATTTTGGGGTTTAGGGTGTCAAAAGACCCATATGCAAGAGTAAAATATAATTTATAATAATAATAATAATAACAATAATAATAATAATAATAATAATAATAATAATAATAACTACAACAACAACAACAACAACAATAACAATAAGAAGAAGAAGAAGAAAAAAAGAGAAACAGTTGCATCTTCTTCTTCTTCTTCGCGTAAGCCACTGCCCTCCAGCATTTTCTTCTCCTTCTTTTGTCTATCATAACCATTATAGTGGGTGTGGTGCAAAACCAAGACCACATTCATGATCGTTGCGATATCATCTTTCATTCTCAACCCGAATCACAAATTGAAACGCCCTATTAGTCTTTGTCAAAAATCACATCTCCGCCCTATTACCCATGCTTGGAATCACCAACCGTTTTACTTCAAAAAATGGGTTTTCACCCTCGTAGCGGCTATGTTGTTGAATTCTTGCGAACACGTTCACCATCTTGAAAAACTGATATCGTTTTTGGATTTATCACGTCAAAACCTTCGAGAAGTACTACTCATTTGTGTGTTTTGGTGAAGTTGATGTCAGACCCTGTCGGCGCTCCAGCACGTTGGTGTGGCCTTTTCTGATAACTTGTTTCACTTCGTTTCGAATATGTTTCTTTTATTAATACTTTTATTAATTATTTAACATTGATTATTATGCTCCGCGTAAATTATCAGCCATGTTTCATTGACTTTACAAATTCATCGATGCTTTTGTTGACATGTCATGGTTGTTGAAAATCGTTGTGATCCTTGTATCGTATGAAAACATCAAATTGAGGTATGGGGTGAGAGTGAGTTCGAATTAATGAGTGTAAATTAAATGAGATGAACGAGAAAACTGTATTTCCCATAATTCATCTGAGGCTCGCTACGTACGGCTGAAGCCTTTTTGAGTAATAATTGACTAATGAGAAAACTTGAATTTGGTGAGGTTAAAATATGAGTTAGAAACTTTTTATAGGGTGTTTGAATTGATTTTGAATATCGTGTGGTAGTTGAATTATTGTAGAATTGTGTATTTGAATTATTTTGTGTTTTGTTTATATCTACCATTGATATTGTTATATCATATATAATGTGATGAATTGTAATTACTTGCATTGTAATTGACGTGGTATGTCTGAATGATCTAGTATTATTATCTCTGAGTGAAAATCCTGTATTGTTGGAGCTCGTGTACCATGATGATAAATTTTGGATGTAACATATGACTATGGGAAAATGCATTGATGATGTCTACTTGTTGACTTATGATGTTACCACCTTGATGAATATGATGAAATGCATATTGTGTTTAATTGAATAGTGATGAATTTGACCTGTGCCAATGATGGTTCTCGTAATGGAGTGAGTAGCCTAGGATAACGAGGGGAGAATCTGGATGTTAATTGTTTGAAGTGGAAATTATCTTGTCATCATATAGGTAGGACCTTACAAGCCTAGTGATTTCGGGGAAGTACAAATGAATGAGCCTGATCGTGGCGGTCTATTGTTGAGCCTTCAGGCAAGATTGTTAGACCTTGGAGGTATTCGGGTGGGGAACTCCTAGGTGACTTGGAGGTAGCACTCCAAATGTCGGGAGCTACCATGCAACACACGTTTACCTCGACTGTCGCGTATATGTGTCTTGGGTTGAGTTGAGGGGATCTATGAGGACAGATCCAATTTGAATTGTCCGCCCACTTGCGTGGTGGCATAGAATCAAGCCTCATAACCAAATACTTCATAGTTAGAATGGTACCAAAGAAGGAGGAGTCTAGAGTATAAGAGCATGCATAACATTACTTGATTTGTATGTTTACTTACTTGATTTGTGGATTGTATCAATGTTTTACCTTGATTATTCTTGTTGATTGTGATTTGATATGATACGGTGTTAAATATATTTTACATGTTCTTCTCACCCCTCGTTGCTTGTGTTTGGCGCTTGCGAGAGCGCAGTTATTTCAGGTTTTCGGTTGGTTATCCACGCTCTGATAGGTGATATTGGGTGGGAGTAATTTTTTGTATTTTGTTGAGTTATGAACTCATTTAGATTTTTGAAAATTTGATTGATCAATTGTGTTATTTTTTATCAGTTATTCAGAGGAGGAAATTAATTGTCTCTAAGTTTAGAACCTATTTTTATGTCATAAATAATTATTTAATAAACCTCAACTATATTCGATATTCAAGGATTTTTATTTTAAATTTTTTATGCAAACATTTTGTGTAATTGTGAGTGTGACATTCTGAACCTTATAGATTAAAAAAGAAAAATTTATACTTTATTTTGGAACTGTTGTGAATCTCTTTCAAAACTAATGTATTTTACTTTCTATTTCCATTTGAGTTTAGGGTGTCACATTTAACACCCAAAATTTTTTAATAAACTATTTTATAATAATTTTAAATATTTTAAATAATTAATTTGGCGTTTATAATCTGTTCATTTCAAAACTTTCGTTACCTGACGGTTGCTTAACATAGACTTCTTTTCTTATATACCCATTTAGAAATGCACTTTTAACATCCATTTGAAATAATGTTATATTATTATAAGCATAAAAAGAGAGTAAGATAATAATAGCTTCTAACTTGACCATTTGAGCAAATGTCTCAGTGTAGTCAATGTCTTATTGCTTACAATAGCCTTGTGCAACAAGTCTTGCCATGTTTATGACCATTTCTCCTTTTTCATTTAGCTTGTTTCTGAAAACTCAATTGGTTCCAATAATAATTTTCTTTGGTCTAGGTACTAGATCTTAAACATCATTCCTTTTAAGTTCATTTAACTTTTTTATGTGCAAGGATCCATCCATAATCTGCCAGTGCTTCATCAACAGAGGTAGGTTCAATTAATGAGAGCAGACCAAATAATATTGTGTCTTTTAGTGATGATCTGGTATTTAGAGGATCAATTTCATCTCCAATTACCAGAGTCTCTAGATGATATGACTCTTACTTCAATACAGTTTTAGCTTCTGAATCAACTTGACTAGTTCTAATTTGATCAAATTCATCTTGTGAGGTTTTATCAAGTTCCTTTGATTTTTCTATATCTTCTCGTTTGTTTGTAACCTCTGATTTTCCTTCTTGCTCTTGTTCTATTAAACCTGCAATATCTTCAACTTGCTTTGAATTTTCAGAGTCAAGCTATTTGTCATATAACATGATATAAATCAGATAAGTAAGGAATGAAACAATACAACTAAAACAAGATGAATTTTTAAAACAAGATGAATTTGTTTCTGGTGGTTTTGGCTTGTTTCTGAAAAAGAAACTTGTATTCTGCTTATGCTAAACTATTCAGTTGCTGTGATTTTCTTGATTCCTCTAAATTTTTTAGAACTTGCAGAATCCTTGTCTAGCTTTGATTTTTTAAGATCAAGCTGCTTGTTATCACAATAAACATAATATCATACAATAATTAAGTTAAGGAAAAATGTAACCTATATGTCAATAGTTTCACTATGAAAACCCTCTTGGTCTTTTTTTTCTTCTGGTTTTTAGATTATGAGCTACATATCTTTTGATCAGAGGTTTTGAATTAAGGGACTTGTCTGATAATTCTGGTTCTTCTGGTAGTTATGTTCATCTTGTAGTTCTGGTTCTTCTAATACTCTTGATTCATCTGATAGTTCGTTTTCTAATTATTCAAACTATTTTTTTCCTCCAAAAGTTACTTAGCTTATGTTTTTCAAGTTTAGTTCATGCAACATAGACCTTTTTCCCTTCATATGTTGTAAGCATCCACTTATCAGGCATCGCGATTGATGTTTCAACGTGGCTGCTTAGAACATATGCAGCATAAAAAAAACAAAAAAATTCTTTTGGTATCCAAATCTGGTTGGGTCCTGATTTATTAGTTCTGAAAGGTTTCTTGTCTTTCCATGTGTTCAACATAGGACAATATATTTTAGTCTTTTAGAGTGACCTTTCTTGGAGCAAACAATACAAAAATCATCAAAGGGAAAAAGCATAGGTTGAGTTACTGTTTCTTGAAATCCTATTCCTCTTTTACCATTTCTACTAACTCCATAAATCATAGATGCAAACTTACTTCTTTCTATAATATTAGCAAGAAAATCATGAAATGCTAGTTCATATTTATTAGAATTACAAGGCACATTTTCAATTGATGTTGAACTATGAGAACTTTTCAAAGTTATTTTTTCAGTCTTAAGTTAAGCAATATTACATTCTAAAGCGTCAATTTTATCATCCAGATTTTCAATTATTTTCCTTAAAGCTTTTAGCTTCAGAGTGATATTATAATTCTTGTTTAATAAGTCATTTATAATGGTAATTAATTCAGAAGGAGTTAAATTAGTGAGTCCTCAATTTCTTCATCAATTGATTCACTTCCAAAGTCAAAATTAGTGTTTTTGTCTTGGACCAAAGGTAGAGTTGGTATGAGCCATCAAAGCCAAATCTGCTTGCTCGTCGTCATAAGAGGAGTCATCAGAATAATCCCATGTAGCCATCATAACCTTCTTCTTGGGTCAAGAATCTTTCCTCTGATGTTTCCCTTTTTTCATATTTGGACATTCAAACTTGACATGTCCAGGTTCAATGCATCCAAAGCATATGGTGCATTTCTTTTCATATTTTTCATCCATTCCCCTACTGGATTGCTTGGAATATCTTTGAGGAAATTTCTTCTTTCTATTATGACATATCTTATGAATTTTTTTTTATATGAAAGCCAACTCCTAATCCTCTTAGTTTAGATTCTAATCATCTGAATCATTATCCTCTGATTTTGCTATTGCCTTCAGAACCTTCTTCTTCTTGGATTTCAAAGCCAAAGTTGGCTTCTTCTTCTTGGGCTCATCTTCTACAAGCTCAATCTCATGTTGTCTCACGGAGCTAATCAATTCTTCCAATTTACGAGTATTGAGGTCCTTAGCTTCTTGAATAGTTGTACTCTTATGTCAACACATACTTGGCAGACTCCTAAAAAATTTCTTCACATGATCAACAATAATATAACTTTTCTCAAGTACCTTTAATCTTGAGACCATAGTTTGGAATTTGCAAAAAGTTGTTTCTGACTAGGAGGTTGACCTTTCATCTTCTTCCATCTTAAACAACTCAAACTTTCTGACTAGGAGGTTGACCTTTGCTTCTGGAACTTGTTTGCTTCCTTCATAAATCAGAATCAGATTATCATAAATGCTCTTTGTTGTCTCCTTGTTGGTGCACTTGTCAAACACCTTGAAAGTGATTGCATTTATCATGAATGTAATGGACATATGATGTATCTTGTACATCTTTTGATCAACATTTATCATTTTTATTTGAATTTCAATACCATTTTCTTTTGTTGGAGCAGTATACTCAACTTCCACCAATTCCCAATGTTCAGGATCTTGTGAAATAAAGAAACTCCTCAACCAGTCTTTCCAGCACTCAAAACGTTCATCATCACACAGAGGTGGTTTGTTGATATTTCTTCCAGATCAACCTTGGAATCAAGCTTTGATGTCAATTGAAGGTGCAAACACGAGAAGGGGGAGTTGAATTGTGTTTGTCTAAGTTGGATTCTTTTTTGGTTTTTGATTAAAATTGGTTCTAGTTTGATTACTTAGAGGAGAAGTAGTAACAAAACTAAGGAATGCAAGAGTAAAGTGGCACAAGCAATTTATCCTTGATCACCGCCAACTTTGTAGCTACGTCCAATCCCTTCACTTGGAAGGATTTCATCCACTAATTCAACTGTTTGCATTACACAACATCTGACCCTACAAGTCAGTCTTCTCAAAACAACCTGACAACCTCAGACTTTTTGAAAAACACAAACACCTTAATTCTACAAGCCAAGTCTTCTCCACACAATTTGACAACCCCAGATTGTTGAAGGTACACAACACATTGACCCTACATGTCAAGTTTGAAGGTGCAAACACAAGAACGAGGTTGAATTGTATTCGGTTAAAGGGGTCTTATATTACTGGTTTACTTTCTCTTTTTCCTTAAGGATCCTTAATGTATTATTTCTCATCTTGAATCCCTTTTCAAATATTTTTTGTAGGGTGTGAGTGGCAAGTCATGTAAATTTAATTGGATTAATTCGGTTAAGGTTTGTTTGGAGCATGCAAAGGGTGGGTTGGGTGTTAAGAAGGTGGATGGGTTTAATTATGCATTATTAGGGAAATTGTATTAGAGGAGGGATTCATTAAGGAGTCATTATGGTGGAAAGTTCTAGATTCAAAATATGCTTTAGAGATATGGAGTGATGAGGTGGGATGTAGTAAGGACTCATTATGGTGGAAGGATATTATATATGTCTGAGAGGGTGTGTGGCCTAAGAATGTGGGTTGGTTTAACATTAATTTGAGTAGGATATTGGGAATGGGAATGATAGATCTTTTTGGAATGATCCGTTAGTGGAGGTGAAGTGTTGAGAGAGAATTTTGGCAGGCTGTTTGGTTAACCACGCATAAGAATGTGTCGGTGGCGAGATGTCTAGATTAGGGTGGGGGTTGAAGGGAATGAGTGGAGGTGGAAGAGACATTAGTTTGCTTGGTAAGAGGAGTTGGTAAGAGTGTGATGTGTTTTGTTGGCCAATGTGTCTTTGCAGAAAAATACTTTAGACAAGTGAGTGTGGAGATATGATCATGTGATGGTGTATAATATCAAAAGTGCATACAAAGTATGTACCTATGACAAGGAGGGTGATAGGTCACCAATGTTCTAGTTCTTATGGAATAAGGTGGTACCATTAAAATTGTCATTTTTTGCATGGTGGTTGCTAAGTGATAGGGTGCTCACAAAGAAAAACATGACTAAGTGAGATATCTTATTCAACAACTCTTGTTTTTTGTTGTAAAGAAGAAACTTCACAATATCTTTTTTTTATTGTATGTTTTTTGATCAAGTTTGAGACTTAATTTTCGAGTTGTTGAGAGTTTGTAGTACTCTCTCACAAGGTGCATTCAATCACGCCCAACTATTTTGTGGTTTACATCTTCCAATTAAAAGTTCTTGCGTGAAACTTCATGTAAATTGGATTGCATGCATTTGGATATTTTGAAAGGAAATGAATAGACGGATTTTTGGTCAAAAGGAGAATTTATTAGATTATCTAATTGATCAAATAAAGCTTGTCTCTTGGTGGTACCTTAAAGCTAACTCTAAATTGTTTAAGTTTGAATTCAATTAATAGTGGCTTAATCCCCATACTTATCTTGGTTCTTTTAATGATTGTTATTAGGGGAGTGTGGTAAGAAGTGGTTTTTAATCTTTTGGATGTAGTTCAACGTTTAAACTTATGTAATTTTGATTGTAACTATTTTGCTTTTGTTGGCACATCTTATGTTTCAAAAGTTTTAATTCAATTCAAATTAGCTTTTTCAAAAAAAGAAGAAAATCAAAAATAGATATACAAAATATGAAATTGATTGTAAGAATGCCCATTGTTAACCTTCCAAAAGGAATAAGATCGATGAAGCGAATGAAACGACATATATACCCCCAAACGTCGAGTGCTTCGTGTCCCATCGTCAATTATTTTATTTTATTTTATGTTAAAATATTTTTATTTTATTTTATGTTAAAATATTTTTATTTCATTTTATGTTAAAATATTTTTATTTTATTTCATTTACTTTTGAATATAATTAGAGTAAATAATAGCATGAAGAGTGGATAAAGAGCCCTAAAGCTTTATGTTCAATCATATTTTTTGTCATGTAAATTTATAAAAAACAAAAAAAAATATTAAAATGCTTGTAAAAATACAAAATGGAAAGAAAATACTATGATAACAATGTAATCAATGTGATTCATCTGGTTACAAAACAAAACTATTACTAAAGCAAAATCAATTGCAAGGATAAAATAGTACCAAATTACAAAAGTATTACTAGTAGTTGGTATGATAATGGGTCTTTTGGCACTTTTTGGTGTATAAAAGTGATTACTATTAGTTTTATATTGTAAAAATTCAATTTTGATTTTATATTTTTTAAAATAATTTTTATGAAAATTTATTTAAAAATAATAAAAATTATTTTAGATTCATTTGTTATCGATTAAAAATAATAAGACATTTATGATTAGAAATTTTTATGTGATAAATATAATATCTTTTCTAAAAAGTATCTCTCAAAAAAAAATATTTAATAGACGTAATAATAGCATAAATGAAATGTGACCTATTATCTGACAATAAATTTGTAATTAAAATATAACATACCAAAAAGGAATTACCTTTATTTCTAGTGCTATAGATTAATTAATTAATGGAAAACTATACAACCAAATTTTGATGGTAATTACCTAATACTACATCTTGGCATGCAATTCAACAACGTTGAAACAAGCATCACCATTAAAGTGAAACAAACGCATGTCATGATGATCCATGCAACCATATAACCTAACCTTGTATTCATCCTTAGGAATTTGAATAGCCAACACATTTCTTCTAATGCATAGATTCTCCAATTGCGTGAAAGACATATCAAAAGATTTTTGCAAGACTTGTGCAAAAGAAACAGGTAACAAGTGTAGGATAAGATTCAGATGTGGCTTAGACAAGACTAAGTGGTGGATCAACTGGGACACGATCAATCAATTATTTGTCACTAAAATAAGAGGAAAAGTGAAATTGAGGAACATGGATTCACGAACATGAAATCAATTAATACTTATTGCCTTAACCATTCCTAAAGATCAAACATGAGATCTCTTGAAACCTGATCGAGAATTTAAGTTTTAAATTAATTTACAATTTTGAAATTTACTTTTAAATTAGAAATTTAAATGTAATAAATTTTAATTAAAGATATATTAAATATAACATAAATAAATTGTGTATATTTTATATTGTTTGAATATAATTCATTTGACATGTATCATGAAAATTCATCATCATTCGTTCTTTATGTATTAAATATGACTCTTTTGGAGTCATGTGTGTCACGTGACAATAAATATTTAACAATATAATTTGGTCGTAGTTTGAACATCATTATATATATATATATATATATATATATATATATATATAT
>JBBPBP010000003.1:19720764-19732349 GCA_037974735.1 Cicer chorassanicum
TTTTGCATTTTCTAATCCATACAAATATCATATTTTTATATATTTTTACATGAGTGTTTATAATAGATTTAAATTTCTGTTATATAATATTCACTGATAGTGGGGTATACCAATTTTTTACTATGAAAAAATTATTTATTTATGATGGAATAAAAGATTTTCTATATACATATTAATAGATGTTATTTATTTATGATGGAATAAAAGATTTTCTATATATATTAATAGATGTATTCAATTTATTTGAGTTATTAGGATGGGATGTAATTATTGAGACATATCATTGTTGTATTTTTTTAATGTTAGTCTTATACTAGTGATTAAAATTAAAAATAATGATAGTTAAAAAACTAAAAAGTGTAAAAAAAAAATTATAAAGATTCAAAGTGAAATCACTATGCCAAAAATGACATTTTATAGCGCGCCTTTTATAGCGCTTATTAAATACAAGCGCTGTTGTAAAAGCGCTGTCACATAATGTTTACAGCGCTTTTGGAACACTATGTACACAAGCGCTGTAAAATATAGCGCTCTCACCTTATGTTACACAGCTTTTAAAGCGTTTTTTGTAAAAGCACTGAAAATTACATATGCTTTCACATAATTAAATGACCTATTAGAGCGCTTTTTATACAAGCGCTATAAAAGGCTTGCGCTTTCACATAATTAAAGGACATTTAGAGCGCTTTTTATACAAGCGTCGTAAAATCATTCACTTTAAAAAAAAAATCAATCACTTTAAATAAATAAAAACAAATTTAATACGTTGTCCTAACCCTACGAACCTTCATCTCTTCTACTGCGCGCCCATCTACTGCTCCTCCTTTAAAACAAATTGGATACGTTGTCTCAGGTACTGTATTTATTAATTTGTTGTTGTCACTAAAATTGATAAATTGTTACATAATAATTCATATAAAATCTATTCTTTTTTGAAATTTGTTGATTTGTTCTGTTTTGAAATCAGACTTGGACCTTGGTTTCCATTTTCCAATATTAGATATGTGTACTATAGATTGGTATAATGTTATCAGTAGCTTATTATTTGTGTAACTGCATTTATATAGCTCATATAAAATGGACCGGAAATGGATGTCTTCCAATCAATTGTCAAAAGAGTATGAAAATGGAGTGAAGGAGTTTGTAGTGAAGAATGCAAAAGATCCAAATAGAGTCGTTTGTCTTTGTTTAAAATGTTGTTTTGGAATATGCGTTAGAGCAGATGAATTGGAAGGACATTTAGTATGGCATGGAAGGACATATGCTTCACCTGATTTCGACATAGATACATATGAGCCGAACCAAGCTGAGGAGATTGCAAAAGCAGTTGAAGAAGATCTTCGAGATTGTCCTAAAATGTTTGAGAGTTTGTTGAGTGATGCAGAGAAACCATTATATAATGGTTGTACTAAATTCACAAGATTGTCGGCGATATTAAAGTTTTACAACTAAAAAGCGAGTAATGGATGGTGTGATACAAGCTTCACAGAATTATTAACACTCTTAAAAGATATGTTGCCAGATGATAATGAACTTCCCAGTCAAACCTACGAGGCTAAACGAACTTTGTGCTCTATTGACATGAGTTACGAAAGGATTCATGTGTGTCCTAACGATTGCATTTTATTTTGAAACGAATATGAATTACTAAAGGCTTGTCCGAAATGCAATGTCTCTCAATATAAGAAGAAAGAATCTACTCCAGCAAAAGTCGTGTGGTATTTTCCTATAATACCAAGATTTAGGTGCATGTATCACAATGAAGAAGATTCAAAACACTTGACATGGCATGCAGATGCAAGAATTAGAGATGGAAAGTTTCGACACCCTGCAGATTCTCCACAATGGGAAAAAATTGATCACGAGTATCTTGAATTCGGGAGAGAGTCAAGAAATCTACGACTTGCACTTTCTACTGATGGAATGAATCCACATGGTCTTCAAAGCATCTCACGCAGCACGTGACCTGTGATTTTGTTGATTTATAACATACGTTCGTGGTTATGTATGAAGCGTAAGTTTATGATGTTGTCTTTGTTAATTTCTGGGCCTAAACAACTGGGGAATGATATCGACGTATACTTGACTCCTTTAATTGAAGATTTAAAAATCATGTGGGAGACAGGTGTGGAAGTTTATGATGGGTATAAGAAAGAATGTTTCAATTTGAGGGTTATGTTGTTCGGCACAATTAATGATTTTCCAGCATATGGTAATTTATCAGGATAAAGCATTAAAGGTTAGTGTGCATGTCCTATATGTGAAGAGAGTACAAATTGGATGCGGTTGAAACATTGTAAGAAGAATGTATTTCTTGAACATCGTAGATTTTTACCTTATAGTCATCAGTATCGTGGGTGGAGAAATGCATTCAATGGAAAATCAGAGGAAGATAAAGCTCCGTTAGCACCGATTGGATATCAAATACTTGAAAAGTACAAGGTTTGACCAATAAATTTGGAAAACCTTTTGCGGGAGAGCTGGTCAAAACTGGGTGGAAGAAAAAGTCCATTTTTTTTTAATTGCCATATTGAAGTCATTGTATACAAGACATTTCCTCGATGTGATGCATATTGAAAAAAAATGTATTTGATAGTGTTATTGGTACATTACTCAATGTTCCAAGAAAGTCTAAGGATGGCATTAATGCAAGATTGGACTTGGTCGATATGGGAATAAGAAATGAATTGGGTACCGTAAAGAAAGGAAATCACACAAATCTACCTCCAGCCGCTCATACTCTATCTAGAAAAGAAAAAATTGTTTTATGTATATTTCTACACGAAGTTAAAGTTCCAAAAGGATACTCTTCAAACATTAAAAATTTAGTTTGTATGAAAGACCTCAAGTTAAAAGGTTTGAAGACCCATGATTTTCATATTCTAATGGAGCATTTGCTACCAATAGGTATACGTTCCATTTTACCTGAAAAAGTTCGACGAGCCATAACTAAATTATGTTTCTTCTTCAAGGAAATTTGTAGTAAAGTGATCGATCCTCAAAAATTATCGACATTGTAGAGGGAAGTTGTTGTTATTTTGTGTGAGCTTGAAATGTATTTCCCACCCTCGTTTTTTGATATAATGGTTCACCTTACTGTTCATCTTGTTAAGGAGACACAACTTTGTGGACTAGCTTATACGAGATGGATGTATCCGATAGAACGATATACGAAAATATTAAAAGGGTACGTAAAAGTAGAAGTTGACCAGAAGGTTGTATTGCTGAACGACACATTGTAGAAGAAGCTGCTGAATTTTGTATTGAATAAATGTCCAATGTTGAATCCATAGGGCTTTCCATGTCTCGTCATTCGGGAAGAATATCAGGAGAAGGGATAGTTGGAAAGAGACTAATGACTATATCAAGGACAGAATGGGAGCAGACACAATTATATGTTCTACACAATGATGATGAGGTTCAACCATATGTTACAATACACATGGATCAGTTATCTAGTTTGAACATGAATAGCAATCAAAATTGGATAACTTGATAGCACAATCGAAGTTTTATAACATGGTTAAAAAATCACATAAAGTCAAAGTTTGATATATATATATATATATATATAGGTAATTAACTAATTATTTGGAAGAAAAAAAATCCAAATATAGGTATTTTACTAATTATTTAGCATTTTACAGAAATTGAACTTATACTGTAATTTAACATATTTAACTTGAACTGAACTAAACATAAACTTGTAATTTTACAGCGCTTTTGTCAATAAGCGCTATAAAAAGCCTTTAAAAAAATTAAGGAGGTCTTTTAAAGCGCTTGTTCTATAAGAGCTCTTTTAAAGCGCTTTTTAGACAAGCGCTGTAAAAGGCTTTTAATAAAATAAAATAAGGAGGTCTTTTAAAGCGCTTGTTGCATAAGCGCCGTAAAATGGTCACATAGCGCTTGCACATAATAAAACAAAGAGGTCTTTTAAAGCGTTTTTTGGGAAAGCACTGTAAAAGGCCTTTAATAAAAATAAAATAAGGAGGTCTTTTAAAGCGTTTGTTGCATAAGCGTTGTAAAAGGGTCACAAAGCGCTTGCACATAATAAAACAAAGAGGTCTTTTAAAGCGTTTTTTGGAAAAGCGCTGTAAAAGGCTACTTAAAAAAAATAAAATAAGGAGGTCGTTTATAGCGCTTTTGGACAAACGCTTTAAAAAGCTTCTAAAAAAGCGCTGTAATATGCTTTTAAAAAATAAAATAAGGAGGTCTTTTATAGGATTTTTTCAAAAAAGCACTGCAATAGGGTTTTATATATAACAGTAAACCACTTCAGTTTCCTCTTCATTACGTAAACTTCCCTACGCTTTAGTTTCCTCCTCCTCTTCATTGTCCCTCTCATTGCGAACCCTACTGTCTCTACGAACCCTATTGGGAACCATCTCCATTGCGAACAACCTCCATCTTTGTTACTATCCCTAAGAACATTACTTACTCCATACGAACTCTCATTACGTATTTCTGCGAACCCTACTCTATCTTACGAACCGTTCGTATTTCTGTGCACTCTTCTCGCAGTTCCTTCTTAAGTGAAGCTGTAATCCTACGTATTTCTTCGCACTCTTCAGGTATTGTATTTATTAATTTTTTGTTGTCACTAAAATGCAAGTTGAACTTATACTGCTACGTACTTAGACTACTTCATGTTGAACTTGTTGAAGTTATACTGAACTGCATGTTGAACTTTGTTGTAGATAAATGGATTCCAAAAAGGATTTAGATCGTCAAAATGAGGAAGTTGTCAACACTAAGACTTATGAAAATGAAGTTAAACGTGGTGCAACCATTATGCAAAAGGTCATAAAAGCAAGAAGTAATGGCATTAAATTTGAGGTATACTATACTTTGTTTGCTGTTTATTTTTTATCTTTTTGAAAGCATGTACTTACTCTATGAGTTTATTAGGTGGGATGGAATGTAAGTGGCCAGCCAATTGAGCCCAACAGTTCCATGTTTGTAAGTTATATTGGTGTTGTTGTTCGTCAGAATATCCCTATTACAATTGACAATTGGAGAGATAAGGCTTTGAAGGATGCAAAAGATATATTGTGGAATGATATACAAGTAACTTTTTTACTCCACTTTTTTGTTACTTATAATTTTTTCCATTGAAATACTTTACTCAAACTATATCTTTACTTGGTTTGCAGTCTGCTTTTGATGTTGATGAGGTGAGAAAAAATTACGTTCTTAGAGTTGCCGGAAAAATACACCGGGGATTTAGATCTCATCTATCAAACTGCTACTTAAGAGACCGTGATGGAAATGTGAATGTTGAAGCTCCAAAATATATAAACACTATATATCAAATTATGAATGGAGCGCGTTTGTAGCTAAACGTGCAAACCCCGCATTTGCGGTAAGTGATTAATTTATTAGCATTTGTGTTTTATTATTCATATTTATAGCGCATTTTAAATTTTTACACGATTGTTATTTTTTCATATAGAGTATAAGTACGCCAAATCGCGAGAGGGCCAAAATTCCAACGCATCCATACAAAATATCTCGTATGGGGTATGCACGGTTAGAGCAAAAAATTGTAAGTAAACATAACTTTTATATAATGTGGTACATTATAAACTATAGTTTCTAACTAATATTTTGTTTATGATCTTAACGAATAGCTTTTGTTTATGTCTTAATGAATAGCTACAAGAGACCAAATCCAATCAACCATTGGGTCGTCATATTTTGTGGAAGGAGGCTTGTGTGAATAAAGATGGAGTTGTTGATAATGAAAATGTTCTAAAAGTGATACAACTTTGTGTAAGTATATAATCACTTTAATATTTTTTTAATATTGTAATTTAAAAATGATATTGAACTTATCTTTTTAATCTTACATGTATTTTAGGAGAATCTAGAACAAAGTTCTGAGAATCAAAAGGACAACAAACAAGTTAGTTCTAGGGACATACTCGGTAAAGTATTTAATGTTCTTGAATATTCCGATCGCGTGAGGGGTAAAGGATTTGGTGTAACTCCAAAAAGCTATTTTTCACAAGAGAAGCGCCCAAATCCATCTAATGAGGAAGTATTAGAGAAGCTCAAAATCCTAACAGAGCAAGTGGCATTCTTGGTGAAGACGAATAAAGAAAAGCATCATCCGTAGCTCCAACGTAAAATACAAATGGAGAGTGAAAACGCTAGTTGCAACATTGGTCTTAAAAGTCTTCTTGAGGTAATTAATTACTTAGTAAAATAAGAAATTCATTCAACTTTATTGATTCACATACTTATGTATTAACCATTGATTTAGGGTGTCTCTACTTGCGTGTTGTATTTATCCTCCCCTATTCATCGCAAGGTTGGAAAAGGAACATTATACAATACCTTCGGAGAAGTATTGCACAACACTCCGATCTCTGTCGGCCATGTCAAAGTATCACACGTGATTGCTTTTGAACCAAATGCACCGTTGCCTATACCGGACAACGATGGAGATATGAAGTATTTGGGAGATGCAATAGGTAGTTACATGGCATGGCCCAAAAATCTTGTTGGCCTTGATAAGGTATGTTTAATTGATATGTATATTTCATTGCACATATATGATTTTGATTGATTATATTTAATTGCTGATTTTTTCCGCTGTTAACTTTAATTTCACATTTATTTAGTTTCATACAAAGTCTAAATTGACAAGAAGAATACCCGCAACGAGTCAGTCACGTCACCGGAAAAGGTTTGTCACATTCATTCTAGCAGGTTTGTCATTTTTTCAGATTTAATTAACTAACAAACTGATTAACCTCATTTTTTCAAATTCAATCAAAACCACCCGTACAACAAACCTGCTAGAATAAAGTCGCACCACAGCTGGATGTTCGTGGTAAAAATAAAGCTGGCAAACTTCAAAAATTGGAGGGTAATAAAGCTGGCAAACTTCAAAAACTGGAGGGTAATAAAGCTGCCAAAATTAAAAAACTGGATTAGGGAAAATCAGTTGCTGCTCCTAAAATAAGTCATCCACGCCTTGCTCGATTTGGGTCGTATCTTGAAATACAAGCAAAAACGAATATGGACAGAAATGATTCGCATATCATAAGCATGGAGAAAGCTATTTTCGGAGATGAGTATAAGGAACTACTTGATAAAGAGCACATATATGAACTTCTCAATCATAAGGAGTTGAGTGCTACTGTCATCATACATTAGGTAAAATACATTATTTAAGATAAAAATTACTTTTAATTGAATTTATTGGTAATTAATTTAATTTATTGGTAATTAATCAAATTTGACATTTTCATTGAAGGTTTTTGTATGAGAAGTTGGTGTGCACGCGTAGATTGTTTGATAGATTTTCATTCTTGTCTCCGCATAAGCTTTCAATGTTTAAACTCGACCAGTTAATATAAAGAAATATGTTGTAGATATCCTATTGGGAAATAAAGAGAAGGATAAGATGTTCCTTCCGCCATATAATTCAGAGTAATTATATATTCTTTATTTATATCTTTTTTAATTTATGATATTTAATTTATTAGTTGTGTAAACAAAATTGCATACCAAATTTTTGTTGTTGTAGGGCACATTGGGTGCTGTTTGCAATCAATGCGACCTCCGAAGTTATATACTATTTAGATCCCTTGCACGGCTATTACAACAATCACTCGGATATAAAGACTATCTTCGAAACGTAAGTAATATTCATTTATATCTTACATATATATATATACAATCACATTTATTTATTCGATAGTGCTTTACAAGTTTTCCGAGCTCAAAGGGCTGCTACAGTGTCGAAGCAAAAGTTAAATAATATCACATGGATTCCAATAAAGGTTTGAAATATATATGACTTTAAAATTTCAATTACAATCAATGCACAAATATTTATTGACTTATATGATTTATTTTATAATGCCCTCGTCAAAATAACAACATAGACTGCTGGTACTATATATTGCGATTCATGAAGGAGATTGTTGATATGAATCAAACTATAATTCTAGAAACGGTACGATATTTTCATTATATTTTGATTTTCATATATAAACTATTTATGTTCAAATTTTATATCGCACAGTACTTTGACAATTCCAGTCCAACATACTCTGAAAGAGATCTAACTGAATTTGACATCTACGACTTTTTTCTTTCCAATAAGCCAATATATGAAAACAAGTTGATGGAGGCATCCTTTGCTCGTCTAAATAAGAATCAAGTTTAGATTTTCCAGTATTAGAATTTGCTTGGCTTTCATGTCCTTCAAATTCTTACAACTTATTTAATCAAGTTACAAATTATTCAAACAAACAATGACAATATTTTATTTTCTAAAAATTAATTAATCAAAAGAAAGAAAGAACAAATGACCTTACCTCACATATATATAATGATGTATCTATCTTTTCTCTTCCAAAAGTAGGTTGCATTTGTGAGCCACTTTGATTAGAAGGAATCCCATGTTTCACATACTCGGTGTAGAGATTACGCAAGCTCTTCTCAATCCTTTCAACCTTCGTCTTACTAGTGAGTGGATCAAGTTCAAATTTCAAAAAATTGAGCTTTTTGGTTGGATTAAGAATAGCCCCAAATGCCAAGATCACACTATACTCACTCCAATACTTGTCAAATTTCTCTCTCATTTTTATAGCAATTTCTTCAATAACTTGATCTTCACTTTTCAAATAAACATTTAAAAGACACTTTATCTTCCATATTTCTCCAAAGTACAAATTTGATGTAGGATAAGAAGATCCAGAGATCAAGTTTGTAATATTATAAAATGGCTTCAAAAGCTTACACATTATTTCAGCTCGTCTCCATTCATCACTTGAAGGACAACACTTAAAATTTGTATCCCGCAAACTTAAGCTATGAAAGGCACGACAATATTTAATCGCACTCTTAAGCATTATAAAAGTTGAGTTCCATCTAGTAACACAATCCGATCTCAACCTTATTGTTGTATCAATCTCACCAACATTCTTAACACATTCCAAAAATTGTAGTGTTCTACTTTCTGTTACCCTTACATAAGTCACACTTTGCCTAATTTTATGCAATGCATCACTAACTGTCTTCGATCCATCTTGCGCAATGAGATTCAAGAGATGAGCACAACATCTTATATGAAAGAATTCTCCATTAAGCAACAAGCTATTTGACAATCCTAAGTGTTCTTTCAAAAAGTTTTGCATACTATCATTTGCAGAAGCATTATCCAAAGTGATGGAAAAAACATTTTTTTTCTATGCTACAATCATTCAACATTTCAAGCACCTTTAATGCTAATTCTCGCCCTGTATGTGGGGGTTCCATGTGAGCAAAGGCTAGAATCTTATTTTGCAACTTCTAGTTTACATATACATAATGAGCAGTTAAAGAAATCTTCATTGGTGCATGCAGTCCAACAATCAGAAGTCAAGCAAACTCTCCTATGAATTTGAGTCAATTGTGATTTTAGCTTTTGTTTTTCATCCTCGTAAATTTTCAAAACATCTTTGGAAGAAGTATTTCTTGAAACAAAAGGACAATAATCATTCAAAAATTTCTGATATTTTTTGAAAATCCTTCACTCAACCATATTAAATGGTGTACCATGTGTGATCATCATTTCAGCTAAGATTTCATGATTAACGTTAGGGTCAAATTTTTTCTTTTCAATTTTTCTTCAGCGCCAATAAACATATCACCCACATTATGATACTTATGGATCCTTTTACAATTATCAACATGACGACATAAATGAAAAGTTCCATTAGCTGAAACACAACACAATATTTTTCCACACCCCTTACATCTACATATTTCTTTTCCATCTATAACACCAACTTTTACAAGATATTTCCAAACCGCAGATGTTAGTGTCTTACTTTTTTTGGTTTGTAGTTCAGAAGACACTTCATGATTAGTGTCATCATCAATAGCAATTACATTAGGTTGAGTTTGAGTTGACAGTGGTATTGTTTGAGGTTCGTTAGCTTTATTAGCCTCATTATCAAGTATTTCAACACTACCACTACTATTTTCCATATTGCAAGCAGATACAAACTATAATCCCTAAAAATCATAAACTCAAATTAGAACAAACAAACCACATGAAGATAGTAAATCAAAATAAACAAACAACGTGAACTATTTCAAAGATCCATGGTAACAGATTTGATAAAGAACAAATACACATATGACATATACACATTAAAAAGATAAATTTATTATAGGTAGGTTAGTAAAAAAGTAATTAATGTTGTTAAAAATAAAATAAAAAAGGTCTTATACAAAGTTAAAAAAGAAAATTTTCAAGAAATGGAAATAGAATTTGACAATTTTTATATTCCTACTAAATTTGCAGCATTGATCGTATTTAGAAGAGTGAAGTAGTAACTTGTATCAAATTGTTGACAATTTTCCTTTTCGTTTATTACCCTCAACATAATTCTATCAAATTATTAGTGATGATTACATATAATTTTTTCAATCATATTTAAGAAGAAATATTTTTGTCAATAGTGTTTGAGGAATGCAGCAGAGTAAGAAAGCAAGAAGTAGAAATTGCAAATAATAAAAATCAAATTGAAAGGTCACATGAGGTAGCAAACACAAGCATCTGATTCTGATAAAAACAAACCGAATAAAAAAAATAAATTACAAGAGAAATAAAGTGGGTGATGATCATAGTGATACTTGGAGACGAGCTGAAACAGAGTATAACAAGGAGAAAGTTGAAACAGCACAATCATAGCAAGAACACAATCGCAAGGAGAAAAATCTTACATAGCAACAACATAATCAAATGGAGAAAGTTGAAACAGAGTATAACAAAAAGAACCTGAGTAGTAGTAACGATGAGATCAACGTATGCCGTATGTCGTATGCCGTGTGCCTGTGGAGTGAGATGAGTGAGACTGTGAGTTTCTATGTGAGAGTGTCGTCACATTTCCCTTCAAAATAGGGTTTGTACTTTGTTGTGTCTTTATGAATTCGTAAAAAAAAATTGGAACTGGCCCAATTTAATTTTTGTTTGTTCAGACCTTTTTTTTAAGACCAATTTTACTCTTTTTATTTTTTTAAAATTGATTATGCGTGTTACGGGCTACCCGGTACCCATACGGGCTAACCCTAATGGGTAACGGGTTTATTCAGATCGTGCTCAAAAGCCCTGAAAAAATACGGGCTGAAATTTTTAGGCCCAAGCCCTTGTTTAAGAGGGCTGGGCGGGCCGGCCCATTCAAGCTAGCCCATTTTGATAGCTCTACATATAGCAATGTTCCGATAACAGCCGTGTGATTAGAGAATTTTATGTGTATGATATATTTGAATTTTTTTTTAAAATTATTTGAGATTTGATTTATTTGAAATCGAAATTATCTAATCACCAAGTAAATTAGTTGTTTTGTCTTTGTTTATCCCAACCAAACTGATAAAGATTGATTTGATTTTTGTTTCTATACTAAGAAAGGTGAATGTATGACTAACATCAATTTAATATTAAAACAAAAATAAATTAACATATTGCAATTATAAAATAAATGAACTAAGTTGGTATATTTAAGTGTGTTAATACAAATCTAACTCAAATCTCTGTTTTTTTTTTTTTAATTTCATACATATCAATCATTTTTTCATTT
>JBBPBP010000003.1:19732557-19747751 GCA_037974735.1 Cicer chorassanicum
TCGGTTTTAAAAAAAAATTGAGATAAGTAAAATCAAATAAAAAAAGTTCGAAGTGTGTTAGGAGTGATGAATAGAGTAAAATTAAAACAATAAAATAAAATAAAAAATTAGTTAGAAAAGATAGATGTTCTTTGTAATAAAATTAAAAAAAATAAATAAAGATAATAAGAAATAATTAGAAAAGATAAATGTGATTTGTAGTAATTAATAGAGAATAAAATTAAAATAAGAACTCAAAAATAATAGAAAATTAAAGTTTAATTGTAATTTTGGTCCTTCTATTTTTATCAATTCACGAAATTGGTTCTTCTATTTAAAGAGTTGACAATTTTAGTCCATTTCTCATATTTTTGAACTAAAAAATAATGATTTGACGTATTTTAAATAACGTGAAATACAATTTCATGATAAAGAACCATCTAGATGCATTGATTAAAACTAACAATACGAAAAATTTCTGAAATTGAAAGTTAAATTTTTATAGTGTTTTATTATAATTTTATGGGTGTTAATCATTCTAAATCATAGTATCATATAATAGGTTATTTAAAGTATGTTATATCGTTATTTTTTAGTTAACAAATTATAAGGAAGACCAAAATTGTTGATTTTTAAAATAGTGGACTAATGCTGCAGTTAAGCCTAAAATTAATTAAAAAGAGAAACATGATTGTAGCGATGAACAATGGGTAGGATGAAAACAAGAACATAACAACTAGAATTAATTAGAAAGAGAAGTGTGTTTGACGTATGAAGAATAAGACTAAAAAATATATTCGTAGAATTAATTAATTAGAGAGATGTCTAGTTTAAACATAATTTGGTTTATGAAAAAGCCATGAAATTTAACGAAGAAAGAAGTGTATAGGATGAACCATGGAGCTGCTATGTTGTTGCATGCGTTATTATTGCCTTGTTTATTTTTTTTATCTTTGATGGCTATGCATTCATAGAAAAATCACGATACGTAATAAAGAAGTGAATTATATCATTAGAGAATAGTTAAATAACTATTTTGATTTTCACTTTGTTAATTCGTGTGTAATTTTTAAATGTATCAAAATTACAAACGTACTAGGTATTTCTTTTCGTTTGTAATATTATGAATTAAATTCATTAACAAACACCACGTTTGAGGAACAAAATGATTAATAAAAGACAAGACCAAAATTAATAACTAAAAAAATACTAACTTATATATTTGAAGTTTTGATATATTCACGTAGAATCTAAATAATCACTACTAGAAAAACTGTTTTTAGCGTCAGCCACAAGTCGACGCTTAAAGGCAAAAAGCCGACGCTAACGTTGAATTAGCGTCAGATTAGCGTCGGTGTTGGGCCTAGGCTAAAACGGTCGAAGCTAATACATAGCGTTAGCCAAATGTCATCCGACGCTATATTAGCGTCGGCCTACCCTACGCTAAACCGACGCTAGTTATGTCTGTTGACACGTACTAGCATGCGCTTAACCGACGCTAACTAGCGTCGGAGTCGGGGGCCGACGCTAAATATGGCAGCTAAAATGAGTTTTTCTAGTAATGGATATATAATTTTTCATTTTTATTATTTTTAAAACACCTCAAGTCTTAACAAATAATTTAAGAAAACCTTATTTTATCTTATTCATTAATTGACATATACCTGTATTTTATCTTATTTTCAAATGACATATTTATATTTTTTCAATTGACAAATATCGATATTATTAAGTTAAACATCATGTTCTAGTTCAAACTCGAGACATATTTGTGAGTTTTAAGTGGTAATTATCAGTTTGTCAATAGACACAAAAATGATTTGTCCTTGTATTTCATAAGTTCAACCATTGTAAAAGTGAGAAAAAAATTTGCCGGTCATAATCTAAGGAGTCTTTCTTGTAACATTTGCTCCTTTTACTAAGAAAAGAAATTAAGCATTTTTGTTATAGTAATTGCACTTTGCATACCGTTAACTTATATCGTTACCAATTTTTGGATTATTTGACATTGTTTTTTTCTCTTTCTAAAACTTTGTTTTTACGCTTCATTTAAAATTATGTGGCATATAGAATGTTGAGGTGTCCTGACCAAAGCTTGGGAGACTCTTTTAATAGGTTATAATAGATAACCTAATTATAAAGAATCTTAGTTTAAAATGACATATACTCGTGTTTGTAAGTCTTTGTTCAATTGACAAATGTCAATATTGTTAGGTTGAACATGATTTCCTAGGTTCAAACTGTTGGAACCAAGATGATTTTCCGCTTACAGTTTTGATGTTAAAAAAAGTATTTTATAAGAACCATAAATTTGGATTAATGGCTTCATTAAGTATACAAAAATTGGAAGAAGAAAATCAAAGGAAGGTACCAGAGGAAGTGACCATAAGAAGTGACCAGAAGATGAGATCATAGGAACACAAAGTATACGCGTCTATGAATGTAATGAAGATTACTTCTAATGTTTGGGTCTGAAGTATAGGCCTTAAGAATGAGTCTGAAGACTGTCTCTAAAGAATGGGTCTAAAATTGAGTCTGGAGACTGCCTCTAAAGACTGAATTTGAACCATGTCTCTAAAGCCCTTGCATGTCTCTAATGTGAACAAACTCAGCATGCCTCTGAAGAGTTCATATAAGGTATAATTAACTCTGAAAAGATTGTTTAAATCATAAATTCGAAGCTCACAATCCATTGATCAAAATAGTGCAACACATTCCAAGTGTTGTCTTTGATACGCAACCTCTAATGTTGCATTGACTCTGAAGTTTCAGCAAAGTGATTTGCCCAATGCTACTAATTATAAGTCATGCAATTCTGCCTCTAACTATCATTATTCAAGAAACACATCATCTCATTCCAACAAGAAAGTCAATGCCTTTGATGTAAGGTCAATGATTGAAATTGAAATAATTAAGTATGAAAAGAAGCCTTAGCCGAATCAAAAACTTGTGACGGTCCAAGAACAAACCAAATCCATTCCAACTCAAATCAAGCAAGAGTACAAAATAAAATTTGTGTTTTTGAAGAAAATCTAAAATAAGATTTGATTTAGATTTATAATTGAAGAAATTCATTGACCAAGTTGAAAAGAAGATATGGTCAGGATTTGAAGAAGACATGATCAAGATCTTTTCAACAAGAAAATATGAATTATTACAAGAATATTTGATAAAGATTTATCACAAGAACATATGAATTATTTATAAGAAGATTTGATCAAGATTTAACTATAAGAAGATATGAATTATTTACAAGAAGATTTAGTCAAGATTTATCACAAGAAGATACAAATTATTTACAAGAAGATTTGATCAAGATTTATCTACAAGAAGATATGAATTATTTACACGATTTGATCAAGATTTATCACATAAGGATATGAATTATTTACTAGAAGATTGGATCAAGATTTATCCACAAGATATGAATTACTTACAGGAGGATATGATCAAGAATTGTTTACAAGAATTACTTACAAACATTTATTATTTGCAAAGATATGATTCAGATTTTGCAAGGATAAAGGAGAAACCCTAACCTATTTTATAAATAGATACTCAAGGTTGAAAAAGAACATAAGAGAACTCATAACCATAAAATTTTGTAAGTCATTAGAGTTCATAAGGTTAAGGTCTAGAGAAACACTTACTCAAAAGAAATAATTTTAATGTGTTTTCTAGTGTGAGAGTCATTGTTACGATCAACTTGTTAGAAGCAAACCAATTTATTCCAAACTCTTGTAACCCATCCTGATAGTTGCTTCCGTGTTCCTCAAGAAATCTGTAGGGTTTTCATGTTGTGTTGAGAAGACTGGGACTGTACAGTCAAGGTGTTTGTATTCCTCAAAAAGTTTGTAGATGTCGGGTTGTTTTGAGAAGATTGACTTTTAGGGTCAGGTGTTGTGCAACTCAAGTTTTGAATTAGTAAATTAAATCCTTCTGAGTAAGGGGACTGAATGTACCTACAAGTTGGCGGTGAACCAGGATAAACTCTTGTGTCACTTTAATTATGTATTCTTGTTTTCCTTCTAGCTTTGATCACTTAACCCGATTGCTACTACTTTTATTCTAAGTAAGTCACCAAACCCAAACCAGTTTTGAATAAATTAGCAAAAAGAATTCAACTTAGTCAAACACAATTCAACCTCCCTTCTTGTATTTGCACCTTCACTAATAATACCAAAATAGACTTATTGAAATCAATATAGAGATTGAAAGTGGTTATAATACTAGATTTTTCAGATTTATGTAACACATCTCTAATTGATTTTAGAAAATATATTATACTATGTATTAATTTCGGATCAAAAAGATTTTTGGGAGTGAACAAATTCTCTTTTTAATTTCAAAGCAAAATGGGGGAAAACAAATTATTACATTTTTTATGTTGATCTTGAAACTAAAATTATCAATTGTTTATTAGATATATGTTTTTCCAGGTCATTATCAACAAATCCAAACTTCCATCTCATAACCCCAAACATAAAACACCCATCCCTACATATATCATCGCACTCACATCCCACCACATCAACAAATTCAAACTTCCATGGAAGGGTTAAAGTTCTTACCTTAGGATGAAGAATGCCTTAGAGAATTTGGATTTCAAGAATTAGGATTCCAATCCAGTATGCGGAAAGAAAACAGGGTAACCAAATAAATTAATCAACCATTTCTTCCTTCTTTTACTCAACAAATAACCATGAAAAATGAACAAAATATAGAGAAAGTGTAAGACCCTTAATTTTAAACTCTAATTTATGCAATTTTAGTATATTTGGTGTTAAATTGTTGAGGCATTTAGCCTAATTTTAATTCATTTTGTGAATTAAATACCAAAAACATATTTTATTAGAGTTTGTTTTATGTTCTTCATTTATATATATTTTATATATATATATATATATATATTTTAGATCTGGTGAGAATTATTTGGCGAGAAATAATTTAATTATGTTGCGGAAAATTTATTACCGGACTATTTTGTTAAAAATATCTATAGTTGCTAAAAAAATTTACCTGTCAATTGAGTTGTGATGAGAATAGATATTTATATCAAAATTGTTGGGGTGTGTGTGAGAGTGTTTGAAATTTGTTGGTTTGGGATAAATATATATATATATATATATATATATATATATATATACTACTCATAATATATATATATATATATATATATATATATGAAAGGAAGGAAAAGGAAAGGAAAAAAAGGAAAAAACATTTTCCTTGCCCGCGTACGCTACTCCATCTTCTCCTTCTTTCCTTTGTTTTTTTCAAAAAACCCCAAACGTAAAACCTCACTTCTCACCTAGATCTAAGCTTCCTCTCGCGAAGTGATAGAAGGGAAAGTTACTCACCTCCCTGAAGGTGCGAACACGAGAAGGGGGGTTGAATTGTGTTTGCACAAAGTTGATTACTTTTTGATAATTTATATATAATTAAAAATTAGTTTGGTTTTGGTGACTTACTTGAAGTAGAAGAAATCAGATTTAGAGGCAACAAGCAATGAAAGCATAAATAATTTGACGCGTAGAATTATCCTGGTTCACCACTAACTTGGCTACATCCAGTCCCTTCATTCAGAAGGCTTTAATCCACTAATTCAAAAACCTTGAATTACAAAGCACCTGACCCTCCAAGCCAGTCTTCCCAAACAGCCTGACAACCCCAGACTTTTGAGGAACAACACCACCTTGACCCTACAAGCCAAGTCTTCTCCTAACAATCTGACAACCTCAGATTGAAGAAGGAACTAAACCACTATCGGGTTGGATACAAGAGATTGAAACTTGAGTAGTTGCTTCTAACAAAGCTGATAATAACAATAACTCTCACACTTTAAGGAAAGAACACTCAAAAGATTATGTTCCAATTTTGTGTAGATTAACTTTGTAAATTCTTCATATCAAATATTCTTCAAATCTTCATTAAATGTTGATCAAATATTCTTCAAATCTTCATTAAATGTAGATCAAATATTCTTCAAATCTTCATTAAATGTTAATCAAATCTTCTTCAAATCTTCACTAAATGTTCTTCAAATATTCTTCAAATCTTGACCTTATCTTCTTTTCAATTTGGTCAAAGATTTTCTTCAATTATAAATATGAATCAAATCTTATTTTAGATTTTCATCAATTATAAATTTGAATCAAATCTTATTTAAGATTTTCTTCAATTATAAAATTGAATCAAATCTTATTTTAGATTTTCTTCAAAAACATGAATCTTCTTTCATACTCTTTGAAGTCAAATATATTATTCTCATAAAATACTTTTGTTAACATCAAAACTCTAAATGTAAAACCAACTTGGTTCCAACAATCTCCCCCTTTTTGATGATGACAAAACTTGTATTTTTTATAACAATCTCCCCCTTTTTTTTTTTGAATAAAATAAATATAACATAATATAAGAAAATATAATAACTAGTGTAAAACTAAACTACTTTGAAGTGATCACAACATCATTCAGGTATGAATGTAAGGTTTAGGTTTTTCTTGATGAAGTCAAACCTATTTTCAGGTAGTGGTTTGGTGAATATGTCAGCCTATTGGTGTTCAGTGTCCAAAAATTGAATGTTTAGTACCCCTTTTTGAACAAAGTCCATAATGAAGTGGTGTTTGATCTGTATGTGTTTAGCTCTAAAATGTAAGATAAGGTTTTTTGGCTAGACAATTGACAGAAGTGTTATCGCAATAGATGGAAATGTTGGATTCTAGTTGATGTTTCATCTAAAGTAGTTGAGAACTGCAGCCAGCTGCTGAAATGTACTTAGCCTCTCTTGATATTGCAATGGTGTTTTGTCTCTTACTTGACCAAGATATTAAGTTGTCACCTAAAAATGTGCAGTTGCCACTGGTGCACTTTCTCTCAAGTTTATCTCCACCATAATCAGAATCACAGTATCCAATAAGTTTGTACTTATGGGATTTCTTGTAGAACAAGGTAAGGTTGGTAGTGTCTTTTAGGTATCTAAGGATTCTCTTAACAGTAGTTAAATGTGATTCCCTAGGGTCAGCTTGAAATCTTGCACATACACATACACTAAACATGATGTCAGATCTGGAAGCGGTAAGGTAAAGTAGGGATCCTATCATTCCTCTATAGATTTTTTTTTTGTCAACTTTTTCACCTGAATCATCATTTTTTCAAGCGAACAAGTAGGGTGCATTGGTGTAGCCATAGGTTTGCAATCACTCATCTTAAACTTCCTAAGAAGCTCTTTTGTATATTTGGTTTGATGAATGTATATACCTTTTTGAATTTGTATTCCTAAGAAGAACTTAAGTTCTCCTATCATACTCATTTGAAATTCAAGTTGCATCAATTTAGAAAATTCTTGACAAAGAGTGCCATTAGTAGATCCAAATATAATGTCATCAACATAAATTTGAATAATAAATGTTATCTCCTATTGATTTTCTAAAAAGTGTATTGTCTACTTGTCCTTTTTCAAAGTTATTTTTAAGCAAGAAGTTACTAAGTCTATCATACCATGCACTAGGTGCTTGTTTTAGACCAAACAAGGATTTCCTAACTTTAAAAACATGATTTGGAAATTCAGAACTTTCAAAACCTGGGGGTTATTTAACATAGACTTCTTCACTTATATAACCATTTAGAAAAGCACTTTTAACATCCTTTTGAAGTAATCTAATGTTATTATTTGCAGCAAAAGAAAGTAGGATACGAATAGCTTCTAACCTGGTCACTGGAGCAAATATCTCAGTGTAATCAATGCCCTTTTGCTGAGTGTAGCCTTGTGTGACAAGTTTTGCCTTGTTTCTGACCACTTCACTTGTTTGTGAAAACCCACTTGGTTCCAATAATGTTGTTCTTTGGTCTAGGTACTAGATCCCAAACATCATTCCTCTTAATTTTTTGAGAACCTACAAAATACTTATCAAGCTTTGATTTTTATGATCAAGCTTCTTGTTATCACAGTAAACATAATATCAGACAATAATTAAATTTAAAAAAGATATCACCTATATGTTAACAATTTAAGTTTCACTATGAAAACCCTCTTCTTCTTTTCTGGTTTTCAGATTTTGAGTTTGTATGTTCTCTAATTAGAGAGTCTGGATGAAGGGATTTGAATTCCCATCTAGGTTTGTAGTCTTCATGAATTTGATTAGAGTGTTCAAAGAAGCCTCCTGATTCTAACTTTTAATATACCACTTCGGTTTCTGTTGATGTATCAGGTTTCTCTGATGGTAATTTTGATTCTTATGGTAGTTCCAGTTCTGTCGATATGTGTGATTTCTCTGCCAGTTTTGAGTCTGTTGATACTCTAGATATTTCTGATATCTCTGATTCATCATATGGTTCTGGTTCTGAAAGTATTGTGTTGACCATTCCTTCTTCCAACAGAGTCAATTGGCTTCTGTTTGGTAGCGCTTGGAACATAGACCTTTTTGCCTTCATATATTGCATGCATCCATTGATCAGGCACCATGATTGGTGTTTCAATTTGATTGCTTAGAACATCTGCAACATAAACAATTTTATCTTTTGGTACCCAAATTTGGTTGGGTCCTGGTTTGTTAGATCTTAAAGATTTCTTGTATGTCCATGTGGTTAGCATAGGACAAGATATTTTATTGTGACCTTTCTTATAGCAAATAATACATAAATCATCAGAGGGAATAATCTTAGATTCAATTACTTTTTCTTGAAATCCTATTCCTCTTTTACCATTCCTACTAACCCCAAAAATCATAGATGCATGCTTGCTTCTTTCCATACCATTATCAATAAAATCTTGAAATACTTCTTCATGCTTATCAGAGTTACATATGGTATTTTCAATTGATGTTGAACTATAATTACTTTTCAGAGTTAGATTTTCAGCCTTATGTTCAACAATATCAGTTTTCATATTTGCATTTTCTGTTTTAAGTTCAATAATATTAGTTTTCAGAGTTGCATTATTTGTCTTAAGTTCAGTAATATCAGTTTTCAGATTTGCATTCTCTATTTTAAATTCAGTACTTTCATTCTTTAAAACATTAACATTTTCAATTAGATTTGTATTTTCTTTCCTAAGTGTTTTCAGTTTTAAAGACAATTTGTGATTAATATTTAAAAAATCATTTATAGCAGTAATTAAATCAGATCGAGTAAATTCAGCAAATACCTCATTTTCTTCATCTGTTGATTCACTTTCAGAGTCAGAATCTGTGTTGGATCCAGAGGTAGAGTTGGTATGAGCCATCATACCCAAATCTACTTGTTCATCGTCAGAGGATTCCTCAAATATATCCCATGTACCCATCATACTCTTCTTCTTGGGTCTGGAATCTTTCCTTTGGTGTTTCTTTTTCTCCATATTTGGACATTCTGACTTGATATGTCCAGGTTCATTGCATCCATAGTAGATGATGCTTTTCTTGTCATATTTATCATCATTCCCTTTGTTGGATTGCTTGGAATATCTTTGGGGAAATTTCTTCTTTCTGTTATGCCACATCTTTTGAACTTTTCTGCGTATAAACGCCAGTTTCTCTTCCTCTAAGTCTTCATTCTGATCATCTGAATCATCATCCTCTGATTCTGATGTTGCCTTTAGAACTTTCTTCTGCTTGGATTTCAAAGCCACGGTTGGTTGCTTCTTCTTGGGCTCATCCTCTGCAAGCACAATTTCATGTGATCTAAGAGAGATGATTAATTCTTCCAACTTAAGAGTATTCAGCTCTTTTGCTTCTTGAATGGCAGTGATCTTCGGTCTCCATTTGCTTGTCAGACTCCTAAGAATTTTCTTCACATGATCAGCAGTAGTATAACTTTTCTCAAGTACCTTTAATCCTGAGACCAGGGTCTGGAATCAGGAAAACATTGTTTCAATGTCTTCATCTTCTTCCATCTTGAACAACTCATACTTTTTGACTAGGAGGTTGGCCTTTGCTTCTTGGACTTGTTTGCTTCCTTCATAGGCCAGAATCAGACTATCATAAATACTTTGTGCTGTCTCTTTATCGGTGCACTTGTTAAACTCCTTGAAGGTGATTGCATTTATCATGAATGTTCTAGACATATGATGCATCTTGTACATCTTCTTCTGATCAACATTCATCTTTTTTCTTGGAATTTAAATACCATCAGTATTCTTCGGAGCAATATAACCATCTTCCACCAAGTCCCAAAGTTTAGGATCTTGTGAAATATAGAAACTTCTCAGCCTGTCTTTCCAATACTCAAAACGTTCTCCATCAAACAGAGGTGGTCTGTTGATATTTCCTCCAGCAGCTTCTTCACTGAATCCAGACATATTAAACCCTTGGATCTTTTCTCAAACATTGTAAAGTGCTCAGCCTTGAGACCGAGCTCTGATGCCAATTGAAGGTGCAAACACGAGAAGGGGGGTTGAATTATGTTTGCACAAAGTTGATTACTTTTTGATAATTTATATATAATTAAAAATTAGTTTCGTTTTGGTGACTTACTTGGAGTAGAAGAAATCAGATTTAGAGGCAACAAGCAATGAAAGCATAAATAATTTGACACGTTGAATTATCCTGGTTCACCACTAACTTGGCTACATCCAGTCCCTTCATTCAAAAGGCTTTAATCCACTAATTCAAAAACCTTGAATTACAAAGCACCTGACCCTCCAAGCCAGTCTTCCCAAACAGCCTGACAACCCCAGACTTTTGAGGAACAACACCACCTTGACCCTACAAGCCAAGTCTTCTCCTAACAACCTGACAACCTCAGATTGAAGAAGGAACTAAACCACTATCGGGTTGGATACAAGAGATTGAAACTTGATTGCTTCTAACAAAGCTGATAATAACAATAACTCTCACACTTTAAGAAAAGAACACTCAAAAGATATTTCTAACTTGAACAAGTGTTTCTCTCTTTGAACTCTAAGATGAATTGAGAACTTTGAGATAGAGTTACTCTTTTATGCTTTTCGATGCTTTTCTCCTTCAGCCTTGAGTGTCTATTTATAGTGAAAATTTGGGCTTCAATTTAGTCCTTATTTAATTTTGAATTGTATCTTGTTTAGATTGAGTTTGTAAATTCTTCAAATGGATTATGTTCCTATTTTGTGTAGATTGACTTTGTAAATTCTTCAGAATGATTATATTCCAATTTAGTGTAGATTGACTTTGTAAATTCTTCATATCAAATATTCTTCAAATCTTCATTAAATGTTGATCAAATCTTCATTAAAATATTGATCAAATATTCTTCAAATCTTCCTCAAATCTTCATTAAATGTAGATCAAATATTCTTCAAATCTTCATTAAATGTTAATCAAATCTTCACTAAATCTTCTTCAAATATTCTTCAAATCTTGACCATATCTTCTTTTCAATTTGGTCAAAGATTTTCTTCAATTATAAATATGAATCAAATCTTATTTTAGATTTTCATCAATTATAAATTTGAATCAAATCTTATTTAAGATTTTCTTCAATTATAAAATTGAATCAAATCTTATTTTAGATTTTCTTCAAAAACATGAATCTTCTTTCATACTCTTTGAAGTCAAATATATTATTCTCATAAAATACTTTTGTTAACATCAAAACTCTAAATGTAAAACCAACTTGGTTCTAACACTCCCCGCTACGGTGCTAGTGAGCCAACTTTGGAAGCGTCGTGCGAAGCGAAGTTATTACCAGAATTTAATCGCGGTGCCGTAATCGGCCGTTAAAGCTACAACGAAGATAAAGGCTCTTTCCAAATTTTTAGCTTGCATATAGGACTCTATATGTGTATTTGTGGAGTTTGATTTTGATGGGATTTATGTGTGAATTTGGGGAAAATGAATTTAATCGGTTTTATGTGAGTTGTGGAAAAGAAATTGGGTGGTTTATGTTTAACAATTTGGAGTTTTTATTTGGTGTGTTATGGTTGAAAATTTGGGAAAATGAATTTGATGGGTTTAAGGTGTAATGTTGTGGGAAATGAATTTAATGCATTTTATGGGTGAAATGGTGAAATTGAATTTAATGCGTTTTGAGGTGTGGGTAGTGGTGATATTTGCTTGGTGTGATTGATGTGTTCATGATTATTATTATGAATGTTGAGATATGCTTTATGTTTGAAAATGTGGGGTTTTGCATTAAAGCTATTTATGTGTCGTTTTGTGTAAAATGAATTGATGAGATTGGTTTATATGGTTATTTGAATTCAATATGAATGGTGAATTAAATCTCATGTGATTTGAGGAGTATATGTGTTGAGTATGCTATGTGTTAAATTTGAACATCATTACTGTTAAATGAGCATTAAAAAGGGAGAATCTTTTAATAGCTGCATTTACTTAATGATTGTGGTGTTACGAGTCAGAGTATGCTTATGCATTTCATAGTACATGGTCACCGGATGGGTCATGATAATAGTGGTGACCGGATGGGCCACAAGATAATGCATTTCATAGTACATGGTGACCGGATGAGCCATGGTAATAGTGGTGACTGGATGGGCCATGGTAATAGTGGTGACCAAATGGGCCACGAGATAATGCATTTTATAGTACATGGTGACCGGATGGGCCATGGTAATAGTGTGACACCCTAAACCCAAAATAACAATTATAATAATTTATACAAAATTATTTGAAGAAAACTCGCGGCGGATGAAGAAGATCTGTTCAAGAAAATAAAAACTTTTATATCTATTTTAGGATATCATGTTTCTCTAAATACATATGTAACGATTCAACTTTGTTCCTCAATTTAAAATTCAATGAACTTGATTTAACTAGAATTTCTTGATTTAATTCCCAAGACTTACTCATACTAAGGTTTTCATATAAAAAGTCATTTGTAATTACATAAGTAAAATACACATTACAACTCTTATTCCCGGTATCCCTTATCAGAGCGGGGTTCCTCCCAAACTTGAACTTCAAGACTCTTTAACCTGTAATGCGATTTTGCAAACGCAGGGCCAAGCCAGTCAAACACAAACAATGAAGGAGGTGAGTTTTGAAATCATGTTAATAGTATAATATAAGTAAGGAGAACACGCAATTAATTCTAAATAAACCGTATCATTAGACAAACATTCTTCAAAGAAAAACATAACATTATAAAGTCAAAACCACTCAAGGAAAGTCAATACATTTCACTATAACATCAAATCATCTAAGAATAATTATTATCGCACGCGACACATATTAATCACAACAAAACAATCACAAGAAAATGCAATGCTAGGCATGAGCTTAGACTCTACTTCACAATGTGGTACCAATCTAACTCTGAAGTACATGGTTAGGAGGCCATGATACTATGCCACCATTCCGGTGGACGGACAATTCAAATTGATCTAAGAATAATTATTATCGCACACGACACATATTAATCACAACAAAACAATCACAAGAAATGCAATGTTATGCATGAGCTTAAACTCTACTTCACAATGTGGTACCATTCTAACTCTGAAGTTCATGGTTAGGAGGCCATGATACTATGCCACCATTCCGGTGGACGGACAATTAAAATTGGCCCTTTCCTCATAGATCCCCTCAACTCAACCCGAGACACATATGCGCGACAGTCGAGGTAAACGTGTGTTGCATGTTAGCTCCCGACATTTGGAGTGCTACCTCCAAGTCACCTAGGAATTCCCCACCCGAATACCTCCAAGGTCTAACAATCTTGCCTCAAGGCTCAATAGTAGACCGCCACGATCAGGCTCAATTCAGTTGTAGTTCCCCGGAATCACTAGGCTTGTCAGGCCCTACCTATATGATGACAAAATAATCTCCACTTCACAAATTCTCAATATTTATTTTCTCCCCTCGTTGGCCTATGATACTCCATTATGACCGTCATCTCAAACACAAATTGGAATCACAATTATTTCATCAGAGGTTACTTCAATCTTTTCATCACCAATTCATAACATCACTATTATAAATAACACATCATCATCATTACATAACTCATCACAAATTTAGAGCATCACTATCATCAATCGTAACTCATCACATAAACTTATCACAAATTTATGAAATCACAATTATTATTCATACATCATCATCATCACATAAAATTATCACAACACATCCATCTTTTATCATCATATCACATAAACTCATCTAATCAAACATATACATAAAATTAATTCGACACTCAATATCACAATAACATCAAATACCACACATTTAAAGAAATTAAATCAATCAACACCTTACAAATATTTCTATTCTATATTTTAATCTCACAATTTCCATATTTGCACATTAATTAATTTATCCCTCAAAAGGCTACTGCCGTACGTAGCAAGCCCCGAATGAATCGTTGGGAAATACAGTTTTCCCGTTCATCTCACAATATATTACACTCATTAATTCAAACGCTCTCTCACCCTTATTATATTTCGACGCTTTTACACAAGAATAAGATTCCACGAGCAAACAGTCTTTGTTCTTTGACTCTTTTTCCTTCAATCCATCTAACTTGACAGTTTATGCGTAAACGTCAAAAATAAATTATGAGAAACTACTCTAAAAACTAAATTCGAAATTCGGTCAAGAAAAATTACCATAAATCAAAAAACCAATCAGTGGATAATACAGCCACTTTTCACACGGTCGTTTTGGCGTTGGTTTCACTCAAATCAGAGTTACGGTGAGGAAGAACGATACAAAATAAGGAACTTTATAAACGGAGAAGTCGGGTATTTTAGAGAGAAATTGGGATGGTTAAAAAATCTGAGGAAATATGTTTATTTGACTAGCTAAATGAATAAAACAACATACTAAAATTTGGACGAGAACGAATAAAATTTTCTGGAACAGTTATCGATCACCGGTGCCAAATGATAGGGTGTTGTTGTTGCAGATGTTGAAGCTCCCTTTCTTATTTTTTTAAGGTTCACATGGGTCAAGCCCATTGGTATCCTTATTTTTTTTTATGTTTTACTACTATTATTTTTATTTTGCTAAAACAAAATTAATTGTTACTTAATCACATTTTTAATACTCTTCCAAACATCATTAAATTTTCAAAACATTACTAATATTTCATAACTAATATATGACAAATTAGAGTAATTAAAATAATTAACCTTTTAATTATTAACAACCCAAACTCTCATATTCAAATTAATCACTATAATTATACTTATTTTTTAAAATACTCACGTTATAATAATACTATCATTAGAGAATAGTCAAAATTATAAAATAAATAAATATAACAACAATATTTTATGTTAATTACTAAATCATAATATA
>JBBPBP010000003.1:19747846-19781434 GCA_037974735.1 Cicer chorassanicum
AAGATAATTATTTATAAAAAAATAATTAAAATAAGATATATTTAGAAATAATTAAATATAATTAAGTGCACATACATTTAATATTAGTCAAACACACGAGAAAATATCATATTAATTACCAACTCACATATACACGAAAAATCTCCTAAATCTTATTCTTTAAAATATTTACACTAATATACTATTATATTTAGAATAATATATAAAATAATAAAATATAACATTTATTATTCATATAACATACTTGGTAAAATATGTACAAGATTAACACATCATAGAAAACACACCTATAAAGAAAATTAATCACAAAGCTAATCAACATATATTCCAAAATAATTTTAACACCAAATTAATTATTTAAAATCCTATTTAATTAATAAAATAGTTTATTATAAAATTTGGAGTGTTACAAATAGTGGTGACCGGGTGGGCCATGGTAATAGTGATGACCGGATGGGCCACGAGATAATGTGTTTCATAGTACATGGTGACCGGATGGGCCATGGTGATAATGGTGACCGGATGGACCATGGTTATAGTGGTGACCGGATGGGCCACAGGATGATGTCATGTGCATTGTCATATTTGATATACTGTGATGGTTGTATATGCGTACTCGATTGTGGTGTGTGAATTGTGCCGTATTTGGTGTTTGTGATTGATTGAATTGGTGTTAGAAGTGTTTGAATGATTTTGGTGTGTTTTCAAAACTGAAAATCTGTCATTTTTACAGTTGTATTCGAATACAACAGGGTTGTAGTCAAATATAGATGAGTTGTTTTGCCTCTGACTTGCGTATTCACAAGTGTATTCGACTACGAGGAGGGAGTAGTCGAATACAAATCACAAAGTTTTGCCACTGACTTCGCAATTGTATTCGAATACAAGGGGGTTGTAATCGATTACAAAATCTACAGTTGTATTTTCGCACTACGTGGAGGTTGTATTCGACTACGTGGTGGTTGTAGTCGAATACAGTTGTGTTGTTTGTGTTGTTTTGCTGTTTTTGCTGTTTTTCTGCTGTTTTCGCATCTGTATTCGAATACAAATATGCTGTATTCGAATACAACAATGCAGTTTTGTCCGAAAATTCATTTTTCAACCTAGTTTATGCATGTTTAGCATATGCAAACCCTTTCCAGATGCATGCAATAAAATAAGATTTGATTCAAAATTATAATTGATGAAAATCTAAAATAAGATTTGTTTCATATTTATAATTGAAGAAAATCATTGACCAAGTTGAAAAGATGATATGGTCAAGATTTGAATAATATTTGAAGAAGATTTGATCAACATTTGAAGAAGATTTAACTAAGATTTCATGTAGATTTGATCATGATATAAAGAAGAGTTGATCATGATTTGTAGAAGATTTGAAGAAGTTTGATTAAGATTTGAAGAATATTTGATCAAGATTTGAAGAATATTTAATTAAGATTTGAAGACAATTTGATCAAGATTTATCTATAACAAAATATGAATAGAATCAATCTGAAGAATTTACAAACTCAATCTGAACAAGATACAATTTAGAATGAAACAAGGACTAAATTGAAGCCCAAATTTTCACTATATATAGACACTCAAGGCTGAAGGAGAAAAGCATCGAAAAAAAGAAAAAAAGTATAAGAACGCAAACTCAAAGTTCTCAATTCATCTTAGAGTTCAAAGAGAGAAACACTTGTCAGGGTTAGAAATATTTTCTGAGTGTTCTTTTCTTAGAGTATGAGAGTTATTATTATTATCAGCTTTGTTTGAAGCAACTACTGAAGATCCAATCTTTTGTATCCAACCCGATAGTGGTTTAGTTTCTTCTTCAATCTGGGGTTGTCAAGTTGTTTGGAGAAGACTTGGCTTGTAGGGTCAAGGTGGTTAGTTCTTCAAAAGTCTGGGTTGTCAGATTGGTTTGGAGGGTCAGGTGCTTTGTAATTCAATGTATTTGAAATAGTGGATTAAAGCTTTCTGAATAAGAGGATTGGATGTAGCCAAGTAAGTGGTGAATCTGGATAAATATATGTGTCAAATTATTTATGCTTTCATTGTTTACTACTTCTGAATCTGATTGCTTCTTACCTAAGTAATTCATAAAAATCAACCAACCTTCATCAAAATAGCAAAAAGTTATCAACTTTATCAAACACAATTCAACCCCCATTTTCATGTTTGCACCTTCAATAAGAGAATATTCAAAGGGTTTCAAGTTGGTCATCGTCTTGAGTTCTTAGTTTCTCACCTTTAATTTGCAAATGACACACTTTTTTTGGGGAAGCAAAGCTAGAAGAATATTAGAACGATTAAGGCCATATTGTTGTTGTTTGAACTAGTGTCTAGATTTAAGGTCAACTTCCATAACAGTATGTCAGGGGCAGTGAATATTGAGAGTTCTTAGCTAGAATAAGCTGCCCAAAGTCTTAATTATAGGATGAGTCAAATGCCTTTCAAATATCTTGGCCTTTCGATGGGAGGAAATATGAGAGTGATATCTTTTTGAAATTCTTTAATTGATAGGGTTGGTTCATAAGGATATCTTTGTTTGGAACGTGAAATGGTGTTGGAGATTGAGGACAAATAGGAGAGTGTGTTACTTTAATTGTGCATTATTATGGAAATGGTGTTAGAGATTAAGGACGAATATGATCGGTTTGTGGTATAAGGTCTTAGATTCAAAATGTGTTATAGAGTGAGGGAGTGGTAAAGTGGGATGCAATAAGGAGTTGTCATGGTGGAAATATATTATGTGTTAGAAAGGGTGTGGAGGATGTGAGGCCTAGTAATGCAGGTTGGTTTAACAATAATTTGAGTAGGATCATGGGAAATGGGAGCGATACTTCTTTTTTGAATGATTTATGGGTGGGGTTTAAAGTGTTGAGAAAGTTATAGAAAGTTGTTTGAGTTATCCATATATATGAAGGTGTCTATGGCGGAGATGGCTTGGTTAGGATAGGGGGTTGAAGGGAATGGATGGAGGTGTAAGATATGTTTGTTTGTGTGTTGGTAGCAATTGTACCTTTGTAGATAAAATTTCAGATAGGTAGGCATGGGGATCTGAGCATGAGATGGTTTACATTGTGGAAAGGGCATATAAAGTTCTTACTTATGTTTGGGGAGGATGGGAATAAGGCAGTACCTTTAAAAGTTTCATTATTTACATGGAGGTTGCTCAACAACTCTTCTCTTTGTATTGTAGATTGTAGTGAAGAAGAAACTTCACAACATATCTTTTTTGATTGTGTGATTTTTAGGCAAGTTTGACATGCAATTTGGGATTGGTTGGGAGTTTGTAGTGCTCTTTCACATGATGCATTAACCATGTGCAATAGTTTTGTGGTTATCATATCCCAATTAAAAGTTCTCGCATGAAACTTCATGTAATTCAGATGGTGTGCATCTAGATAGTTTGGAATTATTCTATTAACAACTAACTATCAAAGATGAGGTCTTAAGAATACTTGGATTCAAAGCAAAAGATGTCTCAACAGCAATCTTGAAACACAAGATGAAGAGACGAGCAACGAAAACTTCGTGGCTTGCGATTGTTCTTTCATCGATACTCCTAATGCCTTGAACACTCTTCAACAAGTCTTTGTATATGGGTCAGGTACTATAAAGTTTATCTCAATGTGTGTAATTCTTCAACAATAATAACATGTATACCAGAACACTTTATAAAAATTGTTTTAAGCATTATACGGTTGACTTATGTCGCAATAGAACTTGAGTGATCTTTCAAAACCTTTTACTATATGCAACCAAGTGACATAAATAAATCATCCAAATTGTTATATCTCTAAAAGATCAAGAGTCGAACATACTAATGATCTCCAAATTGTTATATCTCTGATTTGTAAGCATGAACCCTATTGTTCTCTTCAACAATCCTTATGGTTGCTTTTGTTAGGAGTTTATGTTGACGCAAAATCCCAAATTAATGTTTTGAAGATAATCAAACAAGTTACTTAATTTCTAATCATGATTCTAATTGGGTTGCTATTTAGCTTGTATTTTTGAGTGTATTATTCGAATATAGATAATCATATATTACTATACAAGAACACAAGACCATTCTGGTTTATACAAGATCATTCAGGTATATAAAAGAACATTATGGTTCATAAGAGCGGCAGTCTGGACAAACCAAGATCATTTTGGTTTTTGACAGCATGAGTCTAAGCAAACCAAGATCATCTGGTTTTTAACACTATTAGTTTATCAAACAAGATCATTCTGGATAATTCGTTTTAAAGATAAAAATAAAATGAATCATTTTCCAAAATACATATTTTAAGTAAAACAAATATCAAGGCAACTCAGAACCATGATCAAGCCCAAAAGGTTAACAGAAGCAAAACAACATCAATCAAGAATAATAACAAGATTAATCTCCGGATTGATGGCCTATTAACAAGTATAGCTAGGATAACAAGGATGAAAAGGACACTACCTTTTGCAGAAAGTTCAAGTTACGTACAAAGCATAAATATTGACACCAAACAGTTGTTAAATGATCTCTATATTTATGATGTCACCAGATCTCTATCTTTTATAGAAAGCTCAACATCAATATCTTTATGATGTCACTTGATAGTCTTAAGACTAATTGACATCACTCAATGTGATTACAAATTCATAACCAAACAAAATCAACATGAAATATATTATAAAAAAATAATTGAAAGTATATTATTGTAGAATACCTAATAACAACAATTGGAAAAAAAATATTATTGTTATAAACCATTCATTCAATTTTAAATTAAATAAAAATTGAATCTTAAAATGGAAAAAAAATATATTCATGCTAAAATTATTCCAATCAATACATAATTCTTTAAATTAAAAATCAAATAAATTTTAAATTAAAAATTCAGAATAAATATTTATAAAATTAAATCACTGAAATCGTAAATAAATCTTTATTTCCTGATAAATATAATAAGCATTATTATTATATGGCAACAAAATTTGTCTCGGATCAAATCTAAAATTTATAAAATACTTTTATATATATATATATATATATATATATGGATCCAAATAGGAAAAATATCATTGCACTTCCACTATAATCAATTTTCGACAAAAACAACATATTGACAAGAGGAATCGTGTCCATTTATTTCTTTCTTTATTTCTTTGACCAATTGGACATTGGATAAATTTAATTCCAAACACAAAACAGTGAAAAACAAAAGAGGATCTCAAGTTCACATCTATCCATTCTAATTTAAATAAATAATTAATAATAATAATTAAAACCTGACAAAATATTAAAAACAAATAATAAAATTATATATAAGAAAAAATCTATTTAACTTTTTATTTTATCTGAGACAATAGATAAGACCTTACTTTTTTAAGATATATCTTTAATAAAAAAAATATCATATCTTATTCGAAAAGATAATTCTAAAAATGAAAACATAAAAATAGTAGCTTTTTATATTTATCTCGTGCGATATTTCAGAGAGAAAAATGAGATAAAATTGAAAAACATATCATTTAACCCACTAATGAGAGAAAATGATGTAATTACCTCTATTCTATTATAAAAATCCAAAATTGTCCTTAGCTTTTTCTGCACACTCAACTTCTTCAATAGCCGATTTTCTCTTTACATGCGTTATATGTTGTGACCTGACCTATAATTTTTGAGAAAGTTTTACCTGCAAATATGATTATAAATATGATTGAATGTATAGAAATATTTAAATTTTATAAGAAGAAAATATTTATGTTAAATATTGTGGTGTATGTGTATGTAGCTGTTAGCTTGTTCTATAATCGGTGTATTTTGTGGTTGCTATTGTGGTTGTTGTGTTCCCGAAATATATATTTGAGTCTAATATATATATATATATATATATATATATGCATAAGAGAGAGAGGTAGAGATGCATAAAAGACTAGAAAAACATAGGTGTATTTAGAAAAAGACTAAATACCACCCGTGGTCCCTTAACTTAATTTCAGTCAACGGTTTAGTCATTTATCTTCTTTTTTTCCGATTTGGTCCTTTATGTTTTAAAATAATTTCAGTGTTACCCTTTAAGTGAGGTTCTGTTAAGAAAAAGATAAAAAATCCCTCATCTGATTTCTGAAAAAGTTACCCTTTATGTTTTGGAAATATTTCAGAAAAATGTTCAAAGTTTGTTCTAAGTTTAGTAATAGGATTGATTCGTTAAAACTGAAGCTGTGTGGTAGTTATACTCCATAGACATCACTTTAGATCAGTGGCGATCGTTTCTTGAGGTTTGATGAACATATGCAATGATCTAGAGGAGGAGGGATTTTTTAACTTTTTTTTAACAAAACCCCACTTAAAAGGTAACGCTGAAATTATTTAAAAACATAAAGGACCAAATCGGGAAAAAAAAATGACCAAATTGTTAACCCATATTAAGTTAAGGGACCACATGTGATATTTAGTCACTTAGAAAAATTATATATTTAAAAAATATTTCTTCAAACAAATATATTTTCTTAAAAGTAATTTTTTACGTAATTTTGTAATTTAAAAAATAATTTTTATAAAATTGAATATAAATAGGTTAAAAATTATTTTTTTAAAAAAATTATTTTTATAATAATAAAAGAAACTAGAGTTAAATTTTTTTAAAAATAATCTATAAATTATTTATAACAAAAGTCATTTTTATTTAAGCTGAAAATAGATAACACTATTTCTTTTTTAAAAATATATCTTTAATTAAAAAATATCATATATTCTTCCCCTGTATATTCTTCCCCTGTATCATATATCCCTCGTCTTCACTACTTTGCGAACCCTCCTCTCCTCTACTGTGCGCCCATCTACAAATTGATCTACGTTGCTCCTCCTTTAAAACAAATTGATCAACGTTGCCTCAGGTACTTTATTTATTTATTTGTTGTTGTCACTAAATTAAATCTGATAAATTGTTACATATTAAATATGTTCTGTTTTGGAATTGTTACATGATATTAGATATGTTCTCATGATATGTTCTGTTTTGAAATCAATCTTGGACCAATATTTGATATGTGTACTATATATAGGTCATATATATCAGACTTGAAATCATGCTTATTATTTATGTAACTGCATTTATATAGGTCATATAAAATGGACCGGAAATGGATGTCTGCCAATCGATTGACAAAAGAGTATGAAAATGGAGTGAAGGAGTTAGTTGAGTTTGCAGTGATGAATGCAAAAGATCCAAATAGAGTCGTTGTCCTTGTTTTAAATGTTGTTTTGGAAAACGCATTAGAGAAGATGAATTGGAAGGACATTCAGTATGGTATGGAATTGATCAAAGCTATACATGTTGGATAAGACATGATGAGAAATAAATGGAATCAACCGCACAGATACATATGCTTCAACTGATTTCGACATAGATACATATGAGCCGGATTGAGTTGAGGAGATTGCTAAAGCAGTTGAAGAAGATCTTCTTGCTTGTCCTAAAATGTTTGAGAACTTGTTGAGTGATGTAGAGAAACCATTATATAATGGTTGTACTAAATTCACAAGACTGTCAGCGATATTAAAGTTGTACAACTTAAAAGCGAGTAATTGATGGTTTGATAAAAGCTTCACAGAATTACTAACACTCTTAAAAGATATGTTGCCAAATGATAATGAACTTCCCAGTCGAACCTACGAGGCTAAACGAATTTTGTGCTCTATTGGTATTAGTTACGAAAGGATTCATGCGTGTCCTAACGATTGCATTTTATTTCGAAATGAATATGAATTACTAAAGGCGTGTCCAAAATGCAATGTCTCTCGATATAAGAAGGAAGAAGAGCTGTAAAATGGTCACATAGAGTTTGCATATAATAAAACAAAGAAGTCTTTTATATATAAAACCCTATTACAGCGCTCTTTTTCAAAAGCGCTGTAAAAGGCTTTTAAAAAAATAAAATAAGGTGGTCTTTTAAAGCGCTTGTTGCATAAGCGGTGTAAAAGGGTCACATAGTGTTTGCATATAATAAAACAAATAAGCCTTTTATATATAAAACCCTATTGCAGTGCTTTTTTTCAAAAGCGTTGTAAAAGGCTTTTAAAAAAATAAAATAAGGTGGTCTTTTAAACCGCTTGTTGCATAAGCGCTGTAAAAGGGTCACATAGCGTTTGCATATAATAAAACAAAGAAGTCTTTTAAAGCGCTTTGTATACAAGCGCTGTAAAAAGCTTTTAAAAAAAATAAAAATAAGGAGGTCTTTTACAGCGCTTTTTCAAAAAAGCGCTGTAATAGGGTTTTATATATAACAATAAACCTCTTCAATTTCCTCTTCATTACGTAAACTTCATACACTTGTTTCAGTTTCCTCTTCATTCTCCTTCAAATTGTAAACCCTACCCTTGTTTCCTCCTCATTACTAACCCTCATTACGTAAACTTCATACACTTGTTTCCTCCTCATCTTCATTCTCTTTCTCATTAGGTAACCATATATTTTTAGTAACCCTTATTACGTTTTTCTGCGAACCCCATAACCCTACGATCGTTTCGTCTTCGTTAGTCTTCTGCGCTTTTCTTGTTCTTCTTTGTTACTAAGCAAACCCTATGAACCCGTAACCCTAAGTATTAAAAAGCGTTATTTTAGGTATTGTATTTATTAGTTTTTTGTTTCACTAAAATGCAAGTTGAACTTATACTGCTACGTACTTAGACTACTGCATGTTGAACTTGTTGAAGTTATACTGAACTGCATGTTGAACTTGTTATAGATAAATGGATACCAGCAAAGATTTAGAATGTCAAAATGAAGAAGTTGGCAACACCAAGACTTACGAAAATGAAGTCAAACATGGTGCAATCATAATGCAAAATGTTATAAAAGCAAGAAGTACTGAGCACAAATTTGAGGTATACTTTGTTTGTTGTTTTCTTTGTTTGTTGTTTATACTATACTTTGTTTGCTGTTTATAATTTGAGGTACTTACTATATGAGTTTATTAGGTGGGATGGAATGAAAGTGGTCAGCCAATTGACCCCAACAGTTCAATGTTTGTAAGTTATATTGGAGCTGTTGTTCGTCAAAATATCCCCATCACAATAGATGATTGGAGAAATAAGGCATTGAAGAATGCAAAAGACGTATTGTGGGCTGATATACAAGTAATTTTTTTACTCCACCCTATTATTATAATTTTTTATAGACTGCTTTGAATTATTTTACTCAAACTATATCTTTATTTGGTTTGCAGACAGCATTTGTTGTTGATGAGGTGAGAAAGAGTTACGTGCTTAGAGTTGTTGGGAAAATACACCGGGGCTTTAGATCTCACCTCTCAAATTGCTATCTAAAAGACCGTGAAGGAAATATGAATGCGGAAGCTCCAAAAATATATAAACATTATATATCAAATGAGGAATGGAGCGCATTCGTCTCAAAACATCCCGGCCCCGCGTTTGTTGTAAGTGATTAATTTATTAGCATTTGTGTTTTATTATTCATATTCATAGCGTATTTTAAATTTTTACAAGATTGTTATTTTTTTATATAGAATATTAGTAAGACAAATCGCGATAGGGCAAAAATTATTCCCCACCCATACAAGAAATCTCGTATGGGATATGCTCGTCTAGAGCAAAAACTTGTAAGTAATTAAACATCACTTTTATATAATGTGGTACATTATAAACTATACTTTCTAACTAATATTTTGTTTATGATCTTAACGAGAATAGCTACAAGACACCCAATCCGATCAACCGTTGGGTCGTCATATATTGTGGAAGGAAGCTCGAGTAAATAAAGACGGAGTGGTTGATAATGAAAATGTTCAAAAAGTAATAGAGCTTTGTGTAAGTATATTTATCACTTTAATATTTTTTAATATTGTATTTTAAAAATGATATTGAACTTATCTTTTTAATCCTATGTGCATTTTAGGAGAATCTCGATTAGAGAAGATCAAAGTGTTAGAGAAGATCAAAGTATTAACAGAGCAAGTGACCCTCTTGGTGAAGACAAATAAAGACAAGCAACTTGCGGACCAACCCCAACGTGAAATTCAAATGGAGAGTGAAAATGTGAGTTGCAACGTTGGTCTCAAAAGTCTTCCTGAGGTAATTAATTACTTAATAAAATAAGAAATTCATTCAAGCTAATTGTTTCCCATACTTATGTATTAACCATTGATTTAGGGTGTCACTTCATGCGTGCTGTACTTATTCTCCCCTACTCATCGGAAGGTCGGAAAAGGAACATTGTGCAATACTCTATGCGAAGTATTGCACAACACACCGATCCCTGCGGGCCATGTCAAAGTATCGCCAGTTATTGCTTTGGAACCAAATGCACTGTTGCCTATACCGAACAACGATGCAGATCTGAATTATTTTGGTGAAGGAATTGACAGCTACGTGACATGGCCCAAACATCTTGTTGCCCTTGATAAGGTATGTTTAATTAATTGAAATGTATGTTGAATTGATTATATTTAATTGCTGATTTTTTTCCGATGTTAACTTTAATTTCACATTTATTTAGATTCAAACAAAGTCTAAAGGGAATAATAAGAAGATTCTCATAAACGAAACAGTCACATCGCCCGAAAAGGTTTGTCACATTTATTCTATAAGGTTTGTCATCTTTTCAGATTCAATAAACTAACAAACTGATTAACCTCATCTTTTCTGATTCAATCCAATAAACCACCCGCACAGCAAGCCAACAAGCCAGCTGCAACACCACGACTGGATGTTCGTGGTAAAAATAAAGCCGACAAACTTCAAAAATTAGAGGGTAATAAAGCTGGCAAACTACAAAAGCTGGAGGGTAATAAAGCGGCCAAAGTTGCTGCTCAAAAACTGGATCGTGTAAAATCAGTTGCTGCTCCTGCTCCTAAAATAAGTCAGCCACGATTTGCTCGATATAGGTCGTGTCTTGACATATAGGCAAAAAAAAATATGGGCAGCGACAACGATTCACAAATAATAAGCATGGATAAAGCTATATTCGGAGATGAGTATGAAGAATTTTTTGAAAAAGAACACATATACGAACTTCTCGACCATAAGGAGCTGAGTGCTACTATCATCAGCTTATACATGAGGTAAAAATTACTTTTAATCTCATTTATTTGCAATTAATTTAATTTATTGGTAATTAATCTAATTTGAAATTTTCATTGAAGGTTTTTGTATGAGAAGCTCGTGTGCACGCGCAGATTTTCAAATAGATTTTCATTCTTGTCTCCACATAAGATTTCAATGCTTAAACACGATCTAGTGAATGTAAAGACATACATTGTAGATATACTATTAGGAAATAAAGAGAAGGATAAGTTGTTCCTTGCACCATATAATTCAGGGTACGTAATTATATATTTTTTATTTATATCTTTTTTTAATTTATGAGATCTAAATTTATTAGTTGTGTAAACCAAATTTTTGTTGTTGTAGGGCACATTGGGTGCTATTTGCAATCAATGCGTCATCTAAAGTTATATACTACCTAGATCCCGTGCACGACCATTACAACAATGGCCCTGAGATAAAGACTATGTACGACACGTAAGTAATATTCATTTATTTTTTACATATATATATAAATAATGTGTTTGTTAATGCTATAATAATCACATTTATTTATTCGATAGTGCTTTACAAGTTTTTCGAGCTCAAAGAGGTGCTACAGTGTCGAAGCAAAAGTCAAATAACATCACATGGATTCCAATAAAGGTTTGAAATATGTGCTTTTAAAATTTCATTTACAATCAATGCACAAATAATTATAGACTTATATGTTTTATTTTATGTATTGCGATTCATGAAGGAGATTGTTGATAAGAATCAAATTATAATCCCAGAAACGGTACGGTATTTTCATTATTTGATTTTCATATATAAACTATGTATATATTTGATTATAACTTATTTATGTTCAATGTTTATATCGCACAGTACTTTGACTATTCCAGTCCAACATATTCTGAAGAAGATCTAACAGAAATAAAGGAAGACTGGTGTCAGTATGTGATTGAAATGAATATTATCTGATTTGCTGGGAAATGGCATGCTGCAAGGGATATGGTAGTTTTGTGCTATTGTGAATATGTAGTTGTGAACTGATAGTTGTGAATATGAATATGTAATTGTATGAATATGATAGTGAATCTGATAGTTATATGAATAGGTAGTTGTGAATATGTAGTTCTTGGCTGTTGTGAATATGGTAGTTCTATTATGTGCAAGGAATTGTTGTATACATGTAGTTCTGTGTTGTTGTGAACTGATTGTGTAAATATGTTAAGTAATATAGTTGTAAATTTGAATTGATTGTTGTGAATATGTAGTTATGTTATTGTTGTGTACTGATTTTGTGAGATGATTGTGAACTGATTCTGGATGAAAATAATTTTGGAATAAAAACTAAAAGACAGCGCTTTCTAAAAAAAGCGCTTTCTAAAAAAGCGCTTTTTAAAATTTACAGCATTTTTAATAAAACTAAAATAACAAAAAAAAAAACACCTTTTACAGCACTTTATCAAAAAAACGTTGTAAAAGGTGCATAATAATGTATCTATTGAATGCACCTACTACAGCGCTTTTTTGAAAAAGCGCTGTAAAAGGTGCATAACAATGCATCTATATGAATGCACCTATTACAACGCTTTTTCAAACAAGCGCTGTAATAGGTGCATGCATATGAAGCGTTATTGCAGGGATTAAAAAGCGTTGTTACATGGATTTACAGCGCTTTTTTAAAAAAACGCTTTAAAACGAGTATAACAAGTGCGCAATATATCCACCTTTTTTACAGTGCTTTTTTATTTTAAAAAGCGTTGTTGTATCTTTGTACAACGCTAGTAACTACCGCGCTTATGTGTGTGTGTTGTGTGTGTTGATGGTGTTTTATTAAGAGCAAAATTACTTTTGGACCTAAATCTACGTCTCAAATAGTTTATAAATAAATATTTTTATGATACATTTATATGATAATTGTTTGTGTGGTTTAATTTATCAGAATCATGAAGTTTATTCCATTTCCAAGCTGCATGAGTTTCCTTTCTTGTGCCTATTAATTACTCCTTCAATGTTTAGCTTGCGGTTAAAACTAAATTAGTTAGAAGCCATTTGAATTGAGAAATTCAGCTCTTTTTCCTATAAAAGCTATATTGTTGATATGTATATTATTCTAGTTTACATAAATGGCAATGCTGTAGCAAATGCAAAGCCTTTAGAAAGAAACACTTAAGCACATAAAACACAATGCAAATTAAGTACAACTGCGGCATTATAATAATTCCAAATAAACGGTTGGCAAAAAATGAAAGACCTGTGGAATTTGTATAAGCTTCTAGAATGCATTCTTACGTTGAAATCTCTGCTTGAATTAAAAAAACAATTATGTTATGAGTGGAGTGGAATAATCTACTAACAACCGTACATTCTTAAATTTAGAATGTACGGCTATATTTATGAATTACACCTAATTATTTTTTCTTTTTAGATTTTTATTTTATTTCTTAAAAGTAATTAAAAAAAAAAATGAAACCTACAAATTTGAACCTATGTCCTTAAATTTTAATTATAAATATTTTACCACCAAGCTAAATGCTTTAATATATAAGTTGTTTGTAGATATATTAATTTTTAAAAAAAAAATAAACTATAAAATATAGAAGTATATATTAAAATTATATAATTTAAATATTTATTTTTATTTATACGTATTATAATAATAATTATTATTAATTAAAGTTTCTATCTTCGAACTCGAGTGTCCAAAATTAAGTTTGATTGCATCGTTACATCATCCAACTTAGAATTAGTCGAATTTTTAAATCATAGTTAGTCTAATTACGTTAAATTGAACCGTTGAATCATAAAAATTAAAATTTCTAAGTCATAGTAAATCTAATTAGTTAAGACTGAATTGTTAGATCATCGAGATTAAAACTTCTCATAAACCAAATATAAATTAAAAATTCTAATTTCAATTATCTAACGGTTCAATCTAAATTAATAACACAAAGAATAAGTTAGAATCCCAATTTTGATGATCCAACAGTTTAATCTTAACTAAAAAGACAGACTAAACTTAGAAATTATAATTTTTATGAACAAATGGTTCAATTTAATTAGATCAGATTGAACCGTTGGGTAATCGAAATTATAATTTTCAATTCATTGTTTGTATATTTAGGTTAAATTGAATTGTTGGATCATCGAAATTAGAATTCGTAAGTCTTAGTCAGTCTAATTAGATAAGATTTAACCGCTGATTCATCTTAATAAGATTTTCTAAGTAATTATTAGTGTAATTAGGTTAGATATAAATGTTAGTTCATTAAAATTATAATTTATTAGTAGCCAGTCTAATTAGAAGATGGAATCGTTGGATTGAACAATTGGTACATCGAAATTACAAAACAATGGTTAAAACCTCTTTTAAAATTATCCAACAGTTTAATCTAACTTAATTAGACTAATTATGACTTAAAAATTCTAATTACTATGATGCAACGGTTCAATCAAAACCTAGTTACACTAACTATAATTTAGAAATTCTATTTTTGATAATCCCAAAATACAATCTAACTTAATTAGACATAATATTACTTTGAAATTATTATTTTAATGATTCAATAGTTAAAACTTAACTAATTAGACTAACTATGATATTGACATTATATTTATAATTTCAATGATTTAATTGTTCAATCTTAACTAATTAGACTAACAATGACTTATAAATTTTAATTTTGTCGATCAAACAATTCAGTCTTATCTAGTGAGAATAACAATGATATTCTAATTTTGATGCTGCAACGGTTCAATATAAACTATTTAAATTAACTATGTCTTAAAATTCTTATTACGATGATCGAACAATTCAATATTAACTAATTAAACTAAAATATTTTTATTGTGTCTTAATAGTATTTTAAGATGAATTTGTCTAAAGAAAAAAGAGCATTCCTGACTCGCGTCCATGATCCAGTCCATGCACGCGGTTCGGCCCATGCTTGAAAAAAAGTCTACGCCCACGGTCCAACCCGCGCCTGCAGTCCGACTCATGCCATCGCTCCAGCGTTAGAGCTTATCAACGACACTCTGGCCCGACCTATTGTGTTTACTCACTACTAGAAAAACTCATTTTAGCTGCCATATTTAGCGTCGGTCTCCGACTCCGACGCTAGTTAGCGTCGGTTTAGCCCACGCTAGTATGCCAAATAACTTTTTAATGATTCTATCAATAATTAGCGTCGGCTAAACCGACGCGAAATAAAATATGGGAGACGCTAGTTTGTTTTTTATTTTAGTCACCACGTTAGCGTCGGCCATTCCGACGCTATGTTGTCTGATTCGTAAAATTAAAAATTAATAATATTTTTTCCAATAACCCGTCTATCACTCCGTATCCATCATCCCTTCGTTACTTTTTCCGTAACCCTCGCCCTAGAACCCGTCTTTGCCATCAATCTCACCCTCTCGCCGTCGCATCACGTTTCCCTCACCTAACACTCACTCTCGCGGCCTCACCCTTACTCTCGTCTCTCAACCTCCATTCTCTTTCTCCTTCATCTTCGTTCTCACCGTTCTCGCCCTTCTCTCAGTTTCTCTCCCAAATTGGATGAACCCTAATTAGCTTCCATCGTTTCTCATTTCTTAATTTCTCTTTCAAATGGCCGGAACCCTAACCTATATCTGGCAAGTCCTAAGCGCAATTTGAGGTAATTTCTTAATTTTCTTCTGAATTTGAACTTAAATTTTGTGTGTTTTGTTTTCTAAACATTTTCTTTGGTTCCAGATATGGTGTTTTAGTGAGATTGGATTGGATTGCTTTGCTTTCATGCTTGAAGGTAAGAAAAACTATGTTAAGCTTTAGCAAATTAGATAGAAAACACCATTGGATTTATTTAATGCTTGAAGGTTAGAAAAACATGATTGGATTGGATTTCTGTATCATAGTTATGGGATAATTGTTCAATATAATCTGTTGTTATAGGATAATTACTTATTCAAACTTTAGGCATAATCTATTAGAAAGGCTTACCTTTGATCTCATGCTGTAAATTCTTATGCCCGAGCCAACATTGTTTCTTTCCATGATTCTCTTTTATTTGTTTTTTGAAACCACAAGCTGAAACTGATTGTTTTGACCAACTTCCTGCATTTCAGTCTCTTTTTTCATTTGTTCCATTCTCAGTCATATTGGCCCATGATTGTTTCAAGAACTCTATATCCTCTTGGACCAGTTTTGGAATATCATTTTGAACAAAAATTTGTAAATCATTATTTTCAACAAGGCTAGATTTGTCATAGACATAGATAGTCTTGTTTTGATATTAGATAGCTTTCTCATTATGAGCCTGGTCATCTTCAGACTCATCATCCTGGTCATCTTCAGACTCATCATCCTGGTCCATTTGAGTGGCATCCACAAATTCAAACCTCTGTGAGCTTTCATCTTTTTCATTGGTTGAGTTGTTGCCCAAATTTCTAGAATCAAAGTTCCTTTCATTCCTATAGTTAGTATCTTCTAAAGTTCCAACAGAACCATTGTCGAAGTGGTCATTAGGCCCAGTTTCACCAGTTGAGGTACTTTTAGCTTTTGGATTAACATCATTGCTAGTTTTCCCCCATCAACCATGGTTTCATTTGACTTATCAATAATCATCGTCTTAGGTTTAGAGGGGTTACCCATGGATGTTGATCCTTTCAAATTGATAATAGATTTCTTTTGTGTAGCTTGAGCTCTCCTCAACTCAGTCCTGACAAATTTCCTTTTCATTAAGTCATAATCTGTTGTTAATGCTGGACCAGCATTTTATATTTCACCATCAGGGCCAAATCCTATAATGGTGCAAGTTTGTAATTTTTTATTGATTCAGTTTATTTGATTAAGTTGATACATACATGCAAATAGATTTTCGATAAAGGATTAAAGAATAAAGAGAGTTAGTTGACGAACATTTTAATTTCAATGCCCTGTCCTAGTCATGCTGTGCAACACGAGTCTTCATCAATTTCGACTTAATTTGACTCTCAACTGTCAGCATATTATACTGCATACTTGGGATTTCATGCTTTTCGGAAAGCTATAAGCTATATTAAATTACGCTTTAACTTGTGTTCTTTGTCTCATGTTAATTAGTAGTGACTGAAGAATGAGTTTGAGTTCTCTTTTACATGATTAAAGATGGTTAATATTTTGTAGAGAATGCACTAGTGGATCCAAGATCCAAATTTAGAGGGTGCAAACTTTAAACTTAAATTAATAATAACTGTAATATGTATAAGTAAAAATATTTAATATATATAATTTTAAAATAGGGTTAAATAAGTTTGTATACTTTATAAAATCTCACTATTTTATATTTAGTCTTTATATAAAATTTTGTCAACTATTAGTCCCTTGCAATATATCATTTTCAATATTGGTCCATTGTAACACCCCAATTTCTCATTATCTTATTTTAATAGTATTATGATACACTACTATTTTTATATGAGTGTTATTATGTGTTCTAATTTCTTTATGTGTGTCTTGTATGTTTGCCTTAGTAGTTAATTTAAATCATTAATATTAACTGTAATTAACTTACAAAAATTAAAATAAAATAAAATATGTATATATATATATAAATAAATCAATACAAAGAGTGAATTTGTTAATTTGTGTTGCTATACTAATTGTTACCTTTAGCACTAGTAGAATGAGTTAATAATAATAATAATAAATAACTAATATACTAGGTATATATATATATATATGCTTCCTAATTGCGAGGAATGCAATTTCCATTCACGCTATTAGAAGCCGACAGAAAGAAAATAAAAGGGTTAGCGCATAGCAGCCGCATTCCAAGCTTCAATCCCAATTCCCAATTCCAATTTCCAAATCCTAATTTCAATTCCAAGGTATGCCATTCCTCATTCTTTCTCCCCTGTACCTGTCAAGCAATTACAAGAATAGTTGAAAATTAGAAATTCGCATTTGGCTAATACCGTGCAATTGATAATATGGTTCAGATACTTTGCCTTATTCCTTCCTTTTATCGGATTGCTTGTTATGCTGATAGTTATTTTATAGTTTTTTTTTTTTATTTTTTTTATTTTGCAATTGATGATTGAAGTGTATATTATTTATTTCAATTTTTAGTAAGAGTAGACTTAGGCATATGATTGAATATATTATTAAACATATATTTTGAAATTAATTTACATGTAAAGAATTCATTTTTTATTTCAACTATAATTAGAAGTGGTTTAATTACATTACATATATGCTATGTAATTCAGTTTTATTTTTATTGTAGTATATAAACTACACATTTACCTGTTTGTGATCAATCTCTTAATTACAATTCAGTTTTGGTTAGATCTTTTATTCCCTGTATTGATTTCGAAAATGATGATGAATGTCATATTTACAATTACCAATAATAGTATACATTGGAAGAGTTTTATTTCAAAATATGGGCCACAAACATCTTTTTTTTATACTTTGGTGGAAATAGTTCTAACTTCTATATCTGAAAGAAATCATTGGAAAGTTATCGGAGTATCAAATAGGACAAATTCTAGTTCCTATTTTTATTATTATTTTTTTTACAATTTACAATTTATATGTTAATAATAAATAGTCTAATTGATTTCGCAACTGGAAGGATTAATCTATTTTGATTATAATATAAAATTGGGCGAAACCAATACTAAGCTGTAATTAATTATTATTACTTGAGTTCATGTCATATATATAAAATATGTTAGGATAGCAAAATAAGTCACCAGTACTGTCAAACTCCATAAGAATACTAAATGGAATTGTAACATAACTATTGGCTGATATATTGGATAGCCAATCATTCCATTCATCACGAGGTTGTAATGGATGACCATAGATGCTGGTTCATTGGCGTTGCATCTTTCCACTCCTTCACTATCAAAGCTATATATATATATATATATATATATATATATATATATGTATGTAGGTATAGAGACACAATATTTAGTTCTTCTATCATGCTTAGTTTAAACAAAATATAATTATAGTAATATGTGTGTTTAATGATATTAAAAAATATTTTGGATTATATTACAATAGCAGATAATTTATTTATGTGTTATTAGTTAATAATTTATTTATCTATTGGAGAAAGTAATTAATCTGTATTTAGTCGTTGATTTATTTATTTATTATATTTTTCTGCGGACTATTAGAGACTAGGGTCGACGAAGACGCGACAAGTTAGCAGATCGGATTTGTTGGGCGAAATCTTCAATTGAGGTAACGGGTGAGATGAGGTTCGATTTTGTGAATATAAAATAACGTGAGATGAACGGGAATACCGAAATTCCCAGATCTTCATCCGGGGCTCACTACGTACGGTCGAGCCCTATTGAGCAATAATAATTAATTAATAATATATGAATGGTAACAGTGAGGACTAAAATATAATTTAGCAACCTATAGAACTGTTGTGAATTTATTTATAGCAAGATTGCACGTTGAATGATTTTATGAAATGTGATGCTGATTGTTACTATATGAATAATATATATTGGAGTGCTCTTGCTATTTGATTGAAATCGTGAAATTATTTGAATGTGCTACCTGTTGATTTTTATTGTGATTGATAAGATTGAATTGTGTATTGTGAGTAGTGTAAACCAAATATTAGGATTGAATTGCGATTGAGTGATATACATATAATGATGAATATTATGAAGTCAAATTGAAATTTATTGAGTTGTGATGATCGAGTAAGTATGAGATATGTGTTGTAGAGATTCAGAGTTAGGATTATTTTGTCATCATATAGGGAGGGTCTGACAAACTTAGCGATTCGGGAAAGTACAACTGAATGAGCCTGATCGTGGAGTGCTACAGTCGAACTGTAAGGTAAGACTGATAGACCTTGGGGGTACATCTAGTGGGGAATTCCTAAGTGGATTAGTGGGTTATTCCCTAAGGCCGGGAACTACCGTGCAACACAAGAGTACCCCGACTGTCGCGTATATGTGTCTCGGGTTGAGTTGATGGGATCTATGAGGACTTGGCCATTCATGAATTGTCCGTCCACTCTTGTAGTGGCATAGTATCAGGCCTCCTAACCAAGTACTTCAGAGTAGAATGGTACCAAGTGATGAAGTATAGAGTATAGGACATGCATAACATTTTATCCTTGTAACTGTTTATTGTGATTGAATTAGAATAACCTTAGATATTATATTATTGAATGTTCTCCTTATTTGTACTGTTTGACTGATTGCGTGTTCTTCTCGTGTATTTTATATTGTTACATAGTTTCGAAACTCACCCCTCGATGTTTGTGTTTGGCGTTTGCGATGGACGCAGACGAGCCGAAAGCTGCAGGTGAAGATTAATGCTCTTGAAGTGTAGGAAGCCGTATTATCTCGAAGACTTCTATTTTCTACCTTTTTGTTAAAGTCATTTTTGAACATAGTTTATTTTAGGAATTCTCGCTCTAATAGTGACATCGGGTTGAGACTACATTTACAATTATCATTAAACTGGTGTATGAGTGTTTCCAAATGGATTTTGTTAATTACTGTTATGATTACGTGATGCTCTTGCCTAAAAAAAAATATTTGAAAGTTTATATATTTGTTTATGTTGAAGAATTTCATTGTTTAAAAAAACATAAAAATAAAAAATAAGAAATTTTTTTTTGGGTTTAGGTTGTCACATCTATGATTTTAAATCAATGCTTGTGTGTCATTTGGATTTATCATAATGTCAAAAAAATTGTAGGAAAATTTATTATAATGTCTTAGATATTATTGCAAAACATTATTCAAAATTTTAAATGATATACAAGAATAAAATCAAAGACAAAAACTGAAAATGAAAAATTTTAGAGGATCAAAAGTTTGTGAAATATTTTATAAGGACTTCGTATAAAATAGCAAAATTTTACAGAAACTAAAAACTTATTTAACCCTTTAAATAATACTACTATATTTTATAATATATTTGCGACAAAATAAATAAATTAATATAATATATATCAAATTTGCGAACAATATACATAACAAATAACTTAGCTAATCTTAGGACATGAGTTCAACCAAATTCCATAGATTTCTTTTGCTTTGTTTGGGCATGAATAATTCCCTTTTGATGAACTCTTTTTCATTTGGGTAAAGTAGATGGACTATTATGGCGGAGTAATCCATTGGCTATGCAGAGGGGTGAATAAAAACATCGATTACACGAATATGGTGTCACAAGGAGTACTTTACAATGGCTCAGTGGGCACTATTTCAGAAATGTTCAATCTCTTTGTTATCTAAAGATGATAGAATGTTGTATACGGTTAACAAATTTTGTCAAACCCTAACTGAATGCATAATGTCAATGCATTATGCGTGATTTATTTTCACATCACATTGCTAGAGGTTTCTTGGGCCTTAAGTCATAAGCTCATGGACCTAATTGTATTCGATAGTTGGTTTATCTTGGTAGTTAGTTTGTTAGTTTAAACCAGTTAGTTCGTTTGTTATTTCAAAATTTAGTTACCTTAACAATAGATATAAGTATAAGTTGTAAGATCACATGTTCAATTCAATGAAGTAGTATGTGTTTTTGTCAATTCTTGCTTTATCACCCAATACACATTTATCTCTTCATTCGTCAAATTCCATAGCTTCATCAAGCTGTTAAGAAACTACGCAAAATTTCTCGTGGTCAGATTAAAGTGAAAGTAAAAATGCGGAATAATAACACACAAAATTGATAACGGAGTTCGGCTAAATCTACCTACGTCTTTGGACTACTGCAGACTTTTATATTGAAAAAGGGAAATTTACACAAAGTGTTTACAAACACTCACAATCTCTCACTGCCCAAAACCCAATTACACACAAGAATGTCACTCCTAAAAATCTTTCTAGCTCTCTTGAAATTCTCTCAATGTTTGGATTCATTTCAGGTTGGAATGAATTTCACTCTTCATCCATCACCTCTATTTATAGGTGATTTAGATCACTTGCTTCATGAGTAAATTTCTTAATGGCCAAGTTACTTCATGGCTAAGCAACTTCCTTCATGGTTAAGAAACTTGCTTCTTGGCTAAGCAATCTTACTTGGTTACTAAGTTTACTTAGTTAGTAAGTTTGCTTAGTAGCTAAGTCTTAACAATCTCCCACTTGAAGACTGGTTTTAATCGGTCTTCACACCTTGATCATGCAACAGCCTTCTCTGGTTTGTTACTCTAGCAGGCCAACTGAAGTTGAGCATAACTTGAGTTTGTAGATGGTTACTACTTTTGTCAACATGTTTGCTAGGTTCATACTTCCTTCAATTTTCTTCAATGTCAACACCTCATCCTCAATCAGAGATCTGATGAAGAGATAACGAAGACCAATGTGATTTGTTCTTGAATGAAATGCTAAATTCATTGCCAGATGTATTGCGCTCTGACTGTTACTATAGAAAGCACTTTGCTCTTGGATGAAACCCAACTCTATTAATAACCCTTGAAGCCATATCATCTTTTTGCTAACTTCTATTACTACTACGTACTCAGCCTCTATTGTGGATAACACAACAATCTTTTGTATCCGCGACATCCAACTAACTGTTGTAGTACCAACAATGAATATATAACCAGTGGTACTTCTTCGGTGATCGACCTCACCTGCAAAGTCTACACCTACGCAGCCTTGTACTTTCATTTCTCCTTTACCGAAGTATAAACACTTTTCTGTGGTGGCTCGTAGATATCTCAAAATCCATTTTACTGCTTCCCAATGAGCTTTACCTGGATTTGACATAAACCTGCTAACAACTCCCACTGCATGGCCAATGTCTGGCCTCGTACAGACCATTGCGTACATCAAACTTCCAATGGCTGAAGCATATGGAATCTTAGCCATCAATTCTCTTTCTTCCTCTGTCTAAGGTGATTGTTCCTTGGTTAGGCAAAAGTGACTTGCCAAAGGTGTGCTAAGCGGTTTGGCGTTACCCATGTTGAATCTTTGCAAAACACGGTTGATGTACGCTTCTTGAGATAACTGCAAAATTCTTTTTTGCTTATCTATCGTGATTTGCATTCCAAGGATCTTCTTTGCAGTACCCAAGTCCTTCATGTCAAATTCTTTTGACAACTGCATTTTAAGGTTTCTGATCTCGTCCATATATGAACCTGCTACTAACATATCATAAACATAAAGTAGCAAAATGATATAACTAGACTTATATCTCTTGAAGAAGCAATAGTGGTCGGCGTTGCACTTCTGGAAATCTTCCTTGTGCATAAAGCTTTCAAACTTCTTGTACCACTGTCTTGGAGCTTGTTTCAGACCATACAAGCTCTTCTTTAGTTTGCACACCTTACTCTCCTTCCCTTTTTCTGGGAATCCTTCAGGTTGGTGCATGTATATCTCCTCGTGTGAGTCTCCATGAAGAAACGCAGTCTTCACATCCAATTGCTCAAGAAAGAGTTCTTCACTGGCAACAATACTTAACACTGACCTGATAGTATTGAGCTTCACAATTGGAGCAAAAATCTCATTGTAGTCAACTCCTTCCTTTTGTTGGAATCCTTTGACCACTACTCGGGCTTTGTAATTTTTGGAGCCATCGTGATCCTCCTTAACTCGATACACCCATTTGTTGTGAAGTGCCTTCTTTCCCATGGGTAACTTAGCTAGTTCCCATGTTTGATTAGAGATTAAAGACTTCATCTCATCTTTAATGGCAAGCTCCCACTTGCTTGCATCTACGGTCTGACATGCCTCTGCATAGTCTTCAGGCTCTCCTCCATTTGTCAGCAACATGTAGTCCATTTACCTCCTATTAGGCATATGAGTTCGAGAAGACCTTCTCAACGAAGGAGCTAGAGTAGAATGCTCTGATGTGTTAGATTCTTGTTCGCTGCTCGATTCAATTGAATGTTTTGATTGAGAACTTTCAATTGTACGACTTTCTGGAACATCATCTATTTGTGCATTCACAGGCCCACTATGTTTTGAATCACTAGTGGACGTTTTATGTCTATCCTTGTACATCACTCTTTTATTGAAGATCACGTCTCTACTACGGATCATCTTTTTGTTTTCATTGTCCCATAGGCGGTAGCCAAGCTCATCCTCTCCATATCCGATGAAAGTGCACTTCTTGGATTTGGGATCATGTTTATTTCTACCTTGATCACTAATATGCACATAAGCTACGCAACCGAAAACTCTAAGATGTGAGAATTTTACCTCTTTTCCGCTCCATACCTCTTCTGGTATTCTATGCTCCAATGGCATTGATGGACCTCGGTTAATCAAGTAAGCTGCTGCGTTGACTGCTTCTGCCTAGAATTGCTTTGGTAAGCCTGACTGCATACACAAACTTCTAGCTCTCTTAGTCAACATCCGATTCATACGCTCAACTACACCGTTATGTTGAGGCGTACTTGGCACGATTCTCTCCATTCTGATCCCGTGCTCATAGCAAAACTTCTTGAATCTGGTGTCTTCATATTCACCACCATTGTTAGTTCGGAGCTTTTTGATCTTCAATCCTGTTTCATTTTCTACCATGGCTTTCCACTTCTTGAAAGCCTCAAATACTTCAGACATATGTCTTAGAAAGTATATCCATACCTTTCTAGATTGATCATCGATGAAAGTCACGGAGTAGTGTTTCCCACCAATGGATGAAACAGTTGTTGGACCCTAAACATCTGAGTGGACCAACTCAAGTTTCTCTTTCTTTGGGATTCTTCCACTTTTCTGAAAGCTGACTCTTTTCTGCTTTCCAAGTATACAATCTTCACAAATGTCAATTTCTATTGACTGAATATTTGACAGTTTTCCCTTTAACTGCATAATCTTCATCCCTTTCTCACTCACACGGCCTAGTCTCTCATGCCATAGATCGAGATTTTCATTTGCTACAATTGCAATCAAATGACATGCTTCTACTGTCTTGTAAAGAGTGCCACTCATTTTGCCATGAGCAATTTCCATTGCACCTTTTGAAATCATCCAATCATCACCGTGGAAAACTGTTGTGTAGTCGTCATTGGCTAATTCGCCCACTGAGATTAAGTTCTTTGTTAAGTTGGGAAGATGTCTGACATTTTTCAATCCCCATACAGACCCATTCAACTTAATCTTCATTGCACATTTGCCCACAATATCACAAGATTGTTCATTACCAAGGTAAACTTTACCAAAGTTGTTGGGGACATAATTCACAAAGAATTTTTTCTGCGAAGTAGCATGAAATGATGCTCTAGAGTCTAATACCCAATACTATTCCTTGCTCTCCAAAGAGCATATTAGTGCATCAATTTCTCCTGATGTGGAAATAACATTTGCCTCATCCTTCTTCTCTTGATTCTTTGGATGACTTTTGCATTGATTTTTGTAGTGCCCAGTCTTTCCACACTCTACGCAAAAAATTGTATTTTATAGCGCGCCTTTTATAGCTCTTATTAAATAAAAGTGCTATTGTATAATATTTTAAAATTAACGGAAGATACAACAACATTTTTTTGACAATCGCTTTGGAAAAAGCGCTGTTGTAGGGTCATATAGGGTCACATAGCGCTTGCACACAATGTTTACAACGCTTTTACAGCGCTTTTGATAAAAGCGCTGTAAATTGAAGCGCTCTCACATAATGTTTACAAAGCTTTTGGAGCGCTTTGTATACAAGCGCTGTAAAATATAGTGCTATCACATTTGTAAAATACAAGCGCTTTCACATAATTAAAGGGCCTATTAGAGCGCTTTTTATACAAGCGCTGTAAAATCTTTCACTTTAAATAAAAATCATTCACTTTTAATAAAAATCATTCACTTTAAATAAATAAAAACAAATTTAATATGTTGTCTAACCATACGAACCCTCATCTCCTCTACTGTGCGCCAATCTACTGCTCCTTTAAAACAAATTGGATATGTTGTCTCGGGTACTGTATTTATTAATTTGTTGTTGTCACTAAAACTGATAAATTATTACCTAACAAATAATATAAAATCTATTCTTTTTTGAAATTTGTTCGATCTATTCTGTTTTAAAATCAAACTTGGATCTTGGTTTCCATTTTCCAACACTAGATATGTGTACTATATATTGGTATAATATTATTAGTAGCTTATTATTTGTGTAACGCTGCATTTATATAGGTCATATAAAATGGACCGGAAATTGATGTCTGCCAATTGATTGTCAAAAGAGTATGAAAATTGAGTGAAGGAGTTTGCAGTGAAGAATGCAAAAGATCCAAATCGAATCGTTTGTCCTTGTTTAAAATGTTGCTTTGCAAAATGCGTTTGAGCAGATCAATTGGAAGGACATTTAGTATGGCATGAAATTGATCAAAGCTATACATGTTAGATAAGACATGGTGAGAAAAAAAGGGAACATTAATTTTGAGAATGGTTCGACATATGCTTCAACTGATTTTGACACAAATACATATGAGCGGGACTGAGTTGAGGAGATTGCAAAAGCAGTTGAAGAAGATCTTCGTGATTGTCTTAAAATGTTTGAGAGTTTGTTGAGTGATGCAGAGAAACCATTATATAATGGTTGTACTAAATTCACAAGACTGTCGACGATATTAAAGTTGTACAACTTCAAAGCGAGTAATGGATGGTCTGATAAAAGCTTCACAGAATTATTAACACTCTTAAAAGATATGTTTCCAGATGATAATGAACTTCCCAGTTGAACCTACGAGGCTAAATGAATTTTGTGCTCTATTGGCATGAGTTACGAAAGGATTCATGTGTGTCCTAACGATTGTATTTTATTTCGAAACGAATATGAATTACTAAAGGTGTGTTCTAAATGCAATGTCTCTCGATATAAGAAGAAAGAATCTACTCCAGCAAAAGTCGTGTGGTATTTTCCTATAATACCAAGAATTAGGTGCATCTAACGCAGTGAAGAAGATTCAAAACACTTGACATGGCATGCAGATGAAAGAATTTGAGATGGAAATTTTCGACACCCTGAAAATTCTCCATAATGGACAAACATTGATCACGAGTATCCTGAAATCGGGAGAGAGTCAAGAAATCTACGACTTGCACTTTCTTCTGATGGAATGAATCCACATGGTCTTCAAAGCATCTCACACAGCACGTGGCCTGTGATTTTGTTGATTTATAACCTACCTCCATGGTTATGTATGAAGCGTAAGTTTATGATGTTGTCTCTGTTAATTTATGGACCCAAACAACCGAAGAATTATATCGACGTATACTTGAATCCTTTAATTGAAGATTTAAAAAATATGTGGGAGACAGGTGTGGTAGTTTATATTGGGTATAAGGAAGAATGTTTCAATTTGAGGGCTATGTTGTTCGGCACAATTAACGATTTTCCAGCATATGGTAATTTATCAGGATATAGCATTAAAGGCCAGTGTGCATGTCCTATATGTGAAGAGAGTACAAATTGGATGCAGTTGAAACATTGTAAGAAAAATGTATTTCTTGGACATAATAGATTTTTACCTTATAGTCATCAGTTTCGTGGGTGGAGAAATGCATTCAATGGAAAACCAGAGGAAGATACTGCTCCTTTAGAATCGACTGGATATCAAATATTTGAAAAAGTACAAGGTTTGACCAATAAATTTGGCAAACCTTTGGCGGGGGAGCTGGTCAAAATTGGGTGGAAGAATAAGTCAATTTTCTTTGAATTGCCATATTGGAAGTCATTGTATATAAGACATTTCCTCGACGTGATGCATATTGAAAAAACTATATTATAGTGTTATTGGTACGTTACTCAATGTTCCAAGAAAGTCTAAGGATGGCATCAATGCAAGATTGGACTTGGTCAATATGGTAATAAGAAATGAATTGGGTCCCGTAAAGAAAGGAAATCACACATATCTACCTCCAGCCACTCATACTCTATCTAGAAAGGAAAAAATTGTTTTATGTAAATTTCTACATGAAGTTAAAGTTCCAGAAGGATACTCTTCAAACATTACAAATTTAGTTTGTATAAAAGACCTCAAGTTAAAAGGTTTGAACACCCATGATTTCCATATTCTAATGGAGCATTTGCTACCAATAGGTATACATTCCATTTTACCTGAAAAAGTTCGACGGGCCATAACTAAATTATGTTTCTTCTTCAGGGAAATTTGTAGTAAAGTGATCGATCCTTAGAAATTACCGACATTGCAGAGGGAAATTGTTGTTACTTTGTGTGAGCTTGAAATGTATTTCCCACCCTCGTTTTTTTATATAATGGTTCACCTTACTGTTCATCTTGTTAAGGAGACACAACTTTGTGGGCCAACTTATATGAGATGGATGTATCCAATAGAACGATATATGAAAATATTAAAAGGTTACGTAAAAAGTAGAAGTCGACCAGAAGTCGACCACAATCGAAGTTTTATAACATGGCTGAAAAATCACATTAACTCAAAGTTGAAGGTGCAAACACAATTCAACCCCCCCTTCTCGTGTTCGCACCTTCAATTGGCATCAGAGCTCGGTCTCAAGACTGAGCACTTTATAGTGTTTGAGAAAAGATCCAAGGGTTCAATATGTCTGGATTCAGTGAAGAAGCTGCTGGAGGAAATATCAACAGACCACCTCTGTTTGATGGAGAACATTTTGAGTATTGGAAAGACAGACTGAGAAGTTTCTATATTTCATAAGATCCTGAACTTTGGGACTTAGTGGAAGATGGCTATATTGCTCCGAAGAATACTGATGGTATTGAAATTCCAAGAAATTAGATGAATGATGATCAGAAGAAGATGTACAAGATGCATCATAAGTCCAGAACATTCATGATAAATGCAATCACCTTCAAGGAGTTTGACAAGTGCACCAACAAAGAGACAGCAAAAAGTATTTACGATAGTCTGATTCTAACCTATGAAGGAAGCAAGCAAGTTCAAGAAGCAAAGGCCAACCTCCTAGTCAAAAAGTATGAGTTGTTCAAGATGGAAGAAGATGAAGATATTGAAACAATGTTTTCCAGATTCCAGACCCTGGTCTCAGGATTAAAGGTACTTGAGAAAAGTTATACTACTGCTGATCATGTGAAGAAAATTCTTAGGAGTTTGACAAGTAAGTGGAGACTTAAGATCACTGCCATTCAGAAAGCAAAAGATCTGAATACTCTAAAGCTGGAAGAATTAATCAGCTCTCTTAGATCACATGAAATTGAGCTTGAAGAAGATGAGCCCAAGAAGAAGAACAAGACTCTGGCCTTGAAATCTAAGCAGAAGAAAGTTCTAAAGGCAACATCAGATTTAGAGGATAGTGATTCAGATAATCAGGATCTGAACTCAGAGGAAGAGGAGATTGCTTTCATAACCAGTAAAGTTCGAAAGATGTGGCACAACAGAAAGAAGAAATTTCCCCAAAGATATTCCAGGCAATCTAACAGAGGAAATAATGATAAATATGACAAGAAAAGCATCATCTGCTATGGGTGCATTGAACCTGGACATATCAAGTCAGAATGTCCAAATATGGAGAAAGAGAAACATCAAAGGAAAGATTCCAGACCCAAGAAGAAGAGTATGATGGCTACATGGGATAATTCTGAGGAATCCTCTGACGATGAACAAGAAGATTTAGGGATGATGGCTCATACCAACTCTACCTATGGATCCAACATAGATTCTGACTCTGGAAGTGAATCAACAGATGAAGAAACTGAGGTATTTTCTGAATTTACTCGATCTGATTTAATTACTGCTATAAATGATTTTTTAAATATTAATCACAAATTATCTTTAAAACTGAAAACACTTAGGAAAGAAAATACAAATCTAATTGAAAATGTTAATGTTTTAAAGAATGAAAGTACTGAATTTAAAATAGAAAATACAAATCTGAAAACTGATATTACTGAACTTAAAATAGAGAATGCAAATCTGAAAACTGATATTACTGAACTTAAGACAGATAAAGCAACTCTGAAAACTGATATTAATGAACTTAAAATAGAAAATGCAAATCTGAAAGCTGAACATAAGGCTGAAAATCTAACTCTGAAAAGTAATTATAGTTCAACATCAATTGAAAATACCACATGTAACTCTGATAAGCATGAAGAAGTATTTCAAGATTTTCTTACTAATGGTATGGAAAGAAGCAAATATGCTTCTATGATTTATGGAGTTAGTAGAAATGGTAAAAGAGGTATAGGATTTCTCCTTAGTTAGTAGAAATGGAAAGAAGAGGTATAGTTAGTAGAAATGGTAAAAGAAACTGTAACTGAACCTAAACCTACTTCTTCTGATATCTTGTGTGTTGTTTGCTCTAAGAAAGGTCACTCCAAATTATCTTGTCCCATGTTAAATACAGGGAAAGACAAGAAACCTTTCAAGACTAACAAACCAGGACCCAACCAAATTTGGGTACCTAAGAACAAAATTATCTTTGTTGCAGATGTCCTCAGCAATCAAGTTAAAACACCAATCATGGTACCTGGACAGTGGATGCTCGCGACATATGACGGGAGAAAAGTCTATGTTCCAAGAACTAACTTTGAGCAAAGGAGGCACAGTGACTTTTGGAGGAAAGCAAAAAGGCCAGATCATTAGTCAAGGTACAGTTGGTAAAGGTATTTCTCCTTCTATTAAAGATGTCTTGTTAGTTAAAGGTCTTAAGTATAATTTATTAAGTATTAGTCAGTTAAGTGATAATAATTATGATATTATATTCAATCAAAAAACATGCAAGGCAATTAGTCAGAAGGATGGATCTGTACTCTTTACAGGTCATATGCAAAACAACATTTATAAGATAAATCTGTTCAGTCTAGAGAAACAAGAGGTTAATTGTCTTATGTCAGTAAATGAAGAGAAACTAATTTGGCACAAAAGATTAGGTCATGCAAACCTTAGATTAATTTCAAAATTGAATAAACTCTAACTAGTCAGAGGTCTACCTAAGCTTAGTTACAAAACTGAAATTATGTGTGAAGCTTGTCAAAAAGGAAAACAAACTAAAAACTCATTTATCCCTAAGAACTCAGTCTCTACCTCAAAGCCCCTTGAGCTCTTGCATATAGATCTCTTTGGGCCAGTGAGAACAGCATCTTTAAGTGGAAAGAAATATGGTTTGTTATAATAGATGATTATACTAGATGGACATGGGTAAAATTTTTAAGAAGTAAGGATGAATCCCACAAAGTGTTTATCATATTTTGCAAACAAATAATGAATGAAAAAGGTCTTAAGATTGTAACAATTAGAAGTGATCATGGAGGAGAATTTGAAAACAAATATTTTGAAATTTTTGTGATGAGAATGGAATCTCTCACAACTTCTCCTCTCCTAGAACACCCCAACAAAATTGAGTTGTAGAAAGAAAGAACAGAACACTCCAAAAAATGGCCAAAACCATGTTAAATGATATGAATGTTGCAAAATACTTTTGGGCTGAAGCAATTAATACTGCATGTTATATTCAAAACAGAGTCTATATTAGATCTATATTGAATAAAACACCATATGAATTGTGGAAAGGTAAAAAGCCTAACATCTCTTATTTTAAACAATTTGGTTGTACATGTTACATGTTAAACACTAAGGATAAACTTGGTAAATTTGATTCTAGATCTCAAAAGTTTATCTTCATTGGATACTCTGAAAGATCAAAGGCTTATAGAGTGTTTAATAGGGAAACTCATATTGTGGAAGAATCCATACATGTTAAATTTGATGACAAACAGCTTGACCTTGAAAAGTCAAAGCAAGAAGATGATAGTGCAGGTTTATCAGAACCAAAGGAAGCAGATGTAGACAAACCAGAAGAAATTGAAAAATCAGAGAATACAAGAAAATGAGAAGAATATGACAAATCTTCAAATATTGCATCTGATCAAGTCAGAAATAGTCAAGATAAGTCAGAAGAAATATCTGGATGGAAGTACCAGTCATCTCACCCTAAAACTCTAATCATTGGAAGTGCAAGTGATCCTTTGAGGACCAGATCATCAATTAAAGACACCAGTTTGTTTGGCTTACTCTCATCAATTGAGCCTACCTCTATTGATGAAGCATTGAAAGATGATGGATGGATTCTTGCAATGCAAGAAGAGTTAAATGAATTTGAGAGGAATGATGTTTGGGATCTCGTACCTAGACCAAAGAAGAACATTATTGGAACCAAGTGGGTTTTCAGAAACAAGCTAAATGAAAAAGGTGAAGTGGTCAGAAATAAGGCAAGACTTGTCGCACAAGGCTATAGTCAGCAAGAGGGCATTGATTACACTGAGACATTTGCTCCAGTGGCCAGGTTAGAAGCTATTCGTATTCTACTTTCTTTTGCTGCAAATAATAACATTACATTATTTCAAATGGATGTTAAAAGCGCCTTTCTAAATGGTTATATAAGTGAAGAAGTGTATGTTAAACAACCCCCAGGTTTTGAAAGTTCTGAATTTCTAAATCGTGTTTTTAAACTTAGGAAATCCTTTTATGGTCTAAAACAAGCACCTAGGGCGTGGTATGATAGACTTAGTAACTTCTTGCTTAAAAATAACTTTGAAAGAGGACAAGTAGACAATACACTTTTTAGAAAATCAATAGGAGATAACATTCTCATTATTCAAATTTATGTTGATGACATTATTTTTGGATCTACCAATGACACTCTTTGTCAAGAATTTTCTAAATTGATGCAGCTTGAATTTCAAATGAGTATGATGGGAGAACTTAAGTTCTTCTTAGCGATACAAATTCAGCAAAGTCAAAAAGGTATATACATTCATCAAACCAAATATACAAAAGAGCTTCTTAGGAAGTTTAAGATGAGTGATTGCAAACCTATGGCTACACCAATGCACCCTACTTGTTCACTTGAAAAAGATGATTCAGGTGAAAAAGTTGACCAGAAAATCTATAGAGGAATGATAGGAACCCTACTTTACCTTACCGCTTCCAGACCTGACATCATGTTTAGTGTATGTGTATGTGCAAGATTTCAAGCTGACCCTAGGGAATCACATTTAATTGCTGTTAAGAGAATCCTTAGATACCTAAAAGGCACTACCAACCTTACCTTGTTCTACACGAAATCTCATAAGTACAAACTTAGTGGATACTGTGATTCTGATTATGCTGGAGATAAACTTGAAAGAAAGAGCACCAGTGGCAACTGCACATTTTTAGGTGACAACTTAATATCTTGGTCAAGTAAGAGACAAAACACCATTGCAATGTCAACAACAGAGGCTGAGTACATTTCAGCAGCTAGCTGCAGTTCTCAACTACTTTGGATGAAACATCAACTTGAAGACTACAACATCCTAGAATCCAACATTCCCATCTATTGCGATAACACTTCTGCCATTTGTCTAGCCAAAAATCCTATCTTACATTCTAGAGCTAAACACATAGAGATCAAACACCACTTCATTAGGGACTTTGTTCAAAAAGGGGTACTAACCATTCAATTTATAGACACTGAACACCAATGGGCTGACATATTCACCAAACCACTACCTGAACATAGGTTTGACTTCATCAAGAAAAACCTAAACCTTACATTCATACCTGACTGATGTTGTGATCACTTCAAAGTATTTTAGTTTTACACTAGTTATTATATTTCCTTATATTATGTTATATTTATTTTATTAAAAAAAAAACGAAAAAAAAACGAAA
>JBBPBP010000003.1:19781738-19813112 GCA_037974735.1 Cicer chorassanicum
AAAAAAAAAAGAGAAAAACGAAAAAAAAAAAAGAGGCAGAGTTTCACATTCAAGTCTTTTTGTCTGATGACAAAAGGGGGAGAAAGATATTTAATAAAGTGGAGAGAAAATTATACTAAGACTTAGGGGGAGCCAAAAGTTAGGGGGAGTCAAAGAAATATAAAGAAAAGTTGTTATCAAAAATACAGGTTTTGTCATCATCAAAAAGGGGGAGATTGTTGGAACCAAGTTGGTTTTACATATAGAGTTTTGATGTTAACAAAAGTATTTTATGAGAACAATATATTTGACTTCAAAGAATATGAAAGAAGATTAATGTTTTTGAAGAAAATCTAAAATAAGATTTGATTCAAATTTATAATTGAAGAAAAATCTTAAATAAAATTTGATTCAAAATTATAATTGATGAAAATCTAAAATAAGATTTGATTCAAATTTATAATTGAAGAAAATCTTATTTTAGATTTTCATCAATTGTAATTTTGAATCAATTCTTATTTAAGATTTTTCTTCAATTATAAATTTGAATCAAATCTTATTTTAGATTTTCTTCAAAAACATTAATATTCTTTCATACTCTTTGAAGTCAAATATATTGTTCTCATAAAATACTTTTGTTAACATCAAAACTCTATATGTAAAACAAACTTGGTTCCAACAAAAGTTTGATATAGACCCCGAATCAATTTCACAGAGATTGAGGTGGCTAGCAAATGGTCCGAGTTTACATGTCTTTTCTTACACTAGTTATGTAATTAACGGCTACACATTTCGTACCAAAGAACAAGATGATCAAACAACTATGCAAAATAGCGGAGTCACTCTCGTAGCTGAAGAGATGCATATCTCAAGTGCAAAAGACAAAAACCCAATATATGAAAATCTATCATATTTTGGGGTTATCGAGCACATATGGGAGTTAGACTACATAATGTTTCGTGTTCCCATATTTTGTTGCAAGTTGGTCGATAATAATAATGGCGTTCGGATTGATGAGTCAGGGTTTTTGCTTGTCGATTTTAATAAGGTGGGATACAAAGATGAGCCTTTTATTTTAGCGTCGCAAGCTCAACAAGTGTTTTATGTCACTGATCCTCCTGATGATAAATGGTTTGTTGTCCTATGAACCAATAAAATAAGTGATGATAACAATAACGATGAAGATGTTGGTAATGATCTTTTCTTTGCAACATCACAACCACATGAAATTGATTCAACTGATGATGGTTTATATCTTAGAGATGATCATGATGAGTGAATTTTGATTAATCCATCATTTTGTATCATTAAGGGGCAAACAAATGTGAATCCCACCAGCAAAAGAAGAAGGGCATCTTAATGTGTTTAAGTGTTTTACATAAGCCATGTAATCTGAACTAAGTTCATGTAATTTAATTGTTTGATCTGCCAGAATTGAGCATTTTAGTATTTAGCTTGAACTGTATTTGATTTTCTGCTTATATTTAGCTTGATCTTAGTGTTTTATACTAAGTTCATGTAATTTAAGTGTTTGACCTGCCAAAACTGATTATATACTTATATTGAACTTGAACTTGAAAAAGCTATGTCTGAGTACAGGGCATTTTTCTTCAACTTAAACTGATCCCAATATGAGCTGATCATGTAACTTAGCATTGATATATAGGTATTTAACTAATTATTTCGAAGAAAAAAAAATCCAAATAGAGGTATTTTACTAATTATTTAGCATTTTACAGAAACTGAACTTAAATTGTAATTTAACATATTTAACTTGAACTCAACTGAACATAAACTTGTAATTTTACAGCGCTTTTGTCAATAAGCGCTATAAAAAGCCTTTAAAAAAAATAAGGAGGTCTTTTAAAGCGCTTTTTGGATAACCGCTGTAAAAGACTTTTAAAAAATAAAATAAGGAGGTCTTTTAAAGCGCTTATACTATAAGCGCTATAAAATTGTCACATAGCGCTTGCACATAATAAAATCAAGAGGTCTTTTAAAGCGCTTTTTGGACAAGCGCTGTAAAAGGCTTTTAAAAAAAATAAGGAGGTCTTTTAAAGTGCTTGTTCTACAAGCGTTGTGAAAGGGTCACATAGCGCTTGCACATAATAAAATAAAGAGGTCTTTTAAAGCGCTTTTTGGACAAGCACTATAAAAGGCTTTTTAAAAAAAAATAAGGAGGTCTTTTACAACACTTTTTCAAAAAAGCGTTATAATAGGGTTTTATAACTAACCTGATAATAGTAAACCGCTTCAGTTTCATCTTCATTATGTAATCTTCCCTACAAACTTTTGGCATTGCAAAACCTCCTCCTCTTTATTTTCCTCCTCATTGCGAACCCTATTGTCCGTACAAACCCTATTGCGAACCATCTCCATCTTCGTTACGATCCCTACAAACCCTCATTACGTATTTCTGCGAACCCAACTGTCCTACGAACCATTCGTATTTCTGCGCACTCTTCTCGGTTTTCCTTCTTAAGCAAAGTCGTAACCCTACGAACCCTACGTATTTCTGCGCACTCTTCAGGTATTGTATTTATTAATTTTTTGTTGTCACTAAACTGCATGTTGAACTTGTTGAAGTTATACTGAATTGCATGTTGAACTTTTTGTAGATAAATGGATTCCAACAATGATTTAGATCGTCAATACTAAGTGTAGGACCCTTAATATTAAATACCAAAAGCATATTTTATTAGAGTTTGTTATATGTTCATTATATATATATATTATATATATATATATATATTATATTTTTAGATCTAGTTAAAATTATTTGTCGAAGAATAATTTATTTATGTTGCGAAAAATTTAATACCGGAAAATTTTGTTAAATATATCTCTAGTTGCTGCAAATTTTACCTGTCAATTGAGCTGCTACGGGGTAGATATTTTTATCAAAATAACTTGAGATGTGTGTAAGAGTTTTAGATATTTGTTAGTAATGTATATATATATATATATATATATATATATATATATATGATTTGATAAGTTAATATGTTTATATATATTTAGAAGAAAGGGAAACAGAAGGCAAGCGAAAACATTTTTCATGTGCACGCGCGAGAAGTTCTTTTCCTTTCTTTTTCTGTTTTGCGAAGATGGTGTGGGTTTTTTTTATAAAAAGAACAAAAAAAAACCTCCATTTTCTTCTAGATCTAAGCTTCCTTTCGAGAAGTGATAGAAGGAAAAATTTCTCCTTGCCATGCTGCGGTGCTAGTGAGCTAGTTTTCAAAGTGACGTCGCAAACAAAGTTTTTATCGGAATTAATCGCGGTGTCGTAATCAGTTGTTTAAGCTATCGTTAAGGTAAGAGCTCCTTACGAACTTTTAGCTTGCATTTAGGTCCTTATTTGTGAATTTCAAGAAAATAAATTTGATGCGTTTGAGGTGTAGATTTGTGGAAAATGAATTTAATGGGATTTATGTTTGAAAATTTGGAGATTTAATTTGGTAATTTATGGTTGAAAATTTGGAGATTTAATTTGGTGATTTATGGTTAAAAATTTGGAGATTTAATTTGGTAATTTATGCTTGAAAATTTGGAGATTTAATTTGGTGATTTATGGTTGAAAATTTGGAGATTTAATTTGTTGAATTATGGTTGAAAATTGGAGATTTAATTTTGTGGTTTATGTTTAGAAATGTGGAGTTTTGAATTTGGTGATTTATGGTTGAAAATTTTGGAGATTTAATATACGTGATTTATGTTTGAATTTGGAGAGAATTAAATTTAAATTTGATGTGTTTGAGATACGTAATGAGTTATTTTCAAATAAATGAGTTTGAACTGAAGTTGAAATTTTACAAAAAAATTTAGAGTTGTTAAAGTTGTGAAAAAGTTCAAATTTTAATTAAGTAAAAGAGTTTGAGTAAAAAGTTAGTTTGAAATTAAAATGATTAAAGTTTAAAATGTTACTCTTTTAATTACTCTTGGATTGAGTTTAAAAAGAAAAAGTTTAGAGTATTTTATTAACTCAGAATTTCGGTGCTTTAATAGTCGAGTGGGTGTATGTGATTTTGTTGTGGTTGGATAAATTTCTGTTGTGAACAAATTGTTATAAATATTTATGTTTATGTAGTTAGCTCCTTGAGTCTCGAAAAAGAATCGAGACCGTTGGCACCGAGTTAGCGGTGGGGAGAACTCTGATATATTAATGTCGTTGTGGGGATTAAGCTTTGATATGATTATGTATTCATAACTGATAATAAATTTTGACGTGTACACATATGTTTTTGAGTGAAAACACGTATTGTTACAGGTTATGAATTGGTGATTAAATTTTGACGTGATTATATATTCTAGAGGGAATATACGTGTTGTTATATGTTATGAATTTTATTGAGGAAAATCTGTTCTGAATATACTCTGTGAAACGTTTGAAAAACCATTATTGTTAAATGAGTATTAAAAATGGGGAATCTTTTAATAGCTGCATTTACGTAATGGTTGTCGTGATTCATGTTTGGTGTGATTGATGTGTTCATAATTAATATTAAGAATTTTGAGATGTGTTTATGTATGGATTTTGTGGAAAAATGAATTGATATGATTTGGTGTGAATTGTGGGACTATGAGTTAAATATGTTTGAGTATGCTCTGTGTTGAATTTGAAAAATCAGTAGTGTTAAATGAGTATTAAAAATGGGGAATCTTTTAATAGCTCCATTTACTTAATGGTTGTAGTGAAAAGAATCAGAGTATGCTCATTCATTTCATAGTACATGGTGACCGCGATGGGCCATAGTGATAGTGGTGACCGGATGGGCCACGTGATGATGCCATGTGAATTCTTGGTTCATCTTATCCTTACGAGGATTATCATGTCGTGCAAGTGAGAGATTGCACTCTAGAATGTGCTGTGAGCGATTACACTCTAGAAATCAGTGTAAGGCCTGTGAGAGGCGACACTTTAGTAAATCGTTCTAGCATGTGAGAGACTGCACCTCGGTAATTAGTATTGGCCTGTGAGAGACCGTACGATTATGATTTACGCCCCTTCGAGGAGAGTTTTGGTTTGAATTTCCGGAATCATGTGCATTGGCATATACTCATTGCATTAGGGTGCTTGGCACGCGAGTCATGTTTGATATATTGTGATGGTTATTTATACATACTCGATTGTTGTTTGTAATTGTGTCGTAATTGATGAGTGTGATTGATTGATTTTGTGGTAAGTGTTGAATGATTGCGAAACGTTTTCAAAACTGAAATCTGCAAATTTTAGCAGTTGTATTCGACTATAAGCAGTGTGTAGTCGAATACAGATATTCAATTTTGCTACTGACTTGTGAAATAACACTGTATTCGAATACAAGGATGCTGTATTCGAATACGACAGTGTAGTTTTGTCCAAAACTTCATTTTGCAACTTTGATTATGCATGTTTGGCATATGAAAACCCTTTCAAGGTGTATGCTAAGTTGAAAGGTTATTTTGTGCATTTAAAATTTAAATGCTATGTGATATTTGTTAATTTCGGTTGGTGACCCTTTATATTATTGTGGACCGGGCTTACGCCCTAGGTTTAAGAGTTTTTAGTCGTGCTGGAATTGCAACGACGTCGAAGGCGTGGCATAGCGATGAGTTTGGATTTGTGATCGAAAGCAGGGGGGCTTGATGCTGCTCGTGGATTCCAGTACCCAGTCACCCTCAGTTAGATTAATGATCAGCTTAGGGTTGTATTTAAGAATTTTATTTATTTTCCCTTTCTTATTTCAAGGTTGTTGTCGTAAAGGGAACTTATATATTTGAAACAAACTTTTTTAGTCGATGTATTTTATATTTGGATATTTTGGATTTTCGTACCAAAAATTATTTCCGCTGTTTGTAATTATTGTTGACTTTGTCATTGGGTTACGACTTAAATATTTTATCCAAAAGTATTTCTTTATTTATGAATTTGATTTTAGTTATTCATAAAAATAAAAAAAATACACTCGCTCTGTTAAAAATCGGGGTGTTACACTAAGAGTTATGAAAACGAAGTTAAACGTGGTGCAACTATTATGCAAAAGGTCATCAAAGCAAGAAGTAATGGAATTAAATTTGAGGTATACTATACTTTGTTTAGAATTTATTTTTTTATCATTTTTGAAAGCATGCATGTACTTACTCTATGAATAGCTACAAGATGGGATGAAATGAAAGTTGCCAGCCAATTGAGCCCAACAGTTCCATGATGGTAAGTTATATTGGTGCAATTGTTCGTTAGAATATCCCAATTACAATTGACGACTGGAGAGATAAAGCTTTGAATGATGCTAAAGATATATTGTGGAATGATATACAAGTAACTTTTTTACTCCACTTTTTTGTTACTTATAATTTTTTCCATTGAAATACTTTTACTCAAACTATATCTTTATTTGGTTTGTAGTCGGCTTTTAATGTTGATGAGGTGAGAAAAAAATTATGTGCTTAGAGTTGTTGGGAAAATACACAGGGGGTTTAGATCTCATTTGTCAAATTGCTACTTAAGAGATCATGATGGAAATGTGAATGTTGAAGCTCCAAAAATATATAAACACTACATATCAAATGAAGAATTGAGCGCTTTTGTAGCTAAATGTGCAGACCGCGCTTTTGTGGTAATATTAATTTATTAGCATTTGTGTTTTATTATTCATATTCATAGCATATTTTTTTACACGATTGTTATTTTTTTATATAGAGTATAAGTATGGCAGATCGCGAGAAGGCAAAAAATCAAATGCATCTATACAAAAAATTACGTGTGGGGGTATGCACGTTTAGAGCAAAAAATTGTAATTAAACATCACTTTTATATAATGTGGTACATTATAAACTATAGTTTCTAACTAATATTTTGTTTATGATCTTAACGAATAGCTACAAGAGACGCAATCACCATTAGGTCGTCATATTTTGTGGAAGGAGGCTCATTTGAATAAAGATGGAATAGTTGATAATGAAAATGTTCAACAAGTGATAGAACAATGTGTAAGTATATTATCACTTTAATATATTTTAATATTGTATTTTAAAAATAATATTGAACTTATCTTTTTAATCCTACATGTATTTTAGGAGAATCTAGAACAATGTTCTGAAAATCAAGAGAATAAACAAGTTAGTTGCAGGGACATACTTGGTAAGGTATTTAATGTTCCTTAATATTCTGGCCATGTGAGGGGTAAAGGATTTGGCGTAACTCCGAATAGCTATTTTTCACATGGGAAACGCACAAATCCATCTAATGAGGAAGTACTAGAGAAGCTGAAAATCCTAACAGAGCAAGTGGCATTTTTGGTGAAGACGAATAAGGAAAAACTACTTCCAGAGAGTCAACGTGAAATACAAATAAAGAGTGAAAACGCTATTTGCAACATTGGTCGTAAAAGTCTTTCAGAGGTAATTAATTACTTAATAAAATAAGCAATTTATTCAACCTAATTGTTTCACATACTTATGTATTAACCATTGATTTAGGTTGTCTCATCTTGCGTGCTGCATTTATCCTCCCCTACTCATCGCATGGTTGGAAAAGGAACATTGTACAATACCTTGGGAGAAGTATTACACAACACTCCGATCCCTGTCGGCCATGTTAAAGTTTCGTGATTGCTTTTGAACCAAATGCACCATTGCCTATACCCGATAATGATGGAGATATGAAGTTTTTGGGAGAAGCAATAGGTAGTTACGTGGCATGGCCAAAAAATATTGTTGGCCTAGATAAGGTATGTTTAATTGATATGTATATTTAATTGTATGATATATGATTATGATGGATTATATTTAATTGCTGATTTTTTCCGCTGTTAAATTTAATTTCACATTTATTTAGATTCTTACAAAGTCTAAAGGGAATGATAAGAAGATTCCTCGCAACGAGTCAGTCACTTCACCAGAAAAGGTTTGACATATACATCAATGTGTATATATCAACGATTAGCTTACTATAAAAACTAACAAACTGATTAACATTATTTTTTCAAATTCAATCAAAACATGTTGCACCATAAATCTGCCAGAAATCAGCCGCTCCACAGCTGCATGTTCGTGGTAAAAGTAAATCTGGCAAAATTTAAAAATTGGATCGTGGAAAATCTGAAAAAATTCCAAAACTGGATCATGGAAAATCAGTTGCTGCTCCTAAAATAAGTTATCCACGCCTTTCTCGATTTGGGTCGTGTCTTGACATACAAGCAAAAATGAATATGGACAACAATAATTCACGTATCATACACATGGAGAAAGGTATTTTCGGAGATGAGTAGGAAGAATTACTTGATAAAGAGCACATATATGAACTTCTCAATCATAAGGAGCTGAGTGCTACTGTCATCAATTACATTAGGTAAAATACTTTATTTAAGATAAAAATTACTTTTAATTGCATGACTGCCACATTTATTAATAATTAATCTAATTTGACATTTTCATTGAAGGTTTTTGTATGAGAAGTTGGTGCGCATGCGTAAATTGTTAGATAGATTTTCATTCTTATCTCCGCATAAGCTGTCCATGTTTAAACTCGATCCAGTTAACGTAAAGAAATATGTCATTGATATACTTTTGGGAAATAAAGAGAAGGATAAGTTGTTTCTTGCGCCATATAATTCAGGGTAATTATATTCTTTATCTATATCTTTTTTAATTTATGATACTTAATTTATCAGTTGTGTAAACAAAGTTGTCAACCAAATTTTTGTTGTTGTAGGCAACATTGGGTGTTGTTTGCCATCAATGCCACCTCTGAAATTATATACTATTTAGATCCACTGCACGGTCCTTATAACAATCACTCAGATATAAAAAATATCTTCGATACATAAGTAATATTCATTTATTTCTTACATATAAATAATGTGTTTGGTAATTGAATAATAATCACCTTTATTTGATAGTGCTTTACAAGTTTTCCGCGCTCAAAGGAGTGCTACAGTGTCGAAGCATAAGTCAAACAACATCACATAGATTCCAATAAATGTTTGAAATTTTTGTTATAGAACTTAATTGTATGACTTTAAAATTTCATTTACGTATATGTTTTATTGTATAGTTCCCTCGTCAAACTAACAACATAGACTGCGGATACTATATATTGCAATTCATGAAGGAGATTGTTGATATGAATCAAAATATAATTCCAGAAACGGTACGGTATTTTCATTATATTTTGATTTTCATATATAAACTATGTATATATTTGATTCTAACTTATTTATGTTCAAATATTATATCGCACAATACTTTGACAATTCCAATCCAACGTACTTTGAAAGTGATCTAACTGAAATAAAGGAAGACTGGTGTCAGTATGTGATCGAACTGAAAGTTATTTAATTTGTTGGGAAATTGGCATGCTGTAGGTTGTGAAATTGGCATTATTGTTAGGAAATTGACATTATTGTAAAGCTGACATATAATTCATTATATATATATATATAATTGTTGTGAATATGTAAAAAAAATATAGTACTTGATGTGAATATGAAATTGTTGTTGCTCTGAAATTAGGTGTTGTTATGAACTGATTGTTGCTGTTGCTATGAAGTGTTTATACAAACAAGTTTTATTCTAAAAATTCCATTAAAAAATGTCAATCTCGTTTATAGCGCTTTTTATTAAAACTAGTATAAAAATGAACTTATGAACAATTGTGAGAGATCATTGTGAGAGTGAGAGTAACAAACACATTCGAGTCTTGAGAGAAAGAGTGAGAATTCAACCATGTAAGAGGGATACAATTTCATGCAACCATCAATTCCAAAATTTGATGGGCACTATGATCATTGGGCAATGCCGATGGAGAATCTCTTGAGATCAAAGGAGTATTGGAGCTTGATTGAACATGGAATGGTAGACATAGGAACCACACCTGAGCAATTGAAGGCAAATGAAGAAAGCAAATTGAAAGATTTGAAGGCCGATAATTATCTGTTGCAATCAATTGAGAGAAGTATCATGGAAATGGTCCTTAATAGAGAAACATCAAAAGATATTTGGAACTCTACGAAGCAGAAGTACCAGGGATCAAAAAAAGTGTAGAAAGCCCAATTACAAGCTCTTCATAGAGATTTTGAGCTTCTTGAGATGAAGGAAGAGGAATCTGTAGATGAATAATTGGCAAGAACTGTTGCTATTGTCAATAAGATGAAAATTCATGGAGAAAATATGGATTAGATCACAATGGTTGAGAAAGTTCTTAGATCAATGAAAAAACGTTTTGATTATGTTGTTTGTTCTATTGAGGAATCAAATTATGTGAATATCTTAACTGCGGATGAACTTCAAAGCAATCTCATGGTGCATGAACAAAGAACGAAAGACCACAAGGAAGAAGGGTAAGCCTTTAAGGTGTCAAATTCACGAAGGGGTATAGGTCGAGGAATAAGTGGATCTAGAGGAGGCAGAGGTAGAGGAAGATATTAGGTTCTTAGATTTAACTACTTGTTATCTAATTGGTCATAACATTATTTATCAGTTAGTCCATAATATTGACCTCAAAGGACTAATATGAGTAACTTTTGACAAAGTCAAACACATTTTAAAATATTCATAATCTCATTAATATATTTGAGAGTATCATACAAAATTAGGAAAAATTTGGTGGTTTACTCGTTAAGATTGCCTAGAATGAAATCTTGTACAGTTTATTTGATGTTTACACTTAATAAATACTCAAATATCTCATAAGTTTTTTAACGCACCTATGAAAATTTAGGATTACGGTTGAAGCTGCTCCTACTTCGGCTGCTGGTCCTCTTGAGATTATAAGGTATTGTACCAATAATTTACTTAAGCGTTTTTTAATACAATGAATATAATTTCAATTTTACATTTTCCTACCATACACACTTGCACATTATATTTGAAGCACATACATCACAGTTCTCACAACATTTAATATTTTAATGAGATTCTAAAAATGATATGGTACTTTTCTGTGCTGAGAGCAAAAAGGAAGAGGTGGGAACTGCTAATGAGAGACTAGAAAAGCTGCAAAAACACTATGTTGACTTGGAGATGCAAAAGGACAAGCTGGTATATATATATTAAGTATATTAATGTTTTGAAATAATGGTATCTATATATAAATATATGGGTGTGTGTGTGTTGAACTACACTTACTCATGAAGTTTAATCTATTTATAAACAGAAGGGTGGCAAAAGAATAAGGGTCAACCTAATAACAGATGATGAGAAACCATGTACAAGATGAAGTTTGAATGAAAGTTCTAAAATAAAAAAGTTGATAATGGGTTGAGCTTAGCAACTATTGCATTGTTGTTTGAACATATTGCTAAGCTCTATCCATGAACTCTTGAAGGGTAGCCAGGAGTACTTGGAAGTGAAGAAGAGCAAATTATAAATAAGAGAGTCTCAAAGCAAATATGATTCTTTGACTTCTGTGTAGTTGAAGATTACACAACATTTTTCCTTGAAATGTGAAACTCTGTTTTAGTTTGTTTGTGGTTTGGTTATGACAATGAAAGGGCGAGATAATGGTTCGTTTTTGTGCTTGGTGAATAAATACTTCCGTGTTCCTTTTATTTGGTCAGGCATATATAGAGCATCAACTTGTCAATTTTCATAAAGCATAATAAAACCAATATTTCCATATACATACGAAACTTCTGAGATTCACTTGGCTCCATTTATTTAGGAGTTTGAGGGAAAATAATTAATAGAAGGACTTTAGTGGAGGCAAAGAGAGAGAAAGAGAGATAAACCTCTCATTCATTGCAGGAGAATCTATTCGAAAGTGAGAGAAATACACGTAAAAAGGGGAAGGTTGAATTGTAGTTTAAATATTTCTCTCACAAAAGTGGTATGTAAAAATATTTCAAATGATGAAGTGGTTGTGATTAATTGAAATATTTGTTACAAAAAAATCGACAATGTTTAAGTGGTTAATCTCTTTAGGTACAGGTTTCTTAAAAACATTTCTCCATTTTTCAATCACTAAATACAAACTTGAGAGTATGTTCTTGTTATCACTTAACCTATACAACTCAACTTCATATAACAACGAAACCACCTGTTTTTGTTAAGGAATACTTACCTTCAGTCGCAAAAGAACAATGGTTATAAGCTAAAGTGTTTTGCTTCTTATAAATTCAAAAAACTCAACTCGGATTATTCCTTACAAAAGAAGATTTGTTCTAAAACTACTAAGAGTTATTACAATTAAACTCTAGATAAGAATTTTAACGGTGTAAGTTTTCTCATAATTGTTGATAATGAAAATTCAAATATTCATGTGCTTTTATAACTTATTTGAGGCCATAAAATCGGTATTCACAATTTCCTTGTTTTTCTCTGATTGAAACTTCCTTTCTACTTGTCTTCGGTAGATGATAAAGATATATGTTACACTCATGCCAAATTTCATTTTTTCATATTGATGTAAGATGAGAGTAGAGAACCAACAAAAGGAATGTTTGAGGACCAAATGTAGTGACTTTAGTGTCAAGGAGATGGTGCAATGACAATTTGAGAAGCATGCTACAACTTGAATACGTAGTTGGTGCTTTGCGTGCGAAACTTCAATGATCTTATATCTTCTAACTAGTTGAAAGTAACTTGAGAATAACACATTGATTATTCATGAAGATCTTGTTGACATAGTAGTTTGCATACATGAAAGAAGAAATGCTCTTCATCTTGTTTTGGTCCTTTATATCTTGAGTTCTTCTTAGATGATTTTTACTATCTACACACTCAGAAATTTATCCAAAAAAAATTATTAAAAACTTTTTGGACTTTCAATGTCTGGTTCTAAAAACTGGTTTTGGAAAACTAGTTTGATTTGGTTCAAAACAGGATTTTGTGTCGCCCCACTTTAAAACCAAATTTTTAAGGTGATCCATTTTTAAATCGGTTCACGATTAAAACTGGTTATGATCGGGTTGTAATCACTTCTCATTATAAAATTGGTTTTTCAGACAAAAGGCTTGATAACCAAACTAGAACCAATTATATAATTTGGTTCACATGATTTGGTTAATCATGTCAAGACATTCACATCGTCATTTAACATCAAAGAAAACACCGGAATAAATTTTCATAGATCAATTTGCAAGTCGGGCACAATTACAACCAAATTTTACAATTAAACAAACAATGTAAATGGTAAACAGACGAAAATAAACAACAAAAGACACAAATAGCCAGTAAGCCCAAATTCTTTCTATAAATCAATTACGAGTCTTACACTTACAGTTCAAGCACCTACCACCAATTGGATGACCACGATAACGGAGTACACCTCGAGTGGGATCCTTCCAAGTGAATAGAGATTAAGTTCTCAAATCCAAAGAAGGGCATCGACATTCATTATGATACAAGGGAAGTTATACAAGCAGGGATTATCTACGCCACTTCTAAAATACCTAGACGACGAAGAAGCAACCTACATACTAAGAGAGGTCCACGAAGGAATCTCCAGTCAACATCTAAGAGGGAAAGCCTTGGCAAAGAAAGTAGTGCGAGCTGAATATTTCTGGTCGACAATGAAGAAAGACGCACAAAAATTTCTGCAAAAATGTGAGAAATGTAAGAAACATGCTGACATCTACTTGGCCCCTCCAACAAAACTCTACATGTTGAGTGTGCCATGGCCATTTGCTTGGTGGGGAATGGACATCCTTGGACCATTCCCATTAGCACTTGGGCAATTAAAGTACGTAGTCGTAGCATGTCGACTACTTTACGAAATGAATAGAAGTCGAACCTTTGGCTAGAATCACCGCTGGTAACTTATTTCTTTTCTTTAAGAAAGGTATTTTGACACGATTCTGTATAGTTGAGGTAGTCGTCACCTAAAAAGAAACACAAATCACAAATAAATCCTTTTAGGCTCTAATGACCAATCTCAAGATGACTCAACATTTCACTTTCGTGGAACACCCACAAACCAATGGAAAAGCTGAAGCCGCTAACAAGTGATACTACGAGGTTTGAGAAAGAGGTTAGACGAGGCCAAAGGAAATTGGGCCAAAGAGATACCACATGTTCTTCAGGCCTACCGAACTACACCATACTCCACTACACGTTAAAACTCTTTTCTCCTTACTTACGGGTCCAAAGCGGTGATTCTCGTTGAAGTTGGAGAACTCAACTGGAGAACCTCCCATCCCTTAAGTAGAGTCGAAAATGAAGAAGCACTAAGGGAATAACTCGATATGTTGGACAAAGGTACATGCACTGTGACTCTAAATGAAGCCATCATCAAACAAAGGGTGATAGTCAAATACAACAAGAAAGTAAAGCCTTGCCCCGTCGAAGTAGGAGACCTGGTACTTTGGAGAGCCGATGTTGGTGTGAAGAATGTGGGACAAGACAAACTAGCGCCAAATTGGGAAGTACTACATCAAATCATTTCAAAACAAGGAATTGTTGCATTCACCTTGGAAACTTTGGAGGGAAAGATTAAAGACCATTTCGAGAACATGGAACGCCATAGAAATAAAGTGCTACAACTCAAACACAAAATTTGAGTAGTTTGTAAGGTGCACTAAATTTAAATACGTGTTCAATAAAAACTCATTCTATTACCGTGTTTATATGGAGATAGCACCAAAAGAACGGTTCGAAATGGTCATTACAAGGTCCACCTCTATTTGACAATTTTATCATCGGATAAAGGGTCGAGAAGAACATGAAGTTGCAAACATGAGAAGGGGGTTGAATTGTGTTTGACAAAGTTGATAACATTTTCATTATTTGATTAAACTGGTTCAAACTTGATGATTTACTTGGAGTAGAAGAAATAACAAAACTAAGGAGTGCAGGAATAAAGTGACACAAGTAATTTATCCTGGTTCACCAGTAACTTGGCTACATCCAATCTCTTCACTCAAAATAATTAATCCACTAATTCAACAACTTGAATTACAAAGCACCTGACCCTCCAAGTGAGTCTTCTTAAACAGTCTGACAACCCCAGACTTTTGAGGAACACACATACCTTGACTCTACCAGCCAAGTCTTCTCAACACAATCTAAAACCCTAGATTGTTGAAGACACACTAACACCACTGTTGGGTTTGAATACAATGGTTTGAAATTTGAGTAGTTGCTTCTAACAAGATGATTATAACAATGACTATCACACCTAAGAAGTGTTTCTCTCTTTGAACTCTAAGATGAATTTGGAATTTTTACGTTGAGTTTTTCTACTCTTTTATGATTTTTGGATAATCTTATTCTTCAACTTTGAGTATCTACTTATAGATAAAATTAGGGCTTCAATTTAGTCTTTGTTTAATTATGAATTGTATCTTCATTCCTAGCTTGGTCAACAATGATCTTATTCAAAAATAATTATGAACGTGATGTTTTTTGATAATATGTTCTTTAACCAATTCTTTATTGCTGAATCCAATCTGAGAAGTTCTTCTAGATTGATTATGTTCGTATTTTGTTCGGATTGAGTTTGTAAATTCTTCAAATTGATACTATTCATATTTTGTTGTAAATAAATCTTGATCAAATCTTCTTGTAAATAATTCATATCTTCTTGTGATAAATCTTGATCAAATCTCCTTCAAATCTTGACCATATTTGCTTTTCAACTTGGTCAAAGATTTTCTTCAATCATAAATCATAATCAAATCTTTTTTTAGATTTTCTTGAAAAATATTTGATCATATCTTCTTTTCAATTTGGTCAAAGATTTTCTTCAATCATAAATCTGAATCAAATTTTATTTTAGATTTTCTTCAAAAATATGAATCTTCTTTGATACTCTGTGAAGTCAAATATATTGTTCTCATAAAATATTTTTGTTAACATCAAAACTTTAAGTATAAAATCAATTTAGTTCCAACATAAGAAAATTAACCAAAATAAAAAAATAAGTAAGTATGTATCGCCTAGAAAATTTGCTTGGAACGATGCTAAAGTTCTCTTAGCACATGAAGGTCACTTTAAGCGATGCTAAAATTCTCTTAGCGAGCCAAAATTTGCTAACAAAATTAGTTGGGAATCTCATGTAAGAACGGGTTATGCATGGCTAGGTTTCATTCCATAGAGTTTCTACGTGTCAATGATGACGTCAGCACGAAATTTGCCAAGTGACATTAATTTTGTTAAGCCAGTGTTGCAAATTTTGCAACTATAAATAGCCTTTTAACCCCTTATATTTCAATCCCCCAACAAAACTTTGTCCAAATTCCGTTCCAAACCTTTCTCACTGAAGATATGTCATCCTAGGTTGTGTTAATCCCAGCTCTATTGTTGTGTTGTCAAATTTATGGCGCAAGCGAAGGTTATGATTCCGTTAGAGGTCGTTTTTGCAAGTAAATTTAGACCTATATATTTTTGTGCTTGAATTAGAGTTAGGATTACCCTAACTCAATTGTGTTGTTGTTTGTCAACTCTTGTCTAAATGTAGGTCGTTTTGGTATAAATGGTGGTGTCATCAAGTCGTCGTTGGTTCAAACTTTAGATTTTAGATTTTCTTCAAAAATATGAATCTTCTTTCATATTTTTGTGAAGTCAAATATATTGTTCTCATAAAATACTTTTGTTATCATCAAAACTCTAAGTATAAAACTAAGTTGGTTCCAACAATCTACCCCTTTTTTATAATGACAAAACTTGTATTTTTTGTAACAATTTTTCTTTATATTTTTTTGACTCCCCTAACATAGGGCTCCCGCTAAGTCTAAGTATCATTTTCTCTTTTCTCCCCACTTTATCAAATATTTTTCTCCCTTTTTGTCATCAGATAAAAAGACGTGAAAGTGAAACTTGCTCTTTTTTTTATTTGCTTTTTTTTTAATAACATGAATATAACATATTACAAGAAAATATAAAAACTAATAAAAGCTAATGTAAAGCTAGACGACTTTGAAGTCATCACAACATTAGTCAGGTGTGATGGTAAGGTTTAGGTTTTTCTTGATGAAGTCAAACCTAACATCAACTAGTGGTTTGGTGAATATGTTAGGCCATTGGTGTTCGGTGTCTACAAACTGACTGAATGTTTAGTAACCCTTTTTAAACAAAGTCCTTAATGAAGTGGTGTTTCATCTTTATGTGTTTAGCTCTAGAATGTAGGATATGGTTTTTGGTTAGGCAAATGGCAAAAGTGTTATCACAATAGATAGAAATGTTGGATTCTAGGATTTTGTAGTCTTCAAGTTGATGTTTCATCCAAAGTAATTACGAACTGTAGTTAGCTGCTGAAATGTACTCAGCCTCTACTTTTGACATGGCAACGGTGTTTTGTCTCTTACTTCACCAAGATATTAAGTTGTCACCTAGAAAGGTGCAGTTTCCACCAGTGCTCTTTCTCTCAATTTTATCTCCAGCATAATCAAAATCACAATATCCACTCAGTTTGTACTTAGGATATATTTTGTAGAACAAGGTAAGGTTGGTAGTGTCTTTTGGGTATCTAAGGATTTTCTTAACATCAATTAAATGTGATTCCCTAAGGTTAGCTTGAAATCTTGCACATACACATACACTAAACATGATGTTAGATCTGTAAGCAGTAAGGTAAAGTCGGAATCATATCATTCCCCTATAGGTTTTCTTGTCAACTTTTTGGCCTGAATCATAATTTTCAAGTCAACAGGTAGGGTGCGTTGCTGTAGCCATAGGTTTGCAATCACACATCTTAAACTTCCTGAGAAGCTCATTTGTATATTCAGTTTGATGAATGTATATACCTTTTTTACTTTGCTGAATTTGTATCCTAAGAAGAACTTAAGTTTTCCCATCATACTCATTTGAAATTCAAGTTGCATCAATTTAGAAAATTCTTGGCAAAGAGGGCCATTAGTAAATCCAAAAATAATGTCACTAACATAAATTTGAATAATAAGAATGTCATCTGCTATTGATTTTCTAAAAAGTGTATTATCTACTTGTCCTCTTTCAAAGTTATTTTTAAGCAAGAAGTTAACATAGACATGGGGGTTGTTTAACATAGACTTCTTCACAAATATAATCATTTAGAAAAACACTTTTAACATTCATTTGAAATAATGTAATGTTATTATTTGCAGTAAAAGAAAGTCTTGGTGTAAGTTACCAATGCCCTTTTGCTGATTATAGCCTTGTGCGACAAGTCTTGCCTTGTTTCTGACCACTTCACTTTTTTCATTTAGCTTGTTTCTAAAAATCTGCTTGGTTCCAATAATGTTCTTATTTGGTCTAGGTAATAGATCATAAACATCACTCCTCTTAAATTCATTTAACTCTTCTTACATTGCAAGAATCCATCCATCATTTGTTAGTGCTTCATCAATAGAGGTAGGCTGAAATGATGAGAGTAAGCTAAATAAATTTGTATCTTTTAGTGATGATCTGATCCTCAAAGGATCACCTGCACTTCCAATGATTAGAGTTTTTGGATGAGATGATTTATGCTTCCATACAGATCTTCCTTCTGACTTATCTTGATTGTTTATGACTTGATTAGATTAATCCTCTAAAGATTTTTCATCTTCTCCTGATTTGCTTGTATCCTCTGATTTTTCAAGTTCTTTTAGTTTGTCTGCATCTGCTTCATCTGGTTTAGGTAAACCTTCACTATCATCATCTTGCTTTGACTTTTCAAGGTCAAACAGTTTGTCATCAAATTTAACATGTATGAATTCTTCCACAAACCGAATTTTCCTATTAAACACTCTATAAGCCTTAGATCTTTCATAGAATCCAATGAAGGTACACTTTTGAGATCTAGAATCAAATTTACCAAGGCTATCTTTAGTGTTCAACATATAACAAATACAACATAATTGTTTAAAGTAAGAGATGTTAGGCTTTTTACCTTTCCACAATTCATATGGTGTTTTCTTCAATATAGACCTAATTAAGACTCTATTTTTAACATAACATGCAGTGTTAATTGCTTCAGCACAAAAGTGTTTTGCAATATTCATATCATTTAACATTGTTCTAACCAATTCTTGGAGTGATATATTATTTCTTTCAACAACTCCAAATTGTCGGGGTGTTCTAGGAGAAGAGAAGTTGTGAGAGATTCCATTATCATCCCAAAAACTTTCAATGAACGTGTTTTCAAATACTCTACCGTGATCACTTTTAATTGTTACAATCTTAAAACCCTTTCAGTCGTTATTTGTTTGCAAAAAGTGATAAACAACACTTTGTGGGATTCATCCTTACTTCTTAATAATTTTACCCATGTCCACCTAGTGTAATCATCTACTATAAAAAAGCCATATTTCTTTTTCACTTAGAAATGCTATTTTCATTCGCCCAAAGAGATCTATATGTGAGCTCAAAGGGCTTTGAGGTAGAGACATAGTTCTTGAGGGTAAAGGAGTTTTTTTGTTTTTTTCCCTTTTGACAAGCTTCACACATAATTTCAATTTTGTAACTAACCTTAGGCAGACGTCTAACTAGTTGAAGTTTATTCAGTTTTGAAATTAATCTAAGATTTACATGACCTAATCCTTTTTGCCAAATTAGTTTCTCCCTATTTACTGACATAACACATTTAACCTCTTGTTTCTCTAGACAAAATAAATTTATCTTATAAATGTTGTTTTGCCTCTGACCTGTAAAGAATACAAATCCCTCCTTCTAACTCATTGCCTTGCATGTTTTTTGATTGAATATAATATCATAGTTATTATCACTTACCTAACTAACTAATACTTAATCAATTATGCTTAGGAACTTTAACAAACAAGACATCTTTAATAGAAGGGGAAGTACCATTACCAACTGTACCTTGACCAATGATCTGACCTTTTTGCTTTCCTCCAAAAGTCATTGTGCCTTTTTTTCTCAATGTTAGTTCTTGGAACATACACTTTTCTCCTATCATGTGTCACAAGCATCCACTGTCCAGTTACCATGATTGGTGTTTTAACTTTGTTGGGTCCTGGTTTTTTAGTCTTGAAAGGTTTCTTGTCTTTCCTTGTATTTAACATGAGACATAATTTAGCGCAACCTTTCTTAGAACAAACAATACACTAAATATCAGAGTGAATAGGTTTAGGTTCAGTTATTGTTTCTTCAAATCCTATACCTCTTTTACCATTTCTACTAACACTATAAATCATAGATGCATACTTGCTTCTTTCCATACCATTATAATAATTACATGTGGTATTTTCAACATGGATATCTTTCAAGGGTTTATCTTTAAGTTTAACAATATAAGTTTTCAGATTTGCATTTTCTGTTTTAAGTTCAGTAATATCAGTTTTCAAAGTTGCATTTTCTGTTTTAAATTCAGCACTTTGATTCTTTAAAACATTAACTTTTTCAATTAGGTTTTCATTTTCTTTCCTAAGTGTTTTCAATTTTAAAGATAATTTGTGATTCTTATTTAAAAAATCATTTATAGAAGCACTTAAATCAAATCAAGTTATATCAGAAAATATCACAATTTCTTCATCTGTTGACTCACTTCCAAAGTTAGAATATGTGTTGGATCTAGAGGTTGAGTTGGTATAAACCATCAGAGCCAAATCTGTTTGCTCTTCATCATTAGAGGATTCATTAGAATCATCCCATGTAGCCATTAGACTCTTCTTCTTGGGTCGGGAATCATTCCTCTAGTGTTTCCCATTCTCCAAATTTGGACAGTCTGACTTGATATGTCTAAGTTCATTGCACCCAAAGTTGATAATGCTTTTCCCGTGAAATTTTTCATCATTTCCTCTGTTGGACTACGTGGAATCTTACTTAGGGAAATATTTCTTCTTGTTGTGCAACATCCTATGAATTCTTCTGGATATGAAGGCAATCTCCTCTTCCTTTGAATTCAGATTCTGGTCATCTGAATCATTATCCTATAATTCTTCTGTTACCTTTAGAACCTTCCTCTGCTTGGATTTCAAGGACAGAGTCTTGATCTTATTCTTGGGATCATCTTCATCAACCTCAATTGCATGTGATTTGAGAGAGTTGATTAATAGTATTCAGATCCTTTGTGTAACATCCTCTAAGTTTATTATTTAAAAATAATTAGATTCTATCAATAGTATTCAATATTAAATTATGTGTGATAATTATTTGTCTGGTTCGATTTTTGTAGTTGATAAAGTTATTACTAAGAATTATTTAATCAATGGGGAGTTTAAATATATATATATATATATATATGTATATATATATATATATATATGTATATATATATATATATATATATATATATATATATATATATATATATATATATATATATATGTATATATATATTATATGTAGATGTGTTTTCCTAGTGCAAGAAGAATTTGGGCTAAGGGTTTGAGGCTTAGTGTGACCCAACCCACTTGAATGAGTATAAATTTGGGCTATGTGTTTGTGACTTGGTTTTTATGATCAAGGTTAAAAAAAAAGTGACATTTTATCCCTCTTATTCTTCATTTAGGCCCAACACTATCTAACCAACAATTTCCACTTTAAATGTCCCTAAGTCCACAATTTTTGTATACTCACTAATATTAAACAAAAAAGAATTCTAAAACCCTAGCCACCATCAGCTTCACACCTCATTTTCTTCGTGTATCCAAAGCTTGGAACTTCTTTTCCTTGTGAACAACTCTGTGGGGCTTAAACCTTTGTACTAGGAAGAAAAACAGCCAAGGTAAGGGCTTTTCCCCACACAAATTATAGTTAGGCCGTTAGTTGGATGACATGAAATAAATAATCGTGATTACTTTCATTTTAAAAGGAATAAATGTAGACTAATGGATTAAAATAATAAAACCCCAATTTTCGTTGAGATTGAATTGTAATATATGACTTCTATGGAGTATAGTATGAAATTTTATGCTATGTGTGATAAAATTGTAGTTTTACGATGAATATGAAATAAAGTTTGAATTTTTATCTTATATGTGATAAAGTTTTAACTTTTATTATGTATATGAGTTCAAGTTTGAATTTTCTTGCTATATATGTTAAAGTGTTAATTTTTATAGCCTATATGATATAAAGTTTCTATTTTTATGTGTATGTGGTGAAAGTCATAATTTTTAAGATTAGTTGTCTATGAATATGTGATACTCATGATAAAGATGTGTGGTATGTGTTCTAGTGATATGTCAATACGTGATGATTTTAAAAAGTAATTTTGAATGCATATGACATGATTCTTAGTGGGCTGTGTGGGAATATATTTCTTGATACTATATCATCACGTCATGGCATATACATCTTCGTGGGAGTTGCCTTAAAGCCAGGTTTGTTTTCCCCATTGGTATGGGTGACCTTTCTGTGTGGAAGTTGCCTTAGTTGCAGGTTTATATCCGGATCATATAGTTTTAGGAGCATGCATTTTGCATATGTTTTGATATACAATTTACCAGATTGTGCATTTTTTCTTTTAAATTATTAGTTTTTACTTTTATATGCTTTGTGTTATTCTTTTATATGTCTAGCTTTGGTTTGATGTGGATGATGGAAAAAAAACTAACCCTTACAACAACATTTTAGGTACTAATGAGTTCAAGGAGATTCAAGATAAGTTAATGAGTACTGACGTGTGGCGAACGTGGGGTAAACATGGGTTTTTTCAAGACAATTTTGTAATAATAGAATTGTCCAATTTTTCTAAGTTATTTTTAATCTTTTGTCACAAACTTTTAATATGTACTAGGATTCTAGAAAATACGGAAGTGGTTCTCTTCCGTTAGGAATAATTGTCTTTACTTTGTTTTAAATTTTGAATAAATATTTTCTTAATGATATTAAATAATGTGGTTGTTACTAAGTATTTAAATGAATAAATGTTAAGTATTCTTAAAAAAAAAATCGTAACTTTTCTAAACAATAAGTATTTTTTTAAGTAACATTTTTGATTAAAAATCCGGGGCGTTACACTTTACTTCCTGAATGGAAGTGATCTTAGGTCTCCACTTGCGTGTCAAACTCCTAAGGACTTCACATGATCAACAGTAATATAACTCTTCTCATTGGAGGTTGGCTTTTGCTTCTTGAACCTGCTTGCTTCCTTCATAGGTTAGAATCAGACTATCATATATACTCTTTGATGTCTCTTTGTTTGTGCACTTGTCAAACTCCTTGAAAGTGATTGCATTATCATAAATTTTATGAACTTATGATACATCTTGTACATCTTCTTCTGATCATCATCCATTTCTTACCATAGAATCTCAATACCATCAGTATTCTTTGCAGCAGTATAATGATCTTCCACCAAGTCCAAAAGTTCATGATCTTGTGAAATAAAGAAACTTCTCGGTCTGTTCTTCCAGCACTCAAAACGTTCTCCATCAAACAGAGGTGGTATATTAATGTTTCCTCCAACAACTTCTGTACTAAATCCAGACATGTTGAACCCTTGGATTTTTCCTCTAACACTGTAAAGTGCCTTGAGACCGAGCTCAAATGCCAATTGAAGGTTCAAATATGAGAATAAGGGTTGAATTGTGTTTGACAAATTTGATAACTTTTTGATAATTAAATAAAAAACATGTACTATTTTGGTGACTTACTTGGAGTAGAAGCAATTGGGTTCAGAGGCAGTAAACAATGAAAGCATAAATAATTCGACCCATAGATTTATCATGGTTCACTAATTTGGCTACATCCAGTCTCGTCATTCAAAAAGCTTTAATCCACTAATTCAAATACTTTGAATTAGAAAGCATCAGACTCTCCAAGCCAGTCTTCCCAAACAGTATGACAACTTTAGACTTTTGAGTAACTAACCACATTGACTCTACAAGTCGAGTCTTCTCCTAATAACCTGACAACCTCAAATTGAAGAAGGAGCAAACCACTATCGGATTGGATACAAAATATTGGAACTTTAAGTGTTTGCTTCTAACTAAGTTGATTTCAAAATAACTCCAACACTCTAAGAAAAAACACTTTGAAAATAATTGTCATTCGAACAAGTGTTTCTCTCTTTGAACTCTAAGATGAATTTGAAATTTTGAGCTTATATGAGTTGTTCTCCTATTTTCTAATTTTCGATGATCTTTCTCTTTAGCTTTGAGTATCTATTTATCGATAAAATTAGGGCTTTCAATTTAGTCCTTATTTAATTCTAAATTGTATCTTCATTCCTAGCTTGGTCAACAATGATCTTATTCAAAAATAGTTCTGAACAAGATGCTTTTTGATAATATGTTCTTTTGCCAATTCTTTATTTCTGAATCCAATCTAAGTAGTTCTTATAAATTGATTATATTCATACTTTGTTCAGATTGAGCTTGTAAATTCTTCAGATTGATTCTATTAGTATTTTTTTTAGATTGAGTTTGTAAATTTTTCAGATTTATATTGTTCATATTTTGTTGTAGACAAATCTTCTTCAAATCTTGACCATATCTTCTTTTCAAATTGATCAATATCTCTACAATTACCCAAATGGAATCATACTCTCTTTGCATATTAGCCTCTACCTCCCAAGTTGCTTCCTTTGAAGATGATCCTCCCCAAACAACCTTCACTAGTGGAATAGCTTTGTTCCTTAATGCCTTGATTCTTTTATCAATAATTTGAACTAGCATTGGATTGTATGTGAGGTTGGGTTTAAGTTGGATTGTATGTGAGGTTGGGTTTCAGTTGGAATATATTTCTTTAATTGGAAGACATGAAAAACATCATGGAGACTGCACAACGATGGTGGCAAGGCTAGTATATAAGCAGAGGGACTTTCCTCTACATAATTTGGAAAGGTCCAACAAAGTGTGGACTAAGCTTTTTAACTTTTAGCACTCTTCCAATGCCAACAGTAGGGGTAACCCTTAAAATACATGGTCACCTTCCATAAACTCTAAGGGTCTCCTCTTATGGCCAACATAACTTTTTTGCCTACTTTGGGTTATCCTCAACTTGTCCTTGAGGATCTTAATTTTCTTAGTGTTTTCTTGGATAACCTCAGGTCCCATAATCCCCTTGTCCCTTACCTTTGACCAACATAGAAGATTTCTACATTTCCTTTCATATAATGCCTCATAAGGTGTTATGCAAATGCTAGCATGATAGTTGTTATTGTATGCAAATTCCACCAGAGGCAAGTATGCGTCTAACTTCCCCCATCCTCCAAAAAGCAAGCCATTAACATATCTTCTAAAATCTGGATGGTCCTTTCAATTTGGCAATCAAGGATGATAAGTAGTACTAAGGTGTAACACAGTCCCCAAAGACTTTTGGCAGGCTTTCCAAAATATAAAGGTAAATCGAGGTCCCTATTTGATATTATCTTGTAAGGTACCCCATGTAATCTTACTATCTCCTTTATAAATAATTTGGCTAGCTTACGGGTATTGTAGGTAGTTCTAACAATTAAGAAGTGGGATAACTTAGTCAATATGTCTACAATTACCCAAATGGAATCATACTCTAACTAGGTATGAGGTCCTCCCACTACAAAGTCCATGGAAATGGAATCTCATTTCCATTCAAGTATGTCCAGAGGCTACAGTAGACTTGTTGGGCTGTTATGTTCTATTTTTATCTTTTGACAAGTCAGGTTTTGGGAAACAAAGGTAGCCACATCATTCTTCATGCTCGGATACCAATAATTCTTCATAAGATCCTGATACATCTTGGTGGCTCCAGGGTGAATGATCAAGTTGCTCTTATAGGCTTACTTTAATATTTTCTTTAATTCCTAGTCCTTAGGTATACAAAGTATGTTCTGAAACAGAATGGTCCATTTGTTGTCTTTGAAAATTTCTCTTGATCATTCTTAGTCGGTAACTCTCCATCTAGTTCTTAGGACTGCCTAATTAGAATCCTAAGATCATTGGTTATTCCCAATTGGCTCATAAGAATTCCCCCTTGAAGAGGTGTCGTCCTTCGATTTAAATCTCTAAAGTTATCTAGTAATATCAGTTCCTAAATCATCAAATATGATATATGTAGTGACTTTCTTGTTGGAAGCAAATTGGTTTTACATTTAGAGTTTTGTTGTTAACAAAAGTATTTTATAAGAACAATATATTTGATTTCAAAGAATATGAAAGAAGATTCATGTTTTTCAAGAAAATCTAAAATAAGATATGATTCAAATTTATAATTGAAGAAAATCTTAAATAAGATTTCATTCAAAATTATAATTGATGAAAATCTAAAATAAGATTTGATTCAAATTTATAATTGAAGAAAATATTTGACCAACTTGAAAAGAAAATATGGTCAAGATTTAAAGAAGATTTGAAGAATATTTGAAGAAGATTTATAGAATATTTGATCAACATTTAATTGAAGATTTGAAGAATATTTGATCAACATTTAATTGAAGATTTGAAGAAAATTTGATCTACATTTAATGAAGATTTGAAAAAGATTTGAAGAATATTTGATTTGAAGAATTTACAAAGTCAATCTACACAAATTAGGAACATAATCATTCAGAAGGTTTTACAAAGTCAATCTACACAAAATAGGAACATAATCAATTTGAAGAATTTACAAACTCAATCTAAACAAGATACAATTCAAAATTAAATAAGGACTACATTGAAGCCCAAATTTTCACTATAAATAGACACTCAAGAGTGAAGAAGAAAAGCATCAAAAAACATAAAAGAGTAACTCAAGCTCAAAGTTCTCAATTCATCTTAGAGTTCAAAGAGAGAAACACTTGTTCAGGTTAGAAATATTTTATGAGTGTTCTTTTCTTAAAGTGTGAGAGTTATTATTATTATCGGCTTTGTAAAGAAGCAACTACTCAAGTTTCAATCTCTTGTATCCAACCCGATAGTGGTTTAGTTCTTTCTTCAATTTGGGGTTGTCAGGTTGTTAGGAGAAGACTTGGCTTGTAGGGTCAAGGTGGTTAGTTCCTCAAAAGTCTGGGGTTTTCAGGCTGTTTGAAAAGATTGGCTTGGAGGGTCAGGTGCTTTGTAATTCAAGGTATTTGAATTAGTGGATTAAAGGCTTCTGAATGAGGGGACTGGATGTAGTCAAGTTAATGGTAAACCACGATAAAGTTATGTGTCAAATCATTTATGCTTTCATTGTTTGCTGCTTCTGAATCCAATTGCTTTTACTCCAAGTAAGTCACCAAAACCAAACTAATTTTTTAATTATTTATAAATTATCATAAAGTTATCAACTTTGTGCAAACACAATTCAACCCCCCTTCTCGTGTTCGCACGTTCAATTGGCATCAGAGCTCGCTCTCAAGGCTGAGCACTTTACAGTGTTTGAGAAAAGATCCAAGGGTTCAATATGTCTGGATTCAATAAAGAAGCTGCTAGTGGGAATATCAACAGACCACCTCTGTTTGATGGAGAACGTTTTGAGTATTGGAAAGACAAGTTGAGAAGTTTCTATATTTCACGACTTGGTGGAAGATGGTTATATTTCTCCGAAGAATACTGATAGTATTGAAATTCCAAGAAAGGATATGAATGCTGATCAGAAGAAGATGTACAAGATGCATCATAAGTCCAAAACATTCATGATAAATGCAATCATCTTCAAGGAGTTTGATAAGTGCACAAACAAAGAGACAACAAACAGTATTTATGATAGTCTGATTCTGACCTATGAAGGAAGCAAGCAAGTTCAAGAAGCAAAGCCCAGCCTCCTAGTCAAAAAGTATGAGTTGTTCAAGATGGAAGAAGATGAATACATTGAAACAATGTTTTCCAGATTCCAGACCCTAGTCTCAAGATTAAAGGTACTTGAGAAGAGTTATACTACTGCAGATCATGTGAAGAACATTCTTAGGAGTCTGACAAGCAAGTGGAGACCTAAGATCACTGCCATTCAAAAAGCAAAGGATGTGAATACTCTTAAGCAGGAAGAATTAATCAGCTCTCTCAAATCACATGAACTTGAGCTTGTAGAGGATGAGCCCAAGAAGAAGCAACCAACCGTGGCTTTGAAATCCAAGCAGAAGAAAGTTCTGAAGGCAACATCAGAATCAGAGGGTGATGATTTAGATGATCATAATGAAAACTTAGAGGAAGAGGAACTGGCGTTTATACGCAGAAAAGTTCAGAAGATGTGGCATAAGAGAAAGAAGAAATTTCCCCAAAGATATTCCAAGCAATCCAACAAATGATAATAAATATGATAAGGAAAGCATAATTTGTTATGGATGCAATGAACCTTGAAAAATCAAGTCAGAATGTTTAAATATGGAGAAAGAAAAACACCAGAGGAAAGATTCCAGACCCAAGAAGAAGAGTATAATGGCTACATGGGATAATTTTGAGGAATCATCTGACGATGAACAAGAAGATTTGGGTATGATGGCTCATACCAACTGTACCTCTGGATCCAACACAGATTCTAACTCTAAAAGTGAATCAACAGATGAAGAAACTGAGGTATTTTCTGAATTTACTCGATCTGATTTAATTACTGCTATAAATGATTTTTTAAATATTAATCACAAATTGTCTTTAAAACTAAAAACACCTAGGAAAGAAAATATAAATCTAATTGAAAATGTTAATGTTTTAAAGAATGAAAGTACTGAATTTAAAATAGAAAGGCTAAATACCACCCGTGGTCCCTTAACTTAATTTCGGTTAACGATTTGGTCCTTTATCTTTTTTTTTCCCGATTTGGTCCTTTATGTTTTTAAATAATTTCAACGTTACCCTTTAAGTGGAGTTCTGTTAAGAAAAAGTTAAAAAATCCCTCATCTAGATCATTGCATATGTTCATCAAACCTCTAGGAACGATTGTCACTGATCAAAAGTGATTTATATGGAGTATAAATACCCATAGCTTCAGTTTTAACGAATCAATCTTACTATCAAACTTAGAACAAACTTTGAATATTTTTCTGAAATATTTCCAAAACATAAAGGATATTTTTTTCTAAACATGGAGGAGGGATTTTTTTAACGTTTTCTTAACGAAACCCCACTTAAAGGGTAACGTTGAAATTATTTAAAAACATAAAGGACCAAATCGGAAAGAAAAAAAAAAGATAAATGGCTAAATCGTTAACTGAAATTAAAAGTTAAGGGACCACGGGTGGTATTTAGCCAAATAGAAAATACAAATCTGAAAACTGATATTACTGAACTTAAAATAGAGAATGCAAATCTGAAAACTGATATTACTAAACTTAAGACAGATAATGCAACTCTGGAAACTGATATTATTGAACTTAAAACAAAAAATGCAAATCTGAAAACTGATATTGTTGAACATAAAGCTGAAAATCTAACTCAGAAAAGTAATTATAGTTCAACATCAATTGAAAATACCACATGTAACTCTGATAAGCATGGAAAAGTATTGCAAGATTTTATTGATAATGGTATGGAAAGAAGCAAGTATGCATCTATGATTTATGGGGTTAGTAGGAATGGTAAAAGAGGAATAGAATTTCAAGAAAAAGTGATTGAATCTAAGTTTATTCCCTCTAATGATTTATGTATTATTTGCTATAAGAAAGGTCATAATAAAATATCTTGTCCTATGCTAACCACATGGAAAGACAAGAAATCTTTAAGATCTAACAAACCAGAACCCAACCAAATTTGGGTACCAAAAGATAAAATTATTTATGTTGCAGATGTTCTAAGCAATCAAATTGAAACATCAGTCATGGTGCCTAGTTAGTGGATGCTTGCAATATATGAAGACAAAAAGGTCTATGTTCCAAGCTCTACCAAACAGAAGCCAACTGACTCTGTTGGAAAAAGGACTGGTCAACAATATATTTTTCAGAACCAGAAATATCAGAAATATTTGGGGTATCAAAACACTCAAAATTGGCTGTGAAATCACACATATCAATAGAACTGGAACAACCAGAAGAATCAGAATTACCATCAGAGAAACCCGATACGTCAGTAGAAACAGAAGTGGCAGATTAAAATTCAGAATCAGGAGACATCTTTGAACACTCCAATCAAATTCATGAAGACTACAAACCTGGATGGGAATTCAAATCCCTTCATCCAGACTCAATAATCAGAGAATATACAAACTCAGAATATGAAAACTAGAAAAGAAGAACTAAGAGGGTTTTCATAGTGAAACTGAAATTGTTAACATATAGGTGATATCTTTCTTTAAATTTTATTGTCTGATATTATGTTTACTGCGATAACAAGAAGCTTGATCATAAAAATCAAAGCTAGGTAAGTATTTTGCAGGTTCTCAAGATTTTAAGAGGAATGATGTTTGGGATCTAGTATCTAGACCAAAGAAGAACATTATTGGAACCAAGTGGGTTTTCAGAATCCAGTGAAGTGGTCAAAAACAAGGCAAAACTTGTCACACAAGACTACAGTCAGCAAAAGGGCGTTGATTACACTGAGATATTTGCTCTTGTCGCCAGGTTAGAAGCTATTAGTATCCTACTTTCTTTTGTTGAAAATAATAACATTACATTATTTCAAATGGATGTTAAAAGTGTTTTTCTAAATGGTTATATAAGTGAACAAAGTCTATGTTAAACAACCCTCATGTTTTGAAAGTTCTGAATTTCCAAATCATGTTTTTAAACTTAGGAAATCCTTGTATGGTCTAAAACAAGCACCTAGTGCATGGTATGATAGACTTAGTAACTTCTTGTTTAAAATAACTTTGAAAGAGGACAAGTTGAAAATACACTCTTTAGATGACATTCTTATTATTCAAATTTATGTTGATGACAATATTTTTGGATCTATTAATGGCACTCTTTGCCAAAAAATTTCTAAATTGATGCAGCTTGAATTTCAATTGAGTATGATCGGACAACTTATGTTCTTCTTAGGGATACAAATTCAGCAAAGTCAAAAAGTGTATGTGTATGTGCAAGATTTCAAGCTAACCCTAAGGAATCACATTTAACTATTGTTAAGAGAATCCTTTGATACCTAAAAGGCATTACCAACCTTACCTTGTTCTACAAGAAATCTCATAAGTACAAACTTAGTGGATACTGTGATTCTGATTATGCTGGAGATAAACTTGAGAGAAAGAGCACCAGTGGCAACTGCACAATTTTAGGTAACAACTTAATATCTTGGTCAAGTAAGAGACAAAACACCATTGCAATGTCAACAGCAGAGGTTGAGTACATTTCAGCAGCTGCCTGCAATTCTCAACTACTTTGGATGAAACATCAACTTGAAGACTACAACATCCTAAAATCCAACATTTTCATCTATTGCGATAACACTTCTGTCATTTGTCTAGCCAAAAATCCTATCTTACATTCTAGAGCTAAACACATAGAGATCAAACACCACTTCATTAGGGACTTTGTTCAAAAAGGGGGTACTAAACATTCAATTGGACTGACATATTCACCAAACCACTACCTGAGGTGTTCAAAAAGGGGGTACTAAACATTCAATTGGGCTGATATATTCACCAAACCACTACCTGAAGATTGGTTTAACTTCATCAATAAAAACCTAAACCTTACCTTCATCACTTCAAAGTAGTTTAGTTTTACACTAGTTATTATATTTTCTTATATTATGTTATATTTATTTCAATCAAGAAAGCAAGAAAAAAAAAGAAAAAAAAAAA
>JBBPBP010000003.1:19820185-19936104 GCA_037974735.1 Cicer chorassanicum
TATTCGTTAATATATTACTATAATGCTCATAATTTTTATACTATATTTTAATTCATGTGTTAGGATATTAACAAAATTACCGTTAAAAGAATTTAAAATAAGTATTTAGTTTATGTAATAACCAACAATTCAAAATAGTTTTTATTGTCTCTTTTCACCCGGTACAATCGTCCATATAAAAAAAACATGTTTCTAAGTATGGTTCATCAAAATACAATTTTTTCAATTAAATAATTTCAACACAATCTTGAAGTGGATCGTGAACATCTCCATTGGTGTCCCAAAAAATCTTGTCTCATCTTTTTTATTCCCTTTGTTTTTCATATTGTACATATACGCATGTATTCATGAAGTATCTCAAAAGTATCAAATTCATTATTTTTTTTAAAATAAAAATAATAATTCCAATACATTTAAGATATATATTTGCAAGTATCAATATAGAATACAGGTATGTCCCTAATTTTAGAGTATGTGAGCTTCATACATAGCTAACAAGGGCTCTTGCCCCACAAGAAAGTCTTTTAATTTTAAGTTTCTATAAAACATTTTAATTCTAGGTTCACTAAGACTCACTCACCCGTCACCCCATATCTACTCACACTTTTTCTTTTCGGAAAATCTACTGACACACTTTAAAATTACACTTTTTTATTTTAATCTTTTCACATTTCTACATATATAGATTCAATTTTAGAAATACAAACTAATAACACCTTAAGCCTATTGCATCCATTTTTCAAGTTCCTTAACCTATTGCTTAGTGTATTCATGGAGTAGCCTTGGTTACCTTTTTTTTATTGTAAAAAATGATATATTTAGTTATACCAAACATGTCTATCCACAAAAATAAGTAGAGATGTCACTTTGACCATACTCAATATGTTGTGGCGAAGTTAGAATAAAATTTATCGAGTAACTAAATATAAATATTTTTTAAAATTAACAACAACAAAAATTCACAAATATAAAAAATACTTAACTAATAAAAAATAAAATTCAAACATACTAATATAAAATGTAAATTAAAGTATCAATAAAAGAAGAAAAAGCTAACAAAAGTTATTTAAGAAAGTTGAACTAAGCAACAAACAAACAAAAAATACTATTGTTTTTAATTTTGATACAATCATAGGTTATGAGCCTTGTCTATTTGGGTTAATAATGAAATAATATTTTTGTTGTTCTTGTTATGTCTTTTTGGACCAATAAACTTGTGTTTGGGGCAACTAAATATTTATTATTTTAGATAGTTAAATATAAAAATATACGTGTTTGTTAAAGCAATTATATTTTTATGGGTAGAAAGAATGTGACCCTTTGCCCCCGCAGCGAGTACTCGCAAAAATATGTATGATGAGTAGGATAAAAATCCACGTTACAAGTATGGACACAGGCACGAATATTATAATTAAAATATGTATTATGTATGTATGTGTGTTTATATAATTATAATAAATAAATTTTTAAAGATGAAATTAATATAACCTTATTTTTAATAGAATAACTTTACACTATAATCTAATAATATTTTTTTTATCTTTTTGAAACATTAATGAAAACAAAAAAAAATCTAATTCTCAATATTCTCTCAAACGTTTTCTTGTGTGTTATGGTAAATTCTTTTCGTCGATTCTTTTTACCATGACAAAACATACTTACACATCGATTACACTTTCATATATTTTCCTGCAATAGAAATTGGAGATACAACATAAATAATTATACACTCACATAAACTAAAGCAGAAAAAGATGTAATATAATTAAATATATTAATGAAAAAATAATTAATATATAATTAAAAAATTTAAGGGAATCTTACAAAAAAAGAACCGGAAAAAAATTCAAGACGATCATATAATTCGAGGGAGGTATTATAAACAAAACTTTTTACATATATGCAATGGATATATGAAATTTAGACAACCATTTTTATTTTGGTTTTTGTTTTTGACTGAAAAATTTATACAACCTTCACAAAGAAAAAAAAAGTATCATCTACACAACCACAAAAGCATTGACCTAATATACTCCTTAAGAATAAATATAAGTAAAAATAGTGACTAAAAAGTTTATGTATCTGATCTTAAATTAAAATCTGATACATTAACTATTGAATTACCTATTTTACTTATATTCGATTAAAGAGAGGAAGTGTATTGATCTTTATGGTTTCTTGGCAGATCTAGCAGCTGCTTTGTACTTAACAGCATATCTATGAAACAAGGCAAGTCCATTACTAGTAACCTCAGCAACATTTTGTGCCTTAACTTTTATAGTAGCAGTCCTCTTACTCATCCTATAACCAGGAAACGATTGAACACAATAACTAGCATCTGTTAAAGCAGTACTCACCCATGTCTCAACGTTGCTTATATGCCACAACATTTTATCATCTATAATTTTACCTAAATTGTTCACCCTTCGTAGTTCTTTAATCGCTTGGCTAAGTTGGTCAACACTATCATTGATTTGTTTCACACAATCTTGTATAGTTAAGTACACATGACCACTAGGATTGTTGATTTCCTCCTCAAGTTGTTTAACCACTTTTAATAAGTAACCTCTTGTTTGAAGGGCTTTGGTTAAGCTAACTGAAAGGGCTATGTGGGCCAAGTGGTCAGGCCCATCTATGGTTGAATATTTGGCGAATGTAGATAATGAACGGATGCATAGATCTGGGTACCTTGTTTCTTGGCACGAGGATTCTATGTATGCTACTGTTTTGGTTCGGGTTTGGGTATGGGTTTGGGTTTGGGTTTGGGTTATTTGGGAATTATGCCCGGCTGGATCCATACGTGCAAGAGATGAAAAGATAGAGAGGAAAATGATAATGATTATGAGGTTTTGGGATACCATCTTCTTCTTGTGTGACATTTGAAGCCTGATTTGATCTGATTGTTGCAAATGTGAGAGTTTTTAAAGGCCAAGAGTTGATTTTTGGTTGTGAATAAAATGACATGGTGAATGGTTCTTATATAGAGAGTCTCATAGCGTAAGTATTTAGCAAACTTTTTATTTTTTATTTTTTAGTGTTTGATTTGATTTAGATTCACAAATAAATTTCTATTTTCTATATAATATAATGCGTAGAATCAATTGATGATTTTACATTATATTTTTTATTTTAATAGTTTTAAATTATATTGTTATGAATCAATTTGAATGAATGGTTTATTTAGTAAATTAAAGTACGTGCTCTGTTAGTGCGGCTAGGTTTCAATGAAGTACCAAATACATGTATAACAAAAAAAATATATAAAAACTTTAACTAAGATGGTCGGTCAGAAGATTAATTCCCATGAGCATTAACGTTACATGTGGACGAATTATTATTATAATAATTAGATGAAGATAATTATGAACTTCTATCAATTATAACTATAAATATGCTGCTACTTTAACAAAACTCAAAACAAAGAATAATCTCTAATGTTAGCAAAAAAAATATCCATTTTTAATGTTAAATTATATTAGAAAACTGCAAAATTAAAATTTATCATATATCATGAAACGTATATATATATATATATATATATATATATATAATTTTATATCATTTTATTAATAATCATTTAATTGAATTTCAATGTCAAATTCTAACTATTAAATATGTATAGAGTTTATCAATTACGTATTTAACATTACATGTGGACGAAATTTTTATTATAATTAGATAAAGATGATATTATGAACTTCTATAATTTAGTTTATAAAAATATTATTATTCCATATCTTTTACATTGAGTGCAGTGGCGAAGCTAGCCATAGTTTTATGGAGTTAATTATATAGGAAAAAAATTTGAGACATTAAATATACCCACTAATATGTAAATGATAAATATTAAATAAAGATAAAAAAAGTCAATTAAATAATAAATGTATCTTAAAAGTTATAATTCTTTTTTATAAATAAAATTAAAAAAATCTCTAAATATTTTCTTATAATTAGAACTAGAGGTAATGTTAAATGTTTGAGAGATGGAGAGAATTGCGAAGGTTTTTTGACTTTAAACTAGGTATCATTCTTTTATCTTAAATTTCTTTTATAGAAAAAAAAAAGTATACTTTGTTTAAGGAGGAGGCTCTATTTTAAAAAAAAAAACGGATATAATAGTATGAACTTAATTAGTGGCGCATGAAGTAATTAATGCTGGTCTACTTTTGGTAAAGCACATAGGTATTGACCAAATATTATAGTGTCTGTCTAAGCGTAATGAGGAAAAAAGAGGTTATTGGATACCTGGGAGGGAGACACATATTGAAGTTAGTATGAATGGAATGGGTTAATAAAAGATTTGTTATGAACTTGTTGGCTGATTCATGGTGCGACACGGAACTTATCCGGCGTTACTAACGGACCTTTGTTCCCCGGAAAAGTAGAAAGTTATCATAAAACACATGCATTAATAAATTTGAACAATGGGTTGGCAAATCATGATAACTCCAAAATCGAACTACTATTATGTGCATTAAAAGGGTTCGTAATTGTTTTTTTAATCGCAAGTGAGCCGGTTAGACTTAAAGAAACGACAACGATAGAGTTTGAATTGAAACATTAGAAAGATTAGATGACTAAATTTTTAAACTTTTAAAAAATAAATAAAAAGTATAATATTCTATAGAACTTAAAATTACAACATCATACACCACAATATTTATATTAATTAGTATATCTATTAACATATATCATGTCGGATCTAGACGAAATTTTATTTTTGAGATAATCATTATCTATTCATCCACACAAATATATTTTCATAAAGACATAAGGAGATGAGAAAAGTAGGTGACTTGTGGGTGGGAGAAGAGATGAGAGAAGTATGATTACTATGTTTAGAGATAATAGAGAGAAGATAAGAAATAATAGAGAGAAATGTTATGTGCGATTACGAGAGTAATTTTATAATTTGAGTATTCTAAACATAAAGTGAAAATATATAAACTGTCAATGCAATTTTTAAAAGTTCAATTATACATAAAAATAATCACGGCAAGAAAACATCTGTATAGCTACGAAAAATTACTCATAGATCCCATTCCGCGAGTAAATTGTGTGGTATCTACGGAAAAATCGTGTGTATATCTTATATAAAATAAATTAATTTTTTATAATTAATTTCCACAGTTATTCCGTAGATAAAATTAAAAATATCCGTGGACAAAGAAAAAAGATGCAACTCACCTTTATGTTGTGCGAAATTTCTTCGTATTGTTTTTACCACAACTTCTCTGTTAGTAAATGTATAATAATTTTTGGAACTTGAAATGTGAAATTTTTGGAATTGATGATGTTTCATCCTAGTTTTGTTTGTTAATCCATTTTGTTCAAAGTTTCTCTATTTTTTTCTAACTAATACTTTTGATGCTATTAGTAGTTAGAGGATTACTTTAGACCACCGATTAGTTTATTGTAGTTATTAGTGCTAGTGTCAATATTTTTTTCAATTTATGATGAAGTCACTTTGTATTCGTGTTCTTTGTCTTAACACTTAACATATGCTATATAAAGATTTGTCACAAAAATTTCCACTTACTTTGGATATGTATGGGTTAAGTGAATGTTTCATTGAATTATTATTGACCACAAAGCTTTTGCATTCAAATCTTTGCGAGAATTTAGTGTTTTGTGCTTCATCAGGACATGACGACTTTTTTATTTCATTCTAGTTGGTGCTATTTTGCTAATTGTCTGTTGGCTTACAAAAGCTAAATCTCTTTAGACAAGATGACATATTATTTGCTACAAAAGAATCAAAGAGCTAAACTTTTGAAGCATCATATAATTTGAAATCAAGCTCTTATACCACATGTGTGCTTTAGCTCTTATTTGTTTATTTATTGTTTTTTGAGATTGAATGTAACTTCCTCTTCAAACTGTGTGTTAGTTATGCATATGTATTTAAGAAAAAATAATAGAGACAAGGGATATGATGTATGAATTTTGATAAATACAAAAATGTTGATTCACTAATTATGTGGTAATAACTTTCAAACCCTTTTATAGTTGGCCTTTTTTATTATTATAATTTTAATTACAGAGTGGTGGAATATTGCAATATTCGAAAACATAAGTATGTAAGTCACTTTGTAACTGAGTGTGTTCCTTTTCTTAACTCATAACATATGATGTATGAAGATTTGTAACAAAAGAGTTTGACATTTGTTTTGGTTTAGCATGTTTACATATTTCCATCTTCAACAAAATATTTCTTGAGAGATCGTAGAAAAAGTTGATTCAAGTATAATGAGATTCACATTACGTTAATTGACTTTTAGTTCCTTAATACTTATATTACGTTAATTTTTTTTGTTTGGTGTTGTTAACATTCTACAAAGGCAACTTGGTATGTGTTAATAACCTAATATTTGAACATTTTAATTTCTTTTGACTATGTTGATATTTTGGTATTCTATTATTTCGTTGATCTGCTATATTTGATTGCTAGTATTATATTATTTTCTATACTTCAGAATCTAATGTGGCTCAATGATTGGCCTTATAGAAAAAATTTGCATTTTTAATTGATATTTTTAATGTCATGCTTAATTACTTTTTGAAATGATATTTTGCTTTGTTCTAGCCCCTATACAGCCATCTAATCTGATCATGCTACAAAAAAAAACTACTATAGCCCAAGTGATCTCCACGCGTCCCGCAGAAATCCTTCTAACACAGCAGTGGTCAGGTAAGTCTAACTTCGTACCCATCTCCAGAGTACTAACTGGTAGGACGATCCTGATTCTCATCTGAGGGCAAAGCCCAGATTTCCACAATAATTGTAAAGGTCACCAACCGAAATTAACAAATATCACATAACATTTAAATTTTAAATGCACAAAATAACCTTTCAACTTAGCATACATCTAGAAAGGATTTTCATATGCCAAACATGCATAATCAAAGTTGAAAAATGAAGTTTTTAACAACCTGCATTGTCGTATTCGAATACAACATCCTTCTATCCGAATACAACTGTGAAAATGACATAATTTCAGTTTCGAAATCATTCAACACTTACCACACAAAATCAATTAATCACACTCATCAATTACAGCACAATACAAACAACAACCGAGTATGTATATACAACCATCACAGTATATCAAACATGATTCGCATGCCAATCACCCTAATGCAATGCGTATATGCCAATGCACATGATTTCGGAATTCCAAATCAAAATCATCCTCGAAGGGCATAATTCATAATTGTACAGCCTCTCACAGACCAGTACTAATTATCAAGGTGCAATCTCTCACGGATCAGCACAATTTACCATCGTACGGCCTCTCACAGACCAGTACAATTTTCTATGCGTGCAATTGCTCACAGATCAGCCTAACTTACAAGAGTGCAATCTCTCACAGATCAGCACGACGCGAAAACCCTGCAAGGATAAGATGAATCAACTATTCACATGGCATCATCTCGTGCCCCATCACGATTACCACTATCACTATGGCCTATCGCGGTCACCATATACTATGAAATGCATGAGCATAGTCTAACTCTTTTCACCACAACCATTAAGTAAATACAGCTATTAAAAGATTCCTTTTTTTTAATACTCATTTAACACTAATGATTTTTCAAAACTTTTCACAGAGCATACTCAGACATATTAACTCATAATCCAACAAATTCACATCAAATTCAATCTACAAACCACATTAAATACAACAATCCAAATTCCACAAATCCACACCAAATCACTACAAATTACTCATTTTCAAAACTCGTCATATTTCAACCACAATACACCCATTAATTTCCATAATTGTAAACATGCATTTACACCAAATTGATTTCCTCAAATCACTCCTCAAACACATCAAAACAATTTCACATAAAACACCTTAAATTTATTTTCTGCAAATCCACACATCAAACACGACAAATTCAATCAATTCGAATTCCAAAATTTCACGCAAAATTTAATCGTGACTCATCCGTGTTCACAACTCCACATTTCAAACACATTAAATTCAACTTCCACAATTTCACCCATAAACACATTAAATTTATTTTCCTCCAATCTACACATAAAATACATCTAAAAATTCATAATATTAATTATGAACACATCAATCACACCAAACATGAATCACCACATCAACATTAATATCTCAGAGTTCTCCCCACCGCTAACTCGGTGCCAACAGCCTCGATTCCTTTTCGAGACTCAAGGAGCTAACTACATAAACATAAATATTTGTAACAATATGTTCACAACTAAAGTTTATCCAACCATAACAAAATTCTAAAATTATATCTTTTTCACACACCAAACTTTTACAACCAAATAATCTACATTATTTAGTTAAAATTAAATAAAACAAATATTGTCCAATTCACACGTACGCACACTCGACTATTAAAGCACCAAAATTTTGAGTTAATAAAGTACTCTAAACTTTTTCTTTTTAAAATTTCAACTTTAGTTCAAACTCATTTATTTTAAGATAACTCATTTCGTAACTCAAACACATCAAAATCAATTTATTTTTTTGTTAACTATTACTAACAAAATCGACCACATTAATCACATTAATTCAATCTCAGCAAATCACACACAATTCACATCAAACTACATCTCAACCGCGTCAATTTTAAATTCCGCTAATTCCCGCATAAACGAATTAAATTCATTTTCACCATTTTACACATCAAATACACCAAATTTCTTTTCCATAAAATCACATATAATGTCCTAAATGCAAACTAAAAGTTTGGAAGGAGCCCTTACCTTAACGATAGCTTAAACAACCGATTACGGTACCGCGATAAATTCTAGTAAAATATTTTGTTCGCACGCCGGTTCCAAAGTTAGCACACTAGCACCGCAGCGTGGAGGTGAGCAACTTTCCCTTCTGTCACTCCGCGACATGGAGCTTAGATCTAGGTGAAAATGGAGGTTTTATGTTTATGGGTTTTGAATTTATTTTGGTTTTGGTTTGAAAGCTGGAAAAAAAAAGGAAGAAATGAAAGCACTGCGTACTCGAGAAGCAAGAAGTCGTTTTCTGATTTCTTTTCTCTATCTGTCTATATAATATAACTATATACCTATATGTAATATACTATATATGTATATATATATACTAACATCTAACTAATATAATATATATACTATTACTTATACTACTTACTAACATATATATATATATATATATATACCAAATCAATAAATATCTAAATATTCTTACATACACCTCAACTATTTTGATAAAAATATCTATTCTCATTGCAACTCAATTGACAAGTAAAATTTTTAGCAATTAAAGATATTTTAACAAAATAGTCCGGTAATAAATTTTCCGCAACGTAATTAAATTATTCTCGCCAAATAATTTTAAACGGGTCTCATAAAAATATCATCAGCATTTAACATTCGAAATACCAATAAAATTGGCTAAAAAGTCTCAAAATTCAACATAAAAACACATCAAAAACAAAAAATACAAATTAAAACTACGGGTCTTACAGTTGCTTCTTCTTGGGCTCATTTAAACTACGGGTAAATACAAATGCAAGTTCAATTTCATGTGATTTGAGATAGCTGATTAATTCTTCCAGCTTAAGAGTATTCAGATTATTTGCTTCTTGAATGGTAGTGATCTTAAGTCTCCACTTGCTTGGCAGACTTCTTAGTATCTTCTTTACATGATCAGCAGTAGTATAACTCTTCTTAAGTATCTTTAATCTTGAGATTAGAGTCTGGAATCTGGAAAACATTGTTTCAATGTCTTCATCTACTTCCATCTTGAAAAACTCATAACTTTTTACTAGGAGGCTGGCTTTTGATTCTTGAACTTGCTTCCTTCCTTCATAGGTTAGAATCAAACTATCATAAATACTCTTTGTTGTCTCTTGTTGGTGCACTTATCAAACTTCTTGAAAGTGATTGCATTTATCATAAATGTTCTAGACTTATGATGCACCTTGTACATCTCTTTCCTTGGAATCTCAAAACCATCAGTATTCTTTGTAGTAGTATAACCATCTTCCATCAAGTCCCAAAGTTCAGTATCTTGTGAAATAAAGAAACTTCTCAGCCTGTCCTTCCAGTACTTAAAATGTTCTCCATCAAACAAATGTGGTCTGTTGAGGTTTCCTCCAACAGCTTCTACATTGAATCTAAACATGTTGAACTCGTGGATCTTTCCTCAAACAATGTAAAGTGATCAGCCTTGAGACTGAACTTTGATACCAATTGAAGGTGCAAACACGAGAAGGGGAATTGAATTTTTTTGACTAAGTTGATAACTTTTTCATTATTTGATTAAATTGGTTCAGACTTGATGATTTACTTGGAGTAGAAGCAATAACAAAACTAAGGAGTGCAGGAATAAAGTAACACAAGTCTTCTCCACATAATTTGACAACCCCATATTATTGAAGGAACACTAACACCACTATCGGCTTTGAATACAAAGGTTTGGAACTTGAGTAGTTGCTTCTAACAAGATGATTATAACAATGATTGTCACACTCTAAGAAAAGAACTTAGAAAATATTTCTCATTTGAACAAGTGTTTTTCTCTTTAACCCCTAAGATGAATTTGGAATTTTGAGCTTGAGTTCTTCTACTCTTTTATGACTTTTTGATGATCTTCTTCTTCAGCCTTAAATATCTATTTATAGATAAAATTAGGATTTCAATTTAGTCTTTGTTTAATTCTGAATTATATCCTCATTCCTAGCTTGGTCAACAATGATCTTATACAAAAATAATTATGAACAAGATGTTTTTCTATAATATGTTCTTTAGCCAATTCTTTATTTCTAAATCCAATTTGAGCAGTTCTTCTATATTGATTATGTTTTTATTTTGTTCAGATTGAGTTTGTAAATTTTTCAGATTGATAATGTTCGTATTTTGTTAAGATTGAGTTTGTAAATTCTTCAGATTCATACTATTTGTATTTTGTTAAAATTGCTTTAACAAATTCTTCAGATGAAACTTCTTTCCAATTGCTTGCTTTGATCTGGGAAGGAACACATTGTTGGACCAGTTCTTGAACTTTCACAAGTAGGAATATGACTAAATCCAATTCAGTATTTTGTTCTTTGTCAAAATTTGAATCATATCTTTGCAAATAATAAAAGTATGTTCTTGTGAGTCTTCTTGTAAACAATTCTTGATCATATCTTGTTGTAAATAATTCATATCTTTTTGTCGATAAATCTTTATCAAATCTTCGTGTAAATAATTTATATCTTCTTTTGATAAATCTTGATCAAATCTTCTTGTAAATAATTCATATCTTCTTGTAGATAAATTTTGATCAAATCTTCTTGTTAATAATTCGTATCTTCTTGTGGTATATTTTGATCAAATCTTCTTGTAAATAATTCATATCTTTTTGTGATAAATCTTGAACAAACTTGTAAAAAATTCATATCTTCTTTTGATAAGATGTTGATCATAACTTCTTCAAATCTTGACCATATCTTGTTTTCAACTTGGTCAAAGATTTTCTTTAATTATAAATATGAATCAAATCTTATTTAGATTATCTTAAAAAATATGAATCATTTTTCATATAAAAAATTTAGCAGCATCGATCTTTTAAATTCGGAATAATACATTTTAGAAATGTCATGGATTAATTATACCAATGGCATTTCGCGGGTAACGTTACCCACAAAAATGACATGAATAACATTATTCACAAAAGTACCACTTTATTTACTATAAGATATTAATATGTCTATATACTCATGCTATTTTTTTTTTTATCTTAGAAGAGATGGTAAGTTAGATCCCGAGTTCAAACCTGAGACAAGACGTCCAACCTAACAATATCAACATTTGTCAGTTGAACTAAGGCTTAAGGACATACTCATACTATTTATGTGGTTAATATCTCCCACGTAAATGTTACGAGTGACATTTATTTAATTTTTTGCAAGTAGGTGTATTATATGCATTCATAATACTTTAATAACTATAATAAGGAAACTATCCCCATTTTAAAAACATGTGATGATGATTTCTCACTTAATCTTTAATGTCTAACTAAAGAGATCAAACAATAAATATAAATGAAGAGATCAAAATAATATGTGACTTTGTTGCTTTTTCTTATTACCAAATGTTACTAAAACTAAAAGAAACATAATTAAAAATTAACCATTACTTTTTTCTTCCTCTTCTAATTTTCATCACTCACAATCCTAGAAGGATACACAATTGATAAGTATAATACTACCTCAATCCTTAAATATATAACCATTTTGAGATTTTTCTGTCATTTTGTATAAGACTTCTTTAAATTTTTCCATTGCATTAGTTATTTATTTACTTATCTATCCCTCATTATGTTACATTTTTTTCTGCAATATATAATAAATACTATAATAAAAACAAAAATAAATTTTCTCTCTTCAAAGGTAAACTAGTAAAATAACTTAAATCACCAACAAATTTAATACTACAATCAACTTTCTTAATTTCCATAATTTTGTCAAGGAGTCTTATATATAGAGACAAATGTAGTAACAGATACCTATTGGAATCATGGTACTTTGGGATGAACTTCACTTTGAATCCAACTTTGGTTTCTACTTTGATCCTAATTACTAGATTCTTTTATTGAACTATTTCCGAATTCTCTTTATTATTCTTGCCCTAATTCCTTAGTGACATAACATTTAATTTCAAAGTAGCCCCTAATTCGTTAGTAGATTTAAAATTAGAATTAAACTTCACAGTACAAGAACTCTCTTATTAAACTATTGGCTCTGCAAATAATTCAATTAGTTTCATGACCTACATCTATCCCTTCAAAGTATAAGAGTATGTAATTAATTCATATCACTTCTTTTTTATACTTTGGTTATGTGGTGAAAAAGTTTAGCGGGGGAAATGTTTCCTTCATTGATATCTACACATGACCTACCACAATAAGCCATTCATTATTTCCCATATCATTCAAATCTATACATTTGCCTCCTTAACTTTCAAGCATTTATAATAATAACTTAATAAGGAAGACCAAGTTACTATTTTATATTAAACAAAACAGTTCATTTACTAGGAAGCTTCCAATTCCATTCTTTAATTAGTTTACTATTTTAATCATACTAAACCCTTATCATTGTTATCCACATTAAAACATAAACAACTTGCTTCTCTACTCTTATTTATTATTTCCACAACAACAGTTAGTTTTTGACAAACCGTAACCTTACTTTAAGATAATTAAGTTACAAGTGAGTAATGTACAATATATTACTTTCACCTCCAGAGAAAAAGAAGAAGCATTTAAGTGAAATCGCAGCAACGGTATTAGTCCATACAACAACACAATACTAAGAAATCATCCTTAAAACCATAGTTTTAAATTTCGGTATAAAACTGCAAGGATAAAGATATTTAAGGTTCTTACAACATCATCACGACTGCAATTATGGTTGCTCGCTTAGGCTGTATTATACAATTTTTCACAATATAAAAATTGCAATGCAACCACAAATACAACTGCACCACAATTTAAAATCATACTTAAAATCAATAGTTTTTACATGAATGAAGAATAATCACCAAACACCAGAATTAAAGCAAAAGAAAAGCTAGAATACCTGAAAATAGACACAACCCATTACCACAAATACAAATAGGTTCATTGTCATCATAATCAATCCCACACTTTTTGTAACGCCTAGTTACGTGGGTATAAAAATAACGGAAAAATTTTCATATTTATTAGAGAGAAAAGGTACTATAATAAATAAAGAAGTTCTCAAAAGAAATAATATTGTAAAATCCTTAAAATAAAACCTTACCGCTGAAAATTCCTTAATAATCAAAATATTCAAATCTGGACATTTAATAACTAATCCCGAAATAAACTATAATGTAGACACTATGTCTACTAACTCTTGATCTACTAACCTAATCTAAGGAAATTACTCTTCTCAAACGAAGTATGACTTCTCAACTCTCGACGTCCCCGACGGTCTTAGTCTCTGAAAACAACACTTTAATGAGATACTAAATCCCAGTGAATAATACACACATTTTTAAAGCAAGTATTGTTCTCAGCCGGCGCGGTAACCGGGAAAATCGATCATGGCACCGCTTTCTTCCAAAAATATTCTTTAGAAATATATATGATATAACTAAGACTTTCTATAATAACAATTACTTCCAATAATTAATAAAAACTCATCAACTAAATTAACAATAATTCACATCTATAACAATCGAATAAATCCAATATACACATTTATTATGCAGAAAATAAATCAATCAATTCAAAGATGTCTCATCGTTATATGGAGATATACTACTTCCGTGAAGTGAGTATTATCCGTGAAGTGAGTATTATCTGATCATGTGGAGCACCAGCTCATCTAGCGTGAAGTACAAGACCCATCCGTGTGGAGTTTAAACCTCATCTTTTTGTGAAGTTTAAAACTCATCTATATGTGGGGTGCAAGACCCATCCATGTGGAGTTTAAACCTCATCTCTTTGTGAAGTTTAAACCTCATCTCTTTGTGAAGTTTAAAATCTATATGTGGGGTACAAGACCCATCCATGTGGAGTTTAAACCTCATCTCTTTGTGAAGTTTAAAACTCATCTATATGGGGTACAAAGACCCATCATGTGGAGTTTAAACCTCATCTCTTTGTGAAGTTTAAAACTCATCTATATGGGGTACAAAGACCCATCCGTGTGGAGTTTAAACCTCATCTCTTTGTGAGGTTTAAAACTCGTCTATATGGGGTACAAAGACCCATCCGTGTGGAGTTTAAACCTCATCTTTTGTGAAGTTTAAAACTCATCAATATGTGGGGTACAAGACCCAATCTCCAGCACACACAATCAAATTCATATTTTTAACAATCATATTCATAAAATCATATTTATAATATAATATTCCATTTGAATATAATAACAACCATCATTCAGGAAAATATAATAAAACAATCTTTTAAAGAATATTATTTACAATATTGATATTTCATTTGATTATATAATAACAACAATTGTGACACCCTAAACCCCAAGATAACACCAAATTATCTAAAATCCTATTTAATTAATAAAATAGTTTATTATAAAATTTGGAGTGTTACAAGATTCATTCAAGAAATTATAATTAAAATGATCTATTAAAGAATATATATATATATATATATATATATAATATGATATTTTATTTGAATATATAATAATCACAATCATTCAAGAAAATATTATTAAACAATCTTAAAAAAAAATATATATTCAAACAATCATAAAAACGGTAATTCAACAAACAATAGTAAATAAATCAATTCATGATCTATTATTATAGTTCATAAAATCCCAATTTTAATAGAGTTAGATGTTCAACAAAATATAATTTTATAAAAAGTACCATTCAAAATATCTAACTCTTTTTTTATCCCAAATTCCCAAAATATATGTTAATCATTATTAACCCATATTGCAACCCCAACCGTCCGTTTGCTCCTCTTTATTTTGGCATAGTTTTCCTCCTCTTTATTTTGCCATAGTTTATCTTTTTAATTTAGTATTTTTCTTCTTTCTATCTATTTATATTTGACTAGGTAATTTGACTATGTATCCTATATTTGCTCCACTAAACTCTTGGTTTTTACAAGTACATATTGAATTCATTTATGATGGACTTTTTGTTTGATTTTGGTTAACTCCTTAATAATAGATAATTATATAACAAAAGGTTGTTATAATAGCTTTGTTTGTTATTATCCTTTCACAAAAACCTTTAACAAACAAAACAAACTTCCTATTATTATTTATAAGTGTTTAACAAACAAAACAACTTATTAATATTACTTTATTTTAAACAAATTGGTTATTGAAAACAATCACAGTATTAGTATTATTATTAATAATAATAATAATAATAATAATAATAATAATAATAATAGTAATAATATAATCATAATAATCTATAATAATTAAAAGTAGTATTAATAATAATAATAATAATAATAGTAATAATACAATCATAATAATCTATAAATTAAAATATTTCAAATTTTGAAATTTTAATTATTTTTAGTCGCTTTAGGATGTTACACTTTTGACCACCAGAACCAATACCCTCAAAACAATCATTCTCAAAAGGGTTACTATAACTCACATTAAACCCTTTCATCAATACCTCCCTAAGCAAAGACCGGTTTCCTACAAACCTATTAGCCTGCTCTACAAGAATTGGCACCCCAATGCCAACATCACATTGAACAAATCTAATAATTGGGTCCAAAGGAAAAGGACCAATCAAAGAATATGAATCATTCTTATCCCCATAACTCTCACAGTAAAACAAATTCTCTGGCGTTTTGATGAATTCTGAAGTGGGTTTGCACCCATAAAACAAAGTAAGGTTACGATTTCCGAACCATCATTCGTAATCTGGTAGACTACTATGAGAATATATACATGTAACTAAAGAATTTAGCCATGTGCTTTATAGGAGTAACTTTCTGTTAGTTTGTTATGACAGCTGTCGATTTTCTATTATGTAAAATCAATCAAATGATTGTTACGAAAATCATTTGAGGTAGGAATGCATAAAGAAGAATCTGAATCGAAACAAACAACTCCACAAAGCTCATCCAAGTTCAACTTGTGCACCATACAATTATGTCAATGAAAGTTAGGTGTCTGCTTTCCCAAAACAACCTATGTATACACACACAAATCTAAAATAATTTGAATAAGTGTTGGCAACCATGAAAGTAAAAATAAAATTTGTGATCTATGTAAATTTAATATTCTTTGAAGGGTCAGGCTCAGGCTTAGTGGTTTAGCCTAGACAGTCATACAGTTAGAGCAACAACCTTTTCTGTCAATGTACATAAAGCAAGCCCAAAACCTCACATTCACATCCATAAGGTGCAACGATACCAATTAAAAGGATTCAAGCAAGAAAATCCATGTATCTTTAATATCATAGGCCTTGACCTTTTCCACAAAAATAAAAGGCTTTGACCATGCTACTCAAATTTGCGATATGATTCAAAAGAAAACACAGTACTAATAAGTGAGATTCTAAATTTAAAAAAGACAAACCAACTTCTTATGCTAATCTTCCAAAGCAGCTGCAAATCTCCGATGCTTTAAACAAAACACAACAAAAACACATCACTATCAACTAAAATTACACTGTTTAATGCATATAAACTAAGATATACTCTCAAATTATCAATTACCTGTATAAATCCTTCTCTAATCATATTTTCCATAGCCCTGCCACCAACCCCAGTGGCATGCAAAACCAAACTCTCATAACCTTCTCGATGCAACCTATCTCTAACAGTATCAACACAAGGAGTAGTAACCCCAAACATAGTTATACCAACATCTGTCGATTGTTACGAAAATCAATCAAATGATTCAACCAATTCAAATTGGTAATAGAGGAAAAACGATTTTCTCTTACTCGTGAATCACTGAATCATGAATCGTGAGAGAAATCCGATTGAATGAAAATGATTGAGTAGGGTATTGAAGAGGAAATTGAAGGAATCGATTGAATAAGGAATGGAAAGAAAGAGGACGATTTCTATGTTGTTAGAGGGAAATGGAAAGAAATTCGAAAAGAAAAAGTTCTGAGATGGAAATGGGAAAGAAAGGGAAATTTGGGTGAATATTTGAGTTTATTTTGAAGTTAATATGATTTATTCATATTAAATCAGAACTAAGGCATCATTAAAAATTGAGCGAAATTTGTAGTTTAATTAATATGTTTATTTTGTGTATAACTATTACTAAATTTACTATTACGTATAAATGTATTTAATGTTAATTTATTATATATATATATATATATATATAATTATATATATTAATAATGCTATTTGAATATAAAATTTAATCTAAAATAAAATACAAAATAATATTTTATCAAATATAAAGGAGTAATGTTTTTTTTTTATAAAATGTTAAAATATTATATTTGTGTTCATTTTCTATTAAATTTTGTGTTTCAATACTATTATTCTATTTTGTTTTTGGTTCTTAACTTTTTATATGTATTTAATATTAATATTTTATATTTTAAGATAAATTAGTAATATTAATAATGACAAATTTAGAAAATAATCATATATATATATATATATGAAACAAATTGTTTCATTAAAATAAAAGAAATATAAATAATAATAAATAAATAAAACATCACCCGAGTCACTTTAGTTTTTTTCTATCTCACTCCCTTCATTCCTTTCCTCCCTCTCCGTTACAACCCCACCCCTATTTTCATTTTTTTTTCTCTTTTCTTTTCCACTTCTTCTTCTTATCACTTAAGGTCACAAACTAGTCTCCTTAAATAATAAAATCATAGGAAGGGTATACATTCCCTAAGCAAGCTTTCTCATATTTTCACAAGTTCGTGGGTATAATTTTAGGGTTAGGGTTTGTGCTCTAAGGAAGGAGAAAGGTACTCATTCTTTGAAAGTTGTTTATCGAGACTCTTTGAAGTAAATACACAACTCTAATGTTAACAATGAATCTCTAGAAATATGTAGTTTGGTTTAAAAATCTTATTTTTGTGCTTATAGTAGATTTAAAGAATTTTTATGGTTTCCTAGAATAACTTTAGAATAATTTTTCTAAAGTCTTGAGAAATTTTTGATACTTAGATTTGTTAACTGAGATCCTGTTTGTTACTTTGAGAGTTGTTGGAGTACTAACTTAGGCGATTCTCCATAGTTGTGAGTAGACGACGATCATTGTCATATTTTTTATTATGCTATAATTATTATTTTACTCGTTTGCTATGTTTAAGTATTTATTTAAAAAAATGGGGAACACAACCTTTTGATTTTTCTTGATTTCATCCTTTATTTATTTTCATGATCCTTGTTATATAATATGCTAGTAGTTTGATTATTTATGAGTTATAAAGTATTTTAATATTGAATTGTTTTACAATTGAATATGTTTTCCATGAGTTACGATAAAATGAGAAATGACTTTTAAGTACGTGTTTTGGAAATCGTTGTTATAATTATGAAATCGTTAACGGTAGTAGGTGCACTTGGTTACATCGTTTTGATTAGGGAGAGTTACCCGTTAGATAGAAGCTCCCTGAGTGATGCGTGAAGATGCGTTGCGGAATTGAGAGGAAAGGGTTATCCGTTAGATGGAGCCACCTCTAAGAGAAATGTCACCGTTAGGAAGAAAGGGCTATCAATGAGATGAAGTCGTCTCTTGGATGTTAAGAATTTATATTTTTACTTGTTTGATTTTCTATGATAATTTTTAAGGTTGTTAATTTTGATTTCACTTTGGATTTTAAATATTTATACTTGAACGACTAAATTTTAAGTTTAATGATATTATCATGTGTATACTTTATTTTAGAATTATTTATATTTAAGGTAATATTGTTTAAAATAATTGCCACAAGATTGTAAAACAATTATTCGTACCTTTTTTGTGTTTTCCTTCTAGTTGGTGGTGGTTGTTGTCTTCTCACTAAGTCTCTGTGACTTACCCTTTCATGTTTTTTTTTTCCTCAAATTCACAGACAGCTGAGTAGCAAGCTGTTAGTAGATTCAAGTTTCAATCGTTTTTTTTGTAGGCCTATTTGATTGAGGGCCATTTGTAAAGTTTGTTGAGTCATGAAGTATTTTATAGCTATTTTGAGTCTAGAAAGTCCTTTTGAAAAATGTATTAAATATTTAGATTATGCTCTTTGAAATATGACTGAGTTAAAAGTGTAAACAGAAATTTTATAAATTTTAGAAACGTTAAAGTTATAGAGGATATTCTATTGAAATTTCGAAAAAAATTATATATATATTTTTGAGATGGTTATCGAGAACTATTTAATTGCTTAATACCTAATGCGTAGGTCACGTTATTTAGTTTTTGGGTATATATGTATATTAAATAACTTATTATGGGGCTATATTTAGTGACAAATGAATTTTTCTATAATTAGAGAGAGATAATTATGTTGTGTTACCTATCTAGAAACCAATCAAAATGATCCAAATCACAAGAGACTCGATTATTACAGTACACTTAACCACACGAGATCCTCACCCTCCTCTCCAAGCACTTGTGTGAAGAAGAAGGTACACGTGAAAACCAGACCAAACGAAGTATCAGTAAAAGTTTCAACCGCAATAACTGAATCAAATAGAAGATCCGAATGACGGATCCGGATCTTCAGGAATCGGGTTGGGAGGAACTGCGAAAGGAAGCGAGGAAGGTCGAGGGTGACATTGAAGTCAAGTTGTCTTCTTACGCTAAGCTCGGTGCTAGGTTCACGCATGGAGGTTCTTATTCTCTTTTAACGATTCTTTTAGTTTCGTTCAATTTGCATAAAAATTCGTGGGTTTGTGTTAATTTACTTGTCGATTGGAGGAACTTCATTTAGAAATGGAATCGGGGAGTGTTTTGATTTGTGAATTTTAGCTATCAATTCGATTCAGTTATGAAATTGGCGAAAAATGATATTTTTTATTTTTTACTTTTTATTTTTTATTTTTTTTTTTGTTTTTATCACATTTCTTTGGCATGTCTGTTTTGTTACTTTGTTTGCTTGATTTTTTTGAGTGATACTTAGAATGAGACCCTGTTTGGCTTAACAGTTTATTTAACAGCTCATAGCATAGTCACTATATAAGCTATTTTTATAACACAATGTAATAAGAAGTCAAACAGTTTTTACATGAGCTATTAGCTGTTTGATAAGCTATCCTAGTTAGCTTATGAAAATTAGCTGAAAACAGCTTATGAACATGTCATTAGTGGTTATCATAAACTCTCCCAAATAGTCTCATAAGTGCTTATGCCAGTAGACAAGCTCAAATAAATCAATCCAAATATGTCCTTACTTTTAGTCTTTTCCTGTTGAGATTATATTAATTGCGAGCTATTGTTCTTGTCAGTTTAATTTTTTGGGGAAATCTATGATCAGTTTTTGTTGTTGACATGCTTAATCAAACAGACAATTAAGTTCTAGTACTATAATGATGATAATAAAATTTTTCCTATTTGGATTATGTTTCATTCATTTATCTCCTCAAAATGTTTATCATTCACCAATGAGGGTTGAAGTATCCAAATTCGTTATGAGGGATAACATACTAATATTTACAAAATAAGTTCATATTGAATTAGATTATTTTGGGCTCAGAACAGACCATCAAAATAATATTGAGAGCATAGTTTTCAATTGTGGCATTGTTGCAAGTCCTCCCATAGATGTGTAGAACATTGCTTTTCATTTAACGTAGCTTCCATCATGGCCTGGAATTGTGGCAGATCATCACTGCTACTCAATCCAGGTGACTGATATAGTGCCCACTTAGCTCCTCTTTATTTTGTGTCCTTTTGACGAAAACCAACAACTTTACCTCTATTTCAAACTTTTGCAGAAAATTGCCTTCACTTCCAGCAAACCACTTGTCCATAATAGGAACAAAACAGAGTATGAAAACTAAAAATGGTATTGAACTTGTATTTCTGGTAAAAGTCAAAGGATGTATCCTCTTTACCGTTGTGAATGAAACAGTAAATGACTAATTGTTGGAGAAGAGTCCCATTGCAGAATGGAAAAATAAAAAAGAAAGAAAGAAAAATGGTGCTCTCAAGAATGAGACCCCCTACTAAAATGAGAATCACTCATCATGGCTTAATCCCTTCAATTCCCCACTTCTGTTTCTTTCATCATCTTCCTTTTTATTTTGTTCATTTCATTCTTATGTGTACTCCTTTTCTTATTTCTTATTTTCCCTTGTGCTCGTTGACTTTTTTCGTTATTCACTAGTTTATTAAGCTTGAAATTGATGGTGATTGTGGTCCTTGACTTTTGTTATTCACTAGTTAATTCTGCTTGGGATTGATGGTGATTATTTTTCTTTACTTTTGTTGTTATTGTTTAATTTTTTTGGGACTGTTTGCCCCATGTCACTATCTAGGATGGACAACTATGGTTTACTTGTATTATGGGTAAAATGCTATTTTATTTCGAAAATAAGTTATATTAAGCATGTACATTAATCTCAAAGCATTGTATAATTAAATGCTATTAGTATCCAGTTTTCCACATTTGTGATAATGTTCGCTTTCTGATCAGGCTATGTAGATAGTGGGTCACCTCCTCTTGGGTCCAGTAGGTCATGGAAGTCTATGGAAATGGAAATCCAATCCTTGCTTGAGAAACTATTGGACATAAATGATTCATTGAGCAGATGTGCTGCATCTGCTGCACAAACTACTTCTACAGCTCAAAAGTTGGCTAGGCATAGAGACATTCTTCATGACTTTACTCAGGTATGTCTTATGTCAAATTTCTATTTTGTATAATGTCGGGTTAGAAAATTCAAAAAATAATGAATTTCTGGTCATAAAAGAGAGGAAAGGGTAGTTAGAAAATCATTCAGAATTGGTTAGGAGAGTTTTCTCTCTGGTTTGGAGCTTAGCTCTGGATTAGGAGTTCTTGAACTCTAGTTTATCTTCTGCATTTTACTGTTATCCACCACTGTAAGTGTTTCAAGCTCAACATTTTCAGTTCAATAATATTCAGTTTCTTGCCTTAAAATTGTGAGTTCTATCAAATGCCATTATGTATTCTTTATTTAGTATGCCTTCCTTCAGAGCAAACCGGCATTGTAGCTATTGTCCTAATTAACAAACCAACATAGCCACCTTGATGTACGACAGTCCCAGAGTATTTCTCATGAGGTGGAATACAACTCCAACTTAAATATTAAATAAATAGTCTTTGAATAAAAATGGTCAATATGGTATAATATCTGAAGCGACTCAAATGTCTGCAGTGAAGGTTACTTAAAGAACCTAAAAAGCCAAACATTCTACTAAGCTATTCAATTCTTAGCTGAAATAAGGTAATTCAAAACAAAGCAATAACATATAAAAAAGATTGTGAATTATAGAGGAAATGATCTTTTCATTTCTTGAATCAGAATGGTTACAATTCTGGTTTTAAATACAACATTCCCTAGTCTAATAAATAAATCAGAATTAAATAGGAGGGATTTACTGTACAAGGTCCCTTGATATTCACTACAGCTGTCCTATTTAATATAATAATAAATTAATTACAGAATAATCAGTCAATAAATAACTTATTCTCAGCCACAATTTGGAATCCAACAAAGATATATAAACAAACCCTGATTACAAATTTAAAAACCCTAAATAAAGAGTGAAACTAAATTGCTTAATCAATTTTATCTCACAATCATCAAAGTCATCCTTGTCATGCAAAGCTCTTAACTCAATGCTACCTGTCAGCCTTTCTCATCATCTATTATTGTCTTTCTTTCCTCTTTCCCTACAAGCTTTAAGTTAACTTTGTTTATCCAAGGTTTGGGATTTGGTTATTGTTAATAGCACATAGAGGGAATTAGGTTATTTCTAACTATGGAAAATCCGTAGGTTTAGTTAATAGTATGTGTGTAAGTTGCTAGTTTGTTCCCTAAACCCTGAAAGCTAGTTAATATTATGTATTCAAAGTTTGTTTACATTGATGTGGTGATAACTATTAGAGGGATTGTTTGAATATTGCTGACAGCCATTGATGATTATTGAAATTAAACAACAAAATTGTTTGTGCCTGATTTCTTTGATTGGGATATGGAGTCATTATTAATACTGTTGGATTATATAATGTAATTGGGATTCTTGATATCATTTGAGACCATATAGTACTACCTTCATTTGCTTATTTCCATCTTTATTAGTTTAATATTCTTCAAGTTTAGCAAGCTTTTAAGTGACCAGGTTAGAATTTTCTTCTGCCTTTTTAAGAATTTAGATTGTTATGGCATCGTTTGATCCATGTAGCCAACCCTACTTTGTGGAATCCAAATTATGCCTAAAAAATGTCAATTTATTAGTCAATAGCTTGGTATCTTATTTGCTCAGTAATACCTATATTCTTGAGAAAGTTTCTTTAACAGCATCAACTGTAATGTTTAGTTCCATGAATCAAAGCTATTGAGACCCTTTTATTCTCCATATTTGGTCCATCTGGTATTTCTGTCACAAAATTCAATACTCTGCAGGAAGAGTTTCTGTTGGTGACCCTATAATTATGTATTTATTGAGTACATCCAAATGTAGATAAGGATGTTATCTTATTATTCTTGTTATGTTTACCATAAGATTGTAATTTAGATATGCAGATGTAGTGGTAATAGTGTTTATCCTGCCATTTTGATCTAGTATTTGTGTTCTGGCTCTACCTAATTTTATGCTTAATGTAGAAGAAGGCTTCTGCAACAAGTGCAAATTTTTTATACAGAATGTTAATTTTGTGAACTGAATATTGCTTCTCTGGATTTATTCTGCTTGAATAAATTAACTTTTAACATCTTCTCGGGATAAATTTAATACTATTCAGGAATTTAGGCGTATCAAGGGGAACATAAATTCAATGTGGGAACATGCAGAGCTTTTGAGTTCAGTCAGGGATGATATTAGTGATTATAAGGTGAACCATTTGCACGATTTGAATTAAATTGTTCAGTTGTTTTATGAGAGCTGTATCAGATATACCTTGTTCTAGCAGACTTCTGGAGGTTCCATGTCACCAAGGATGCAGTTACTACGTGAGAGAGGTGCCATCCATGGAAGTATATCTCATGTGCGTCTATATTCCTTTCTTAAATTTAATAATATTCTAATTAAATTCTCAACTGATGAAAGTTTCCTTTTCTATTGGAAAGTTGTTTTAATTTGGTGTGGTTTATCAACTCTATTCTATAAAGAATAGATTTCATTTCCTGAAGCCAAAGGCGAGATTAATGATAGTTATATTTGTTTTAGCATGCTAATTTTGATTTGTATCCATTCCAATATAATTTGATTCAAATTGAGTCAACAAATCTGGTAATTACTTTATAGGTGATAAGATAACGTGATAAGTATCCAAGCACTTAGGAAACCGACCCACAAAAGTTAGCTATTAAGGGGGAAGAACCAAACCAATAGCCACTTAAATATTCCAGCAAGCATCACATACTACTTGATGTGGGGCTTGAGCATGCTATAATACCCAAGTCCCTATCATAGCACTGCCCCTTAGAGCTGACGTCTCAACTTCTGCACTCTAAGACGCATTAGGTAGTCCATTTTGACACCCTGACAACCAAGCTCTAATCCAATGTGATAAGTATCGAAGCACTTGGAGACCTCTTAAAAGCTAGAGATTAAAGGGGAAGAACCAAGCCACTTCAATACTCCATTGAGTATTTCATACTACTCGATGTAGGACTTGAGCACCCCATAATACTCTAAGTATCTATCATATTGCTTGGTGATAATAGAGTTGTCAAGTCAACAAATACCCTTGGGGAGGGGGTTAATAAATTCTTTTAATATCTAAGGTTTTCTCAAGTTAAATCAAGTAATTAGTTCCTAATGGCGTCACATTTTGTTCCATCTATGGTTGATCATTGTTCTATTATCTACTACACTAGCACAAGTGTGTGCTTCTTAGCCGAAGGTAGAAGAAACAAATAGAGAACAGATAAACATGTCAGAACATTAAACACCCCAATCAGTTGGCATATTAGAGTAAATGCGTATGTACAGAAGAGATACCAGGCTCTGTAACAGAATCTGTTGACTGTGTTACAATTAGTTACAAACTGTTCTTAAGCTTGTTGTAAATTATTCAACTGTATAAATAGAACAACTCTAGTTCGTCATACACAAAGCAGGCCCGTCAAAGTGGCGGTATCCTTGCAATTTGCAAAGAATTTGATGCCCAAATTAGGCCTTGTTAGTGGAAAGGGTGCAAGTGATCTGATGACTTAATACTAGGAAGTATGAAAGGGAGATAACCGAGTTAATTATGTGCTTATGGATGCATGGAGTTTGCTAAAAAATGAGGGATTCAATAACAATAATGTTTATTCCATGTATGATTTTTAAATGACCACAAAATAAAGGATAAACACTTGACAATCATTTTGACAATTTTACTCAATAAACCTTGGGACAACTTTTTGTCTATGCATGCACAACACCATCTAAAAGTCAAAGTAACCAACTTCTCCGTTGTTTTTGTCCTCTCTCTTAAAATTGTTTGCGTTATGCTTCAAATTGCAGAATAGTGACATATCTAAAATTTGTATTGCGAATGAGTTTCGCATACTCACTTGTTTTGCATGTTTAACTTGCAATGTGCATCACACACATCCTACATATCTTTTTCCTTTTCTTGTAAAACATTGATCACGGCAATGAATCACATATCACTTCGTTGTATTAAAGACAAATAGTTGCATGAGTTTATCATTCAAACCTCAAGTAGTGTCTGATAGAGACCAAAGGAGCGCTGATAAGGAAAACGGGATATTATGTGATACAGAATGTCGTAAGGGTATATGGTAAATGAAGAGTGGGGTAAGCTGCTTAGTTGGCAAGTTTGTTATGCCTTATTAGTAAGGTGAGTGAATTGTGAGGGGTATGCAAGAACATTGGAGTAAACTATTATGCTTAGACAGAGAGAGAGTTTTCTCCTTCTCTGAGGAGCTTGACTCTGGGGTAGATTGGGTTACAGTTTTTTCGTCTCTGGCATTAGGGCCTCCACGTCCAAAAACGTCGTTGTCAGAGGAGATGATGGAAGAATCGACATTGGTACAAGTTTCTTGAGATACAACTTTGATATTGATAGAGGGAGATATGACTTTGATGAAGAAAGAACAACCACCATCGGTCCGCTTCCAAAGCCACCTGATCGACGGGGCTTGTTTTTGTGGCTGTGTGGGGATGATCTTGGGGACACCATCACAGCTGATCCAAGCACCACTGGAGTTTCTGGCGCCGCCATAACCATGCGGGGTTGGCCGAGTGTGAGGTTATAGCTGCTATTGGGGGATGAAACCGCTGAGACAAAGGTAGACAAGAGGCAATTCTGCCATCTCGTAAGGATTTCTCGTTGGGGAAGATGGGAGAAAGATAGATTGGCACCATGGTTAAACTATGAGGTGGGTTTAATTCTAAACCCAATAGATCAACCCCAAAGCAAGGCTAATTTACTAGGTTATTTATTGTTTGAATTAATTTAATTAATGTACCTATAGAGTACATTTTTGGAATACACGGACATGGCAGGTTGGCTAAGAATTTTCGAACAGGGTTATTAAGTTGTTAAATTTCAAGCGGTTTGCTATTTCTCTCAAGTATGGAAGCAATGTCATCGCAATGAGAATAATAGTTTAATATTCATTACAATGCGGAGTTAAAGAATTTGATTTGTATGTGGGAATTTTACCAAGTTCCGATAACTGTGTGGCCGAGAAGGATAGAAAAAGCTCTCAAGAAGGAAGGATAATAAAAAAAGAGGGGACACATTCCATTACATATGTAGCTGTAATTGGTGGAACTAACTTCTCAATTTTTGCTCTAGCCAATGTGACTGTTTCTTCTCAAGCCAAATATTCATGGGGTTATGGCATGGACAGGAGTGACAAGCTTATAAAATTTGTTAAAAGTCTAATCAATGAATCAGATAAGTGTTAGTGCCATTCCTTGGCATTAAGATTGGCTATGCTCACTATAATTCTTGTCATGAAACACATAGGGAAAGATGGAAATCCCTTGATCAGTGGGACTGTACAACAAGGGATACTTGTGGAATTTTTTAAATACTTCAGGAAAATGTTTAGTGCTGGTATGGTTCCAAATGGGAAGTTCTCATTAGTTTTTGTCAGCATGTGATGATTCAATGGTGCTGCGTAATGGGAAAATTATGCATGTGTATGTTGTGAGATCTTGTGTTGATGGGAATGATTCTCGGACACATGGGATTGTATTCAAGTTGGTGCAAAACCAAATTACCTTGTTTTGTGGAATGCATTGATATGGGAGTATGGAAATAAGGAAAACTCTGAACATTCTTTCTACATGATGTCTTGGCAATCATCATTTGTTATGAGGCAACGGGATTTAGGAGAATTCAATTTTCCTATGAAAATTATTGTTAATAAAGTTTCCTGGAGTATGGTCCTCATTTTTCATGGGTGTCTCAATTTTGTATTTGATAGAGGCAAATTTTGGTGCATGGAAATTTCCGCCTTGAGGACAAGGCTGTATTTGAAGGGGTGGGTAGTGATAGAGACTCGTGTGAGGGCTGATAAGGAAAAGGGGATATAATGTAATAAAGAGTGTGATAAGGAGATATGGTAAATAAAGAGTGGGGTAGGCTGCTTAGTTGTGCAAGTTTGTTATGCCTTAGTAGTATAAAAATAAATAAATAGTGAGGTGAGTGAATTGTGAGGGGTAAGCAAGAATATTGGAGTAAAACATTATGGTTAGCCAGAGAGTATTCTCCTTCTCTGAGGAGCTTGGCTCTAGGGTAGATTGGGATACTTTCCCTTCTACAGTTTTTTGCCACTTTATCAATTAAATGTTAGAATATTAGAAAATATTTTATAATATCTTTTATATTATATTAGAGTATCTTGAGTTATTTTCTATGATTAATTTATAATCATAGAGATATCTTAGAATATATCTCATTATTATTATGATTTGCTCCTAATTTAGGATTAAGTCTATGTTTCTCTATAAATAGAGATTAGTATTGAGTCTTTTGTAATCAAGTCAGCATTAAGCTATTATCAATAATATTCAAACCCTTATTATTTTCTCTCCTCTTTTTCTCTAAAATCCCACAACTTCAACATGGTATCTAGAGCCTATTTCGACCCTCCTTGAACGATTCTGCCTCTATTCCGCTGTCGAGTTCCCAACGGTTAGGGAATATAATCATAGTTTCTCTTTTCCAACATTCCGATATGTTTCACTCGTTTTCCGTTCAGTTCGCTACTGACGCCGCTGCCATTATTTCCGGCGAATTTTCCTGCGAACAGCGTCGTCATCTCCAGATCAGGTCATGTTCGAAAGCGTGTCGCCAAAAGCCGTCACATGCGCTCTCACGCGCTGCTAATCTCTCCTGCGAGTAGATCTCATGCGCCGCTGTTCCCACAGCGTGTGACGATGCGTTCTGGCGCATCTCAGTTGCTGCTTGGTCGGTCAATCGCGCCTCAACCTCGCGGTTCTGAATCTGCCCTTATATTCTAGTTTCGGGCTACGGTTACACCTACTACCTTCAAGATCCGCCGTCTATTGCTGCCTTCCATCTGCTGTCGCTGCTGGAAAAGTTTTCCAACAAGTTTTCCGACACAACCACTTCCATTGTGTGCGGAATCTCCCAATCTACACAACCCAGATTTTTTATGCCAAAAGTTGCTCCACGCGCACTCATGTGCCTCCAAGATCCTCCGTGTTCATCCCACGCGCCGCCGCCAACAGCCTCGAGCTTAGGCGCGTCTGTCCGCCTTCCGGCACAATGTTTCTGTCGTCTAGATAGGGTTTTCCTTCGTGTTTCCAGATCTGCCCTTACTTTTTAATTTTGATCAACGTAAAATATGCGTCCTTGTTCAAAAAACCATTGTCTCTCCTGTTTTGGATGCATTTTCTCACTCCGTTGATCGATCATGGCTTCGTTTCATTAGAGTCGCGTTGCTTCTTCTTCGGTGTTTGTGATGCAATTTAGTTCTTACTAATAGATTACAACAGTGACAAAAAACCCACCGACATCATTCCGGTGGTGTCCTTTTTTCCACATATGAATCATATTAGTGATGACTTCTTCTTCCGTTGATAGTTATTCTGAAGATGTCTTTTATTTTCATGACTCACTTTATCTTGGCAATTTTTTCCAGATGCACTGGCCCCATTTTTGTCCCAGATGTACTGGCCTTGCCTTTCTCTCCCTGGAGCATGCCGCTCTCTCCTTGAAGTATTTTTAAGTTTAAATATTTTGAGTTTCCGTTTTTATTGGTTTGAAGCTTCCAAATGCAGTTTTTTAGAAGAACGGACCTTGCTTTGTTCAATTGCTTGCCATGAATTTCTCTCATGCTGATGATCATTCCGGCTATCAGGCTAGGCTATATTTATAGCAATTCTCTCCGACTTCACCTGCATCCCTGAGTTGCCTTTCCATCTACTTTTATTCTTTTGCGGAGCAATACATTGTTTTCTTGTAACAAGCTAAAGCTTAGTAAGCTTTACCTTGAGGAGGAGTGTTGGAATATTAGAAAATATCTTATAATATCTTTTATATTATATTAGAGTATCTTGAGTTATTTCCTATGATCAATTTATAATCATAGAGATATCTTAGACGATCTCTCATTATTATTATGATTTGTTCCTGATTTAGGATTAAGTCTATGTTTCTCTATAAATAAAGATTAGTATCGAGTTTTTTGTAATCAAGTCAGCATTAAGCCATTATCAATAATATTCAAACCCTTATTATTTTCTCTCCTCCTTTTCTCTAAAATCCCACAACTTCAACAAAATGCATTCTATTTTCCATTATTGATCAATTCCTTTACTTAATTTCTGCTTATGAAATCTGGGTTTCCATCAGTATCCTAAAGAACCAAGTATTTTCATTTTCATTTTCATTTTCATTTTCATTTTCATTTTCAACTTCATTCCTCCCTCCCTGCCTTTTATTCCCAAGTGGAAATACTGGAACAGGCAGGCTACTCTTTATGGCTTACCCACACTTTTGCGCCTATGCAGACCAGTTCAGTATCCTGGCTTTGATGTTTAGCATGACATATATTATTCTTACGGCTATGTTTTTTTTCTGTATATATATTTCCTAAAGCCCCTCTTACGGTACTGAAAAGGAAAAAAGGTGGTGTTCCGGTCCCTCCTTTCATTTTAACCACTTATCTGATTCTTTTTAATATTTTATTAATGAAAGGTGGAGTTTTTAAGGTTATAATGGTCATCAAATAAAAACTAAGAATGATAGAAGAGAGTAGTTTACGCTGGCCAAAGTGGCTCCCCTCATCCTCCTCCTGCCACTACCTCTGCTTTGCCTCTCTCCACTGGCCAGTGAACCACACTACTGTCCTCTTCAACACAGTTGCAGCATCTTCATCAGATCAACAGCACCTACTCACAGTCGTTCAGCTCTTTCATTGCTCGCAGAAACTCAAACACCGAGCAGTGTGTTTCTATGTCAGAGAACAGCGGTTTCCATACAATATCTACGAAGACATTGTTGGAATCACCAGATGCAATGGTGGTGCGGACGATAGATCCCATTAGACTGGTGTCAACAATGATGAGATCAGAGTAGAAGTCTATGGAAAGATATGGCAATGGGAAAGCTGAGAAGCTACTGTGCAGGTGTTCCTTTGAATCTTGACTTGTAGCTTCAACTACTATGCTTCTGTCATTGTGTGCAGCACCTCACATACCTACAAACTTGCTATAAAACCTACGTCTATGCTGTCACGTGCAACACTGCAACCCACAAGCTTGCTGAAAACTTCCATGAGCTCATCGTTGCTCACAGCAGCCTTTGCAGTTCTTTTTGCCCTTTCTTAGTTTGTACTTAGGTATATCTGAGTGGACTAGTCCATTACTTTCTAAGTCAAGTCCCGTAACTTTGTCCATTCCAAAATTGTGTATCATTGTTAAACGTAACCCTAACATGATTTGTCGCAATAATAAAAGCCTTTTTCCGATAGGTGGATGGACTTACATGAATCAAACTAGGACAAGATGCCCTTTTTACTGCTCACCCCCCTAAAAAAATAATTGAAGAATCTGTTTTTTTTGTTTTTAAAGATTCTCAATGCTTACATAAAATTATAGCGAGTTGCATGGAACTTGTATCTTTAACAATCTCTTCAAACTTTAATTTATTATCCTGTCTAAGAAGATTCTTGATTCATTTTCACCTGCCCTTTCCCAGATAGATGATGTAATCAGTCAAGCTCAAGCAACAAGAGCTGTATTGGATTCTCAGCGGACAATGTTTGGTAATGTTCAAGGAAAAGTGAAGCTTCTCGGTGACAAGTTCCCCATTATTCGTAGCCTGCTTGGTATGTGGTAAATTAGTTTTTATCTTTTTATTTTGCATCTGTTTGGATGGATTTAGATTCTCTTTAGTGAAGTGTTTAGAGGGTAAGACAAACAAGAAAACTAATGTAGTATTTGTTGGGGAGAAATGAAGGGGACGAGATAGTCTCTTTTCAATCATTTTTGTTTGATTCAATTTTTCTTAGGAGATGAGAGTGGGGCAAAATCGTTTGACTCAATTTTGTTTGAAATGGAGAAAGAATGATTTTATAAAATTTTAATTGATTGTCTAAAACATTCTTGCATAAAATGTAACTTAAGAGTTATAAAAGGTAAATTTGATGTTTTCTCTATTAACAATGTGTTGCTTAACAGGTTCCATAAGAAGACGGCGCTCAAGGGACACCCTTATTCTATCAGCAGTTATTGCTGCTTGTACGTTGTTTCTAATTATTTATTGGTTCTCAAAATAATGTATTTTGAGTTTTGAAATATATACTTTAGTGCATTTATCCATTGAAATTATCTATTTGGATACCTTTTCATTTGTATATGGCTGGACTTATTTTGTTTCAAACAAATGCTTGTTTTATTTTGAAATTCATAGAGACTAATATGATTTAAAGTTTGTGTTTTTCAACACTAGCTAATTAAATTTAACTTACAATTGAGTTTGTTACAGAGTGTGCCACATCAGCATAGTTTGTTGTGCTAGCTGAAAGATTAGCTGCGCGGCTGTTATAGGAAGATGTTATTTTTTGTATTAGTTGGGTTGAAATGAATCAGAGTCTCCCTAGAATTTATATAATGAGTTGTGCAATATGTCCCAAGTAATAGTTGAATTTGCAATATATGCCAAAATGTGTTTATAATATTTTATCTATTTGATAAGCTCTCATAGAACTTGATGTATAGAGTACTGTTTAAAATTTAGAATTATTGGTTAAATATATTTTAGTTCCTAAAAGATCTTCAATTCTTATAAAATGGTTAGGACTAAAAATGGACAAGTTTTTTTATAGTGACTAAAAAGCATTTGATGATTGGGGTTAGTGTATGCTAATAATATTTGGAAAAATGTGGCCAACAAAGTGCATCACATTAGATGACAAAACATCTATTTATAGGGGTGCTAGTTAAAGATAACAATAGCTAGAAATTGTGATTGTATTCAATGGGGGTGAAGCTAGTGGTTTTTTGTTTTTTCATCTTATGTGTCTTACGTTGACACCTTATGAAAAAAATGGATATCTCTAGGGTGATTCTTTCAAGTTGTGATATGTTACATTATTTCAAAGAATCAGTGTCAACGGTTAACGAATGCGCAGTCGATGTTTTTCTAATATTAATTTAACAAAATCGGAAATAGAGTTTACTATTCTTGCTTTTCATTTGTAAGCTTTGGTGCTTTGTTATTTTGGCTGGTTGTAGGCACACTTTGTGCATCATTTTGAGACTCTCTTATACCCTTATTTGATTATAGTGGAGCTATTTCTTTGGTCTGGACGACCCGTGGTTTTTACCCTTACATTGAGGGGTGTTTCACGTTAAAATATCGGTGTTCTTTACGCTCTTTCATTTTGATCAATTTGCTGTCATATATTTGTTGTTGCTACTCACGGATTCTTGCAAGTCGGGGGAATTTTATATCCGCTGTGTATTACTTGTTATTGTGTTTCTGTGTTTATTCCCCATCAGAGTAAAGGTTTTACAGAACTCATATTGCTAATTCTATTAATCAATTGTATTGTAAGAGTTGAAATATTATTTTTAACTATGAAAAAATACATATTTAGAAGTATGAGACTTTTATAAGAATAAAAATTCTATATGTACTTGTATTTACAACAAAGATGGTATTCCTTCTCAAATGAAGAAATTTATATCTCTTAAACATGATTTGTAAAGTTTTGAATTGAGTATAAAATATGTGATAACTAATCACAAGTAATATTGTTGAATTTCCATTTAAGAGAGCACATGCTTCAAAATAAAATGATATTATCACAAAAAACATAGGACATGTTAAAATAATATTTTATTTACACGCATGTTATTAGTGTATTAGTTCAAAAGATTTTGACCCAACAAAAATAAGTAGCTAGCCAAAGGCTCTTTCTCCGCCAATGTTCTTAGCAAACACATCCAACAATAAAAAACACATATGAATAGTTGAAATATATTTTAGCAGCAAGCAAGGGAGACATATGTACTCTCAATTAATAAGTTGAAGTCTTTTGCAGTAAGAAACTTCTCACGTTATTAGGTTCAATATCATATCTTTGCTGAAAAGATGTATACAATTGCTAGGAAATAAGTAAATGGCAGGTAGAGCCCAAAATGGATATCTCTACTGTCATTCTTTCAAGTTGTGATATGTTACATTATTTAAGAAAATGAGTGTCATGAAATTTTTTTTTACATAACTCATATTGCTAACTCTATTAATCAACTGTATTGTAAGAGTTGATATATTATTTTTAACTATTAAAAAAGAACATATTTAGAAGTATGAGACTTTTATAGGAATAAAAATTCTATATGCACTTGTATTTACAACACAGATGGTATTTCTTCTCAAATAAAAGATGATAAAAATTCTTCCCGAAAATGGAAAGTTGATTAATCCACACCAAAAAAACGTATTGAATAGTAATACGAGATTAATTTGGAAGATTTTGGGCAAACGATATGAAATAATAATGTGGGATTAATTTGGAAGACTTTGAGTAGACGTTATGAAATAGTATTTAAATAGGAGACATAATATAAGATAGTGGATGGTGTATAGAATTGGTGGAAAATGAAAGGTAGCAAAAGAAGATTGACACATCAGATTTTTGCTGAAGTGGCACAAATTCAATTTTGTGGCATTCGATCCGACGACATGTCAACATATGGTGTTGAAGTTCTGTTTTAATATATTACTAGATTGTGACACGCGCATTGCATGGCTATTAACTAATTTATATTTTAAAGTGATATATTATGTATATTGTGTGGTTAATTATGTTGAGTAAATTACATAAAAAATTGTTTTTAAATAAGAAATATAGGGAGAAAATATTTTAAACATTCATAGTTTGTAAAATCTACTCTTTCCAAATATATGTGATTAATATGAAGGGACGATGTTAACTCTTTATTGGAAAATGTTATCTTTTGTATTAGTTGGGTTGCAATGAATCATTGTCTCCCTAGAATTTATATAAAGAGTTGTGTAATATGTCCCAAGTAATAGTTGAATTTGAATTTTCAATATATGCCAAAATGTGTTTATAACATTTTATCTATTTGATAGGCTCTTATAGAACTGGATGTATAGAGTACTGTTTAAAATTTAAAATTAATGGTTAAATATGTTTTAGTTCCTAAAAGATCTTCAATTCTTATAAAATGGTTAGGACTAAAAATGGACAAGTTTTTTTATAGTGACTAAAAGTATTTGATGATTGGGGTTAATGTATGCTAATAATATTTGGAATAATGTGGCCAACAAAGTGCATGACATTAGATGACAAAACATGTATTTATAGGGGTGCTAGTTAAAGATAACAATAGCTAGAAATTGTGTTAGTATTTGTAACGCCCCAGATTTTTTTTATCCAAAACGTTACTTGAAAACATATTGTTTAGAAAGATTTACGACAATTTTTTTTATCTAACTACCTAACATTTATTCATGCAAATAATTAGTAACAACCACATTTATTTAATTTTATTAAGAAAATGTTTATTCAAGACTATAACAAGAAAAAAAAATAATTCCTAACGGAAGGGAACCCACTTCCGTATTTCTAGAATCCTAGTGCATTTTAAAAGTTGGTAACAAAAAATTAAAAATAAACTTAGAAATATCGCGGCAACTCTATCATTACAAAATTGTATTGAAAACCGATTTTTATCCCCGTTCGCCGCACATTAATACTCATCAACTACTCTTGAATCTCCTCAAACTCATTAGTACCTAAAATGTTGTTGTAAGGGTCGGTTTTATCCATCATCCACATCAAACCAAAGTTAAACGTATAGAAGAATAACACAAAATATATAAGAGTAAAAACTTCCAATTTAAAAGAAAAATACACAAACCAATAAATTGCATAACAAAAATATATACATGATGCATGCTCCTAAAACTATATGATCCGGATATAAACCTGCCACTAAGGCAACTTCCACGAAGATGCATATGCCATGACATGATATGATGATATATTATCAAAGAGATATATTTCCACACAGCCCACTAAGAATCATGTCATAAGCATTCAAATCACTTTTCAAAATCATCATCTTATTCACATATCACTAAGATCACATATCGATAACAAATAATTATGAAAATCATAACTTTCACCACATACACACAAAAATCAAGATTTGGTATCATACACACCATAAAGATTAACACGTTAACATATATAACAACAAGATTCAACTCCAACTCATACATCATCATAAAACTTTGTCACATATAACATACAAATTCAACTCTTCTTTCATATTCATTATAAAAATTAAAACTTTATCACATATAACATAAAATTCATACTTTACTTCATATTTGCCATAAAAATCAAAACTTCATCACATATAACATAAAAATTCATACTTTACTTCTTAAAAATAATATATTATATAATAAACATAACACAAAGGATTGGGGTTTCGTTATTTTAATTCATTAGTCTACATATTATTCCTTTCAAAAAGTAAGCAATCACAATTATTAATTTCATGCCATCGAACCAACGGTCTAACTATAATTTGTGCGGGGAAAAGCCCTTACCTTGGCCGCTTTTCTTCCTAGTACAATTCTCTAAGTCCCACGAAGTTGTTCACAAGGAAAAAGAAGTTCCAAGCTTTGATGCACGAAGAAGGGGAGGTGATGGTGATGGTGGCTAGAATTTTGGTATTCTTTACAAAATCTTGTTTGTAAAGGGTTTGTGAAATAGAGTTTGTGATTGTGGCTAGGGTTTCAGTATTTCTTTCTATTTAAATTGAATATTATTGGGTAGATAGTATTGGGCCTGAATAAGGAATAGAAGAGAAAAATATTATTATAATTCTTATTATTATTATTATTAGTTAACCTTCATCAATTATTAGTTAACCTTCGTCAAAAACAAGGCATAAACTCCCAGCCCAACTTTCTACTCATTCAAATGGGTCGTGTGATACCAAGCCACAACCCTTAGCCCAAATTCTTCTTGCCTTAGAAATAAAAATACATCTACTAAATAATTCTTACTAACAACTTTACTACAATAAGGCAAACAATGCGAATAATTACCACACCAAATTTAATATTGGAAAATATATATTTATAAATCAAAATTATTTTAATTAATAATTTTAGAGGATGTTACAGTATTCAATGGGGTAAAGCTGGTGGTTTTTTTTTGTTTTTTCATCTTATGTGTCCTACGTTGACACCTTTTGAAAATAAATGGATATGTCTAAGGTGATTCTTTCAAGTTGTGATATGTTACATTATTTCAAAGAATGAGTATCATGACAAAGGTTTTACAGAACTCATATTGTTAACTCTATTAATCAATTGTATTGTAAGAGTTGAAATATTATTTTAACTATGAAAAAAATACATATTTAGAAGTATGATACTTTTATAGGAATAAAAATTTTATGTGTACTTGTATTTACGATAAAGATGGTATTCCTTCTCAAATGAAGAAATTTCTATCTCTGAAACATGGTTTGTAAAATTTTGAATTAAATATAAAATAAGTGACAACTAATCACAGTTAATAAAATTGTGACAAAATGTAAAGAACACGTGCATTGAATTGAAATGTCTTTTGATGTACCAAAAGCATGTATTATATTTTTTCTAACAAAAAAAGTATATATAGTGGAATTCCCATTCAAGAGAGCACACACTTCAAAATAAAATGATATTGTCACCAAAAAACTAGGACATGTTAAAATAATATTTTATTTACACGCATGTTATTAGTGTATTAGTTCAAAAGATTTTGACCCAATTCCAAATAAAATGATATTGTCACCAAAAAACTAGGACATGTTAAAATAATATTTTATTTACACGCATGTTATTAGTGTATTAGTTCAAAAGATTTTGACCCAACAAAAATAAGTAGCAAGCCATAGGCTCTTTCTCCGCCAATGTTCTTAGCAAACACATCCAACAATAAAAGACACATATGAATAGTCAAAATATATTTTAGTAGTAAGCAATGGAGACATACGTACTCTCAATTCATAAGAAGTTGAAGTCTTTTGCAGTAAGAAACTTCTCATGTTATTAGGTTCAATATCATATCTTTGCTAAAAAGATGTATACAATTGCTAGCAAATAAGTAAATGGCAGGTAGAGCCCAAAATGGATATCTCTACTGTCATTCTTTCAAGTTGTGATATGTTACATTATTTAAGAAAATGAGTGTCATGAAAAAAGTTTTACATAACTCATATTGCTAACACTATTAATCAATTGTATTGTAAGAGTTGATATATTATTTTTAACTATTAAAAAAGTACATATTTAGAAGTATGAGACTTATATAGGAATAAAAATTTTATATGCACTTGTATTTACAACAAAGATGGTATTCTTCTCAAATAAAAGATGATAAAAATTCTTCCTGAAAATGGGATGTTGATTAATCCACACCAAAAAAACGTATTGAGTAGTAATACGAGATTAATTTGGAAGATTTTGGGCAAACGATATGAAATAATAATGCAACGTTATGAAATAATAATGTGAGATTAATTTGGAAGACTTTGAGTAGACGTTAAGAAATAATATTTAAATAGGAGACATAGTATAAGATAGTGGATGGTGTATAGAATTTGTGGAAAATGAAAGGTAGCAAAAGAAGATTGACACATTAGATTTTTGCTGAAGTGGCACATATTCGATTTCGTGGCATTCGACCCGATGACATGTCAACCTATGATGTTGGAGTTCTGTTTTAATATATCATAATAGATAAGATTGTTAAATTAATTGAGTGTTTATTAAATTAGGGATTTAATTAATTTAAAAATATAAAATTATTTAAAGGATATTTTTAATTCAAAATAAGTTTTATTAATTAATGTTTAAAATATTTAAAAGTAGAAATTAAAATTTATTTTTTATAAATTTAAAAATTATCAATTTGATATATTCATTATTTATTTATTTTAAATTAAATTAAATAAATTTTTTGCTTTAAAATATTAATTAGTTTAATTTTATTATTTATAAATTATTTAATTATAATAAATAAATTATTTATCAATCATATGCATTTTATTCATTTATTTATTTTTAATTATAATAAATATATTATTTTAAATTATTTTCTTCAAATTACTATTTATTAAATATTTTAAATTGAAATTTTTTTTATATAAATTATAATGGGTAAAAAAAATTTTAGGTACAATAATAAGGATAAATTTGAAAGAAAAATGACAAACTATAATCTCATAAACTACTTGAATTAGTTTATAAAAAATGCTATAAGCTATAAACATATAATTGAATATTACCAAACAGAGTTTATAATTTAATTTTTTTTTACTTAATTTAGTTTTAGTTGTCTTATTTTTATGATTTTACGAAATTGATTATCCTATTTTAAAATTTGACAGTTTTTGTTCTCATTCTAATCTTTTAACTAAAAAATGGCGATGTGACATCTTTAAATAATGTGACATATGATACAGTCGAATAATTAACACATGAAATCGGAACAATACCCTTTAACTTTTAACTTCAATTGTTATTTTTCAATTTTTGTAATTTAATTAATGACATGAATAATTAATGCATCTAAATAGTTCCATATCATGAAATTGTATGCAACATCGTCTAAAATATGTCAAATCTTTATTTTTTAGTTAAAAAATTTGAAGAAAGGAACAAAAATGTAAACTTTTAAAGTCGATGATCAATTTCATGAATTTTTGAGAATAGATGACTAAAACTGTAATTAAACCATGATATTTTTTTTGAAGGGAATAAACTTATATATCCTTTCATTTATAATAATGTTATGAATATATGTGGGATATCAATAAAAGTGTAGACATTAGTTAAAAGTATGATCATTAGTGTAAGTGCACTAACAAATTCATTAGTTTGTCTCATAACAAACTCAACATCAGAGTTTCTAAAGAAGGAGGAAAACATATGTCTACAATTATTAAGTCCGGCACTGAGGTATAAGACATTATCTTTTGGTCTATTAAACTTATCTAGCACCCTAACCCATTTTAGTGCAATTAATAGACCACACGCTTCGTTCACATTAACCTCACAAATTAGTGAAAACCATTCTGTCTTGACTAAAACAAATTGTCGAAAGTCATCTCTAATACAAATGCCTATACCAACTCGATTACGTTGTGATGAAAACGAGACGTCTATACTGCAGTTGTACCTATCTGTTACCGGTTTAATCCACCTTCTAGATATATCAGACGCATGATTACTCACATGTGGATGCCTTATCCTTTGAGCATGTTGCCAACCCTCAAGGAGATGACTTCCACGCATGCACGCTTGCATTGCATGAGAGACTCCACTACATTTTTCCAAATGCAGTCATTTCTTTGCTGCTACATACTCCACCATGTTACAACAAACAAAGCCAACTGATTATTATTCAAATGCTCCAAAGTATCAAAAATGATTTCAGCCACTATATTATTATGTTGCACTACAAATGGTTGTATATCTAGAAGGTGTATGAGGGAGACGTTCCAATCTTTAGATGTTGGGTTTGGGATGTGAGCAACTCGAAGATGTGTTATTGATGCATCAATATGTTGCGGTTTTGGGATCATGGGTCCATCACTAAGCCAATTCCCATCCTAAATATTATTAATGCTATCAATGGGAGCAATGCACCAACGACTACCTTCTCAAAGGATAAACTTTGCACTATAAATACTCTACCACACAAAACTAGGATTATGTCCAACCTTGGATCCAAACAAATCATTCCTAGGAAAATATTTAGCTTTGAATAAGCGAGTGATTAGACTATTAGGATTAGTCGTTAGTCGCCATTCTTGTTTACCAAGTATAGCAAGGTTAAAAGCATAGAGGCTTTTGAATCCCATATTAACATCCTACTTGTGCATCCAGAGTCTATCCCAAGAGAGCCAATGGATGTCTTTGGATCTATTTCCGCAACAGCCCCACCAAAATGAATTCATCATATTTTTCAATTTCATCCATGAACGATGGGAGGAGGAAGACATTCATGACATACAAAGGAATTGCTTACAAATCAAAAATCAATTTATATTTTTTTTTATAAAAATAGAATAACAAAAAATTAAAAGTTTTAAAATTAATTAAAAAAATTAATCTCTATTTTATTAATGATAGTTCAGTCTCCTAATCCTAATATAAAAATCTAAATGTCTGCACTACATATGGCACTAAATTGAAAAGAAAAAAAATCACCCGTAAATAAATGAGTTATGAATATCCAAGACATCTTTTTATTATTCTAAGTGCATACATGTATTAATACTAATATTTACACCCATGCGTAGAAATTTGTTTAACGATAATGTATGAGAAAAATTTATTAAGGAGTTAAGTTAAATTTATTAAACTTTAAAATGGTTGGAAAATAATTTTTGGATTTATCAATGTAAATATTAGGCTTAATTGCACTTTTGGTCCCCCTATTTTAGGTGAAAAGCGAAAGTAGTCCCCCCATTTTGTTTGTCCCCAGTTTTAGTCCCTCAAACAGATTTTGAGTTCAAATCATGATGAGTTGTCATTTTCTTAATGATTTGTAAAAAAACAATGATGTGGCAGATATCTATGTGGATTAAAAGTCATTATTATATTATTTCAAATTAAAAAATACATTTTATGTTTTTAAAAGCTATTATTATATTTATTGTTCTAAATTTTAAAAGAAAAGCAAAAAATAAAAATTCAGCCAGGCAACCCTAAAATCAAAAGTAAAAAATCAGCCGCAATTTTATCAGCCCCAATTCAACTTCTTCCGTTTTTGTCCTCTTCTTCTTCATCCTCTTCTTCATCTTTGTTTTTCTTCTTCACCGTGTTCGTCATCCTTTTCATCTGGAGTTTGTGGAGAATAAGAAGAAGGTTGTTAAGGATATGAAGTTAAAGTCTGTTGTTGGAATTGGTATTTCCAATGATTCAGACTCATGGAATTTTAGATATGGTTAAAAGATCAAATTTTTGGAATCATCCAATGCTTCAAATTGTGAATTCAAGAGGCCAAAAGTGGAAGAAGAAAAATCTGGATTTGATGATTTCAAAAGAAACAAATTCAATGTAACTATGTTTAAGAAATCAGGGTGAAGGATTTGGATCATAGTGTTAAGAAAGATGAAAGTACAGCAAGAAAAATTGATTCAAGAAAGAAAGATAACTATGAAGAAGGATTTGGTTTTAAAAGCAATGAAAAAACCAATGAGAATGGTAGAGAAAGTTGGAAATATGAGTGTTTTGATAGTGAAAAAAAAGACAATGATTATTATGATTATTCAACAAGTGAAGAGAGTGATGAAAACAGTTCAAAAAGTGATTAATTTACTGCTGCAAAGTCTCATCATAACAATAAAACTATGGAAAGAAAGAAATCAAGCAAAGGTAAGAAGAAGTTTAAGTGAAAGAAGAGCAAAGAATATGAGTTGAATTAAGAATACGGAAGACGATGAAGAAGAAGAAGAGGAAACGAAAGACGATGAATTGGGGCTGATAAAATTGGGGCTGATTTTTTACTTTTGATTTTAGGGTTGCATGAATTTTTATTTTTATTTTTTGCTTTTATTTTAAAATTTAGAACAATAAATATAATAATAGCTTTTAAAAACATAAAATGTATTTTTTTAATTTGAAATAATATAATAATGACTTTTAATCCACATAGACATCTGCCACGTCATCGTTTTTTGACACGTAATTAAAAAATGACAACTCATCATGATTTGGACTCAAAATCTGTTTGAGGGACTAAAACTGGGGACAAACAAAATGGGGGGACTACTTTCGCTTTTCACCTAAAATAGGGGGACCAAAAGTGCAATTAAGCCTAAATATTAATGTATATACAAATGAGTAAAAAATATTAATTTTTTAATAAAATTATAATTAACTCATTGATTGAAACTTGTAAAAAATTGTCTCGAAAGTATTCGTGTAGGAAGGACAAAACGAACTATTGTATTCAATTTTTTTAAGTACTAATGTACATTAATGGCTTAATTTTTTTTGACTTACATGATAAAAACTCCAATGATATTTACATGATAAAAGTTTTGACTTAAAAAAACTGAAGTTGTATTCTTCTACCACTACAAGAAAAAAAAGTTTTGCGGCGGTTAAAAAGGTTGTTTGCGGCGGTTATAACCGCCTCCAAAAATGATTGCGACGGTTCTACAACCGTCGCAGATTCGTGCGTCGCGAGGTCAGTTTGCGACGGTTACAAAAACCGTCGTTTCAACCGTCGGCACCTTTTGCGACGGTTTCGAACCACCTCAAAAAAAAGTTTGCGACGGTTTCAAACCACCTCAAAAAAAAGTTTGCGACGGTTAGAACCGTCGCTAAACACACTCAAATTATTTGTTTCTAAAAAATTGCGACAGTTATCAACCGTCGCTATATTTATTTGGAGGCAGTTTTGAACCGTCGCAAATCTAATAATTTAAAAAAAAAATATGATACAATTTTTCCTATTTTTTATAAATTAAAATAAAAAATATTCATAAATATCATCCACATAATTTAAATATATAATTATATAACTATTGTACCTAAATCCAATTTATATAATTTTTTTCAAAAGAGATAACATCAATTCATACATTGAAGTTAACTAAAACAATAAAAAAAGTAGTTTAAATATTCAAAACATTAGTGGAGTGGCTAAACATTACAAAACAACTCCATCAAACATAGAAGTTCATCCAAATATCTAATTAGTCCCTAATGATGTTGTTCCACGATCATCAGGTTGGTGGCTAGACTTAGATGAATGTCTACCATCTATTGGTGATTCTATGTATGTTGCCTGAAAAAAAAAGTATTTAATAACCTCAATGAATATTGATAAATATTGCCAAATCCTAATTAACAGAATCATTACACAATTGATATTTTTAACCAAGGACAAACAGTTCTCACATGATTTTTAAATAGGTTTGCTATGAAAACGTTTTACCTGCTTTTCTCTAGAATTTTGCATTTGCAACAAGAAAGCCATTTGCTCTTTCAACATATCAACTTCAGAATCCCTTTTCTTAAGCCTATCGATTTCAGCTTGCATTTTCTCCATCTTCTCATTAGCTTATGAGGAAGACGTTGATCTTACAGAGTGAGAAATAGATGTAGTAATTTGAGACGGTGTTATTCAAAGTCCCATACAACGAACATATCCCGGATATTCTTTTCCAAACACATTAACAAATGCTTCATTTGGAGAAGGAGTCTTTCCAATTTCAGCTTGCAATTGTTCCTGCGCAAACCGATGTAGCAAACTAAATTCCTCTCTGAAACAGAAATATCTAACTTTGCAACTCACTATTACCAACCAAATAAGTAATTTTAAAGGTTTGCAACTCTCTATTACCAAAACTAACAGTTGCATTTTGATTTATAAAGTGGTCAATAAGAAATAGTTACAATCACATAACACTTCTATTATTTACACTTACATATTTTTCCTTGGCCTCGTCATTGACAAATGACCCATCAGACTTCTTATGACAAATTGAATACATTTCACCCCTATTGTATTTTCGACCATCTCTCAGTTCCTACAAGTAAACACATGTATTTAGTACCTGTTCAATTAAGTATGCAATCAATAGTAGATAGAGATAATCCTACCAACTCATCCCTCTTCCTTGCAAGCGTCTTAGAGCCTAATGTATGAAGGATCGTTAGCTTTTCACTATTTGCAGCATTTTTATCAACCTTCTTCTGCAATGATAACAAATGACATCAGAAACTAAACAGTAGAAAACAAATGACAACGCAAAAAAAGAATGGTTACCATTGTATCTATCTTACGCCTGTATTGGACAAAAATAGTCCAATGGTCTTGATTAATAGAACGAGGATAATTTTGTAGGTTTTCCTCCAAAGAAAGATCCCACTTATAAAATTTCTTAAACAACCTACATCGTGCATCTCGCCATTTCTTTCCAAGGCTCGTAAGGATATATTTTTTGTTGTCTTCATCATCAACAACAAATTTTGACTAGAACAATCAAAACAGTAAATAGAGAATATTCAGTTGTTTATCATTGATACCTGTATTTTATCCTTAAAAATTTTATTTTTTCTTGTCGATGGAACTAGTTTCCAGTTGTCGTACATTATAGGAAAATCCTTAAACTTCCTTGCAATTTCACCCAAAAAACCGCCTAACAAACCAGCAGCTGATCCTACCGGTTGCCCATTTGAATTCCATCTAGTTATTATTCTACTAACATTTGGAGGAGCTTCAAGCACATCTGATACCCTTAAGTATGTCTTTCAAATATGTCCCGCCTCATCTAACACATAATTCAACGAAATGTGTCATACCACAATCATGTAAAACAATTAAATTTTATAAATATAATTAGACATTAGATAACATACTAATAACTTCTACATCCCAATATGTAGAATTCCTTTTTTGAGAAATTTCTGGCTCATCTTCTACCACATCTTTAGAGTGAGAGGATGTCTCTTGGAAAAATGTTTCTTCTGTCGCTTGCACTGCTCTTAGTGTTGTCACCTGAGAAGGTGTTGCTTCTATTGCTTGCACTGTAGTTGGTGGTCTTTTCATCGGAGAAGGATGTGGTTCTATCGTTTGCACTGCTGGCGATGTCGCTTGAGAAGGTGGTGGATTTGTCGGTTGCACAGCTGTTGGTGTTGTTGTCAACGGAGATGGTAGTGGTTCTATCGCTTGCATTACTGGTGGTGTTGTCACTTGGGTAGGTGGCAGAGCTGTCGTTTGGACTGTTGGTTGTAAACCATATCTCCGCAGGTGCTTCAGTTTTGCTACTTCAAGATCTCCAAGTAGTATAAGCCTCGAGCGACCCTTCGTGAAACACTACAATCATTTATTATCCATGTAAATAAATAAAAATCAACATATAATACGAATAAGAAACATGTTATATTGTTAGTATTTTTAGTTATTACTAACCGGTGAGGTTTTTGAAATGGTAGAAGAAGATTTGTGAAGGGATTGAGAGAGATGAGTTAGATTGAGAGCCTCCATTCTTTTTTTATTCTCTTCCATTGTTTTGCGCCGAATATCCTCATATGATGATTCCATTTTGTTCACAAGAGTGAGACTCCAAACACACTTACACTGCAAACATTGATGACAACCAAGTTAGACTGATGCAAATAGCTAAACAAATAGGATTTTCAAAGATGTGAATCATAATTATGCATAACACAAAAATGAACACAATAACAAAAATGAGCACATTAAACCCAACAATAAAAAAAAGTAGTAAAAAAATAACATAGATCGAAGAGTACCATATCATAAACAACAAACTAGAATTATTAACAATCATAAATACATATCATGATTGTTGTCATCAAAATCATCATTAAAAGTTGAAGTTTCAGGATCATCATCTGTAGCCATTCTTGCCAATTGTATATGTGTGGTATCATTAGAAAAAATTTGTTCCAGATTTTGAGATGGATATGGTTCAATGGGTGCCATAATTTCATCATTTCCACCCATGTCATACAAGTCTCTTGGCTTTAAATGAATAGGTATGCTCCATCCTTGTTCCTTTTCATCATCCACATAATAAACCATTTGAGCTTCTGACGCTTTAATGTATGGCTCATCATCTTCATGCTCTCCAGTATGTATTAGTCTTGCAAAATTTATAGAGGTAAAACCCAACTTATTCGTCTTAATGCCTTTTGGATTTGTGGTATTATTCCATTTGCATTTAAACATGGGCACTTTGAAGCCATCATAGGAAAGCTCAATGATATCTATCAATCTGCCATAGTAAGGCACCCCTCCAAATCTCATTTGTGCATCACTATTTCTTGCGTAACTTCGTGTTCCGAACATGCCAAAAACTCCACTGTTTTGAGTTTTTAATAAATTGTCTCGTGCCAATGTTCGAAATTTAAATCCATTGACATTAAATGCAGTGAACCTTCTAACTTTATCAGAAGGACCTTGGGCAAGACTAACGAGAACATTTTTATCTGATCCACTAATGTTGTCGAGATTGTTGCAAATCTGAACACCATAAAATATACAATTAGTCACATTCTTATTAAAAACCAAAGCAACTCAATCACCAATTTTGTCATGAACACTAACACGATTGTGGAACCAATGTGGAAACTCTCTATGAACCTTCTTGTCTACCTCAGAAGCACTCCTTGCACCACTCCTCATTTGGCTTCGAATAATACTTCTATATTGCCTATTTGGTTATTTCAAATTAGATGTATAGAAGAAAAAGAACTTAGTAGTAAATAATACAAATAGAATAAAATTACTTACCTTAGATAGTAGTCAACTATGATGCAGTTTGTTAAAACGTGTCTATGAGCCTGTAACTTTTCAATTGGTGTAAGGGTGTAGTATGAAGATCCACCTACAGATTTTCCAACTCTAGGAAATAATTCAGCTACACGTGAGTCAATTTGTATCTCATTAATAGGCTCATCATCTACACGACCAAGTTGATTCCATCTAGTCTCAGTGTTTTGTAGATACCTTGAACAAAATGTAAGAATCTCTTGTACAAGATATCCTTCTGCAATAGACCCTTCTAGTCGTGCTTTATTACGTACATACGATTTAAGTTGTCCTAAGTACCTATTATTGAACCACAATAATATTAAGTTAGAACAAAATTGTCAACCACTAATTATTGATGGAACAAGATCATGCATATTTTACCTTTCAACAGGATACATCCATCGATAATGAACAGGACCTCCAAGTTTAACTTCTTCAACAAGGTGAACAACCAAGTGAACTATAACAGTAAAGAATGAGGGAGGAAATATCATTTCCATGTGGCATAAAGTAAGGACAATCTGATTTTGCAATTTTTCCAAATCATCAACATTCAATACTTTACTACATAATTGTCTAAAGAATGAGCAAAACTCAATCAATATAGCTGAAACATCATCAGGTAATTTTGTTCGAATGGCTAACGGTAGAAGTTGTTCCATCAATATGTGACAATCATAACTCTTCAACATTCCATTCAACTTAAGATTTTCCATGTCAATGCATCTAGAAATGTTGCTCGAATAACCATCAGGCACAGTGATATTCTTTAAAGTTGTTAAAAATCTCATCTTACCTTTACTAGTCAGAGTAAAGACGGTTGGAGAAATTCTTCCATTTTCATTGGGCCAAAGGTCAGGTCTTATGCCCATAGCTTTAAGGTCTTTTCTTGCATTAAGATGATCTTTACTTTTTGTGCTATCATTTAGCAAAGTAAAAATGATATTATCGCACACATTTTTCTCAATATGCATCATGTCAAGATTATGGCGCAGAAGATTATCCTTCCAATATGGAAGTTCAAAGAATATGCCTTTCTTTTTCCATTGTTGATTGACACCTTGTGTAGGTCGTTCACCACGTGTTATTTTTCCCGATCTTTCTTTATCTGGCTTTCTACCAAATGTGACATTAATGTTTTGAACCTGTTCAAGAATTTGAAGCCTAGATAACATTTTAGGTGGACGACACATATCTTGTTGACCATCAAAGTGGACCTTGTTCAACCTAAATCTATGTCTTTGATCAAGAAAACGATGATGACCCACAAAACACCATTTTCTTCTATGAGGAAGACGACGAGGAGTAGAGTCAATGTTACACGATGGGCAGGCAAGTCCGGTGTAAGTGTTCCACCCAGAAAGTGTACCCAGCCCCGAAAAATTACTAATTGTCCACATCAAAGTTGCATGTAATGTGAACATCGCTTTTTTAAAAGAATCATATGTATCGACACCTGTTTCCCATAACTCCTTTAATTCTTTGACTAGAGGTTGTAAGTAGACATTAATATCATTTCCTGGCATTTTTTTACCGGGAATTATCATTGACATTGTAAAAGATGTATCTTTCATGCACACCCATGGAGAAGTGTTGTATGGAATAAGAATAACTGGCCAAATATTATAATTTGTACTCATCATACCAAAAGGATTAAAACCATCATTAGCCAATGCAAGACGCACATTTCGCGGGTCTGATGCAAACCAAGTGTTTGTCAAGTCAAAATGTTTCCAAACTTTAGAATCTCTAGGATGCCTCAACATTTCATCATTCTTACTATCGATTGCATGCCATCTCATATCCTCGGTCGACTTTGACGACAAAAATAATCTTTGTAACCGTGGTTTTAATGGAAAATAACGAAGAACTTTTGCAGGAACTTTCTTTCGATTATTGCCATCACCAGACACTCCAATTGCACCAAATTTTGCTTTTGATTTCCATTTGGAAGTGTTACAAATTTTGCAGTTCTCCCTCTTTTCATCTTCCTTATTACCCCCAATAAAGCATACAATTATTCGGACAAACAGAGATCTTTTCATAATTTAAACCAAGCTTGGTGATTGTTTTCTTGGCTTCATAGAATGAATTTGGTATATTTGCAAATTCAAATGCATCTTTTAATAACTCTAAAACCATTATCATGGCTTTATCAGTCATTCCACATAAACATTTGATGTGATACAACTTTACCAAAAAAGATAGTCTTGAATATTTAACACACCCTTCATACAAAGGTTGTTCTCCCTCTCTACTTAATTCATAGTACTCTTTGGCCTCTTCATACCTTCGTTGACTTGCATTTGGAACCCTATCTTCATTCTGATCAATCTCTACATTTGATTGAATGGGTACTTCGTTTGCATGATCTTCGACTCCAAAAGCATCATTGATCATGTTCTGCATATGATCATCAACGACAAGTGTGTCTTGAACTATATTTGAAACACTACTAGGTGAGATAGTACTAGTTTCTCCTATGGACTCTCCATGATGTACCCAAAGGGTGTATCCCTTTTGGAAATGGTTTGCACTTTAAGTGATCGTACATTACACTTCTGCTCTGCGGTTTTTCGAAACCACAACGTTTACAAGGGCATATTATTTCGCCATTTTCTAATTCATCTCGAAAGGCAAAAGTAATAAATCCCTTTATCCCTTGATCATATTCAGCCGATGTGTGTGGCTTCTTAATCCATAACTTATCCATTGCTTCAAAGAAGATTAACATATGTTATTTTGACACACAAATAACATAATTCAACTTAGAACAAAAAAGAGATTAACTATGCATAAAGGAACAAAACATGCAAAAGAGTCATAAAGCAGATTTACAAAACAAATGTCCTTAAAGAAGAATAAGTCTAAATAAACATAAAAAATGAAAAAAAAGGAAGCTATTTTTCTTAATTTCTTTCATGGTTTCAAATTATCTCAAATACAAATCAAATGAAGAAACTGATAAAAAATGATAGTATTAACTAACCTTATCAAGCTCTTAAAGTTTATAACCTTCAACAATACTCACTTCTAAACTAAATACAAAATCTTTTTAGCAGTTGTTTTTCCAAAGACTCAAAACAATAGTATTCTACCTGCAACATTAGTGATGAAATAAGCTACTAATTCAAATGATATTAGTACTATTTATATACCAGAAATAACAAAATAAGCATTTTTTTTCTAGCTTAGTAAGTGCATTATAATGATATTAGTACTATTTATATAACAGAAATAACAAAAATAAGCATTTTTTCATCCAATTTTGTCTCCTTTGTTCCCGTCAGTTCTGCTTAGGCATTCCGTCAATCATTATACTTCAATAATAATTTAACCCAAAGTTCCCTTTCCCCAGTTAAATTAGTCCCTGAATGTGCCAATTAAATTAGGGCAGAAAGACCCAGACCTTAGTACAATTTATATATAACCGAAATAGGAAAAATAAGCATTTTTTTTCATCCATTTTTTTTTATTTACACTTTACTAATTGGTTTTATTGGTTCACTAGATGTAATTAATCACTAGAAGTAGCAACATCTACCAAATATACATTCATTGTTTTTAATTGTTTTCTAATGCCTTCTTGATGTAATTATGTAAAAAAACAACAATCAAGTAACTTATCAGCCAATAATTTCATTTTAGGAACTGTAACAGCCCGATTTTTCACAAAAACGCGTGTGTATTTTTTTTTTATAAATAAGTAAATAAATCAGTAAATACTTTTGGATGAAATATTTAATGTCGTAACACAACGACAAAATCAACATAATTTACAATAGCGGAAATGATTTTAGAATTTACAAATCCAAAGTATTTAAACTTTTCCAAGTCACATCTGAAGTTTACAAGGACCCATCAAAATATAAGTTAGGCTGACAATATAGGTACAATCTTCCCAAATAAATAAATATAACCACAAAAGAAAGACTTCTAGATCCTATATAGTCGCCTAGTCTGATCATGCTACAAAAAGCTATACATCCCGGGTGATCTCCACGAACCCAGCACAAAACTTCTGACACAACTCCGATCAGGCGTCACTAACTACCTTCCCCTCTCCAGGGTGCTACCTGGCAGGACGATCCTGAATCTCATCTGAGGGCAAAGCCCATATTTTCCACAAAAGTTGTAAAGGGTCACCAATCCGAAATTAAAAAACATCACATAGCATTTATATTTTTTTATGCATAAAAATCACCCTTCAACTTAGCATACATCTAAGAAGGGTTTACATATGTTAAACATGCATAAACAAGGTTGAAAAATGAAGTTTTTGACCAAACTGCAATGCTGTATTCGAATACAACCTCTGTGTAGTCGAATACACTTGCGAAAACAGCATAAAAACAACAAAAACAGCATTGACAACACTACTGTATTCGAATACAACCTGTTTGTATTTGAATACAACATTCCATTCAACTGTATTCGACTACAACACCTTATGTAGTCGAATACACTTCAAAAAAATCAAGTCAGTAGCGAAATCATTCATCTGTATTCGACTACACCCTCTATATTCAAATACAACTGTCAAAATGACAGATTTTCAATTTTTAAACATTTCAAAATCATTCAAACACTCTCAAATTCATTCTAACACTTTCACCACCAATTCAATCAATCACAAACACCAACACGGCACAATCCACACATCGCAATCAAGTGCGCATATACAATCGTCAAAACACGTCAAACATGACTCGTGTGCCAAGCACCCTAATGCAATGTGTATATACCAATGCACATGATTCTGGAATATCATCAAAACCCTCTTCTAATGGGCGTAAATCATAATTGCACAACCTTTCACAGACTAGTACTAATTACCGAGGTGCAATCTCTCAAAGGGTAGCACAATTTACTAAAGTGCAATCTCTCACAGATTAGCACGACGTGATAATCCCTGTAAGGGTAAGATGAACCAACAATTCACATGGAATCATCCCCCGTACGGATAAGATGAACCAACAATTCACATGGAATCATCATGTGGCTCATCCGGTCACCACTATCACCGACGCGATAATCCTCGCAAGGATGAGTTGAACCAACAATTCACATGGAATCATCCCGTGGTCCATCTGATCACCACTATCACTACTATGAAATGCACGAGCACACTCTGACTCTCGACATCACAATCATTAAGTAAATGCAGCTATTAAAAGATTCCCCATTTTTAATGCTCATTTAACACTAATGATTCTCAAATTTAACACAGAGCATACTCAACGCATACAATCCTCAAATCACATGAAATTGAATTCACAAATCATATTGAATTCAAATCACCACATACACAATCTCATCAATTCATTTCACACCAAATCAAAATTCACACATAAATTGCATTTATTCAAAACCCCACATCTTCAACCATCAAGCATATCTCAACATTCATAAAATTACCCGTAAACATATCAACCATACCAAGCAAAAATCACCCACACCTCAAAACTCATTAAATTCAATTTCACCATTTTACCCACAAAACGCATTAAATTCATTTCTCACAACATCACACCTCAAACCCACCAAATTTATTTTCCCCAACCTCACAAATAAGGTCCTAAATGCAAACTAAAAGTTTGGAAGGAGCCCCTTACCTCAACGGTAGCTCCAACAACCGATTACGGTTCCGCGACAAATTCTGACAAATTTTTGCTTCGCACGACACTTCGAAAATTAGTTCACTAGCTCCGCAACGTGGCCACGAGCAACTTTCTCTTCAGTCACTTCGCGAGATGAGGCTTAGATCTAGGTGATATGTGAGATTTTATGTTTGGGGTTTTTGAAATAAAAACAAAGAAAGATAGGAAGATGGAGTAGGTACGCGGAACAGAGGAAATGTTTTTCTCTTTTTGCCTTTCCTTCCTTTTCTCTCATTTATATATACTACTCATAAAATAATATATATATATATATATATATATATATATATATATATATATATATATATATATATTTATTTATCCCAAACCAACCAAATTTCAAACACTCTCACACACACCCCCACAATTTTTGATAAAAATATCTATTCTCATTGCAACTCAATTGACAGGTAAATTTTTTAGCAACTATAGATATTTTTAACAAAACAGTTCGATAATAAATCCTCCGCAACGTAAATAAATTATCTCCCGCAAAATAATTTAAAACGGAACCCACAAAATAGTTATGGCATTTAAACATTCAAAATACCCATAAAACTGGCTAAAAAGCCTCAGAATTCAACATAAACACATCAAAAATACAAAAGGTACATTTTAAAATTAAGGGTATTACAGGAACACAACATCAGATTTGCGTACTAAGCTAGATTCTACTACATCTATAAGTCTCATTTCAAAGCTAGATTCTACTACATCTATAAGTCTCATTTGGGTAAGGAGTTAAAAGTAACGCTATTTCTGAAATTTAGCAGACTAGAAAAACAAAATAAAATAAAATAAACAAACATGCTATGATTCAAAGCTAGATTCAACAATGCAGTAACAATATTCTTGAAGTTCAAAGCTAAATAAACAAAACAAAGTAAAATAAAATAAACAAACATGCTATTTCTGAAGTTCAAAGCTAGATTCAACAATGTAGTAACAGGAATATCACTTGCTGGAACAAATAAAGCAAGAAAATATCACTTGCTGAAACAATAAACTAAATCAGAATCAACAGCAATATCACTTGCACCAATCAAAAGAATAAAATAGTGGCATGGCATTCAAACATGACAAATTTCCATTCATTGATGAAATGGGCTCCTGCAATATGCTACTATTAGTATGCTCACTGCCAAATATATATCAACTTCAACAGTCAACTTACCCAACGGGATGAAAGAGGATTCATGCCTTAGAAAGCTAACAGCATAAATAAAAGATAGAAAACACACTCACGTTGCTTTCTAAACAGCCCCAACTTTGATCTTCACCAAAAAGTTCAGCATCAATATCATGTTTGATCTTCAAAATGTCATCAAGGGTCGTCTCAACAGCATGTGAAATAATAATTTGCATATAGGCAGCAGGTGAACAGTTGTTTTTGCTTACATGTACTTTTTAAGAAGATATAAAATGTGTTGAATTAATAGAGGTTTTTGCAGAAAACTTTAGAAAGAGTATAAAAAATGTGTGGATGTAAATCAATAAAATGAGATTAATTGCTTCATTAATGTTCACTACCCAGTTTGAAGTGAATCAACAAACTACAAACATAAACAAAAGGTAAATGCAAGAGATGGCTGATGCGTTGTATCTACAAACCAGAATGCATTGTATCAACATTCAAGTTTCAAAACATTATAACCATTAAGAAAAAGTATAACTAATTCAAAAAAGAAAACACTAAGCAGTAAGAACAAATTATCACTTACCTCTTTAATCAGTAAAATGTCTTCTTTAGTATATTGCACACGCCCACGACCCTCAAACTGTGAATCTCCGACCTATAATGCTAGAAGTAGAAGATGTAACCAAACCCCACAATCAGAATCTTTAAAGCAAGTAAGCAGCAACTGTGAAATTGATAGATTGAGAGATTACCTTTGCAAGAGCTGATTTTGATTCCAAGATGATAAATCACCATCAGCGTTTTTTTTCAAAGATCGATTCCGTTTCCTTCTGTGTTGAAAGAGGTTGAAAGATTTGGGGATTTTTAGAAATTTTAGGGTTGACGCAAGACTGAGAAAGGAAACGTGGGACTGAGAAATTTTAGGGTTGAGAGGAACACACGCGGGACTGGAAAATGAAACGTGGTTTATGGTTCAAATGGCGGCGGCGATTCACAAAAACCGCCCCAGCAACCGTCGCAAAGTCGTGGGAGTGTGGAAAACGTGACACGTGTGCTATAAACGATGACGAAGATTGACTGAAACCGCCCCAGGAACCGTCGCAATGTCGTTTTGAGGGCGGTTATTTCAGAACCGTCGCAGGCCAAGTGTCGTGAATCTGAATTTTTTTTGTAGTGTACGGAGATGTCATCTTGTTTCTTTTTATCATGAGTGACATTTATGATGCAAATGGAACTTCAGAAGCCTGTTTAGGCCTGCTTTGAAGGTGGTAGAAAAACATAAAGAATTAAAAGTTTGAATTGTTTTTTGTCATTTTTAAAACTTAGTTTAATTGCTTAATAAACAAATATATTTTTTCTTATCAAATCATTTTACTTACGATTATAAAACATGTTTAGTGAAAATAAAGTTGAATCATAAATAACTTAGATTAGAATAAATTGACTAAATGATTTTAATACTGTTGTTACATCTAGTCTTCCCCTAAAAGAGAGATTTTACTTCAGTATTTTATCCACTATTTTAAACAATAGTATACAAGTATTATTTACTTTGCCTCTTTAGAGTTTGAGTATTCTTCTTTAACCTTTCCAGGTTGTCACCATTGGAATCCTTCTCAACTTCTAGCAGTCTGCCGTTCAACTTTCTAGCAGTCTTCCGTTGAGATTCATGAGTATTGTTTTACCTCTTCGGCTACTTCTTGAAGGTGCTGACAAACGCAAGAAAGTGGGGGGGGGATTGAATTGTGTTTTTCGTTTCTCAAAGCTACTTCCAGTTTCTTACAAAAATTGTTCTTTATCAAAACATTCAACTTACTTTTAAAAGAGGTTTAGACAGAGTAAAGTTGAAATATAAATGTAAGATCCTTAATTTTAAACTCTAAATTATGCAATTTTAGTATATTTGGTGTTAAATTGCTGAGGCATTTAGCCCAATTTTAATTCATTTTATGTTGCAGAGAATTATTCGTCGAAGAATAATTTATTTATGTTGCAGAGAATTTATTACCGGACAGTTTTGTTAAAAATATCTTTGGTTGCTGAAAATTTTATCTGTCAAATGAGTTGCAACGAGAGTAGATATTTTTATCAAAATAGTTGAGATGTGAGTGAAGTGATGTGTGTAAGTATATTTAGATATTTGTTGGTTTGATTTAAATATATATATTTTTATATATTTTTTTTTGGTGAGTTAGTAACTTTTATATATATGTGTGTGTGTGTGTGTGTGTGTGTGTTTAAGTGATGGTATTAGAAACTAAGCAAAACATTTTCATTCCCTGCCTCGCGAACGTATTTCTTTCTTCTTCCTCTGTTCGTCCAAAACCAAGTGTGGGTGGTTTTCAAAACCACCAAATACAAACCTCTACTTTTCTTCAACTTATGAGCTTCATTTCGAGAATTGACAAAAGGGAAAGTTTCTCCTTGCGATGCTATGGTGCTAGTGAGCCAACTTTGGAAGCGACGACGCGAACAAAGTTTTTACCGAAATCAATCGCGGTGCCGTAATCGTTTGTTAGAGCTACCGTTGAGGTAAGGGCTCCTTCCAAACTTTTAAGACCTTAAATGTGAAGTTGTGGAAAAGAAATTTGGTGGTTTATGTTTAACAATTTTAAGTTTTGAATTTGGTGTTTTATGGGTGAAAATTTTAGAAATTAAATTTGATGTGTTTGAGGTGTAGATTTGTGGAAAATGAATTTAATGTGTTTATGGGTAAAATTGTGGAAGTTGGATTTAATGGAATTTATGAGGAAATGTGAAGTTTTGAATTTGGTAATTTATGGTTGAAAATTTTGGAGATTTTGTGGAAAATGAATGGATGAAATTTGTATGTGTGGTGAATTGAATTTAATGTGAATTGTGGATTAAATTCGATGTGGGTTTGAGGAAAATCTGTTTTGAGTGTACTCCGTGAAATGTTTGAAAAACCATTATTGTCAAATGAGCATTAAAAAAAAGGAATATTTTAATGGCTGCATTTACATAATGGTTGTGGTGATTCATGTTAGGGGTAATTGATGTGTTCATAATTAATATTATGAATTTTTGAGATGTGTTTTACGTGTGGATTTGGTGAAAGAATAAATTGTTATGATTTGGTGTGAATTGTGGGACTATGGGTTAAATATGTTTGAGTATGTTCTATATTGAATTTAAAAAATCATTAGTGCTAAATGAGTATTAAAAATGGGAAATCTTTTAATAGCTGCATTTACTTAATGATTGTGGTGAAAAGAGTCAGAGTATGCTCATGCATTTCATAGTACACAGTGACCGCGATGGGCCATGGTGATAATGGTGACCGTGATGGACCACATGATGATGCCATGTGAATTGTTGGTTCATCTTATCCTTACGAGGGTTATCGCAACGTGTTGATTTGTGAGAGATTGCACTCTAGTTGTGCTGATCTGTGAGTGATTGCACTTTAGAAAACAGTGTAAGGCCCGTGATAAGCTACATTGGAGTAAAGTGTGCGGGCCCGTGATAGATGGCACCTTGGTAATTTGTACTAGGCTTGTGATAGGCAGTACAATTACGATTTACACCCCTTGAGGAGGGTTTTTGTGTAGAATTCTGGAATCATGTGCATTGGCATATACGCATTGCATTTGGGTGCTTGACACGCGAGTCATGTTTGATATACTATGATGGTTGTATATACATACACGATTGTTGTTTGTGATTGTGCCCTAATTGACAATTGTGATTGATTGACTTGGTGTTGAATGATTGCGAAATATTTTCGAATATGAAATCTGCAAATTTTAGCAGTTGTATTCGGCTACAAGCACTATGTAGTCGAATACAGATATTCAATCTAGCTACTCACTTGTGATTTCGCACTTGTATTCGGCTACGGGGATGTTGTAGTCGAATACATATATAAAATTTTTGCCACTGACATCGCACTTGTATTCGACTGCGAGGAGGTTGTATTCGAATATTAAAAGTGCATGATTTTTCACTATTTTCGCATCTGTATTTGAATACAACAAATCTGTATTCGAATACAGTTGTGTTATTTGTGCTATTTTTGTTGTTTTTGCTACTGACTTGTGAAATGACACTATATTCGAATACAACAGTGCATTTTGGTCCAAAACCTCGTTTTTCAACATTGATTATGCATGTTTGGCATATGAAATTCCTTTCTAGATGTATGCTAAGTTGAAAGGTTATTTTGTGCATTTAAAATTTAAATGCTATGTGTTATTTGTTAATTTCGGTTGGTTACCCTTTACAATTAATGTGGAAATCTGGATTGTTCTACGGCGTAGCATAGCGATGAGTTGGATTTGGGATCGAAAGCAGTAGGGCTTGATGCCGCTCGTGGATTCTCTGTATTTAGTCATCCTCAGTTAGATTAATGATCAACTTAGGGTTTTATTTAAGAATTTTATTTAGTTTCCCTTTCTTATTTCAAGGTTGTTGCCAAAAAGGGAATTTATGTAACTGAAACAAACTATTTTAGCCGGTGTATTTTATATTTGGATACTTTGGATTTTGTTCAAAACCATTTCCGCTGTTTGTAATTATTGTTGACCTTTGTCGTTGTGTCACGACTTAAATATTTTATCCAAAAGTATTTTCTTCATTTATGGATTTAACTTGGGATCCTTATCAATTTATTTTGAAAAAAAAATACATTCGCATTGTTAAAAATCGGAAATTTGACTTCAATACAAACGAGAGCTTAATCCACTATTTCCATAAATAACTACAAGTATTGTTTACTCTGCCTCTTCAGGCTTTGAGTGTTCTTTTCTAGCTTCTCCAGGCTATCGTCCTGAGAACCTTCTTCGACTTTCTGGCAACCTGCCGTTGAGCTTCATGAGAGTCATTGTACATTTTCAGGTGCCTCTTAAGGATGAGAGAGTTGTTACCACTATTGAGCTGATTTACATCAATTCTAGTTTGTATCTGATTTGAAACAAAGTTTATTTTTAGGATTCTAACCCTCATTGAGAGGATGTTATAGATTAAGTCCTATATTAGTACAAGTGTGTGAGAACACTTTGATTGATTTACATCAACTCTAATAACTCTCTTTGAGAGGATAATTCACTAATTCTTTTAGTTTGACGTGTTCTTGTTTTTTTTTTATTATTTATATTTTCCTCTTAACACATAGCCTTTTTTCCTTTTCTCTTTTTCTCTCACACTCTCTCTTGCTCACAATAAAGGACAGAGTGAGTTATTCTTAAATACAATGATGAAGTGAATGTTGAAAATGTTACTATTGTAAATCTTCAATAATCATTTAAGGCAGGTTAATCTTTAATAAGTATCCATATATATATATATATATATATATATATATATATATATATATATATATATATCCATGAAGGATTTTGCTTATCTTGGTATTGGGGATAGGGAATTAGAGGAAACTATGATATAATCAAATCTTAAAGAATTTTAGACAAGTAGTAGATAAAAAACGTACAAAGGATGCGCATTTGCTTTGTCTACTTTGGAGTTTTGACTTATTCAGAGGATGCATAATAACTTAGACAATTTGACGCTTGATGTAATTATCAGAGGTAGAGGTAGTTACTTGCTTGTGATGCTTATCAGAGGTAGAGTGAGTTACTTGTTTGTCATGCTTATTAGAGGCAGAGGCATTGTCATGCTTATCAGAGGCAAAGGCATTGTCATGCTTATCAGAGGCAGAGGCATAATCTTGCTTGTCACGCTTCTCAGAGGCAAACGAACATACATTGTTGAATCCATTAGAGGCAGACGAACAGTCGCTTTGTTAAATTCATTAGAGGTAACTGAACCAAGGAATTGCTTGCATTTCTAGAGGAAACCAAGACACAACTTCGCTCGCATCTCAGAGTCAACTGAAGCTTGCTTGCTTTTTTCGAAGTCAAACGAAGCCTGTAATAACAAAGGCGTGCGGATTTGGACTATAGAGCAGAAAAGTGAAGTCTCGGTTTCTTTTGTATTCTTCAAATCATTAGAGAATATATAGTATATTGAGAAACATGCTTTGTTGCACTTGTTTTTGCAGTATTTCTTTTGCTATATTATAACTTGCTCCATTAGTAGATCTCAAATATACTTGTAATATATGCTATTTTAGAATGGATAATTATTAATATAACTCTTGTCTTCGAACTTAATCTACACATTTAGCAAATACAGTTAGGAGATATTTGTTCTTTATTTGTTTGTTTTTGTTATCATCGAAGCATCAACTAAAGGATTGTAGCTAAAATCACTTTTGCACTAATATTTCTTATGGATGAAAGAGTTGTTGCCACTATCGGACTGATTTACATCAGTTCCAGTTTGTGTCTAAATTGACACAAAATTTGTTTCTAGGATTCTAACTCCCATTGAGAGAATATTAAATTGGAAGTCTATCAAACAACTTGATTAAATTACATCAATTCTAATAACTCTCTAGTGAGAGGATTTTTTATTCATTATTTTCTTTTGATGTATTCTAGACTTTTACAGAAATTCTTCTTAACATATTTCCTTTTTGCATTCTCTCAGCTACCTGTTTCATACTGATCGGTTTCTACTTAAATACAGAGAGATGTATTCGTCGAGAATGGTACATTTGGAGATCTTGAATCAACATTTAAGCTAAATCAACCTTTAAGATATCTTTGTAATTTATTCAATGTATCTTCTATTATGGAGACATGTCTTAGAGAATATGACTATTAGAGGATATCATGCGCTTCTTCAGTCAGAGGATAAGTCTATCCTTGACGAACAAAGGATGTTGGAATGTTGACTTCTTATAAAGAGCGTTGACTTAAAACGTTGATCATACGATCGACTAGTTTACTAGAATTATCAGACGCAAAGTTATCATAGTGAACTTGTAATCATATTCGTCAATGGGCGTTGAGAGCGCATTTATTAGAGTCAGACATAGCTTCAACAGATCTTCCAGAGTCACTTGTTTAGTAAGTTCTCTTTCTTTGTTCATCAGAGGATCTAACTTGTACCAGAAGATTGACTTTATCCAAATGTTCATTTAAAGCTTTCTTCTTTCAGTCTTTGAATTAGAGGACCAACATGGGTTTTTAGTCATAGATATATAATAATTGTAGCGTTCTTTTTCTTTGTCTTTAGAGGGACAATCGTTGACTTGTATTTCCTTTGTCTTTAACGCTTTGACTCGAATCGAAGATTATCATATACTTACTTATTGTAATACTTCTTAATGCTTATATTATGAGTTGTTCTATAATTACTTGTTTAGTAGATGATAATATTCTGTATTAGAAACATTTAGATTATCATCTCTAACTTACTCATAACATATACTACCTTAAAGTAGATAGTCATTAATATACTTCTTCGTCTTCTAACTTAATCTACACACTTATTAAATACAGTTAGAAGATAATTATTCTTATTTGTTTGTTTCATTATCATCAAAATATCAACTAAAGAAGTGTAGTTAAAACCACTTTTGTACTAATATCTTTGTCATCAATAGTGCATACCTAAAGGTGTGGAACATATAATAATACGAATAAACACACATTAAACTCATAAACATTAGTACATAGATTTGGAATATATAACAATAATATAGCACACGTATTCGATAAAACCTATTACTCTAATACCTTATGAGATTGAAAAGATGGTTAATTAAATGAGATTATATCACAGGTTCAAACATCAATAAATCTTCGATGTAAAAGAATACTTTAAGTACATCATAATTTAAACCACATGCGGCTCTTAATTTCCATTCCTAGTTCAATAATCCCAATCTCAATACTATACAAAAAAATAAAAATAATAATAATAAACACTAAAAATAATCTTTAGAATGATTTCATTGTCTTATAAAAAGTGGTGGTGCTACCTCTCATCATCCTCACTGTGTGAGTAAATCATGGTTTATTTATCTAGATAGTCACTAATCACTAATCGCTGGTTCTTCCACGTAATAGTATATGATGATAATATGAAAAGACTCCTCGTAACTTTCTTGATTTGTATCACTCACAGCTTCTCTGTCCTTGTGAGTCACTTGTTTGAATCAAACTCTACTTCTAAAACAAACATGAATCCAGAAAGTTAAGATTTTTTTATTAATCAAAGTGGTGCGAATAAAGAAAGTTTCGAATTCGAAATTAGGGATTTGGAAAAATAAAGAAACTAAATTTATGTGTTACCAGGTAACTAAAATTATGCTAGAGAGGCATGCACAAAGGTGAAAATCGAAAGGTGTTACCAAAAGCTTTTATGCTGATAAAGAGCAATGAGGATAATAATTTAGCCACTCACTTATAGGTTCAATCATCGACCTTGAAGGTGTTAGGATTTAGGCATGATAGATGACTTACCAAATCGTAGACCATGCTTACATAATAAGACCCATTCATCTGCACAAAATGAAAAGAAAGTGGCAGAAATGATCTAACAATTAAAGTATAAACCAAAACAATTAAAATAAGCTTAATAATATAATTCTTTCAATCTTTCATCACTAACAACAGAGTAAGGAAACAAAACTGAATCATTTAACACAAAAGGAACAAAACATTTTTTGCAGTATTTTGAAACTGAAATAACCAGAGAAGTCAAGTTCCATCAATACAAAAAGGATAACAACTAAGTTAAAAATATACAACAAAGAGACGAAAACTTACATCTATTTTGGAACATCAATAAAGAAATAAAAAATCCAATAAATTCGAGAATTAAAAGCTTACATATGAAATAATGTGAAACAACATGATTTCAATTTACGTGTATTACTTTCATCTCCCAAGAGGGGAATATATAGATACCATCTTTTCAATAGCACTATGAAACACCTTTGCTGAAACAACTTTTGTGAGCGCATCAACTAGTGGGCTTTCAGATTTGACAAATGGAAATTGTACAATCCTTTGGGCGAGGTTCTCCTTAATGAATTGATGATCAACTTCAATATGTTTGGTGCGATCATGTTGTATCGGGTTTTGCGCAATTTCAATGGCTGCTTTGTTGTCACAGTAAAGGTTCATAGGTTCTTCATACTTGATTTCCAAGTCTTTTAGAACACTCTTAATCCACAACAATTCACACACACCATGGGCCATACCTTGAAATTCGGCTTTTGCAGTTGATCGTGTCGTAACCTCTGCTTATCCAAGTGACAAGATTACCCTCCATGAATGTAAAATATCTATATGTAGATCTTGTTGTTGTTTGATCACCTGCCCAATCAGAATATGTATATCCTTCGTTGTTAGGAACATATTTTTTTAGAACAATAGTCCTTTATCTGGAGCACTATTCAAATATCGTAGGATTCAATAAACAACATTCATATGATCTTACTTGGTGAATGCATGAATTGGCTTACATCACTTTCAACATAAGCTATATCGGGTCGTGTGTGTGACAAATAGATTAGTCTCCCAACCAACCACTGATAATGATCCTTATCTATAGGGACTTGGTGTGGGAATTTTCCAATCTTATGATTCATTTCTATGGGAGGTTCAGCTGGATTACAAGCAATCATGTTGTTCTCTGTTAAAAGATCTAATACATATTTTCTTTGTGAGAGAACAATCCGTTGTTGATCTTGAAACCTTAATCCCCAAAAACTATTTAAGTTGCCCCAAATCCTTCATTTCAAATCCAATCACAGTCATATCATCAACATACACAATTAAAATGGTTTCATTCCCTTCTTTGTGCTTTATAAACAAAGTATGGTTTGAATTACTTTGATTATATCCTAAAAACTTCATGGCCAAGGAGAACCTTCCAAACCAAGCTCCAAGAGACTATTTTAGCCTATACAAGGACTTTTTCAACTTACGCATACTTTTCACATGAATTACCACACTTAACTCCAGGTGGAAAGTTCATATATACCTCCTTATCTAGGTCTCCATTAAGAAAAGCATTCTTAACATCAAATTTTTGCAACGACCAACTGATGCAAAAGTCTTTTGTTAATCAACCCCATACTTTTGTGTATACCCCTTTGCAACTAACTTTACTTTATATCTATCAATAATTTCATCTGCTTTAAGCTTTGCTGTGAACACCCATATACATCCCACTATCTTCTTTCCTCCAGGCAATGGAACAAGCTCCATAGTGCCATTCTTCTGTAGATCCTCCATTTCTTCGTTCATTGCCTTTTTCTATTTCGGATAAAACAATGCATCCTCCACACTACTAGGATTAGTTACATTGGATAAATGATTAACAATATCTCCATATGAATCAGATAATTTATGTGATTACACATGGTTACTAATAAGGTATTTTTATTTTGGCTTTGGGATTGGGTTCATATAGTTTATTTGGGATTCCTTTATTTGATCTTAATTTGTGGGTATCTAGGAGCTATGTCTTCTTTAGGGACATCCATATCACTAGGTTGATCAATCAAAGGATTTGAGTTTACATGTGCTAGATCATTTTGGATTGATGTAATAGTTGATGGTGAAGGCATGGGCAACTCTACGGATATTGACTCTTGAATGGTAGGAGCGTCTGACTCACTTTTAGGAAGCATCATTGAGTCAACCTCAATTTCAACACCTGAGGACACTGGCTTCAATAAGCTAGAAGCACCAAAGATTATGTCAAAATAATCAGAAGCTTTTTCAATTCTTTGATAAAAAAAAATAAAAAAGATAATTTAATTCTTCTAGCTTTTGAAGTTCATCTCCTTCCCTTCTTTCTTGTAACGCATTTTCTTCACTAGTAGTCTCCCTAAAGAGAAGGTCCGAAAACTCACTTAGAATAAAAAGAATCAGATTTATGGGAAGAAGCATCTAATGTCACATGTAACTTCTTAGTTGTATGATCATAGCACCTATATCCCTTCTGAAAATCAGAGTAGCCAACAAAAACACATCGTTTTTCACACAGCTCAAGTTTGTCACGCCGATTCTTAGGAATAGGCACATAAACAATACAACCAAAGACTCGTGGCTCAAGATTTGGGAGATGAGGGACCGAAAGTTAAGAATTCATCTTATGTAGATGAATCTCAAAATTTAGGACTCGTGATGGAATCCGATTAATAAGATAAGCAAGAGATTTTGTTGTTTCTCTCCAATAGAATCGTTGCATATTCATAACAAAGAGAGATGCACGAACAACTTCTAGAGGTTGTCTATTCTTTCTTTCCACCAGTCCATTTTGCTGTAGAGTATAGGTACAAGAAGTTTGATATTGAATTCCATATTGACCAAGATAATTGGAAAATGATGTGTTGACAAATTCAATACTATTGTCATATTGCAAGACACAGATTTGTTTCTAGTATTGAGTTTTGAGAAAAATCTTTAATAATATTTTGAAGATAATCAAACATTTAGTTAAATATGTTAATTATGATTATGATCATATTGTCTATTAACTTTTGTTTTTGAGTGATTTATTTAAAGATAGGAAATCAAACACAAACTTGTCTATTCAAGCAAAAATCACATGGTGTTTTTCAAAGAAATCAAGAAATATTTCATCACCAATTTTGGTCTCATATCTTGCACATAACAAGACAAAAATTCACTTTTGTAAAGACCAAGATTTGGAATATTCCTTAAAGGAATGTAAACAAGAGATTGATGATAGAATAACAAAAAGAACAATTTGGATGTCTTATTAATGGCAAAAGACAAAATGGATCATTTTGGGAAATCCAAATGCATGTTCAGAATGGAAAATCCGCATATGGGCTGTCCAAAATAAATGGGCATTAAAAAGAGACAAAGGTTGAAGACCCACATACATAAACACACTTCCAGATTGATGAACTAGAAGCAAAGACTAAAGTACACTGTATTGGTATTGTTACTCCATCAGTAGTGCATGCTTCTGACATTACATTATTCCAGCGGTCCTTTGACAACTCACTGACTATCACTCACGTTACATTCAATTCAAGGCAGAACGTTATGGATTGATCAAGAACATTCTAGGCAGTTACTACAAACAAGAGGCAAATTGAACAAAGCAAGATTGACACTTGGTATTAAGAGCCAATGGCTATATTCAGTCTTAACTAGATATTCAAATCCCATCTATAAAATGAAGATCAATCAGAAGATAAAGGAAAGAGTTTCAAAAGCAATCAATCTACAGTTGATCAATTAAGCTCAAGTTCCAAAGATCTTCTCTCAAGCAAAACTCAAGTTCTCTCACTATATTCGTGGATCATCCTATTGAGTTCTTTATGTTAATGAATCTCAAACAAAGAGTTGAGAAGTCTTAGATTCCAAACACTTTTTTATCTTACACATCATTTCTTGGGACATTGAGAGATAGACTTTTAAAACTCTTTTAAAATCATTCTCATGAGTAGAAAAATCCCATGGCCAAGGACCTCGTAAGCACAAATTTTACTTGAAAGATTCATGTGCTTACCTCTTAGAGCGTCGAGGAGGATACAAATCACCAACATAGAGCATCCATCTCGAAGTATGCTTTAACTTTGATCACCAACACGGAATTTACTGGCGTCTCTATGAGGTGGTGCTAGCCATTCCAAATGGAACGTGGTGCTAGCCATTCTATGAGGGTAGTGGCAATTATGATTACTTGGGGAATGTGCTCTTCTTCTATTTATAGTGAATGAGAAACTAAAACCCTATGACTCTTATTTTGAGTCCAATCTAAAAGAAGGGCTAAATGATTATATTTAATTAAACTATGTTAATTTAATATTATCTATTAATTAAATTAAATCATATTTAATTCAATTAACCTGTCAACCCTAATTTATTTAATCAAATCATATTCAATTCAATTAAAATATGATAATGTATTAAATCATGTTTAATATGATTAACATATGATTAAATCAAATCTTATTTAATTTAATCATTTGTTCTGTTGTCTGTACTCTATGCGTGTGACCCTTATAGGTTCTCACTAAAATGGTAATAACATTATATATAGCTTATATCATATAAATATTATAAACAATGAGTGGTATCTAGCAATGCATCATTGCTACCCGAATCATGAGAAAATCGGTGTTACGATTTTAACCTTACCGCGACCACTGTTTAGCGTGTAGTGATTCTCCTTTCGTCTGAGTGTCTAATTGAACACAGGTCACAATGTGTGTCATACTTGCAAAGTCAAATTATATATTTATCAACCCCAAAGTAGACATGCAAATACCAATGGACCCAATATCACATATTGGTCAATGCTAGCATGGCCATGCATTTCCACAATCTCACTCTATCGATAGGCCCAAGACATAACTCTTGTTATGTAAGAGGGACAAATCTTGTATACATCACTCACATCCATCCACATGGTTCATTTCAAGCCCAATAACCACCTTTATGATTGTCTTGTTACACATGAAGTTTGTTGGCCTTAAAGCCTACAACTCCCCGTGTTGGGATCATAGTGACTTCAAGTTGAAAGACTACTCACTATGGTCGCATGAGAATCGCTAATGGCACCTAAACAACAATTATGTAGCATTCTCATGGCAGATCAATCCAATATAAATATTACACCTAATATTTATACCTATGTGACAACTTGATATCTCATTTCCATGACCCATGAGATGTGATCATCAGTATACTCACATAATAGTCTCAATGTATTATTTTCGTCCTAATTAACAATAGTACTTTGACTATGGGTACTTTAAGAATAATGTTCGATTGTTCAATACGGTCTCACGATCAAGTCACTTGATGTTCTATTAAATGAATTATCTATTCTAAGGACTTTATTATATTATACTGTTAATAAGATAATAAATGATGCTTTGTACATATAACCAAAATTATATATATGATTTAAATCCATGATGTAAATTATAATATATATAAAATAGATTGGCGCTAGGGCTTACACCAACATCATTTTGTAACTGAAGTTTATTCTTAGGTTAGATTGAGTGTGTTGTAAAAATCATTCCTAGATTAAAAGGTGACTGTATAAATTCCTTTTAAGGTTGAAATGTGAATTGAGTAACTAATAAAGTTGTGATAAAAAATGATAGTGAAATGTGAACATTTTGGTGTTGAGCACATTAGTGGAAAACTCATAGATTGTGAGGACTGGATGTAGCTCACCTTGGGTAAACTAAGATACATCTTTTTGAGGTCTTCTTATCCATTATCTATATTTATCTTGCACTCACTAATCAAATTTCACATCCAGAACGTTTCTGGAGAATAATTTTATTTATCTTGCACTTACTAATCATATTTCACATCCATAGCTTTCTGAACTATCTTATTTGACCTAACACATCCAGAACGTTCTGGAGGATAATTTTATTTTACCCAAGATTGTTCTTGAGTTAATTAAATTTAAGCTCAAGACTTAAAAATTTTAAAAGGGATCATAATTCAAACCCCATTTCTTGTGATTGATATTTCTATTTCATTTAGTTCTAACCATACTATGAAATACCTGAAATGCTACATAAACATAATTTTTATGTAACAAAGTAACGAGCTTGAGGCAGATAAGGGATCTTTGTAGGACCCCATACATCAGAGTGGATATCTAGAAACGGGTCTGTAATTTTATTCAAACTTTGTAATAGGGAACAAGATGACTCTTAGCCATTTCATAAGTGTTACAATGAAAATCTGAATCATTTAACGATGAAAAAAGACATGGAGGTAATTGTACAACAAAAAGAACACAAGAAAATGAGGTCTGAATTGTGTTGTTAATTTTTTTTTTTACGTGTTATACTTAAGTTAAAGAAAGTAATACAAGTTAATTAAAACAGAGATGAGAGACACAACAATTTATGCTGGTTCACCACCAATACTGTAGCCACGTTCAATCCATTCAACCTAAAGGATTTAATCCACTAGATTATCATTGAATCAAACATACACTTGAAAACCTACTAGCCACACTGACTGTGTTCAATGTTCTCAATCTTTTAGCTTAGTACAATCAAGCTGTTGAGGAAGGCAGAAGCTACTGGGCTAGGTTACAACAAAAAAGGTTTTGGGTTTTTCTGAATTAGCTCTCATAGAGAGTGTTTACAAATTTTTGCTTCAAAAATTATCTTAGCACTAATGTGACAATGAATGATATCAAGAGTGCAGATGTGCTTATCACTTATTGCTTGTACATTGTGCATCTTTCATGTCTTTCATCATTGAGGGAGACACGTCTTTTATAGAGTACAATTAGGGTTTTTGATTGTTGTCCTGATTGTAAGAAATCAACATGATTCATGGAGTTTTGTAATGTATCTTTGTGGAATTGATTTGTCTTAGAAACTTTCCAGAAAAATTGATATTGTTCTAATTCGGCGTATGTTTTTGAAACAGTTGGGAAGTAGAGGGGACGATGATCATAGTATATCCTAAGATCTTCAGAAAAGTAGCTGATTTAGGATGTGTATAAGAGGATGCACTAATGCTTTGTCTTAAGAGAATTGACTTATTCATAGCATTGACTTTTTCAGAGGATAAACGTTTAAAGTTAGACGATCAAACGCTTGATGTGATTAGCAGAGGCAGTAACTTGCTTACGATGCTTGTCAGAGGCAAAGGCAGAAGAATTATTGTTATGCTTAATCAAAGGCAGAGGCAGAAGAATTCTTGTAACGCTTATCAGAGGTAGAGACGGATTAATAGAATCCATGTTGAGTTCATCAGAGGCAAATAAGCTACGACATTGTTTTGCGTTATTAGAGGCAATGGAACACAACATTGTTTCGTATATTAGACTTAGCGAAGAGAGGAGAAGTCATGTTGTATCTTGGAAGTCGTCCAGTTATTAGAGGATATGTTGAGAATCTATTGTCCGAACATATGCATTTGAATTTGGGTGCACTTAATTTCAACGTTAGAGCATTAAATTGGTTCCACAAATGATTTTGTTATCATCAAAACAAGCGAGGGGCATATTTATTCAAATCAACATGGTTCCAACAATTTCCCCCTTTTAGATGATGACATACATGTATTTTGGTGAACAAATTTTTTGAGATAAAGAAATCAAAGAGGTAAAAAGTAATAACATGTTGCAGCAAGGCTCCCCCTTAGAATATGGATGATCAATTCATAAGATGAGATATATTTTAACAGAATATTAATATGCATTAAAAACAGAAGTTCGGAAAAAGAAATTTATAACTTAAAAACAAAAATTACACATTCTCCCCCTTTTGTCATTAGACAAAAAGATAGGAGAACAAAAGAAAAAATTGGGGTAAAACACCAAGTGTTGGGATTAGTGAGCTTAGCTAGAATTAAACTAAAGGTGTTCTGAGTATCCTCCTGGTTCTTGGCAGTCTTTTCCATAAATGCCTCGATCTTGGCACCTAGACGATCAAAATCTTCCTTTTTGACAAACTGAGATGAATCCAACACGGGGCCAGAGGGAGATGCATAAAGGCTTACAAAAGGAGCATCTAGTGTGCAAATCTCGATATGGGGGATGACCACATGAAGCTGTAATGGTGCCATTGGAGCAACCACTAACGGTTCCAGATGGATATTACCATAGGGAGAAGAGGCATCCTTGGATGAGCCTTATGTTCCTGTTTGTGAAGAGCTTTCTAGACCGATTGCTCTTTGCTTTTTGAAGTTGTACCATCCACAAGTAGATGATTTCAGTTATTTGTCTGAAAGCTGCACAATTCTGCAAAGCCTGGTGCAGGCCATGATTCATGTTGCCCTGAATCTAGTATGTAACAAAAGATAGGACTTTGTTTCACTGGGTTTAAACATCATTTGGATCTAGACTTTGAGCATTTTGATTTCTGGTGTGAGAGATTTTGGTAGTAAGAAAGGTACAAAAGATAGATGGAATGGGTTGGGTCGAAGGGACAATTTCCAGAAGGATGGAGGAGGTAGTTGATTCATAGGGGAAGGTGGGGAAGGAAAAGTCAGAGGAGTCGTCTGATGATGAGTCAGAGACTTGGTCGACAACAGCTGGTGCAATTGGCATTGCATCAAACATAAATGGATGTGGAGAAAGGGATGAAGTGTGGTCAGGTACTATGGTGGAAGAGGGAGAATATGATGTAAAGTAGTGGATGGGATAGGTGTTTGAGGGGAAGTACGAGACTTTTGAAGGAAGGGATGAGTTACATATCTAAGTGAAATAAAATGTTGAGCTACGGTAGATTCAAACATATCATCTGACAAATCAGAGTCATAATTGTGAGGGGTGATGGGTGTAGGATCATAATCGTGAGGGGTGATGAGAGGAAGGAGGGGCATAATTGGTTTGGGAAAGAGAAAATGAGGGTTTGTTCAAATTCAAGGATGGCCAGAGGAATAGGGGGATCGAAGTTTGAACTTACATTTCGTTTCTTCCTCCGAAGAGAAGTTGTCGTGTCTTCATCGGTTATGGTTATGACATCCTCATCTTCTTCAACACTTAGAGATAAAGCCACTCTTTTCCTTTCCCTTGCAAAAACCTTTTCAACATGAGGCTGGAGCAAACACACTAAGGCCACAACTAGGTGAGATTGTTGTCTTCTGCGAATATGAGAGCGAAAGAGCCATTAACCTTTGAAGGTGCAGGTGTAAGAACCAAGTTGGTCATAGGAACCATTTTTTCTTGTGTTTTGACATTAACAATGTGTTTCATGTGAATAATTTATTGGACTAATGGCTTTAATTAAGTGTACATAAATTAGAATAGGAAAACCAGAGGAAGTGACCAGAGGATATGACCTGAGAAAGTCACCAAAGGAAGTGACCGAAGGAAATGACCGGAGAAATTCACCAGAGGAAGTGACCAAAGAAAGTACCATAGGAAGTGACTGGAGAAAGGCACCCGAGGAAGTCACCAAACAAAGTGACCATAGGAAGTGGCAAAAGAAAGTACTAGAAGAAGTGACCAAAGAAAGTACCAGAGGAACTGACCGGAGAAAGGCACCAGAGGAAGTCACCAAAAAAAATGACCATAGGAAGTGGCCAAAGGAAGTAACCAGAGGAAGTAAAAAGGTTAGAGGAAACAAAGTCAAATTAGTCACTGAAATCCTCAAAATCAGACAAATGCACGTTATTGAAAAGTACGTGCATTTACCTCGGATAGTGTGCTTTTGAAAGTTCAACGTGTTTCTGGTAGTTCAACGTGCTTCTAGAAGTTCAGTGTGCTTCTAGTAAACCAACGTGCTTCTTGTAACTCAGCGTCCAAGATTAATAATTAAAGCTCATGTTCCGCCCGTCTAAACAATTGCAACACACTCCAATATGCTGCCTCTGATTTATAGCCTCTGAAGTTGCAATGACTTTGATAATGGAACAAGGTTATTTGCCCAAATCAGTAATTCCAGTCATGAAGTTGCCTCTTCCTCTAACTATAAAGAAAGCAAAGTATACAACATCTGGCTCCAACCATCAAGTCATACTTTGATGAAGAATAGTCAATGCCTCTGATCGAAAGTCAACGATTTTGATAAAAGATAAATTTCACTTAGCCGAATCAGAATTCTTGGAAGTCCAAGCTCAGGCCCGAATCCATTCGTGCTTCAATCAACCAAGTGTATGAAGGAATATTTGCATGAAGAGTTTTCGAACAAAATGCATATTTGATATGATAGCTATGTTCGAAAAGATCTAGTTTTGGAAACAAGGAATTGCCTAATTGTCACATTATCAAAACATATATTTCAAAATTATAATTGAAGGAATTCTTATTTCACAAAGGTGAATTTGAGATACTATTCAGAAACTCAACAACGAATTCACGAACCCTGAATTCAGCAATAAAAAGCAGTTTAAGGCTGAAGGATAAAGTATGAAACCAACAATACTAAACACCTCTGAGTTCAAGTTTAGGCAAAGGCACTTGTGCAAAGTTACATCATTTAGTGCTTAAGTGTTGTAACCCATGTGTTAAAATATAGTGTAACAATCAGCTTAATAGAAACAAAACACAAAAAGGTAGGCTTAATAGAAGCAAAACACAAACAACTTAAAATATTGTGTAAGCCACCCCGATAGTGGCTTTAGTGTGCCTCAAGCAATCAATCGTTTTCAGGTTGTGTTGAGAAGACTTGAATTTTTGGGTCAACATGTTGTTTTCCTCAAAATGTTTGTAGGTTTGGGTATTTTTGAGAAGACTGACTTGTAGGGCCAGGTGCTGGTACTTCAATGTTTTGAATTAGTGGATAAATTCTTTTGTGTGAGGGGACTGGATATAGCTACTAAGTTGGTGGTGAACCAATATAAAATATGGTGTGTTGATTTTACTTATGCATTATCATTCTGTTGCTGCTTCTGTTTTATTTAAGTTTTGTTAAGTCACCTAACCAGAACTATAATTAGAATCAAAAGGGAAAAGAATTAACTTAGACAAAAACAATTCAACCCCCTTCTTGTGTTTAGAACCTTCAATTAGTATCAGAGTTCGGTCTCAAGCTGAGCACTTATACATGTTTGAGAAAAGTTCCAAGTAATTCTTAGATTCAATATGTCTGGATTTGGTGAAGAAGCTTGTGAAGGAAACATCAAAATACCACAACTTTTTGATGGAGAATGCTTTGAGAATTGGAAGAATAGGCTGATGAGTTTCTTTATCTCACAAGATCGTGAACTTAGGGACATGGTGGAAGATGGTTATGTTACTCCAACAAGTATTGATGGTATCGAAATCCCAAGAAAAGTGATGGATGTTGAAAAGAAGAAGATGTACAAGTTGCATCATAAGTCTAGAACCTTCATGATCAATGCAATCACCTTCAAGGAATTTGATAAATGCACCAACAAGGAAACAACAAAGAGTATCTATGATGCTCTAGTTCTGGCATATAAAGGAAGGAAGCAAGTTCAATAAGCAAATGCCAATCTCCTAGTTAGAAAATATGAACTGTTTCAGATGGAGGAAGATGAAGACATTGAAGCATTGTTTTCCATATTCCAGACTCTAGTCTCAAGATTAAAGGTTCTTGAAAAGAGTTATACACTGATGATTATGTCAAGAAAATTCTTAGAAGTCTTCCTAGAAAGTGGAGACCCAATATCACATTGATTCAAGAAGCTAAGGATCTGAATACTCTGAAACTGGAAGAATTAATCAATTCCTTAGATCACATGAAATTGAGCTTGCAGATGATGGGCTAAAGAAGATGCAAAAGACTTTGGCTTTGTAATCTAAGTAGAAGAATACTTTTAAGGTAATAGCTTAATTAGAGGATCATGATTCAGATGACCAGATTGTAGACTCAGAGAATGAGGAGCTGTCTTTTATATCCATAAAAATTCAGAGGATGTGGCACAAAAAAAGAAATCATCCCCTCTAAAAAATTCCAAGCAATCCAGTAGAGGAAATGATGACAAGTTTGACAAGAAAAGCATCATCTGATATGGATGCAATGAACCTGGTCATGTCATGTCTGAATGTCCAAATCAGGAAAAAGGGAAACATAAGAGGAAATACTCTAGACCCAAGAAGAAGGTTTTAATGGATACATGGGGTGATTCTGAAGAATCATTTGGTGATGAAGAGCAAGTAGATTTAGCTCTGATGGCTGATGCTGATTTTGACTTTGATTCTAACTATGGAAGTGAATTAGTAGATGAAGAAATTGAGGAACTTTCTAATTTAACCTGATCTGAGTTGATTAAAGTTATAAATGATTTCTTAAATAAAGATCATAATATCTCTCTAAAACTGAAAACCCTTAAGAAAGTAAATAAAATTTTGACTGAAAAAATTGATACTTTAAAAACTGATATTATTGAACTTAAGACAGAAAATATAACTTTGAAAAATAATCTTGCATCAAAACCTACAGAAAATGCCATATAATTCTGATAAATATGAAGTAGCTTTTCAAAAATTTCATGCTAATAGTTTAGATAGAAGTAAGCTTGCCTCTATGATTTATGGTATTAGTAGAAATGGAAAAAGTGGAATAGGATTTGAAGAAACAGTAACTGAACCAAAATCCACTTTCTCTAATACTTTATGTGTTGTATGTTCAAAGAAAGGTCACTCCAAAATATCTTGTCCTATGCCAACAACATGAAAAGACAAGAAACCTTTCAAGACTAATAAATCAGGACCTAACCAAATGTGGGTACCCAAAGATGAAATTGTTTATGTTACAGATGTTCTCAGCAGCCAATGGATGATTGCGACATTTGACAGGAGAAATGTGTATGTTCCAATACCTAACTTTGATCAATGGAAGCTCAATGACTTTTAGAGGAAAATAGAAAGGCCAGATCATTGGACACAATATAGTTGGTAATAACTCTTTGACTTCTATAAATAATGTACTATCAGTAAAGGGACTAAAACATTACGGACTTAACATAAGTCAATTAAGGGATAATGGTTATGACATAGTTTTTAATCAAAAGTCCTATAGAGCTATAAGTCAAAATGATGGTTATGTTATATTTACTGGAAAGAGGTAACGAAACCTTTATAAAACCAACCATTTTAACTTTGTAGAACAAATGGTTAGATGCTTTGTGTCTGTGAGCAATGAGTAACTGATTTGGCACAAGAGATTAGGCCATGACAATTTCAGGTTAATCTCAAAATTAAACAAATTCAAACATGTTAGAGGCTTGCCAAATCTCAAGTTCAAATCAAAATTCCTTTGTTAGGTCTGTAAAGCAAGGAAAGAAACTAAAAGTTCTTTTGCATCAATGAATATTGTTTCCACAAGCAGACCTTTGGAGCTTCTGCACCTTGAACTTTTTGATTTATTTAAAACTGCCTTGTTGAATGGTAAAAAGTATGGATTGGTCACTATTGATGATTACTCTAGATGAACATGGGGTTAAGTTCCTTAAACACAAGGATGAGTCTCATAATGGTGTTCATATCTTTTGCAAGCAAGTGCAAAATGAGAACCAATTCTATATTGTAACTATTCGTAATGATCATGGTGGAGAGTCTGAGAAAAAAATCTTAGAGCAATTCTATGAAGAGAGTGGAATATTTCACAATTTCTTATCCCTTAGAACACCTTATTAGAATGGTGTTGTGGAAAGAAATAATCTTACTCTTTAAGAAATGGCTCAAACTATAATGTATGAAACGAATGTTGCTAAGCATTTTTTGGCATAAGCATTCAATACCTCATATTCCATTCAGAACAGAGTTTGTATCATACCTTTTTAGAATTAGATTCCTTATGAATTGTGGAAAGGTAAAAAGCCCAACACTTCTTACTTTCATAAATTTGGTTGTGTATGCTATGTTTTAAATACTAAAGATAACCTTTGCGAGTTTCACCCTCGTTCACAAAAGTGTACTTTCCTTGGATACTCTAAAAGATCCAAAGCTTATAGAGTGTTCAACAGGGAGACTCTGATTATAGGGGAATCAATTCATGTAAAGTTCAATGACAAACAACTTGACCTTCAAAAGTTAAAGCAAGTTGAGGATATTGTAGGTTTGTTGGAACCAAAGGAAGCAAGTAAATCAGAAGATGCATACAAGCTAGAAGAATTAGAAAAATTAGAGAATACAAGGGAGGAACCTAACAAAACATCCAAAGATGAATCTCACGAAGTCTAAAGCAGTCAAAATAGTTCAGAAGTAAGGACTAGATGGAAGTACAAATTCTCCCATCCTAAAACTTTGATTGTTGGAAATGCCAATGGTCCTCCAAAGACCAAATCTTCACTAAAGGACACCTCACTATTTGGTCTGATCTCCTTGATTGAACCTGCCTCTTTTGATGAAGCTTTGGTATATGATGGTTGGATCTTATCATTTCTCTTTGAGTTCAAAAGAAATTATGTTTGGGATCTTGTGCGCAGACCAGAGGCAAAAAGACCGATTGGAACCAAATGGGTTTTTATGAACAAACTGAATGAAAAAAATGAAGTTGTAAGAAATAAAGCCAGACTAGTAGCTCAAGGTTACAGTCAAGAAGAGGGTATAGATTACATCGAGACATTTGCTCCGATGGCCAGGTTAGAGGCAATACATGTCTTACTATCCCTTGTTGCCTGCAATAATGTTACTTTATTTCAAATGGATGTTAAAAGTGCATTTTTGAATGGTTACATAAATGAGGAAATGTATGTAAAATAACCTCCTGGTTTTGAAAATGTTGAGTTTCCACATCATGTCTTTAAGCTTAAAAAGTCTTTATATGGACTGAAACAAGCCTCTTGGTTTTAAAAAGTCTTTATATGGACTTAACACTTTTCGCCTGAAAAATGATTTTGAAAGAAGGCATGTTGACACTACCTTGTATAGAAAATCAATTAAGAAGGAAATTCTTGTTATTCAAATTTATGTTGATGATAATATTTTTGGTTCTACTAATGGTACTCTTTGTCAAGATTTTGCTAAGCTAATGCAACAAGAATTCCTAATGAGTATGATGGGAGAACTAAAGTTTTTCTTAGGAATCCAAATGCAACAAAGTCATAATGGTCTATACATTCATCAAACCAAGTATACATAAAAACTTCTCAAGAAGTTTAAGATGAATGATTGCAAACCAATGGCTACACCTATGCACCCTACCTCTCCACTGGATATAGATCATTTAAGCAAGAAGGTGGACCAAAAAACATACAGAGGGATGATTGGATCACTCTTATATCTCACTGCCTTCAAACTTGACATTCTATTTAGAGGGTGTGTGTATGTGAGCGCCAGATTTTAGGCAGGTCCAAGGGAATCTCACTTAATTTTTGTTAATAGAATTCTTAGGTACCTGAAAGGCACTACTAACCTTTGCTTATTTTATAAAATTTCAAATGAGTACAGGTTACAAGGTTTTGTGATGCTAACTATGCTGGAGACAAGCTTGAAAGGAAAAGAGGCGAAGCACAATTTTTATGTCAACAACAGAGGTAGAATACATTTCGGCAACTGGATGCAGCTTTCAACTACTTTGGATCAAACATCAACTAGAAGATTACAACATCAATGAGAGTAACATTCCCTTATATTATGATAATACTTTTTATGTTTGCCTAACTAAGAATGCAATCTTACATTCTAGGGCTAAACATATAGAAATAAAACATCACTTTATTATAGACTTTGTTCAAAAAGGTGTGCTAAATATACAATTTATTGATATTGATCATCAATGGACAAACATATTCACTAAATCTCTAGCTGAAGATAGATTTGAATTTTATTAAGAAAAAAATGAATCTGGTTCTGATCTTTGAATAATGATGTGTTTGACATATGATATGTGTAGAACAATTCTATTTCTGATAATTAATTTCAGGTCTAAACTATAATTTACTAAGTCTCTATTGACTCTCTAGTCAATTTCAAAGTTAAATTTCAAGTTTTTTGTCTGATGACCAAAGGGGGATAAAGAGATTTGAGAAGAATTTAAATTATTAGAGTTAGGGGGAGTCCTATGTTAGGGGGAGCCCAATTTGATGGCATGCTTAAGTCTACTTAATTAAGTATGTTCAATTGCTTGTTGCTTCTGATCTGCCTTGCATGTTCATATGATCTACTTCGCATAATTTGTTGCTTCTTTTTAAAATAAATTCTTATCAAAGATACAATTTTGTCATCATCAAAAAGGGGAAGATTGTTGGAACCAAGTTGGTCTAATGAACAACTTCTCTTGTATTTTGATGTTTACAAAAAGTTTTTCACGAGAAGAATTTATTGGACTAATGGCTTCAATTAAGTGTGCATAAATTAGAATAGGAAAACCAGAGGAAGTCACTAGAGGAAGTACGCATGTCTGCCTTTGATAGCGTGCTTCCGATAGATCAGCGTGTTTCTGGTAGTTTAACGTACTTCTGGCAATTTAGCGCACTTCTAGTAAATTGGCAGTCTTCTTGTAACTCAGCGTGCCTAGTGGAACCAAGTATGCTTCTAGTAACTCAGCATGCCTCTAATGATTTAGCGTGCCACTAATATGCACATTCAAGGATGCCTCTAAATAGTTTGTTTGAGCGTGATTCTAAACCCTGAGGCTAATAATCAAAATTAATAATTAAAGCCCATGTTCTGTTCGTTTAAATAATTATAGCACACTCTAATATCTTGCCTCTGATTTGCAATCTCTGAAGTTGCAATGACTCTAATAATGCGACAAGGTTATTTTCCCAAGCCACTAATTCCAGTCATGCAATGGCCTCTACCTCTGATTATCAAGAAGCATAGTATACAACATCTGACTCCAACAATCAAGTCATACTCCGATGAAGAAAAGTCAATGCCTCTAATGGAAAGTCAACAATCATGATAAAAGATAAATTTCACTTTGTCGAATCAAAATTCCTGGAAGTTCAAGCTTTGGCCCGAATCCATTCCCGCTCCAATCAATCAAGAGTATGAAGGAAGATTCGCATGAAGAGTTTTCGAATAAAATCCAAATTTGGTACGGCAACAATGTTAAAAAATATCCAGTTTTGGAAACAAGAAATTGCTCATATCATTCAGAATTATAATTGAAGAAAATCTTTGTTGACCAAAGTGAATTTGAGATACGATTTAGAAACTCATCATCAAATTCAGAACCCTAAATTCAACTATAGAAGTGGTATAAGGCTGAAGAATAAAGTAGGAAACCAAGAATATTAAACACCTCATAGGTCATATTTTGAAAGTACTCAGAATTCAAAGGTTCAAGTTTAGGCAAAGGCACTTGTTCAAAGTTACATCTTTTAGTGCTTAAGTTACATCATTTAGAAGCAAAACACTAATAGTTCTAAACTTGTGTAATACAACTTGATAGTGGCTTTAGTGTGCCTCAAGCACTCTGTGGTTTTCAAGCTGTGTTGAGAAGACTTGACTTGTAGGGTCAAGGTGTAGTTTTCCTCAAAAATTATGTAGGTTCAACTTATTTTGAGAAGATTAGCCTGTAGGATCGGATGCTATGTAATTCATGGCTTGGAATTAATGGATAAATCATTCTGTGTGAAGGGACTAAACGCAGCTACCAAGTTGGTGGTGAACCAGGATAAAATTTGGTGTGTTGATTTCACTTCTTTCTTATCATTTTGTTGTTGCTTATATTTTATTTAAGTTTGGTTAAGTGACCAAACCAGAACCAAAATTAGAATAAAAAAGGGAAAATAATTAACTTAGACAAAACACAATTCAACCCCTCTTCTCATGTTTGGTACCTTGATTATCAACATATATCTAGACTATGAGAAGGTCATTCTTAGATTATTTTCTAAATAAAGTAATGTCAACTTGAGCTCTTTCAAAATTCTTTTCTGAAAGAAAGTTCCTTAGTCTATCATACCAAGCTCTTGGAGCCTGTTGTAGATTGTATAAAGATTTCTTTAGTTTGAAGACATGGTCTAGAAATTCGTTGTCTTCAAATCCAAGAGGTTGTTTGACATATTCATTTTCATTTATGTAATTATTTAAGAAAGCACTTTTCACATCCATTTGATATAAAGTGATTTTTTTAAATACTACAAACGAAAGAAAGAGTCTGATAGCTTCTAACCTTTCCACACTATGGAAGTTTCAATGTAATCAATACCTTTTTGCTAATTGTATCCTTGGGCTACAAGTCTAGCTTTGTTTCTAACTACTTCACCTTTCTCATTGAGTTTGTTTCTGAAAACCCATTTGGTTCAATTTGGCTTTTGTTCTATGGGTCTAGGGACTAGATCCCATATATCATTCCTTTTGATTTGGTTCATCTCTTCTTGCATAATTAGTCTCCATCCTTTATCTAATAGTGCTTCGTCTACGGATGTAGGTTTAGTTTCAAATAGCAGTCCAAACAGAGATGTCTCCTTAACAGCAGACTTGGTTTTCAAGGGATCGTGATCAATGATTCTGGATTAGAGGACTTGTAATTCCATCCAATTTTTGATTCTTGATGCTCTTGATATGAGATGTTGGGTCGATCTTCATATTCACTTTGGACTGATTTTGATGCTTCTTCAGTTTTATCTAGTTCCTCTGAAATCTGTAAATCTACAAAGTCTACATCTAGCTTTGACTATTTATGGCTAAGATTTTTGTCATCAAAGTTGATATGGATTGATTCCTAAACAATCAGTGTTTCTTTGTTGTATACTCTATAGGCTTTAGACCTTTTAGAGTATCCCAAAATGATACACTTTTGAGATTGTGAGTCAAACTTGCCAAGATTGTCTATAGTAGATACATCCAAAATGATGAAAATATGAAATGTTGGGTTTTATTCCCTTACACAATCCATAAGGAGTCTTATTGAGAATAGGTGTAACATAGATTATATTTTGAATGTAACATGCAGTGTTCACTGCTTCTACCTAGAAGTGCTTGAAGGTGCAAACACGAGAAGGGGGGTTGAATTGTGTTTGCTAAAGTTGATAACTTTTTTATAATTTATAAATAAATAAATAAAACTAGTTCGGCTTTGATGACTTACTTGGAATAGAAGCAATCGGATTTAGAGGCAGTAAGCAATGAAAGCATAAATAATTTGACACATAGATTTATCCTGGTTAACCATTTACTTGGCTACATCCAGTCCCTTTATTCATAAGGCTTTAATCCACTAATTCAAATACCTTGAATTACAAAGCACCTGACCCTCCAAGCCAATTTTCCTAAACAAAATGACAAAACCCAGACTTTTGAGAAACTAACACATTGAGCCTACAAGCCAAGTCTTCTCCTAACAACCTGACAACCCCAGATTGAAGAAGGAACTAAACCATTAGACAATATTTCTTTAAGTGTTTGCTTCCAACGAAGTTGATAATGATAATAACTCTCACACTCTAAGACAAGATCCCTTAGACAATATTTCTTATTTGAACAAGTGTTTCTCTCTTTGAACTCTAAGACTACTATTTTATGTTTTTTCCGATGATTTTCTTCTTCAGCCTTGAGTATCTATTTATAGTTAAAATTTGGGCTTCAATTTAGTCCTTGTTTAATTCTGAATTGTATTTTGTTCATATTGTGTTTGTAAATTCTTCAGATTTATTATGTTCCTATTTTGTTTAGATTGAGATTGTAAATTCTTCAAATTGATTCTGTTTGTATTTTATTCAGATTGCGTTTGTAAATTCTTCAAATTAATTTTGTTCATATTTTGTTGTAGATAAATATTGATCAAATCTTCTTTAAATCTTTTACAAATCTTGACCATATATTTTTTCATACTCTTTGAAGTCAAATATATTGTTCTCATAAAATACTTTTGTTATCTTAAAAACTCTATTTATAAAATCAACTTGGTTCATTAATTTCCCCCTTTTTTATGATGACAAAACTTGTATTTCTGATAACAACGTTTCTTTATATTTATTTAACTCCACTTAAGTCTAAGTATCATTTTCTCCCCCTTTTTGCCATCAAACAAAAAGACTTGAAAGTGAGACTATTTTTTTCTTTTCTTTTTCAGTTTTTTTTTTTTTGTTTTTTTAATAACATTAATATAACATATTACAAGAAAACATAAAAACTAATGTAAAGCTAAACTACTTTGAAGTCATCACAAAATTAATGAGGTATGAAGGTAAGGTTTAGGTTTTTGTTGATGAAGTCAAACCAATCTGGAGGTAGTGGTTTGGTGAATATGTTAGCCCATTGATGTTCAGTGTCTACAAACTGAATGTTTAGTACCCTTTTTGAAGAAAGTCTGTAATGAAGCGGTTGTTTGATCTCTATGTGTTTAGCTCTAAAATGTAAGATAGGGTTTTTGGTTAGAGTGATGGCAGAAGTGTTATCACAATAGATGAGAATGTTGGATTCTAAGATTTTGTAGTCTTCAAATTGATGCTTCATCCAAAGTAGTTGAGAACTGCAGCTAGCTGCTGAAATGTACTCAACCTCTGATGTTGACACTACAATGGTGTTTTGTCTCTTACTTGACCAAGATACTAAGTTGTCACCTAGAAAGGTGCAGTTGCCACTAGTGCTCTTTCTCTCAAGTTTATCTCCAGCATAATCAGAATCACAGTATCCACTCAGTTTGTACTTATGAGATGTCTTGTAGAACAAGGTAAGTTTGGTAGTTCCTTTTAGGTATATAAGGATTCTCTTAACAAAAGTTAAATGTGATTCCCTAGGGTCAGCTTGAAATCTTGCAATACACATACACTAAACATGATGTCAGGTCTTGAAGCGGTAAGGTAAAGTATAGATCATATCATTCCTTTAAAGGTTTTTTGGTCAACTTTTCGCTTGAATAATCATTTTCTAGTGAACAAGTAGGGTTCATTAGTGTAGCCATAGTTTTGCAATCACTCATCTTAAACTTCTTAAGAAGCTCTTTTGTATATTTAGTTTGATGAATGTATATACCTTTTTGACTTTTCTGAATTTGTATCCCTAAGAAGAACGTAAGTTCTCCCATCATACTCATTTGAAATTCAAGTTGCATCAATTTAGAAAATTCTTGGCAAAGAGTGCCATTAGTAGATCCAAAAATAATGTCATTCACATAAATTTGAATAATATGAATGTCATCTCCTATTGATTTTCTAAAAAGTGTATTCTCCACTTGTCCCATTTCAAAGTTATTTTTAAGCAAGAAGTTACTAATTCTATCATACCATCCTCTAGGTGTTTGTTTTAGACCATATAGAGAATTTCTAAGTTTAAAATCATGATTTGGAAATTCAGAACTTTCAAAACCTGGGGGTTGTTTAATATAGACTTCACTTATATAACCATATAGAAAAGCCCTTTTAACATCCATTTTAAATAATGTAATGTTATTATTTGTGGCAAAAGAAAGTAGGATACGAATAGCTTCTAACCTGACTACTAGAGCAAATGTCGCAGTGTAATCAATGTCCTCTTGTTGATTGTAGCTTGTTTCTGAAAACCCACTAGGTTCCAATAATGTTCTTCTTTGGTCAAGGTACTAGATCCCAAATATAATTCCTCTTAAATTCATTTAACGCTTCTTGCATTGGAAGAATCCATCCATCATCGGTCAATGCTTCATCAATAGAGGTTGGCTCAATTGATGAGAGTAAGCCAAAGAAAGTGGTATCCTTTAGTGATGATCTAGTCCTCAAAAGATCACTTGCACTTCCAATGATTAGAGTTACAGGAAGAGAGGACTTCTACTTCCATCCAGATCTTCCTTCTAACTTATCTTGACTGTTTTTGACTTGATCAGATTCATCCTTTGAAGATTTGTCTTATTCTTCTAATTTGCTTGTATCCTTTAATTTTTCAAGTTATTCTGGTTTGTCTGCATCTGCTTCCTCTAGTTCCAGTAAACGTGCATTATCATTATCTTGCTTTGACTTTTCAAGGTCAAGCTGTTTGTCATCAAATTTAACATGTATGGATTCTTCCACAATATGAGTTTCCCTATTAAACATTCTATAAGCCTTAGATCTTTTAGAGTATCCAAATGTGAAAAACACTTTGTGAGATTCATCCTTACTTCTTAATAATTTAACCCATATCCACCTAGTGTAATCATCTACTATAACACAACCATATTTCTTTCAAGGGGCTTTGTGGTAGAGACCGAGTTCTTAAGAGCAAATGAGTTCTTTTTTTGTTATCCTTTTTGACAAGCTTCACACATAATTTTAATTTTGTAACTAAGCTTAGGTAGACCTCTAACTAGTTGAAGTTTATTAAATTTTGAAATTAATCTAAGGTTTGCATGAGCTAATCTTTTATGCCAAATTAGTTTTTCTTCATTTACTGACATAAGAATCTTAACCTCTTGTTTCTCTAGACTAGAAAGATTTATCTTATAAATATTGTTTTGCCTCTGACTTGTAAAGAGTGCAGATCCATCTTTCTGACTAATTGTCTTGCATGTTTTTTGATTGAATATAATATCATAATTATTGTCACTTAACTGACAAATACTTAATAAATTATGCTTAAGACCTTTGACAAACAAGACATCTTTAATAGAAGGGGACGTACCATTACCCACTGTACCTTGACCAATGATCTGTGTTAGTTCTTGAAACATAGACTTTTCTCCCGTCATATGTTGCAAGCATCCACTGCCCTAGTACCATGATTGGTGTTTTGATTTGATTGATGAGGACATCTGGAACATAGACAAGAAAATTTTGAGTGACCTTTCTTAGAGCAAAACGTACACAAGATATTAGAGGGAATAGGTTTAAGTTCAGTTACAATTTCTTCAAGTCATATACCTCTTTTACCATTTCTACTAAATCCATAAATCATAGAAGCATATTTGCTTCTTTCCATACCATTTGCAAGAAAATCTTGAAATACTTCTCCATGCTTATCAGAGTTACATATGGTATTTTCAATTGATATTGAACTATGATTATATTTTAGAGTTAGATTTTCAGCCTTAAGTTCAACAATATCAGTTTTCGGCGTTGCATTTTCTATTTTATGTTCAGTAATATCAGTTTTTAGAGTTGCATTTGCTATTTTAAATTCAACACTTTTATTCTTTAACACATTAATTTTTCAATTATGTTTTCATTTTCTTTTCTAAGTGTTTTTAGTTAAATTAGATCGAGTAAAGTCAGAAAATACCTCAATTTCTTCATCTGTTGATTCACTTCCTGAGTCAAAATCTGTGTTGGACCTAGAGGCAGAGTTCGTATGAGCCATCAGAGCCAAATCTACTTGTTCATCGTCAGAAGGATTCATCAGAATCATCCCATGTAGCCATCAGACTCTTCTTCTTGGGTCTGGAATCTTTCCTCTAGTGTTTCCCTTTCTTTAGATTTGGACAGTCTGACTTGATATGTCCAGGTTCATTGCATCCATAGAAGATAGTGCTTTTCTTGTCAAAATTTTCATTCCTTCCTCTATTGGACTGCTTGGAATCTTTATGAGGGAAGGATTTCCTCTTGTTGTGCCACATCCTCTGAATTCTTCTGGATATGAAGGCAATCTCCTCTCTCTCTAAGTTCAGATTCTGATCATCTGAATCACTATCCTCTGATTTTGATGTTTCCTTTAGAACTTTCTTCTGCTTGGATTTCAAGGCCAGAGTCTTGTTCTTCTTCTTGGAATCATCCTCTTCAAGCTCTATTTCATGTGATCTGAGAGAGCTGATTAATTCTTGTAGCTTAAGAGTTTTCAGATCCTTTGCTTCCTGAGTGATAGTGATCTCAGTTCTCCACTTGCTTGTTAGACTCCTAATAATTTTCTTCACATGATCAACTAGTAGTTAAACTCTTATCAAGTACCTTTAGTCCTGAGACCAGGATCTGGAATCTAGAAAATATTGTTTCAATGTCTTTATCTTCTTCCATCTTGAACAGCTCATACTTTTAGACTAGGAGGTTGGCCTTTGCTTCTTGAACTTTCTTGCTTCCTTCATGGGTCAGAATCAGACTTTCATAAATACTCTTTGTTGTCTCCATGTTGGTGCACTTGTCAAACTCCTTGAAGTTTATTGCACTTATCATGAATGTTCTAGACTTATGATGCATCTTGTACCTATTCTTTTGATCAGCATTCATCTCCTTTTTGGAATTTCAATACCATATGTATTCTTTGGAGCAATATAACCATCTTCCACCAATTCCCAATGTTTAGGATCTTGTAAAATATAGAAACTTCTCAGCATGTCTTTCCAATACTCAAAACGTTCTCCATCAAACAGAAGTGGTTTGTTGATGTTTCTTCCAACAACTTTTTCACTGAATTTAGACATATTGAACCCTTGGATCTTTTCTTAAACACCATAAAGTGCTCAGCCTTGTGACCGAGCTCTGATGCCAATTGAAGGTGCAAACACGAGAAGGGGGTTGAATTGTGTTTGCCGAAGTTCATAACTTTTTGATAATTTATAAATAAATAAAAATCTAGTTCGGTTTTGGTGACTTACTTGAAGTAGAAACAATCAGATTTACAGGCTGCAAACAATGAAAGCATAAATAATTTGACACATAGATTTATCCAGGTTCACCATTACCTTGCCTACATCCAGTCCATTTATTCAGAAAGCTTTAATCCCCTACTTCAAATACCTTGAGTTACAAAGCACCTGACCCGCGAAGCCAGTTTTCCCAAACAGTTTGACAACCCTAGACTTTTGAGGAATTAACCACCTTGACCCTACAAGCCAAGACTTCTCCTAACAACTTAACAACCCCAGATTGAAGAAGGAACTAAGCCACTATCGGATTGGGTACAAAAGATTGGAACTTTAAGTGTTTGCTTTTAACAAAGCTGATAATAATAATAACTCTCACACTATAAGAAAAGAACACTTACAGAATATTTCTCATTCGAACAAGTGTTTATCCCTTTGAACTCTAAGACTACTCTTTTCTACTTTTCGATGATTTTCTTCTTCAACCTTGAGTATCTATTTATAGTTAAAATTTGGGCTTCAATTAAGTCCTTGTTTAATTCTGAATTGTATTTTGTTTATAATTGCATTTTTAAATTCTTCCGATTGATTATGTTCCTATTTTGTTTAGATTGAGATTATAAATTCTTCGGATTAATTTTGTTTGTATTTTGTTCAAATTGTGTTCGTATATTCTTCAGGTTTATTATGTCCATATTTTGTTGTAGTTAAATCTTGATCAAATCTTCTACAAATCTTGACCATATCTTCTTTCATACTCTTTGAAGTAAAATATATTGTTCTCATAAAATAATTTTGTTATCATAAAAACTCTATGTATATGTAAAATACATGTTTTTGATGAAGACAAAAGACCAACGATGACGATGATGATCAAGACAACAAGCTCAAAAAGAAGAAGTCCAACATATCTCATTGATTAACTTTAGACTTCAAACATATTAAATGTTTAAATATAAAGGTAAATGATACAATCACAAGATCAAGTACATGAGAACCTTTCATCTTTACATATGCATAAAAAGCATTTTCAAAAGTCAAAATTATATTTACAAAGTGTTACAATTAATATTTTTGACAAAATACAAAGGTGTATTCGAATACAACCTAAGTGTATTCGAATACAGATGCAATGGCTAAGTCAGAGAGTTGGCCATCTCATCTGTATTCGACTACACAGTGAAAATTTTGAATGATTTTTTAACGTTGCAGCAAGTCGTATTCGAATACAGAAATCTTGTAGTCGAATACAAGACAAAAACATGGCTAAGTCAGAGAGTTGGCCATCTCATCTGTATTCGACTACACAGTGAAAATTTTGAATAATTTTTAACGTTGCAGCAAGCTGTATTCGAATACAGAAATCTTGTAGTCGAATACGACTGGAAGCAATGCAATTTTTCAGCTTTGAATTCAATTTAAAACATTACAATTCTTTCTCAAACCTCTTGGGTCAAAGGCCACGAATCTGAAGAGATGTTTATGGACTATAAATATGTCATAACTTCAGATTCAAAGTAGACAATCCAATGGCCAAACCTTGAACGACTTTGAACAACTTTTCTATTTTTCTCAAAGTCATTTTTCATAATTCAAGTACTTGCATTTCATTTTCATATCCTTGACAAAGGTTCTCAAAGTACTTGAAGCAATATTGGATTGTTATCATTATATCTCTCTTTCATATTCTTACATCCTTATCAAATCACATTATTTGTAAAAAGAAAGTAGTACTTTCTTTAAGCAGTTTTATCTAAGATAGTGGGGTGCTATCTTGTACATTATCTAAGATAGTGGGGTGCTATCTTAGAGGTTTTGTTAGAAGTTTGTAGCACAGATCCTAGGGTGGGACTTGTACATATTCTAACAATAGTGGAGAAATCTCTTGTGGTGTGCAAGAGGACTGGATGTACCCTTGGGGATAAGGGGAACCAGGATAATTCTGCTGTGTTCTTTACATTACTGCCATTTACTTTATCTTTTATCATCCATAAGCGCAAAAATCAATTGCTAACTCGCTGAAAACAAGAAATACTCTTAAACACCTAATTCACCCCCCTTTCTTAGGTGCACATCTGATCTTACAGTATAAAATCAATTTTGTCGCGTCCAATGATCTTACCCTTCTGATCACCTCCAAATCCTACGAATCCTTCATTCTTGAGGGTCAGGTTTTAGAACATAGACTTTTCTCCTGTCATGGGTTGTGAGCATCCACTTTCCAGGTGCCGAGACTGGTGTTTCAACTTTGTTGCTAAGGATATTTGCGAGATAAATTTTGATTTTAGGTACCCAAATTTGGTTGGGTCGTGGTTTGTTAGTTTTGAAAGGAATCTTGTCTTTCCATGTTTTAATCAGAGCACAAGTTATTCTATTTTGATCTTTCTTATAGCAATACGCACAAGCAATATCAGGTTGAATAAATCTAGGATTTTTTGTTGTTTCTTCAAAGCCTATGTCGCTTTCGTTGTTTCTACTAACAATATATATCATAGAAGCTTGTTTACTTTTGTCTATACCTTTAGCTAGAAACTCTTGAAACGCTATTTCATACTTAACAAAGATGCAGGCTTTATCCTCAGAGGTTTTCAAAATCTTTTCAAGGGAACTGCATTTGTTTGTTAAGATGTCATGAGCTTTTCTGAGAGACTTGAGCTTTGAAGAACCTATAACACCCCAATTTTTAACAACGCCAATGTATTTTTTTTTTTCAAAAATAAATTGATAAAACCAAATCCATAAATAAAGCAACACTTTTGGATAAAATAATTAAGTCGTAACACAACGACAAAGTCATAATTAATTATAAACAGCGGAAATAGTTTTTGGAACGAAAATCCAAAGTATTCAAATATAAAATACATCGATTAAAATAATCTGTTTCAAATACATAAGTTCCTTTTTCAACAACAACCTTGAAATAAGAAAGATGACATAAATAAAATTATTAATTAAAACCTAAGCTGATCATTGATCTAACTAAGGGTGACTGGGTACTGAGAATCCACGAGCGGCATCAAGCTCTAATGCTTTCAATCACACAACCAACCCATCGTTGTGCCACGCCTTATATCGACCCTAGTTCTCATATGAGGGCAAAGCCTAGATTTCCACAAAATTTTAAAGGGTCACCAACCGAAATTAACAAATACCACATAACATTTAAATTTTAAATGCACAAAATCACCTTTCAACTTAGCATGCATCTAGAAAGGGTTTGCATATGCTAAACATGCATAAACAAGGTTGAAAAATGAAGTTTCGGACAAAACTTTACTGTTGTATTCGAATACAGCATATCTGTATTCGAATACAGATGCGAGAACAACAGAAAAACAGCAAAAACAGCAAAACAACACAAACAACACAACTGTATTCGACTACAGCCTTCATATAGTCGAATAAATATGCGAAAATAGTGAAAAATCCTGCATATTTTGTATTCGAATACAATTGCGAAGTCAGTATTAAAACTTTGTGATTTGTATTCGACTACACCCTCCTCGTAGTCGAATACACTTGCGAATACGCAAGTCAGAGGCAAAACAAACTCATATGTATTTGACTACAACCCTGTTGTATTCGAATACAGCTGTAAAAATGATAGATTTTCAGTTTTGAAAACACACCAAACTCATTCAAACACTTTCAACACCAATTCAATCAATCACAAACAACAAATACGACACAATCACAAACAACAATCAAGCATGTATACACCACCATCATAATATATCAAACATGACTCGCGTGCTAAGCACCCTAATGCAATGTGTATATGCCAATGCATATGATTCCGGAATTTCACCAAACCCTGCTCGAAGGGGCGTAAATCATAATTGTACTGCCTATCACGGGCCAGTACTAATTACCAAGGTGCCACCCACACGATTTACTAATGTGCGATTTTTCACCAATCAGCACGACGCAATAATTCCCGTAAGGATAAGATGAACCAACAATTCACATGGCATCATCCCGTGGCCCATCCGGTCACCACTATCACCATGGCCCATCCGGTCACCATGTACTATGAAATGCATGAGCATACTCGGACCCTTGACACCACAACCATTAAGTAAATGCAGCTATTAAAATATTCCCCATTTTTAATGCTCATTTAACACTAACGATTTTCAAATATAACACAGAGCATACTCAACACATATAACCCTCAAATCACATGAAATTGAATTCAAAATTCACATCGAATTCAAATCACCATATTCACCAATCTCATCAATTCATTTCACACCAAATCAAAATCCACACATAAATTGCATTTATTCAAAACCCCACATTTTCAAACATCAAGCATATCTCAACATTCATAATATTACCCGTGAATACAACAATCACACCAAGTAAAAATCGCCACCAACCACACCTAAAAACTCATTAAAATTCAATTTCACCATTTTACCCATAAAATGCATTAAATTCATTTCCCCCAACATAACACTTTAAACCCACCAAATTTATTTTCCAAATTTTTTAACCATAACACATCAAATCAAAACTCAAAAATGTTAAACATAAACCACCAAATTTATTTTCCTCAACACACATAAATCACATTAAATTCCTTTTCCCCAAATTCACACATAAACTCCATCAAAATCAAACTCCACAAATACACATATAGAGGTGAGTAACTTTCCCTTCTGTCACTTCCCAAGATGAAGCTCCGAAGTTGAAGAAAAGTGGAGGTTTATGTTTGGTGGTTTTGAAAACCACCCACACGTTTTCTTTCACGAATAGGGACAGGAGGAAAAAGAAAGAATGCAAGGCAGGGAGAGGAAAAATGTTTTTTGCTTTTCATTCTAGCATTCCTCTCACACACACACACATATATCATTTAGCATATATATGAGTTCACTACGAGATAAGTCAGAGAATACCTCTATTTATTCATCAGCAGCCTCAGAGTTAGAGTCAGGATTAGCATTTGTCATTAGAGGCATGTTCGCATGCTCTATATCTTCATCAGATGATTCATCAAAGTCATCCCAAGTTGCCATAAAACCTTTCTTCTTGCTCTTAAAGTCTTAGAAATTGTCTTCTTTCCATGGGATTTGAGAGCTAGGGATTTAGAATTTTTCTTGGGCTCATCTACATCTAGTTCAATCACATGGGATTTGAGTGAACTCATTAGCTCTTCCAAAGGAAGTTTGTTTAGATCCTTGGCTTATTGAGTAGCTTTTACCTTTAGTCTCCACTTACTGGGAAGAATTCTGAGGATCTTTTTAACATGGTCGGCACTAGTGTAGCTCTTTTGGAGAACCTTTAGTCCAGAAACTAGAGTTTGGAATATAGAAAATATTTTTTTAATGTCTTCATCTTTTTCCATCTGAAAGAGTTCATACTTTCTAAAGAGCAGATTAGCTTTGGCTTCCTATACCTGCATGTTTCCTTCATATTTAAGAACTAGAGCATCAAAGATACTCTTAGCTATTTATTTGTTGTTGCTTTTTTCAAACTCCTCGAAGGTGATAACATTCATCTTGAATATGTCCCAGGATCGTGAGAGATGTAGAAAATTCTGAGTCTGTCTTTCTATTATCGGAATCTCTTTGCATCAAACAGAAGAGGCCTGTTAACGTTTCAACGTGTAACTTCTTCACCACAATTAACGATAAGCACATCTTCACTCTGAATATCTTTACTCAAACACAATTAACTGCTTAGCTTTGAGACCGAGCTCTGATACCAATTGTAGAATGAAAAGAACACAAGAAAAGGGCGTTTGAATTGTGTTTTTAAAAACTTTTTACGTGGTTCTACTTAAGTTAAAGAAAGTAATTCAAGTGAATGCAAACGAAGCACAGAGACACAACAATTTATTCTGGTTCACCACCAAAACAATAGCTATGTCCAATCCCTTCAACCTGAAGGATTCAGACTTACACATGAACACCTACTAGTCACACTGACCATGTTCAATCTTCTCAGCCTTCTTGCTTAGTACAATTAAGTTGTTGAGGAAGACATACATTATTGAGCTATGTTACAACAATCATAGCTCAATAATCTAGATTACCCACATTTTGGCAATTGGAGGAGCTTTTCCTTATGAAAGGAAAAGGAAATTACCAAGTTTTTCCATAGAAAAAGGGAATGGGAAGTATAAAGCTTTTCTAAGCTAAGAAAAGAAAGAGGATGTGTAGTTTTTTTAGTGCTTAAAGTAAAATGAAAGATTTAAATGTTGGCATATGGCCAATGAAAAGCTTTTCATATTCATAAATGTTTTTTATCATTTTCTTTAGGAAAATTATTCAAACTACCCTCCCTATTTTATACAACTCGCTGAGATTATTATCTCACCCTTATTTTTTTATGTATTATAGCATAGGGAAGGAAGTATGGCTGGAGTAAGAGCTAGAGGACAACATTTAGTACTTTGTAAGGTTTTGACATGACTTGTTATGTTTTGTCAAAATGTATGAATTGATTACCATATTCTAGACACATGGTAAGGGTTTTACAATAGTCATTGACTTGATTGTTAGAATCAAATATTGTGATGCTTGAATAACCATAGTTAGAGGCCGATGCAAAGCTGCGTGACTTAAAATTAGTGGCATGTCCAACTTCACCTTATTTGCATTATCAGAGTCAATGCAACTTCAAAGTGTGTTGCGTATCAAAAGCAGCACTCTGGAACGAGTTGCAGTCTTTAGATTCAGTGGAATATATGCTTCACATGCATACTTGAATAGTGGTTTCAGACTTCAGAGTCATGCTAAAAATATGTTCATCAAAGGCATGCTACAACTACTGTTCATTAGAGGCATACTAAAGTTACTGTTCATCAGAGGCATGCTACAGTTACTGTTCATCAGAGGCATGATACAGTTACAGTTCATCTAAGGTATGCGCGTACTTTTCTAGAGCGTGCATTTGTCGGATTATGAGGATTTTGTTGACTGAATTGATTTTGCTTCTTCTGACGTTTATACTTCCTTTGGAAATTTTTCTTTTTGTTTCTTGCTTCTGATTTCTTGTTCTAATTCATGCACAATTATTGAAGCCATTGGTACAATAAATTGTTCTCACAAAATACGTTTGTTAACATCACAACCAAATAGAAGAAATGTTTAAGAGACTGACGTTGTTCTAACAATCTCCCATTTTTTGATCATGACAAAATAGCACTTTTGATAACCATTTATTTAAACAAAATAAATTAAAACCACAAAAAAACATGCAAACAGAACAAACATCCAAATAAATATACATGTGAATAAACAAGCATGCAAATAATCAAACATACATGGGTCCTTGTAACACAGGGTTCCCGTTAACTCTAAGCAGTTATATAGAACCTCTTTCTCCCCACATGCATATTCTTTCTCCCCCAAATATGTAAACATTAAACAATTCAAAATAAATTGTTCTCAAAATCTCTTTCTCTCCCTTTTGTTATCAGATAAAAAGAATAGAAATTCGAATGGCAATTCACAAATGAGTTAACACCATTCAGTAGCAAAGAAGATAACATCCATTTGAAACAAATTGATACTATTATAAGCATCAAAAGAGAGTAAGATACGTATTGCCTCTAACATGGCCCCCAGAACAAATGTCTTAGTGTATAATCAATACCTTCTTGTTGACTGTAATCTTGTGCAATAGTTTGGCCTTGTTCCTAAAAACTTCTCCTTTTTCAAATAATTTGTTCCTAAATACCCACTTGGTTCCAATGGGTATCTTATCCTCTAGTATGGGTACTAGATCCCAAACATCATTTCTTTTAATTTCATTAAACTCTTCTTGCATTACAAGTATCCAGCCATTATCTCCTAGTGCTTCATCAATAGAGGTAGGTTCAATTGAGGAGAACATACCAAACATAGATGTATCTTTCAGTGATGATCTGATCTTCAGTGCATTATTTTCACCTCCAATAATCGAAGTCTCTGGATGAGATGACTTGTACTTCCATCCAAATTTAGCTTCTGAATTAAATTAACTGGTTTTGACTTAATCACATTCATCTTGTGATGTTTTGTCAAGTTCCTCTGATTTTCTTGTACCGTCTAAAATGTCTAGTTCTTCTGGTTTTTCTTTATCTTCTGATTTATTAGTTTCTTCTAGTTCCAGTAAATCTTCAATATCCTTCATTTACTTTGACAATATCCTAATTTGTCTAGTCATCAAACTTAACATATATTGACTCCTCCACTAGGAGAGTCTCCCTGTTGAACACTTTATAAGCTTTGGATCTTTCAGAGTATCCAAAGAAAGTGCACTTTGTGAACGAGGGTCAAACTTGCCAAGGTTATCTTTAGTATTTAAAACATAACATACACAACCAAATTGATGAAAGTAAGAAATGTTTGGCTTTTTACCTTTCAACAATTCATAAGGAGTCTTATTCAAAATAAGTCTGATACAAACTCTGCTATGAATGCAACATGAGGTATTGACTCCTTCTGCCCAAAAATGCTTAGCATTATTAGTTTATCATAGTGCGAGTCATTTCTTGAAGAGTACGATTTTTTCTTTCCACAACACCACTATGCTAAGGTGTTCTAAAGGATGAGAAATTGTGTAATATACCATTCTTTTCACATAATTTCTCAAAGAGTTTGTTCTCAAACTCTCCACCATGATCACTATGGATAGTTACTATAGAGAATTGCTTATCATTTTGCACTTGTTTGCAAAAGGTAGTGAACACCTTATGAGACTAATCCTTGTGTTTAAGGAACTTAATGTTGTCCATCTAGGGTAATCATCAACAATGACCAGTCCATACTTTTTACCATTTAACGAGGCAGTTTTAACTAGACCAAAAAGGTCAAATTGAAAAAGCTCCAAAGGGCTCCTTGTGGAAACAATATTCTTTGATACAAAAAAACTTTTAGTTTGTTTCCCTGCTTGACAGGCCTCACAAAGAACTTCTAATTTGAACTTGAGATTTGGCAAGCCTCTAACAAGTTGGAGTTTATTTAATTTTGACATTGACCTCAAATTGGCATGGCCTAATTCTTGTGCCAAATCAGTTGCTCATTGCTAACAGACACAAAACACCTGACCTTTTGTTCTTCAATGTTAAAAAGGTTGGTTTTATAAAGGTCCCCTTGCCTTTGGCCAGTAAATAGAACATAAACATCATTTTGATTTATAGCTCTGCAGGACTTTTGATTAAAGACTATGTCATAACCACTATCACTTAATTGATTTATGCTAAGTAGGTTATGTTTTAGTCCCTTTAATAATAGTACAATATTTATAGAAGTTAAGGAATTTTTACCAACTGTGTTGAGTCCAATGATCTGACCTTTTTGCTTTCCTCCAAAAGTAACTGAGCCTCCATTGATCAAGGTTAGGTCTTGGAACATAGACCTTTCTCCCGTCATAGGTCTTGAGAATCCACTATCGAAGTACCACAACTAGTGTATCAACTTGGCTGCTGAGAACATCTGCAACATACACAATTTTATCTTTGGGTACCCACATTTGGTTGGGTCCTAATTTGTTAGCCTTGAAACTTTTCTTGTCTTTCCAAGTGGTTAGCATAGGACAAGATGTTTTAGAATGACCTTTCTTAGAGCTGATGGTACATAAATAATCGGAGGGAGTAAACTTAGGTACAATTTCTGTTTCTTGAAATCCTATTCCTCTTTTGCCATTTCTACTAACACCATAAATCATAGAGGCAATCCTACTTCTTTCTATAATATTAGCAAGAAAATCTTGAAATGCGACTTCATATTTCTCAGAATTACATCGCACATTTTCAATTGATGTTGAACTATGATAACTTTTTAGAGTTAGGTTTTCAGTCTTAAATTTAGTAATAATACTTTCTATAGTGTCAATTTTATCATTCAGGTTTTTATTTATTTTCCTAAGAGCTTTCATTTATAAAGTGATCTATGATTCTTGTTTACGAAATTGTTTATAACTGTAATTAATTCATAATGAGTTAAATCAGAGAGTACCTCAATTTCTTCATCTACAGATTTATTTCCAAAGACAAAATGAGAGTTAGCATTAGCCAACAGAGCCATATTGGCTTGTTCTTCATCGTTAGAGGATTCATAAGAGTCATACCATATGGCCATTAGAACTTTCTTCTTGGACTTTGAATCTTTCCTCTGAAACTTCCAATTCTCCAGATTTGGACATTCGAACTTGACATGTCCAAGTTCATTACATCCATAGTAGATGACGCTTTTCTTATCATATTTTTCATTATATCCTCCACTTGACTGCTTGAAACCTTTTTGAGGGATTGATTTCCTCTTGTTGTGCAACATCCTCTGAATTCTTCTAGATATGAAAGCAAGCTCCCCTTCCTCTAAATTTTCATATTGATTTTCTAAATCATTATCCTTTGATTTTGCTTCTACTTGCACGACTTTCTTTTACTTGGATTTCAAAGCTAGAGTCTTGTTCTTCTTCTTGGGCTCATCTTCTTTAAGAGCATTCAAATCGTTTGCTTCTTGGATAGCTGTGATCTTTGGACTCCATTTGTTGGGAAAACTCCTTAGAATCTTCTTGACATGATCAACAGTTGTGTAGCTTTTCTCAAGTACCCTTAACCCTGAGACACAGGATAGAAATCTAGAAAACATAATCTCAATGTTTTTATCTTCCTCCATTTGAAACAGCTCTTACTTTTTGACCAAAAGATTTTCCTTGGCCTCTTAAACCTGTTTGTTTCCTTCATAAGTCATAATTAGACTATCATAAATGTTTTTTGTTGTCTCCTTGTTGGTGCACTTGTCAAACTCCTTGAAAGTGATTGCATTTATCATGAATGTTTTGAATTTATGATGCATCTTGTACATCTTCTTCTGATCAACATTCATCTCCTTTCTTGGAATTTTAGTACAATCATCTTTTGCTGGAGCACTATAACCATCTTCCACCAATTCCCAAAGTTCAGGATCTTGTGAAATAAAGAAACTACCCAACCTATCATTCCAATACTCAAAACGTTATCCATCAAACAAAGGTAGTTTATTGATGTTTCCTCTAGCAACCTCTTCACTCAATCCAGACATCTTAAATCCTTGGATCTTTCCTCAAACACTATAAAATGCTCATCCTTTTGATTGAGCTCTGTTACCAATTGAAGGGGCGCAAACACAAGAAAGGAGAAGAATTATGTTTGTCTAATTTGAAACTATTTTCTTAATTATGATTGTGGTTTGGTGACTTAACTGTGTGGACTTATCAGAGCCAGCAATAAATAGACAGAATGGTAGTAAAAATAACACACCACATTTTATCCTGGTTCACCACCAACTTGGTAGGTATGACTAGTCCTTTCACAGAGACACATTTGTCCACTAATTCAAAACCTTGAATTACAATAACACTTGACCCTACAAGTCAGTCTTCTCAAAAAAAAACCTAAACCTACAAACTTTTTAAGGAAAACCACACCTTGACCCTACAAGTCAAGTCTTCTTTACACAACCGAAAACCTACAGATGGTTAGAGGCAAACTAAAGCCACTCTCGGGTTGGGTTACAAAAGGCTGAAACTGTCTCTTATTGCTTCTTCTAACCAGCGTTATTACAATGATTACACACTCACGATGAAGCACAAAATAATATAAAGTTAAACAACTTCCTTTGCTAGAACTTAAAACCTTTAAACACTGAATACTTAAAAAAATGAGCTCTTGAGGTTTTTCTGAATAACTTAGTTTGTAGGTTCAGTTTGTTGTTGTTGTGCTTTTCTTAGTTCAGCCTTGATCCTCTATTTATAGATGAAATTAGAGGTTTTTCTGAATAACTTAGCTCTTAGTTTGTTGTTGTGCTTTTCCTCTTCAGCCTTGATCCACTATTTATAGATGATATTAGAGTTTCAGTTTAGTCTTTGTGAATTTTGAATTGTATCTTAATTCTAGCTTGGTCAACAAATATTTCTTTCAAATATTGTTCTGATTGACACAATCTTGATAATATGACCATTAGGCAATAATTTATTTCCCAATCTAATAAGAGCAATTATTCTAGAAAGAAATGGTATGTTTTATCAAATTACGCTTGGAAATTATTTAGCTAAGTCTTCCTTCACAAGCTTGATTGGATTTGGGCGGAAAAAAATATGGGCTTATTCTTGGACCTTTAGAAGTAAGGATACGGCTAAGTCCAATTCTCTATTTTCTCAATCTATCAAACCCTTTGACCTTCCATCATAATCGTTGACATTTCTCAATCAAAATCATTGACTTTTATTCTTCATAGTCATTGACTTGATTGTTGGAATCAGATGTTGTGATGCTTGAATAACCATAGTCAGAGGTAGATTCAAAGTTGTGTGACTTAGAATTAGTGGCATGGGCAACTTCACCTTTGTTACATTATCAGAGTCAGTGCAACTTCAAAGTGTGTTGCGTATCAGAGACAGCACTATGGCACAAGTTGCAGCCGTTGGAGTCAACTGAATATATGCTTCAGATGAATACGTGAACAGTGTCTTCAGACTTTAGAATAATGCTAAAAATATGTTAATCAGAGGCATGGTGCAGATACTGTTCATCAGAAGCATACTACAGTTATTGTTCATCAGAGGCAAGCTACAATTACTTTTCATCAAAGGCATGCAATTATTCAGAGGCACCGAATGATTTAGAGGCACGCTGATTTACAAGAAAACATGCTGAGCTGCGAGAAGCATGTTGAACTACCAGAAACACGCTGATCTACCAGAAGCACGCTTTTAGAGGTAGATGTGTGTACTTTTCCAGAGCGTGCATTTGTTTGATTCTGAGCATTTCGTTGACTGATTTGATTTTGTTTCTTCTGACCTTTTTACTTCCTCATGTGACTTCTTCTTATTTCTTGCTTATGATATCCTTTTCTAATTTCATGTTCTCATTCCTGCACACTTAATAAAGCCATTGGTGTAATAAATTGTTTTCACAAAATACATTTTGTTAACATAAAAACCACGTAGAGGAAATGTTCAAGGGATCGACTTGGTTCCAACATGTTAAAGGTCCTAAACATAATTTATTAAGTATTAGTCAACTAAGTTATAGTAACTGTGATATTATATTTAATCAAAAAGCATTCAAAGAAATTATTCAAAAAGATGGATATGTACTCTTTACAAGTTAGAGGCAAAATAACTTATATAAGATAAATCTATTTAGCTTAGAGAAAAAAGATATTAGGCCGCTCATGTCAATAAATGAAGAAAAATTAATTTGGCACAAAAGGTTATGTCATGCAAACTTAAGACTAATTTTCAAATTGAATAAACTTCAACTTGTTAGAGGTCTACCTAAGCTTAGCTACAAAACTAAAATTATGTGTGAAGCTTGTCAAAAAGAAAAACAAACTAAGAACTCTTTTACCCCAAATAACTTAGCCTCTACCTCCAAACCCCTTGAGCTCTTGCATATAGATCTCTTTGGGCCAATGGAAACAGCCTTAGTAAATGGAAAGAAATATGGCTTTGTAATAATAGATGATTACACTAAGTGGAAATGAAGATGATTGCCACAAAGTGTTTATTGCATTTGCAAACAAGAAATGAATGAAAAATGTCTTATGATTATAAAAAATAGAAGTGACCATGAAGGAGAATGGAATATCAAACAAATTCTTTGAATGTTTTGGGTATGAGAGTGGAATATCACACAACTTCTCCTCTCCTAGAACACCAAACCAAAATGGAGTTGTAGAAATAAATAATAGTCCCCGTCAAGAAATGGTTATAACCATGTTAAATGAGATGGATGTTGAAAAAAAAATTGAGCAGAGGCATTTAACAATGCATGCTATATTCAAAATAAAATTTTATGTACACCAATATTGAATAAAACACCATATGGATTATGGAAGGGTAAAAAGCCTAATATCTCTTACTTTAAACAATTTGGTTGTATTTGTAACATGTTAAACACTAAAGACAACCTTGGCAAGTTTGATCCCCACTCACAAAAGTGTAACTTCTTGGATACTCTGAAAGATTCAAAGCTTATAGAGTGTTCATTGAAGGTGCAAACACGAAAAGAAAGGGTTAAATTGTGTTTGAAGTTGATAACTTTTTCATTATTTGATTAAACTAGTTCAGACTTGCTGATTTACTTAGAGTAGAAGCAATTACAAAACTAAGGAGTGCGGAATAAAGTAACACAAGTAATTTATCCTGGTTCACCACTAACATGGCTACATCCAGTCCTTTCACTCAAAAGGATTTAATTCACCAATTCAATAACTTTTATTACAAAGTACCTGACCCTCCAAGCCAGTTTTCTCAAACAACCTGACAACCCTATTCATCATCTTGCTTTGACTTCCCTACTAAACACTCTATAAGCCTTAGATCTTTCATAGTATCCAATGAAGTTACACTTTTGAGATCTAGAATCAAATTTACCAAGTTTATTGTTATTTTTCAACATATAACAAGTACAACCAAATTGTTTAAAGTATGATATGTTAGGCTTTTTACCTTTCCACAATTCATATGGTGTTTTTTTCAATATAGACCTAATTGAGACTCTATTTTGAATATAACATGCATTGTTAATTGCTTTAGCCCAAAAGTGTTTTGCAACATTCATCTCATTTAACATGGTTCTAGCCATTTCTTAGAGTGATCTATTATTTCTTTCTACAACTCCATTTTATTGGGGTGTTCTAGGAGATGAGAAGTTGTGACATATTCCATTCTCACAAAAAAAAAAAAAACTTTCAAAAAACTTGTTTTCAAATTCTCCACCATGATCACTTCTAACTGTAACAATCTTAAGACCATTTTCATTCATTACTTGTTTGCAAAATGTGATAAACACTTTGTGGGATTCATCTTTACTTCTTAAGAATTTTACCCATGTCCACCTAGTGTAATCATCTACTATAACAAAGCCATATTTGTTTCCAATTAGAGAGGTTGTTTTCACTGGCCCAAAGAGATCTATATGTAAGAACTCTAGGGGCTATGAGGTAGAGACTCAATTCTTAGGGGTAAATGAGTTCTTTGTTTGTTTTCCCTTTTGACAAGCTTCACACATAATTTTATTTTTGTAACTAAGCTTAAGTAGACCTCTGACTAGTTGAAGTTTATTCAGTTTTGAAATTATTCTAAGGTTTGCATGACCTAATCATTTGTGCCAAATTAATTTCTCTTCATTTACTAACATAAGACACTTAACCTCTTGTTTTTCTAGACTAAACAGATTTATCTTATAAATGTTGTTTTGTCTCTTACCTTAAAAGAGTATAGATCCACCCTTCTAGAATCTGGAAAACATTGTTTCAATGTCTTCATCTTCTTCCATCTTGAACAGCTCATACTTTTTAACTAGAAGGTTGGCATTTGCTTCTTGAGCTTGTTTGTTTCCTTCATAGGTCAGAATCAGACTATCATAAATACTATTTGTTGTCTCCATGAATGTTTTAGACTTATGATGCATCTTGTAATTCTTCTTATGATCAGCATCCATCTCTTTCCTTGGAATCTGAATACCATAAGTATTCTTTGGAGCAGTATAACCATCTTCCACCAAGTCCCAAAGTTCAGGATCTTGTGAAATAAAGAAACTTCTCAGCCTATCCTTCGAGTACTCAAAATGTTCTCCATCAAAGAGAGTTGGTCTATTGATGTTTCCTCAAGCAGCTCCTTCACTAAATCCAGAATAAACCCTTAGATCTTTCCTCAAATATTGTAAAGTGCTCAACCTTGAGATCGAGCTCTGATGCCAATTGAAGGTGCAAACCAAAGAATGAAGGTTTAATTGTGTTTAACTAAGTTGATAACTTTTTTATGATTTGATTAAACTGGTTCAGACTTGATGATTTACTTGGAGTAAAAGAAATAACAAAACTAAGTAGTGCAGGAATAAAGTGACACAAGTAATTTATCCTGGTTCACAACTAATTTGGCTACATCTAGTCTCTTCACTTAGAACGATTTAATCTACTAATTCAAGAACTTGAATTACAAAGCATCTGACCCTCCAAGCCAATCTTCTCAAACAACCTAAAAACCCTAAAATTTTCAGGAACGCACACACCGTGACGCTACCAGCCAAGTCTTCTCAACACAATCTGACAATCCAAAATTGTTGAAGGCACACTAACACCATTATCGAGTTTGAATACATAGATTTGGAACTTGAGTAGTTGCTTCTAACAAGCTGATTATAACAATGACTATCACACTCCAAGAAGAACACTTACAAAATATTTCCCAATCGAACAAGTATTTCTCTCTTTGAACACTAAGATGAATTTGGAATTTTGAGCTTGAGTTCTTTTACTCTGTTCTGATTTTTCAATGATCTTCTTCTTCAGTCATGACTATTTATTTATAGATGAAATTAGGGTTTCAATTTAGTCCTTGTTTAATTCTGAATTTCTATCTTCATTCCTAGTTTGGTCAATAATGATCTTATTTAAAAATAATTCAAACACACGAATCTTCTTTCAGATTGTCTTCAAAAACATGAATCTTCTTTCATACTGTGTAAAGTTAAATATATTGTTCTCATAAAATACTTTTGTTAACATCAAAACTCTAAGTATAAAACCAACTTAGTTCCAACCGTGTTCAATAGGGAAACTCAAATTGTGAATGAGTCAATAAATGTTAAATTTGATGACAAACAGCTTGACCTTAAAAAGTCAAAGCAAGTAGAGGATATTAGAAGTTTACTGGAACCAGAGGAAGAAGATGCAGACAAAACCAGAAGAACCGAAACAATTAGAGGATGCAAGTAAATTAGAGGAAGATGACAAAACATCATAAAATGAATATGACCAAGTCAGAAGCAATCAAAATAACACATAAGTTAGAACTAGATAGAAATATAAGTCATCCCATCCTGAAACCCTGATTATTGGAAATTACAATGATCCTTTGAACACTAGATCATCACTAAAGGACACAACCTTTTTTGGTCTACTATCATCAATTGAACCTACCTTTGTTGATGAAGCAATGACAGATGACGGATGCATCCTTGCAATGAAAGAAGAGTTGAATGAATTTAAAAGGAATGGTATTTAGAATCTAATACCCAAACCAAACAAGAATATTATTGGAACCAAGTGGGTTTTTGATCCGTTGTCGCACATGGGTCAAATACAAGTAATAAAACGTAGGTAGAGGTAATAACTCAAGTTGTTTCGCAAGGACTTCTGATATAATAATATTAGCCAAATTGAAAGTCGAAATTAGAAAGGGGGTTTTCAGATTTTGTTCGAACATATTAGCAAAACGATTAATCCACTGATTCGAGAGTTTCAAACCTATCACAGATTCTATCAATGAGTTTAATTTTTAATTTGTAACTTTATTCCTATTTGACTATAGAATTGATCAAACAGGCATAATCAACCCTATGTGAATTTGGTTTCTTTGACTGGATTAAGCATTACAATCATCGATGTATTACAATTAAGGATCAAGCATCGCAAAACTATAATTCAATTAATATAGAAACCGAAATCGAATTATGTCAAATGAATCTAATCAATCCTATTGAAATTCAAATTAAGCAATCATAATAACAATAAATCAAATAAAGAGAAATAGAATCATAATGCGAAATTAACATTATAACCTGAACCTCATGGTGTTGATGAAACTCTGCACAAGGGATTAATTTGAGAGAAAATTAGCCTCCCATGAGAATAAAATAAAAAGTGTTTATCTATATCTTTCTCAATCCAAAAATAGAATCGTTCAAAATAGAAGGAAACTCTGAATATATTGTATTCGTTTCCTTGGGCTTGTAAAACAAATGGCCCAATACTTAAAATTTTTACTAAATTTCAGATAACGAAATCTGCAGTTTTGGCCCAGTAAAGTTCGGCATTGGGCTTTTATTCCAACACAAAAGTTGTGGCTCTAATTTTTAGCTTTCCAACGCCTGCTTGCATGCATCAATCTGATATTCAGAGCCCAAGTTGTGGCCTACAGAGCGAGCAGGGGTCAATATGCAAATGATAAAATTAAAATTCAATTTCGACCCAAAGTTTAGATACAAGCTAAAAAGATAATCTAAGCTATAGAGAGCTTTTAAAATGCCACAGTAAAAAACTAGAAATATGTGCTCAAATGCTTTGATTAGTTTTCATAAACAAGGTAAATGTAAAGGTAAAAAGTTTATGTAGGGAGAGAAAGTGTATTCATGTGGGGAGAAAAAAAACTGTAAAACTACTTAGATTTAGGGGGAGCCTCAAGTCAGGGGGAGTCAAGTAATAAAAGCCAATAAATTGGTATAAAAAATTACAATTTCGTCATCATCAAAAATTGGGAGATTGTTGGAACCAAGTTGGTTTTCCTCTTGTGATTTTGATGTTAACAAAGGTATTTTATGAGAACAACTTGTCTTGAATAATGGCTTCATTAAGGGCGTAGGAATTAGAAAAAACATCAGAAAAGAAATCAAAAGTAGATATCAGAAGTAGATGGGAGATTGTTGAAACCAAGAATTAGTATACGAAATCAAAAGAAACAACATCCGAAAAAAGAAATCAGAAGCATATATCAGAAGCAAGTTACTAGAGGAAATTACCAAAGGAAACAACCTGAGGAAACAACCAGAATAAGCAAAGTCAAACCAAGTCAACGCAGATGTTGTTGTGTGCACACATCTACCATTATGATTATGCGCGTCTGCATGTGAAGACTAAAATGTGCTTCATGTTCGCATGCCTCTAATGAACAATATTTTTGCATGCCTCTAAGGAACATTATTTATGCATGCCTTAGAAGAATAGTATTTTTGCATGCCTATGATGAACAGTATTTCTGTAGGCTTTTGATAAAGTCTACTTTCTACATGACTCTGAAATTCGAAGCTACCGTTCAAGCCTACCTCTGAAGCTAATGTTCCGCTAGCTCTAATAATTGCAACATGTTCCAGAATGCTACCTCTAATAAGCAATCTCTAAAGTTGCACTAACTTTGATAATGCAACAAAGGTGAAGTTGTCCATGCCACTACATCTAAATCACGTTGTTTTGCCTCTAACATAATTATTCAAGCAACACAACATCTAACTCCAACAATCAAGTCAATGATTCCGATGGAAAAAGTCAACGACTCTGATAATTGTCAAAATGCTAAAAAGGACTTAGTCGTATCATAAATTCTCAAGGTCCAAGAACAGGCCCAGTTTTGTTCACGCCCCAAAAATCCAAACAAGAGTATGAAGGAAGACTTAGCTGAATAATTTCCAAATGCAATCTAGAGGATACGCATCATGTCTTTTTGGAAGAGTTGCTCATATCAGATTTGGAAATAAAGAATTGGCTAACGATCAAATTATCAAAACATATCTTTCAGAGTTATATTTGGAAGAAATATTTGTTGACCAAGTTGGAATGAAGATACGATTCAGAATTCACAAATGACTAAACTGAATCCCTAATTTGAACTATAAATAGATACTCGAGGTTGAAGAAGAATTCAACAAACTAAATAATTACAAAGAATCCAACTTAGACAAACACAATTCAACCCTCCCCCTTCTTGTGTTTGCACTTTCAATATTGTCGCGCACATGATTTATTTTGTGTCCATGCTACTTGTTTTCTTTTAATGTTATGAATGCCCTATCTTCAATAGAGTAGTTAATAGCTAGTGAGCAATTAACACATGGCATGAGCGTATAGAGTTTTTTAGTATTAGAAAGTAGAGTTTGATTTGATAAAACTGCCATATTGCATGAAACGAGAAGAGGGCAACTCACTTTGAAACCAAGGTAAAGGATGATAGAGATTGATTGGATCATGTATTATTGTAGGTAAGACTATAGGATTAACCTCCCACTGATACATACGAGGCTTACCTTTTGAGAATTAGTGGCATGATTAGGTTGTGGTTATGTGTGTGTATATATATATATATGGGTGGGGATTCGTTGACTCTAAGAGTAACTCTGTGATGAGTTACGCTACTTAATAACTCAATATCAACAACAAATTTCACTAACCCAACCATTGATTATTGTTAAAATATATTAATGACCAAGCACACAAAGTTTTATATAAATCCGAAATTCGTAGCTATGTAATCTAGCCATCGATGTTTACTTATATTTTTTTAAAGCTTATTATACATTCATTTGAAATTATTTAATGAAGTGTCAGATAGTTTTAAAATTTTATAAAAATTTGTAGAGTTGATCTACTCAATAAGAACTTTTGATTATACGATTGGATTGGTGAAATTCGTCATTGATATTGAGTTACTAAGCGAGATAACTATCACAAAGTTACTATTTGAGTCAACAGATCTCCACCCATAAATATTATTGGTTGAAGTGTGTTTATTATGATGTTTATCTTATGAGTTGGACGTATGGTTGTGTTTAAATTGTTAATGGTGTTAAAATGAAATGTTTGAGTATAATATTACAATGTTTAATTTGATAAAGGAATTTGCATTGAATAAATGAATAATTTGATAGTTTTATAATGATGATGATTTGATGTTCTTGTGATGATTGATGAAGTGACATTAGTGAAAATATATGTTTGTTAATTGACGAGTATGCATGATTTAATGATTTGAGATTAACAATTATGTGTTTGAAATGATGGGTTAGTGTTGATGATAATGATAATGATGATGATGAGTGTTGATGTTGAGACTACCTGACGCATGTCGATGATAACTTTCCGATAGTAACGAGTGGAGAACGGACAAGAAACCAAAGACCCCAAAATAGTTGTGTTTATTACATTCATGATGATAAGATAGCTAAATAACCTAGTGATGTCGGGGGAGTACAATATGTTGGACCTTGGTGACAATCACTTGTGATCTCAAATGTATTAGGGTGGGAGATTCGTAAGTGTTGTGGGAGTAATTCATCAATGTCGAGAGCTACTATGTATACATATCTGAATATGTTTACATATGTCACGATTTTAATTGCTATGCATGATGATGTAATGTAACTGTGATAGTTGTTATTTAATGTCGTACACTTTAATAAAATTCAATTATTCAACCTTCCTTGTTTATATTTGGCATAGTTGGAAGCATATGTCCAGTAAGAGGAAGATAAGGAGTAGTTTCTACATTACATATTGCTACTACGATTACTAGGAGAACTTGTCATTTCATTTCCTTGCATGTCATTTTAATACTATATTGTTTTGCATTTCAATGTTATGTATATTTGTACTCATGGGATTGAGTTATGTAGTTTTCATTTAATACATGTTTGAAAGTATTTATTATGTGATTAAGATTTATGTTGTTAATCTTTTTTTAAATTTCTTTTACGATTAGGGTGACGTGAGACGTGTGATGCCCTTTATTTCTAAGAAGTGAAAAGTTTTTGAAATTTTAATTTTCTGCTTCTTTTTGAATAAGCAAGTTTCCATACCTACAAATATCTTTTTTTTTTTTTAAATTGTCAATGTTAATACTTAGTTGTTAATTTTTGTTAGAGGAGGGAGTTGAGCCCATAACTTCATTTTCACTCCAACTTTCCCTAACCACCAAACCATCTTATGAATATGTGGATGTCTTGTAAGGCTTTGAAATGTCTTGACAATTACAAAGAAGATTTGAATTTCTCCTTGTATGACTCTCACTCCCTTCACTTGAACACTATTTCCCATTCTAGTTGTGACAATTCTCGTTATAGGGTTGTTCCTAACTCAGACTTCTTCAAAATGAACGTTTATGTTGCTACAAACGAGATTAGTGATTAGAGATTTATGTCTCTGATTCATGATTTGTATATAGATCTTATTGATGTCACTATAGTTTTTCTTGTGATTAATGTTATTGTAAAAAAAACTAACATTTATCACTTATAGAGTGAAAATAAAATGACTAAAATGTATATTAGATAAAGATCAACAAATAAAAATATATTTATATTTTTTATATAAAAAAATAGTCTTACTAACAGGTGTCTTTAAAACACTTATTCAAAGTAACAAAATATAGACTTTGATTTAATTGAAAACAAATTTTTTAATGCATTTATAATTAAAATTTATATATTTAGTTTGTTATCAAGTGTAAGTTGTTGCATTTGAAAAATAAAAAATAATTATTATAAAAAGGAAAAAAGGTAAAGAGATTTAACGGTCAAGAAGGAAACGAATTACCATATACGCCACGCTATCCTTTTCTTTTATTTTACCGTTAACAAGGACAAAGAATAATAGTCCTTCCGATTTTCAACATCATAACTTAGGTCTAATAATGGAATTAATCCTCTTAATTAGATTAAGCCGCATCTCAAAAAGCAGAAACTTTTTACAAAAATGACTCCAAAAGATTACCAAACCCCACATGGCCTTCCTTAGAAGACATTCAAAGAACATTAGCAATATCCCACTTCAAATCAAGTTTTATTCTTATTCCTCTCTGTAATTTGCTTCCAGATCCATCCTTGGAATCTCCTCAAAACAAAGCAATGCCAGAAATTGATGACAACCGTAACATCCCAAACAACAACAACAATAAACCCCCTCAAATCTCCGAAATGTTTCAGAAATTCGCTCTCGCTTTTAAAACCAAAACCTTCGAATTCTTCGCCGACGAAAACGACGAATCCGACTGTTTCTCACTCCTCGACTCCGCCGAAGAAATCATTACCGATCAAAAAGTCGTCGTCATTAAACCTGACCCTAACCCATCCACCGACTCACCACCACCACTAATTCAACCCAAAACGACACCGTCGTTTACTCCAAAACAACTACTAACCGAAACGACGTCGCACGATCTATTCTCTTCGATCTTCGCCGCCGTTTCAGCTTTCGAAGCTTCTTACTTCCAATTACAAAGCGCACACGTTCCTTTCGTTGAAGAAAACGTGAAAAACGCTGATAAAGTTCTCGTTTCTCATCTTCAAAGACTCTCTGAATTCAAGAAATTCTATTGCAATCCCGAATCGTTTTCGAATTTTCCCTTTGGTTCTTCTTTGGAGGCTGAAGTGGAAGAGAATCAGAGCAAGCTTCGAACACTTGGCACCGTATCGAATCGGTTGCAATTGGAACTTGAGCAGAAGCATGATGTGGTTTTCTCCCTTAGAAAAAAGCTTAATGAGATTCAAAAGGGTAATGTGAATTTGTCTAAGAAGCTTTGTAACAGTAATAATAATAATACTAGTTTGAATTTGAATATGAACCCTAGTTGTGATGTTTTGTTAAGTGTTAGGGTTTTTGATTCCTTGTTGCATGATGCGAGTAGAGCTGCGCATAAGTTTACGAAGATTTTGATTGGTTTGATGAGGAAAGCTGGGTGGGATTTAGGTTTAGCTGCAAATGCAGTTCATCCTGGTGTTGTGTATTCTAAAAAGGGGCATAATCAGTATGCACTTTTGTCTTATGTTTGTTTAGGGATGTTTCAAGGTTTTGATTCGCTTTGTTTCGAATTGAGTTCCGAGATAAAAGCAAAAGAAGAGTGGCAGTCGAATGGAGACTTGTGTGATTTAGGTTACAAAGGGAGAAATGATTTTTTGAAGCAATTGCTTGAGCATGTGTCTAGCAATCCAATGGAATTGCTTGGCATTCACCCGGGTTGCGAGTTTTCGAGGTTTTGCGAGATGAAGTACGAGAAGCTTATCCATCCTTCGATGGAGTCATCGATTTTCATTGATTTGGATCAAAATGAAGCAGTGTTGAATTCGTGGAGGTCGTTGAGTATGTTTTATGAGGCGTTTGTTGGGATGGCTAGTTCTATATGGACACTCCATAAGTTGTCCCATGCCTTTGATCCTGCGGTTGAGATCTTTCAAGTGGAAAGAGGTGTGGAGTTCTCTATGGTATACATGGATGATGTGACTAAGAGGTTAACCTGGCCAAATAAGGGAAGGGCAAAAGTCGGGTTCACTGTTTTTCCAGGTTTTAGAATTGGAAATATAGTTATTCAGTCACAGGTTTACGTAAGCAGTTTTTCATCGACAGAGTGGTTTGCTCCAGTGTTGTCAAATAGCAATTATAAATAGTAGAATTTGAGCACGTCGTTATCATTCCGCAATATGTTATTCAGTACAAAGTATTGTCAAATAGTAGCTATAGCAACGCTATAACACATTATCATAGTGGAATTTGAACAAAATGCCATTTTCTACGATTGGCAACATTGGTTTGCTTGGGTTTTCTCCTGTACAATAGAAATTCACAGACGCTTCTGTATTTAGATGAGGCTGCTATGTTGGACAAACTAAATGGTATTGTTGGTTCGGGTTTTAGTTTTTCCAGAAATTTGTCAAGAAAGATGCCTAATTGTTCTGAACTACTGATTGAGGAAGACAATGCCATTATTACCTGGTATACCTGAAGTTGTTTGCTTCTACGAATGTTGCTGAAGTGGGAGCAATAGTGATGGTGTCAAGTTATTTTGCATTCTGTACCAGTATCACGTGAAGATCTGTAGTGTTTCTGCTGGAATTTGTATCTCTTATGTAAGTTATGTCTGTTATTTCCTCTCCCAGTTTTGTTTTTATGATCTTTATAGGCCACTTGTATAGAGTTAACTGTACAGACTACAGAACATTCCTTCTATGGTGGGTACTCTGACAAAAAATACATCAGTAAATTGTGTATGCAACACTAATATATAAAAATAACAATATGGTTTCTTTAGCAGCATAGCAACTCTTGATCTCAATAGTATTTGTCCATATTATCATGCAAGTAATTATATCTATAGAACTTAATATAATTGTACTGTACGCATTTGAAATGAGTATATACTTGTACAGAGTGGACTAATGTCATAATTTTACTGGGTACCTTGATGTAGCTTATCTATGGATGGAAATTAACTGTAGTGGTTTGTCTCAAATTTTGACTTTTTTTAACTGTATAATTGGACATAAGTGGTTAATAAGCTCCAATTCAGGAGTGGTCGTCGTTCTGGAGAATTGGAGTTCAAATCCTCGTTGAAACAATTATTGGTCAGACTGCAGCCATATATGTGAAACACACGGCTACTTGAACGCTATTATTTGGAGCTTCTACGTGAACGTGAAAAGTAGCCGTGAAAATTCAGCTTTCCAAACATTGTTTCTCTCTTGGCCAATTTTTTCATTTCTTGTCTCGTTTTTCCAACCTCTTCCCACAGTCGTGTTGGCAATTAGCCAAGATTATATGATCCGTTAACAACAAAGGAGAGATCAATGAGTTGTATTCTAATCAACTCAGAGCAAATTAGGATTTAATTTTGAGAAAGGGGAAAATTAGCCAATACCAAATAAACATCAAATCTACTATGTATAAATTTGCCTAATTTTTTTTAGTGATATGTAAGAAAGGAATATGAGCCCTTGACTATTTGATTTGCCAAGTGTCTTCTTTTCATTAAAGGCAATGAAGATGGCTATCTTCTCTTCAAATGGAGAGGATTTGGACTCAAAATAAATAAAGAAGAGAAATACTAATATGTGTTCCTAAAACACTTTTAAAAAAATTAAAATGATAAATTTTTTATTAATCAAAGTGATAATAATTAATTTAAATTTTTTATTGAAGGAATTTAACTCGTAGTTTGAATTTACAAAATTAAACTCTTAACATTAAACTATCACCTCATTTATTAAAGATAGAAACTTTATATTAAAAATTGTGCAATTCTTTCTTAAAAAAGTTAAAAATTATTTTTCTCAAGATACCATTATTATTTATAGAATATTAGCATGTAAAAAACCATAGTTCTACATTTGAAAGACTAGACATATGTATTTTTATTCGAAAATAGACGTTCAGAAGTTAAATACACGTGCAAAAAGGAAAATTAAAAACCCGAACTATTTGGATGTGTATTTATCATGTCCACTCTTTCGAAAATTAATTATCTACAACAGTTATAAGATACAACAATTTTAGATATCATTCCACCTAAAGAATTCTAGAGAGAAAGATTTCTCTCCACTAGATTTAACGCTCCCAAATGTGACTATGAACTATCACCCATATAGGGATATTATCTCTAGTAGCTATACTCCAAACATATTGCTTGGCTTTTGCCCAAGCTTAGCCCCTAAAAAGTGGTTTATTCCAAGTGTTTTGAGTATTTATATCCTTATTCCTTGTTGGCATGGCATGATGGCAATCATTTTTTTTTACGCATCTTTGAAATGCTTGCTCCACTTTATGCAGACAGCTCTTAGTAGAATTCTTCACAAACTATGGTGGTGTGCTTTCCAATCTGAAAAAACTCAAGCCCCACGGCCTATTAATCTAAGGAGAAAGGAATGACAAAAGGAAAGAATAATAGTTAAAAACAAAATAGGCAAAATGTACTCCAAAGCTCATTTAATTTAATTTAAACTTTCAAACAGATTTTTATTTTATTTTATTTTATTGTGTTGAATTAGTTATTTATCCAATCATTGATATTATATTATATATTATAAAAATGTTTCACCACTTCGCACTATAATTATATTTTCGTTGATAATAATAAGATTATAATCTTAAATAAAAAAATAAAAGTTAACGTTAATTTTAATATATTAGATATTTTAACAGTTATTATGATAAAATTTAGATATTATTTTGATAAATTGAAGATGTAATTTATTTTTTTAAATGGTCAAATAAGACTTTTGATAAAGTACAAATGTAAAATATAGTTTGATCCAATAATTTTTTATAAGAAACAAAATTAATGACTTATTTAAAATATTAAATTATAAGTTAAAGGAGCCGTTGAAGTTGAATCTCCTCTAATTTTTCCTTTTCTTTTACTCACCTAATTTTCCTCAATGTGCCTATATTTATTTTAGTTTAATTGTGCAAACATAAGGTGTAATGTCCAATCAAACAGAATTTTGATAAAGCACTAAAATAGGATCCTTGTGAAACCTTTTCCTTTGTGTAGGTTGGATTTTGTTATGAGATCAAAGTTGACTATAAGAAAAGAGAGTCAAAGACATGATATATGATTGATGATGCATAAGGACCCAATGACCCCATGATCATAGTGTAAGTAAACTGGCGAGTGAAAACAAAGAAGTGATAACAACTGTATTTAGAAATCGCAGATAACACTAAAAGGGAAAATCACCCAATTTTTATTTTTATTTTTTAAAAAAGACATATTTTAACCTTTCAAATTTTTAATTTTTTTCTCAATTTTCTTTTTAAAATGTTGAAAAATTTAAAATTTTAGATTTATTTTGTGATACAATAGAAACATCCTCATCAAAAAGTATATAAGGATTAAGAAGAAAAAAAGTGTACAAAGAAGAGGAGGACATGGTGCCTAAATCCTCAGTTATTAACAAAGTAAAAATAAGGATGACCTAGCCTATTGTGGGCAAAATCTTGAGAGTACAAAGAAGAGGGTAGACAATGTGCCTAAACCTTAATCAAAGAGTATATACATACATGTATAATATACTCAATTTATCAAAATTATAATTTAATTATTAATAAATAGTTTATTTGTTTTATGTTAACTTTTTTTATTGTTTTCTTTTTATAAACAACCATATGATAACTGAAAAAGTTAATGTTTTTGATCTTAAATTAATATTAGACAAATCAATTTTTCAATTATCATTTATATTTATATTTTATTCTAAAGTATTATAAATAAATATTCAAGAGACACTAATTCAAACTCCTTTGTATAAGTACTACTTGTATAAGGGGTGGTTAGTTAGTTTCTGTTTTAGTTGAAAACAGTAAGTTAGTTTGTTTAGCAAGTTAACTAGTTGGTTGGTACTTTATTCTATAAATAGTATGTTCGATGTGTAATATGTGTAACCAAGGCTGCTTTGAAGTCTACAAGTTCAGCATATGCAAACATTGCAAAATGCATCAAATCTTCTTCATCATTCACCTCACTGTCATGAACCAGCTCACAAACATCTAGTCTTCTAGGCATTTGTTTGTTTCTTTGTGGTCTTGCAGCTATTATTTGTTCTTCATCAGAACTTCCATTGCTTCTATTGTCCTCTACACCAACTTCATCTTCTACTTCAATTTCAGGTTCAATTTCAACTGAAATATTTGTTACAGGCCTTGTGGTACATTCATCAACGTGTGGATGCAAGAAATTTTTAGAAGATTACCGAAGTTACAAATAATTAAATACACATTTATTTTTTAATTAATTAATCATCAATGATCATCTTTAAACTAATTGATCAATAACAAATATTTGTCATGTGTATAGTTTGTATAATTAATTATTATTAGTGTATTTATAATTTTTCTCCCATTTTTATCGAATAGATATTCAAGATATATACACAATAATAATCAATTACACGTTTATATTTTGAATATTTGACTATCAAAAATATTTATCTTGTGTATAATTTATATAGTAAATTATAGGCTAAATACCACCCGTGGTCCCTTAACTTAATTTTAGTTAACGATTTAGTCATTTATCTTTTTTTTTCTTGATTTGGTCCTTTATGTTTTTAAATAATTTCAGCGTTACCCTTTAACGGAATCTCACTTAAAGGGTAGCGCTGAAATTATTTAAATACATAAAGGACCAAATCGGGAAAAAAATAAAGATAAAGGACCAAATCGTTAACCGAAATTAAGTTAAGAGACCACATGTGGTATTTAGCTTAAATTATAATTAGTATATTATTCCTCTTATGTATAATTTTTATGTTGGGGATATTAAAAAATGCTACATCTAGTCACAAAATACAAAAATACTCATTAGAATCAAAATATAAACAAAAATTTCATTAGAACCTAAGATTTTGAACACAACTAAAATACTAAAATGCGAGTTGATTTGTTTTACCGGTTGTTTTATGAGAAAAACTTTTGAAACACATTTTTTGTACTAGATCTTTTATGACTGAAATATTGAGAACTCATAATTATTTTAAACGGTTGAAAAATTGGAACTCTCAATATTTTTTGGACATTGTATGTTGTTTTTTCTTAATTTTTCAATTTTTGTTTTTGTTTTTAAAGAGTCTAACCGTAAAATTCACACATAAAAAATTGTGAAATATGGATATTTCATATTAAAACTGACACATTTATATATCAAATATTTTTGCAGTTACTATATAAATTTTATTTATCAGATAATTTTTAGATTTTTTTATCAGCTTAAATCTTTGTATCTTTAAAAGATTATATTTATATTTATACTTATATTATATTTAT
>JBBPBP010000003.1:19938444-20021782 GCA_037974735.1 Cicer chorassanicum
TAAAAGTCATGTCCTTTATGGTAATTTTGTAGTTTAAAAAATCACTTTTATAAAATTGTATACAAACAGATTAAAAATTATTTCTTTAAAAAAATTATTTTTATAATAATAAAGAAACGAAAATAAAAAAAAAATTATTTTTAAAGAAATCTATACAAAATAATCTCTAAATATAAGTTAAAATTTTAGATAATGTTGGCATTAAAAAAATTATGATATGGTGACATTTAAAGACGTATATTCTTCATGATAATTCTAACATATTAAAGACATTAAAGTACGTGCAATCTTTCAAGATGATGAAATAGTGACAAATAATATAAGTAAGCAATCTTCTCTTAAACATTTATCACTCGGTGACGTCCATCAAATTATTAGCACTTTTTCATGGACATTTCTTTTCACATGAGTCAGCATAATGAATTTAATTATTTTTAAAATTTTGATAAAAATAGAAATGAAAAAATAAAAGAAAGAATAAAGTTAAAAATGTTATACATATTTTTAAAATAAAAAATTAATAATAGTTATTGTATCAATAAAAAATTTATTTTGAAGAAAAATTACAAAATAATTATAAAATAACCACAATAAATTATAATCTCAAAGATTATTTTAAACATACACTATCACTTTTAGTGTAAACCAACTCACATATCAGTGAGAACTCTCCATTTTTCTATGTCATATTATCAACTTAAAATAGTAAATTGACAATATATTATATCCATATATCCTTTAAGAGCATCCCCATTGTTGTAAAATACAGCGCCTCTTAATAGATAGGTAATAGATAGGGTGGCGTTTGTAATACAAAACATATTAAATTTGTGTATGATACAAAAAGATGGTGTTTACCATCCATTCATTTAATATTAAATAATTCAATGGTGTAAATTTGAGAAGGGATACCTGTTTGGTGTGTTCTGAGTTATATTTAATGTATTTGCTAGAAAAAAAAAGTCTAATGAAAAATGAATTACTTTTATATTTATTGAAATTCACTTACAAAAAATTTTAAAACCATATTCCATAGGTAAGTGAGTGTGTTTAACGTTTGACTTTGTTTTTTGTTTCGAATTAAATAAAATTTACGTAAATAATTATAGAAAATTTATGTAAACATTTAATTATATTATGCGTGGCTTTTTGAATAATTTTCTGGAATAAAAATTTTGTTTTAATTTTTTTTGTGCTTTTATATTAAATAATAATCTTATGCCCTATTGATTCTCTTCTCATAATCCTTCTCTCTGCAAGTGAGCCTATGATGAGATGCAATTAAAATCGATTATGAATTTTTTTTAGAAAAAATATTGAGTTGTGTGGAATAACTTGAAGTGGTTAGAAAATCTTGAAATCTACAGTTTTACATTTTTTTTAGAGAAAATATTGAGTTGTGTGGAATAACTTGAAGTGGTTAGAAAATCTTGAAATCTACCGTTTTATGTGTTTAAGTGCTTGAAGATCGTCAATGATTGTAATGCTTAATTTTGTCTGATCAATTAAAAATAATTCAAAAAATAAATTATAATATATTTAATAAATATTTTATAAGTATTATTATAAAATCTAAAAAAAATTATTTTATAAATTTGATCCAATTTTGAGTTCATATTCACATAAATATTCTTGTTACATTACATAAAAAATAAAATAAAATAAAAATAGACTTAATTGTAATTTTAGTCTCTCTATTTTTACTGATTCACAAAATTGGTCCATTTATTTTAAAAGTCGACAGTTTTGGTCATTTCTTCTGATTTTTTAACTAAAAAATGATGACGTGAGATGTTTTAAGTAAAATGATTAACACCCAAAAAATTAAAATAAAACACAGTAAAAACTTAGCTTTCAACTTCAGAAATTTTCATATTTTTAATTTAATTAATGACATTCGAATAATTAATGTATCTAGATGGTTCTATATCATAGAATTGTGTGTCACATCATTAAAAATATTTCAAATCCGCATTTTTTTAGTTCAAAAATCTGAAGGAGGGACCAAAACTGTCGACTTTTAAAATAGGGGATCATTTCCGTGAATTAATAATAATAGAGGGACTAAAACTGCAATTAAGCCATAAAAAGAAATAAAAAATAAATAAAAAAAACAAAAAATGTAATTTTCTTTTCTTCTCTGCATAGACACGCCTCCCTCCTTTTCTTTTCAACTTTACTTTTTTTCTTCTCTTTTACTAATAAAACTATACTTTTCACTAAGAATACATACAAATAAAAAGTTCAGCCACTATTTTTCCTTTTTATTTCTGCACAGATCCATAATTTCTACAAAAATATTAAAAAAATCGAATCTTAATTTATCTTTTGAACGAAAGGTTCATTCTTGTACCCTATAAATTGAGAATAAAAAAATCAAACAAAGGGAGGGGGAGTTTTATTTTTCTCCAAAAAAAATCAGATTATATGAAGAGTTTTTTTCTCCATCTCCAACTCTACCCGTTTACGGCTTACGGTGTCTCCTCCCTCTCACCCTCTTTTATATAAGCTTCTCCTCCCTCTCACCCTCTTTTATATAAGCTTCATTTGTTTCTTTTCCCAAACCCATTCTTTTTTCCTTTTCAAATAAAGAAACTCATTTCTCTTCAAGATAGCATTCTACTTTTCAAATCTTTGTTTCATTGAAAAAAAGCTGGATTGAAGTAGTGTTATGCCTTTTCAAATCTTGATTTTATTGAAAAAGCTAAATTGAAAAGTGTCAATTTTTTCTTTACAGCAGCGTGCTCCTTTTTTCACGTGCAGCGTTCTGTCTCTTTCAAAGTCCTTGTCGTTATTTGATTGAAAAAGTTGTACCGCATGGTTACAATGTTATTAAAATATTATTATTAGTTTTGGTTTTATTTTTTAGTTTTAGTTTTAGTTTTTTATTTTTATTTTTTTATCTTTATTGTTGGTTTTATTTCAAAAGATCATCTAATCTTGATTCTTAAAAAGAAAACAAACACTACTAGAAAAACTGTTTTTAGCGTCACTCCAAAACGCATGCTAAAAAGCCTATCTCTGATTTAATGTCGATGTCGGGTCAAGGCTAAATCACTCGAAACTAAACGCTAGCATCGGTCAAATGACATCCGACGCTAACTTAGCGTCGCCAAAAACCAACTCAAAGCTGACGTAAACGTTAAAAATAGCACATCTGACACTAGTATTAATCCATTGACAAGTCATCTGAGAAGAATCTATAGCGTTGGAAAGCCAATGCTAAAGTCAACTGAAAGAAATTTTCAACAAATGAAACTCAACTCTATAAATATGATAGCGTTAGCCATCCGACGCTAAAGTCAACATTTTCATTGTCAACAAAACATGAGGCGTCGACCTGGCCAATGCTATGTCGCACCTGTCTGTGTTTCTTGCACTTGCACAATTATTTTTTTCACCTAATAAAATAATTACTATTTAAGAATAATTAAAATCACAAATAACACTTAATTTTTTCACAAAAAAATCATGTTGCATTTCCATTAACAATATAACAAGTACACCATAAAGTAACATTTGTTATGAAACTATCAAAGAATAACATAGTATGAAATTATAAAATAACAAAGTCACGCAAAATACGTATTATGAAAAAGTAAGCATAACTAAAAGATCAAACTTCGTCCAGTGAATGGTTGTCCTTAGAGTATGAGTATGTGCTACAGTTTGAGTCGATGCAGGAGGTTGAGACAGGGCTGGAGACAATGGATCAAGTCGCTTGGTGGTAGACAACTTGTAACGGAAGACATCTCACTACTCATTAAATTAAGATAAGAATGAAATATTAGAGACAAATATTTTTAACCAAATTAACTCAATAAATAGAATGAAATACTAATAGATAGATATAGACATAAAGTTAAGAAAAGAATGAAATATTAGAGATATATCAAAGAGAACATACCAAGAAACATAAAATTCCAGTTGAGTTTACTGGAGATAATAAAGGAAATGGATTTCAGAAATCAAGGAGCAATTTAAAATACTAAATGATTTGAAAATTATAATTCTCCTAAAACTAAACCTACATTTATTAAGTCTACACATAAGAACAATGAGCCCCCTGCACAATATAGACAACACATTACTTGTTCAAATTCTACCATAGAGAACACAAAGTGCGGTATCATATATTCAAAATGAAGATTAAGTCTTACAAACATATGAAATTGAAAATAGGTAACTCATATCCACCTTAGAGTACTTTAGTATTTTATTGTGCAAAATCAATAAAATTACAATTTAAATACACATTTAATTTGCAAAACACCAGCATCAAGTCCTTACAATACTTACATCAACTAACAGATGACAAGATTCAACAAATTTTTATAGAAAATTAAGATGGAATAAATTGATCAAACAATAGAAGATTGAAGGTTATGCTATGGATCATAACATGTGCATGAGTTTCCTTTCAACACATAAACACTAAATATGCTTATCAAAGAGCAAATGTGAAATTATAAATCATATGTGAATATTTAGTATCTTGTCTTGATAAGAGTTAAACATGTGGTGGCACAATTAATTAATGGTTTTTCACAAGTTTTCATATTATAAGCACATTTCTCCTTTAGATTGTTGGAGGCGAAAATAATAGAAGCACGAAGAGCCTATATCCTTTCTACTTTATATATCCTTACTATAAGTCAATATACTAAAAATTATCAATTGACTTGAAAAAAACCAAAACCATCGATGCAATAAAAAATAACTCACTATACTAAACACTATCAACTGTCTTCCACACAAATTTGAAAAGAACCAAAACAATCATCAACAAATGAAAATACATAATCATCAATAAATTTGTCACGTTCCCGATCAAAGTAAATTGAGTCAATTAAAGTCGCATATCTTTAATACAAAAAGATCAAAACTTACAATCACTCTGGCGACCTTTTTATTGATAATTGACTCATTTTTATAAGTGCGGGTTTCAATGTAAGTCTCTCCAGATTGTGAGTCAATGACGAAGATGTCAAAGATGTGCACCAAAAAGCAACAAATATAAAATCAAACGAAATATAATTTGATTCAAATATTAGAAGAGATAAAAACTAATATAATGCATATATCCAACATAGAGGAAAAATAGAAAATATGCAGCTACAATAACACAAGCAATAAATTGAGTTTCTTTATCTTTTCAATATCATCCTCCATACTTCTTAATTCAAAGATTAGCATGGATGTCAAGACTCAAGAGTCTATGTAGACTCATGAAGAACTCGTAGACTTGACTCATATACTAGACTCGTATGAGTCTATGGATAGTAAAAAAAATAGCTTAAAAAAATCTATGAAAATGACACAGATGCTTCTAACTATTTATACAAAAGATTGAAATTTTAAGTGTTTGCTTCTAATAAAACTGATAATAATAATAACTCTCACACTCTAAGAAAAGAACACTCAGAGAATATTTCCCATTCGAACAAGTGTTTCTCTCTTTGAACTCTAAGACTACTATTTTCTAGTTTTCGATGATTTTCTTCTTCAACCTTGAGTATCTATTTATAGTTAAAATTTGAGCTTCAATTTAGTCCATGTTTAAAATTTGAATTGTATTTTGTTCAGATTGGGTTTGTAAATTCTTCAGATTGATTCTATTCCTATTTTGTTTAGATGGAGATTCTAAATTTTTCAGATTGATTCTGTTCTTATTTTGTTCAGATTGCGTTTGTAATTTCTTCAGATTGATTTTGTTCATATTTTGCTGTAGATAAATCTTGATCAAATCTTCTTGAAATCTTCTACAAATCTTGACCATATCTTCTTTCATACTCTTTGAAGTCAAATATATTATTCTCATAAAATACTTTTGTTATCATAAAAACTTTAATTATAAAATCAACTTGGTTCCAACAGTACTTCCTATTTGTAGCGATGTTTTAATACGAGTACCTGGATTTAGAGACTAATGACTTTTAAGATTGTTGAACCCACCCAGGAAATAGGGTCCAACAGATTAAGCTACCTTTTTGTCGTACATCGAAGGCGACCGATGAAATACCGATGCAACCGACTTTTGTTATTGAAGAGATTGAGAGGTTGCAAGCATCAACTCTAAAGAATTTGCGAGAAGAACTAGGGGTAGTCCTTTGAGCATATCAGACTGCCCAGTTGGAAAATGAGTAGAAGACAATTTCCCTTGAAAGATCAAATAAGAGGGCAAAGGTGGAGGAAGATTGTAGGTCAAGCTTCAACGTAATTTAATGGCCTTTGACATGTCTTTATGTTTGAGAAGACAAGAAAGAAACCAATCACGAGAGGAGGTTGAGAAATTGAGAAAATGGTTGTAAGATTCATAAATCAGTGAGAGAAATGCAAAAAGACAATTGGAATATTTGAAACAGCAATTGGAGAGAGTGGTAGCAGAATATAAGACAAGGATAGAAGAAGAAAATAATGCAAAACAAGAAGCGGTTGCCATGTACCAAGATGCATGGTTGAAGGAACAAGAGGAGGCAAATATGTTAAGAATACGAATGATGGATCAAGTGGAAGCAATAGAGATGCTTGGGCAAGAAATGATAATGTGGATGGATCATTGTGAAAGACTCACTTTCATAGCCAACCAATCCATTGAAAGGGTCCTTGTACTCCTAAGGAAAGCAGAAGCAAACAGTTCCATTCGCCACACCTGTTGAGATTATTATTTTGATTCAACATTGTAATAGTTTGATAGAAGCAATGAATGGTTTAATTCACCGAGAGCAATAAAAACAATGTATTTCAAGTATAGAGAAAAATGTTGCACTTGTACCCTTTTAATTATCAATAAACGAGTTTGTTTTGAGTTTATCTACGTATGAGTTTGGTTTTGGTTTTGATGCATGATCCAGAGAAGATGCTTGTGCCTGGGTGGTGAAATCAATGGTTCTCTAATACCACCATGCATGCATATAAATCTTCATTTTTTAACTAGCATCATATGATCTTTTAGAAAAAAAATCAATAAAGTTGTTTTCTCAACACCCTTATCAGACTCCTGCAAACTCCAAAATTATGGATGAAGTTGAGAAAAACCAAGAAGTGATGAGAGCGGATGTTAGCCAATTGAAGTTCAAGGTTGAACGAATCCTTGAGACTATACAAGCTTTGGCAAGGAAGGAGAATACAAATGGGAATCCTCCAACTGCAAATGAAGTACACCAAACTACCCATTCTCATGCACCAGGCTTTATCCCGACTAGCCAACAACTTTGTATGGTAGCTATGCAATTTCCTATGCATGGTCTCTCACATAGTTATAATCCGCCCTTAGTCATCAACCCTATGGACAATAATCCAAACCACTCATTTATCAAATCCTAAAGCCTTAATTAACCACAAATCTCATCTCTCTAGGCTACGTGCCACCCCAAAACACCCTCAGAAAATATTCCATTCAGTACACCCCAAGTACCCCATTTTGATGCTAACGAAAATTGGCAACAACCTCAATTTATCTGTGATTATACACAATCGAAAGAAAAATTCCATGTTTTAGAAGAACAGATAAAAGCAATTTAAGGGAATAATGTTTATGGTCTCGAAGCTTTTGATATGTGTTTGGTTTCCGATGTGGCGACCCCTTCAAAATTCAAGGTACCTGAGTTTGAAAAATACAAAGGTGCCACATGTCCTAAATATCATCTGACCATGTATTGTAGAAAATGACTTCTCATGCTCATAATGACAAATGTAACACCCCGACCATTACTGTTACCAGCGATGCTACCTCATGACTTTCTCGTCCCCTTAACCACCCAGTGGAAATAACACGTTTTTGCCTTCCGTGGGATTCGAGCCCGGTACCTGGAGGATAAGTACTACCTCCACACAGTTCCACTACCAGTTGAGCCAACGCCTTTTTTTATGTAACACCCCGACCATTACCGGCAACCTCACGATCTTCTCACCCCCTATCCACCTAGTGGAAATAGTGAGTTTTTGCCTTCCGTGGGATTTGAGCCCGATTCCTGGGGGATAAGTACCGTCTCCATACAGTCCCACTACCAATTGAGCTACTGTCTCAATTAGTAGCTCAATTGGTAGTGGGACTGTGTGGAGGCGGTACTTATTCCCCAGGTACCGGACTCGAATCCCACGGAAGGCAAAAACTTCTGTGGTGTTACAACAAACTTCTCATTCATTTTTTTCAAGACAGTTTGAGCGGGGAATCATTGAGTTTGTATATGCATCTCAAGCAAAATTGAATCTGTTTTAGGAAAGACTTGGCTGATGCCTTCTTGAAACAATACAGGTACAACATTGACATGACCCTTGACAAGATGCAATTGCAAAATTCATTGAAAAGGACAATGAAACATTCAAAGGTATGCACAACAATGGAGAGAAGTGGCATCACAAATAGATCCTCCGTTATTTGAAAGAGAAATGGTTGGTATGTATGTGGATACTCTGTAGTCACCCTTTTATGATAGGATGATTGGGAGTATGTCATCAATTTTCTCTGACATGGTCATGATAAAAGAAAGAGTAGAAAGTTGGATGAGGAGTGGCAAGATCGTATGTGGAGTGAGTGGTGTGAAGAATCCCCAAATGGGATTCCCAAAGAAGAAAGAAGGGGATGCTAACATTGTGATGGTAAACCCAAGGGTTTCCCATTCTCCATCCATGAATTCTTATCAGCCTCCAAATTTTCAGCCATCGATACCCCAAATTCCCTACACTCCCTATCTATATGTGGCTGCGACTTCACAGTGTCCATACCCTTAAATATCACCCTTCAAGGCCACCTTATTATGAACCACCTATTGTCCAACCCCCACCTGCCACGTTTTCCCAAAAAAACCAATGGAACCAAATTCCAAAGCCCGAATCATTACAAACCACCAGCCAATTGAGAAAAGAAACTAACCCATTTTGACCCGATTCCAATGACATACAACCAATTGCTGCCTCACCTACTCTAGAATTCAATGGTAGTCCTAAGACCAATGAAACCTTTGGAACCACCATTCCCAAAATGGTACAACCCAAATGCTAAATGTGAATACCATGCAAGAGTTGTAGGGCATTCCATCGAAGATTGCCAAGCCCTAAAATCTAAATGGCATGAATCTATTAATACAAAATGGCTTACCTTCAAGGATGATAGTCCCAATGTGGGGAGTAATCCCTTGTCGGGTCACAAAAATCCCTTTGTAAATATCATTGAAGTTGGGGTAGACCAATGTGCAATTAAGAATATAGAACATGTGAAAACTCCTACGAAAGTGATTTTTGTTGAGCTATGCAAGTTAAACTTGATTGAGACGATTAACAAGGAGGTTAATATTTGTGGCGTTCACCTAGCTGATTCACGCTCCATAACAATTTATGAAGAGCTCAAGGAATTCCTTCAAAAGTTAATAGATAGGAATTTCATACAAGTAAGTTGTGCAAAAGATGATCATGTGTTGACCATAGGGTCGTGTGTTGAAAATAATAGATCATGTTGATGATGCTACCCTCAAAATAGTGTACCCTTGTCCTCCAAACACCAGTCTCAACAATTGGAAGATCATCGTGTTTCCCGTGTTTGGTAATTCATGTTCAAAGTAACTATGTATTTCAACTCATTATTCTTTGTCCTAGGCTATTGGATAACTAATTAGGGGACATGTATTTCAATTCCGTACTTATTATCAATAAATGCATTTTTGAATTCTCCAACTATTTTTTTTTCTTTTCATTTTTTTTCTTCTTGAATGGCATTTTTTATTCATATTTGTTTTTTTCTTCTTAATTTAAATAATGCAGAGTCGAAAATGAATCTATTGAAAGGCTAATGGAATAGGAAACTAAGATAATCCAACCCTATCAAGAACCTGTTGAGCTGATCAATTTGGGGACTATATAAGAAAAAAAATTAAAATTGGTATGTCTGGGAAAGAAAGTGAACGAGAAAAGTTGATTAAACTTTTATTTGACTGTGTGGACGTCTTTGCATGGTCATATTAGGATATGCCTGGGCTAGATACTGACCAAGTTGAACACAAGCTATTGCTCAAGCCTGAATGTGCTCCAATTAAACAAAAACTGAGGAGGACGAGGTCTGATATGTCACTTAAAATTAGAGAAAAGGTCAAGAAACAATTTGATGTTGGTTTCTTAGCAGTGGCAAAATATACTCAATGGGTTGCTAATAATGATCTAGTTCCAAAAAATGATGGAAAGGTTCGAATGTGCATTGATTATCGAGATTTAAATAAAGCTTCGCCAAAAGATGATTTCCCTTTGCCTCATATTGATGTCCTAGTGGATAACACCGCTCAATATTTGATTTTCTCCTTCATGGATGGTTTCTCAAGGTACAATCAAATCAAGATCGATCATGAGGATATGGAGAAAACTAAATTCATCACACAATAGGGAACTTTCTGCTATAAAGTGATGCTATTTGGATTGAAGAATATCGGGGAAACCTATCAAAGAGCAATGATAACTTTGTTTCATGACATGATGCACAAGGATATAGAGGTTTATGTGTAAGATATGATTGCAAAGTCTCGAACCGAAGAAGACCATGTCGTTAACCTTCCAAAGTTGTTTGTGCGACTAAGGAAGTTTAGAGTCCAATTAAACCCTGCTAAATGCACTTTTGGTGTGAGATCAGACAAGTTACTTGAGTTTATCGTTATTCAATAAGGAATAGAAGTGGACCCAGATAAGGTAAGAGCGATACAAGAAATGTTGGCGCCACGCACGCAAAAAGAAGTATGTTGTTTCTTGGGTAGATTGCGAGGTTCATATCACATCTCACCGCAACATACGAGCCAATTTTCAAGTTGTTGCGCAAATACCAAAAGGTTGAATGGAATGAGAATTATCAAAAAGCTTTGAGAAGATTAAGTAGTACTTGTCAAAACCTCAAATCCTGGTGCCTCCGGTTCTTGAGAAACTGCTTATTATGTACTTAACAATACTTTAAAAATTATGGGTTGTGTACTAGGGCAACATGATGAATCCGATAAGAAGGAGCACACCATTTATTATTTGAGCAAAAAGTTCACCATTTGTGAAACAAGGCATTCACTGTTAGAACGACCATCTTGTGCATTAGCATGGGCTACTCGTCGATTGAGGCAATACATGTTATGTCATACAACTTGGTTGCTATCTAAAAGGGATTCGATTAAGTAAATTTTTGAGAAACCTACTCTTACTGGAAGAATTTCCCGTTGGCATATGTTGTTGTCAGAATAGGATTTGGTGTATGTTACACACAAGGCTATCAAAGGAAATGCGCTGAAGGCATAATGACTTTATTTGAAGATTATCAATCAATGCACTGTGAATTCCTTGATGAAGGCATAATGACTTTATTTGAAGAGACTGAATCATCTGAGAAAGAAAAATGGACGTTGGTGTTTGAAGGTGCTTCTAACGCATTAGGTTATGGAATTGAAGCCATTTTGATTTCCCTAGAGAGCTAGTTCACTCCATTTACGGCTAGATTGTGTTTTGATTGCACAAACAATATTATAGAATATGAGGCATGTGTCATGGGCATTAAAGCAACTATTGAATCAATGGTAAAAGTTCTTAAGGTATAAGGAGAATCATCTTTGGTCATCCATCAGACAAAAGGAGAATTGGAAACTCGAGATTCCAAATTTATTATTTTTCATACGCATATCAAAGAATTGACAGAACGCTTTGAGAAAATCACTTTTCTCCATATTCCTCAAGAAGGAAACCAATTGGCCGACACCCTAGCCACATTGTCATCAATGTTCGAAATAAGTGTCGGTCAGGATGTGCCGGTCAAAAAAATTCAACAAAAGGATAAACTAGCATATTGCTTGTTAATAGAAGAAAAGCCTGACATTAATCCATGGTTTTATGATATCAAATCCTATGTTAAGAATAAGGAATATCCATTGAGTGTTTTGGAGAACGATAAGAGGGTTTTGGGGAAGCTGTCAATGAACTTCTTCTTAGATGGTGATGTGCTTTATAAGAGAAATCATGATATGGTTCTCGTCATATGTGTGGATAAAACAGAAGTAGAAAAAATCATTCAAAAGGTTCACGGAGGTTCTTTTGGAACTCATGGCTACTATTTGTTGACCATGGAGTCTGATTACTTTAGTTACGTAAAGAAATGTCATAAATGTCAAATGTATCCTGATAAAGTACATGTACCGCCAACTTCTTTGAATGTCTTCAAATGGGCACCAATTTATTCCAGTAGCTATTGACTATTTCACAAAATGGGTTGAAGCTGCTTCTTATGCCAATGTGACGAGGAGCATGGTTGTCAGATTCATCAAAAGAGAATTGTTTTGTCGATATGGCTTGCCAAATAAGATTATCACTAACAACGTGACCAATCTGAATAACAAAATGATGATGGAGTTGTGTGATAGTTTCAAAATTCAGCACCATAATTCTTCATCATATCGTCCTAAAATGAATGGGGCTGTAGAAGTAGTTAATAAGAATATCAAGAAAATCATAAAAAAGATGGTATAGACATATAAGGATTGGCACAAAATTATTTCCTTTGCATTATATAGCTATAGAACTTTTGTTCGCACTTCAACAGGGGCAATTCCTTTCTCATTGGTGTATGAAATGGAAGCAATACTTCCCATTGAAGTTGAAATTCCCTCTGAAGGTGCGAACACGAGAAGGGGATGTTGAATTATGTTTGCACAAAGTTGATACCTTTTTGATAATTTATAAATAATTAAAAATTAGTTTGGATTTTGTGACTTACTTGGAGTAGAAGGAATCGAATTTAGAGGCAGCAATCAATGAAAGCATAAATAATTTGACGTGTAGAATTATCCTGGTTCACCACTAACTTGGCTACATCCAGTCCCCTCATTCAGAAGGCTTTAATCCACTAATTCAAAAACCTTGAATTACAAAGCACCTGACCCTCCAAGCCAGTCTTCCCAAACAGCCTGACAACCCCAGACTTTTGAGGAACTAACCACCTTGACCCTACAAGCCAAGTCTTCTCCTAACAACCTGACGACCCCAGATTGAAGAAGGAACTAAACCACTATCGGGTTGGATACAAGAGATTGAAACTTGAGAAGTTGCTTCTAACAAAGCTGATAATAACAATAACTCTCACACTTTAAGAAAAGAACACTCAAAAGATATTTCTAACTTGAACAAGTGTTTCTCTCTTTGAACTCTAAGATGAATTGAGAACTTTGAGCTTGAGTTCCTCTTTTCTGCTTTTCGATGCTTTTCTCCTCCAGCCTTGAGTGTCTATTTATAGTGAAAATTTGGGCTTCAATTTAGTCCTTATTTAGTTCTGAATTGTATCTTGTTTAGATTGAGTTTGTAAATTCTTCAAATTGATTATGTTCCTATTTTGTGTAGATTGACTTTGTAAATTCTTCATGATGATTCTGTTCCTAATTTGTGTAGATTGACTTTGTAAATTCTTCAGAATGATTCTGTTCCAATTCTGTGTAGATTGACTTTGTAAATTCTTCATATCAAATATTCTTCAAATCTTTATTAAATGTTGATCAAATATTCTTCAAATCTTCATTAAAATGTTGATCAAATATTCTTCAAATCTTCTTCAAATCTTCTTCAAATCTTCTTCAAATCTTCTTCAAATATTCTTCAAATCTTCACTAAATCTTCTTCAAATGTTCTTCAAATCATAATCAAATCTTCTTCAAATATTCTTCAAATCTTGACCATATCTTCTTTTCAACTTGGTCAAAGATTTTCTTCAATTATAAATATGAATCAAATCTTATTTTAGATTTTTATTAATTATAAATTTGAATCAAATCTTATTTTAGATTTTCATCAATTATAATTTTGAATCAAATCTTATTTAAGATTTTCTTCAATTATAAATTTGAATCAAATCTTATTTTAGATTTTCGTCAATTATAATTTTGAATCAAATCTTATTTAAGATTTTTCTTCAATTATAAATTTGAATCAAATCTTATTTTAGATTTTCTTCAAAAACATTAATCTTCTTTCAGACTCTTTGAAGTCAAATATATTGTTCTCATAAAATACTTTTGTTAACATCAAAACTCTATATGTAAAACCAACTTGGTTCCAACAATCTCCCCCTTTTTGATGATGACAAAACCTGTATTTTTGATAACAACTTTTCTTTATATTTCTTTGACTCCCCCTAAGTCTTAGTATCATTTTCTCTCCACTTTATCAAATATATTTCTCCCCCTTTTGTCATCTGACAAAAAGACTTGAATGTGAAACTCTATTTTTTTTTCTTTTTTTTTTCTCTTTTTTTTTTCTTTCTTTTTTTTTTTTGAATAAAATAAATATAACATAATATAAGAAAATATAATAACTAGTGTAAAACTAAACTACTTTGAAGTGATCACAACATCATTTAGGTATGAATGTAAGGTTTAGGTTTTTCTTGATGAAGTCAAACATATCTTCAAGTAGTGGTTTGGTGAATATGTCAACCCATTGGTGTTCAGTGTCTCAGGTTTATCTCCAGCATAATTAGAATCACAGTATCCAATAAGTTTGTACTTAGGAGATTTCTTGTAGAACAAGGTAGGGTTGGTAGTGCCTTTTAGGTATCTAAGGATTCTCTTTTAGGTATCTAAGGGTTGGTAGTGCATTGGTGTAGCCATAGGTTTGCAATCACTCATCTTAAACTTCCTAAGAAGCTCTTTTGTATATTTGGTTTGATGAATGTATATACCTTTTTGAATTTGTATTCCTAAGAAGAACTTAAGTTCTCCTATCATACTCATTTGAAATTCAAGCTGCATCAATTTAGAAAATTCTTGACAAAGAGTGCCATTAGTAGATCCAAAAATAATGTCATCAACATAAATTTGAATAATAAGAATGTTATCTAAAAAGTGTATTTTCAACTTGTCATCTTTCAAAGTTATTTTTAAATAAGAAGTTACTAAGTCTATCATACCACACCCTATGTGCTTGTTTTAGACCATACAAGGATTTCCTAAGTTTAAAAACATGATTTGGAAATTCAGAACTTTCAAAACCTGGGTGTTGTTTAACATAAACTTCTTCACTTATATAATAATTTAGAAAATCACTTTTAACATCCATTTGAAATAGTGTAATGTTATTATTTGCAGCAAAAGAAAGTAGGATACGAATAGCTTCTAACTTGGCCACTGGAGCAAATGTCTCAGTATAATCAATGCCCTCTTGCTGACTGTAGCCTTGTGCGACAAGTCTTGCCTTATTTCTGACCACTTCACCTTTTTCATTTAGCTTGTTTCTGAAAACCCACTTGGTTCCAATAATGTTCTTCGCTGGTCTAGGTACTAGATCCTAAACATCATTCCTCTTAAATTCTTGAGAACCTGCAAAATACTTATCTAGCTTTGATTTTTATGATCAAGCTTCTTGTTATCACAGTAAACATAATATCATAAAATAATTAAATTTAAAGAAAGATATCACCTATATGTTAACAATTTCAATTTCACAATGAAAACCCTCTTAGTTCTTCTTTTGTGGTTTTCAGATTCTGAGTTTGCATATTCTCTGATTAGAGAGTCTGGATGAAGGGATTTGAATTCCCATCCAGGTTTGTAGTCTTCATGAATTTGATTGGAGTGTTCAAAGAAGTCTCCTGATTTTGACTTTTAATCTGCCACTTCTGTTTCTGCTGATGTATTAGGTTTCTCTGATGGTAATTCTGATTCTTATGGTAGTTCCAGTTCTGTTGATATGTGCGATTTCTTTGCCAGTTTTGAGTTTGTTGATACTCCAGATATTTCTGATGTTTCTGATTCATCATATGGTTCTGGTTCTGATAAGTATTGTGTTGACCATTCCTTCTTCCAATAGAGTCAGTTGCTTCTGTTTGGTAGAGCTTGGAACATAGACCTTTTTTCCTTCATATATTGCAAGCATCCATTGACCAGGCACCATGACTGGTGTTTCAATTTGATTGCTTAGAACATCTGCAACATAAACAATTTTATCTTTTTGTACCCAAATTTGGTTGGGTGTTGGTTTGTTAGATCTTAAAGATTTCTTGTCTTTCCATGTGGTTAGCATAGGACAAGATATTTTATTGTGACCTTTCTTATAGCAAATAATACATAAATCATCAGAGGGAATAAACTTAGATTCAATTACTTTTTCTTGAAATCCGATTCCTCTTTTACCATTCCTACAAACCCCATAAATCATAGATGCATACTTGCTTCTTTCCATACCATTATCAATAAAATCTTGAAATACTTCTTCATGCTAATCAGAGTTACATGTGGTATTTTCAATTGATGTTGAACTATAATTACTTTTCAGAGTTAGATTTTCAGCCTTATGTTCAGCAATATCAATTTTCAGATTTACATTTTCTGTTTGAACTTCAATAATATCAGTTTTCAGAGTTGCATTATTTGTCTTAAGTTTAGTAATATCAGTTTTCAGATTTGCATTCTCTATTTTAAGTTCAGTAATATCAGTTTTCAGATTTGTATTTTCAGTATTTTCATTCTTTAAAACGTTAATATTTTCAGTTAGATTTGTATTTTCTTTCCTAAGTGTTTTCAGTTTTAAAGACAATTTGTGATTAATATTTAAAAAATCATTTATAGCAGTAATTAAATCAGATCGAGTAAATTCAGAAAATACCTCACTTTCTTCATCTGTTGATTCACTTTCAGAGTTAGAATTTGTGTTGGATCGAGAGGTAGAGTTGGTATGAGCCATCATACCCAAATCTACTTGTTCATCATCAGAGGATTCCTCAGAATCATCCCATTTAGCCATCAAACTCTTCTTCTTGGGTCTGGAATCTTTCCTTTTTCCTTTCTCCATATTTGGACATTCTGACTTGATATGTCCAGGTTCATTGCATCCATAGCAGATAATGCTTTTATCATCATTTCCTTTGTTGGATTGCTTGGAATATCGTTGGGGAAATTTCTTCTTTCTGTTGTGCCACATCTTTCGAACTTTTCTGGTTATGAAAGCAATCTCCTCTTCCTCTGAGTTCAGATTCTGATTATCTGAATCACTATCCTCTGAATCTGATGTTGCCTTTAGAACCTTCTTCTGCTTAGATTTCAAGGCCAGAGTCTTGTTCTTCTTCTTGGGCTCATCTTCTTCAAGCTCAATTTCATGTGATCTGAGAGAGCTGATTAATTCTTCCAGCTTTAGAGTATTCAGATCTTTTGCTTCCTGAATGGCAGTGATCTTAGGTCTCCACTTACTTGTCAGACTCCTAAGAATTTTCTTCACATGATCAACAGTAGTATAACTCTTTTCAAGTACCTTTAATCCTGATACCAGGGTCTGGAATCTGGAAAACATTGTTTCAATGTCTTCATCTTCTTCCATCTTGAACAACTCATACTTTTTGACTAGGAGGTTGGCCTTTGCTTCTTGAACTTGCTTGCTTCCTTCATAGGTTAGTATCAGACTATCATAAATACTCTTTGCTGTGTCTTTGTTGGTGCACTTGTCAAACTCGTTGAAGGTGATTGCATTTATCATGAATGTTCTGGACTTATGATGCATCTTGTACATCTTCTTCTGATCAGCATTCATCTCCTTTCTTGGAATTTCAATACCATCTTTATTCTTCGGAGCAATATAACAATCTTCCACCAAGTCCCAAAGTTCAGGATCTTGTGAAATATAGAAACTTCTCAGCCTGTCTTTCCAATACTCAAAACGTTCTCCATCAAACAGAGGTGGTCTGTTGATATTTCCTCCATCAGCTTCTTCACTGAAACCAGACATATTGAACCCTTGGATATTTTCTCAAACACTGTAAAGTGCTCAACCTTGAGACCGAGCTCTGATACCAATTGAAGGTGCGAACACGAGAAGGGGGGGTTGAATTGTGTTTGCACAAAGTTGATACCTTTTTGATAATTTATAAATAATTAAAAATTAGTTTGGATTTGGTGACTTACTTGGAGTAGAAGCAATCGAATTTAGAGGCAGCAATCAATGAAAGCATAAATAATTTGACGCGTAGAATTATCCTGGTTCACCACTAACTTGGCTACATCCAGTCCCCTCATTCAGAAGGCTTTAATCCACTAATTCAAAAACCTTGAATTACAAAGCACCTGACCCTCCAAGCCAGTCTTCCCAAACAGCCTGACAACCCCAGACTTTTGAGGAACTAACCACCTTGACCCTAAAAGCCAAGTCTTCTCCTAACAACCTGACGACCCCAGATTGAAGAAGGAACTAAACCACTATCGGGTTGGATACAAGAGATTGAAACTTGAGAAGTTGCTTCTAACAAAGCTGATAATAACAATAACTCTCACACTTTAAGAAAAGAACACTCAAAAGATATTTCTAACTTGAACAAGTGTTTCTCTCTTTGAACTCTAAGATGAATTGAGAACTTTGAGCTTGAGTTCCTCTTTTCTGCTTTTCTATCTTTTCTCCTTCAGCCTTGAGTGTCTATTTATAGTGAAAATTTGGGCTTCAATTTAGTCCTTATTTAGTTCTGAATTGTATCTTGTTTAGATTGAGTTTGTAAATTCTTCAAATTGATTATGTTCCTATTTTGTGTAGATTGACTTTGTAAATTCTTCATGATGATTCTGTTCCTATTTTGTATAGATTGACTTTGTAAATTCTTCAGAATGATTCTGTTCCAATTTTGTGTAGATTGACTTTGTAAATTCTTCATATCAAATATTCTTCAAATCTTTATTAAATGTTGATCAAATATTCTTCAAATCTTCTTCAAATATTCTTCAAATCTTCTTCAAATATTCTTCAAATCTTCTTCAAATCTTCTTCAAATATTCTTCAAATCTTCTTCAAATATTCTTCAAATCTTCACTAAATCTTCTTCAAATGTTCTTCAAATCTTAATCAAATCTTCTTCAAATATTCTTCAAATCTTGACCATATCTTGTTTTCAACTTGGTCAAAGATTTTCTTCAATTATAAATATGAATCAAATCTTATTTTAGATTTTTATCAATTATAAATTTGAATCAAATCTTATTTTAGATTTTCATCAATTATAATTTTGAATCAAATCTTATTTAAGATTTTCTTCAATTATAAATTTGAATCAAATCTTATATTAGATTTTCATCAATTATAATTTTGAATCAAATCTTATTTAAGATTTTTCTTCAATTATAAATTTGAATCAAATCTTATTTTAGATTTTCTTCAAAAACATTAATCTTCTGTCATACTCTTTGAAGTCAAATATATTGTTCTCATAAAATACTTTTGTTAACATCAAAACTCTATATGTAAAACCAACTTGGTTCCAACACCCTCGACCAAAGTCTTGATGGAAACAAAACTAGAAGAGACATAGTGAGTTCAATCACTATTTGACCAATTGAATCCCATAAAAGAAAAAAGAATGATAGCTCTGTGTCATGGTCAGCTATATCAAAAAAGACTTAAAAAAGTCTAAGAGAAAAAGGTTTGTCCTCAAGAGTTTCAAGAAGGGGACTTAGTGTTAAAGAAAATATTGTCCATAAAAAATGATTCTCTTGGAAAATGGGCCATATGTTGTGAAAAAGGCTCTCTCTTGGGGAACTCTAAAACTCACAGAAATGGATGGAGTTGGAGAGGAGTTTCCACTTCCAGTAAATTTAGATGTAGTAAAAAAATATTATGCTTGAAAAAAAATATTGAAAAATAGACTTGCTAGGTTGAAAACCTGAAAGGGCTGCCTAAGAAAAAATTAGAGTATCCCGATGGATTGAAAACTTGGAAGAGTGGTCCAGGCAAAATTTAGGGACAAAATAAAAAGATCAAGCAGTTTAAATTGTGGCAATTATTATTCTTAGAAGTTGACCAATAAGAGTCCTAAATTACAAGAATGACTAGTGTTTGTTGTCCCTCCAACTAAAGCTAAACACACTCATCGCTACATTGTAACCCCCTACCTCAATTGTTTTGTTCCTAATGTAATGAATGTACACTTTCTAATGTTGTCATTCGTTGTTTTACGTTACACCTCTTTCTAAACTAATTCAGTTTTATAGTTAATTGTTCTAGCATTTTAAAATGTTTTTTTGATAATAAATGTTGGAATTTGAAATATGTGAAAATATAAAAAATATTTTAAGTATTTCGACGCTTGAAAAAAATATATACACGGGAACTCAATAAATTCTCAAGATATATGGGTGCGTAAAAAAGGAGGATAATCATTTTAAACAATAAACTTTGCTTCGCTTAAAAATAAAGGGTCACACAAGATGTACGAAGAGTCATCATGCGAAAATGATATTTGTTTTCATTCATCCATTAAATTTTGGGCGTAGAAGATCATAAGGATTGGGGAATTAAAGAAATCAAGAAGAATTTATCTTTAATGCATAACACTCATGCATCTTACATTCATAATTTACTTATACTCACATCATTCATAATTTACTTATACTCAACAACCTTGCATAATGCATAACACACATGAATCATTCATATCTTATATTTATACTTTATTTATACTCAACAACCTTGTTTTACATTGCTCATTAGATGTGTTTTAATATGTTGCAAGTATCATATACATATTCTCCCTCCTTATTTACCTTCTAAACTAGACTCATATGTTGCTTTGGTCTAATAACTACACTTTTTTATCTTGTCGATCTACGTATCGCTAATCAATCTGGAGATGATCATTTTTTCGTTTTTGTTGATCTATACACAAGTAACAAATCTGGAGATGACCAACGCATCGGTAATCAATCCAATGAAGATCATTTGTTTATTCCCTTCGATCTACGCATTGGTAATCAATCCGAACACGATCATTTTTTCATTGCTATCGATCTACACATCGGTAACCAACGATCATTTATTCATTCTTGAACATAATTATTTTTTTATTCATGTCAATCTACGCACCAGTAACCAATCTTAAGACGATCATTTTTCATCTTTGTCGATCATTTGTTTAGTTTTTCATTAATACATCATTTGCAATACTGCTTTTGCATTACACACACATTACATCTGCTCTTGGATTAAGAATTAATCTACTTTCACAATTTATTTAGACAAAATTTAGGTCCTCATATTTAATTATCTTTTACAACGATAATATTCATATTTTCTAGTAAAATATAATTAAATAAGCGCAGTAATAGTACTCCAATTTTATCCGACCAATTAAAAATAATTCAAAAAATAAGTAATAATATGTTTAATAAACAGTTTGTAAGTATTATTATAAAATATAAAAAAAAATCATCATTTTACAAATTTGGCCCAATTTTGAGTCCATATTCACATAAGTGTTCCTATTACATTACACCAAAACAAAATAAAAAACAAAAAATGTATTCTTCCTTTTTCTTCTCTACAGAGAGACCCACCTCCCTCCCGTTCTTTTTAGCCTTATCTTTTCTCTTCTTTTTTACTAATAAGGCTATAATCTTCACTAAGAATGCACACAAACAAAAGGTTCAGCCGCCATTTTCCCTTTCTTTTTTTGCACAGTTCTATAATTTCTGCAAAACAATAAAAAAACCAGATCTTAATTTATCTTCTGGACACAAAGATTCATGTTTGTAGCCTATAAATAGAGAACCAAAAATCAAACAAAGGGTGGGGGACTTTTATTTTTCTCTCAACAAAATTAGAATACATGAAGAGCTTTTTTGTGTGTTTGTTTCTGAAATAAAAAGGGAAGAAACATCGTAAAAATACGGAAAAGAAAAGGTAAAGAGATCCAAAAATCCAAAACGACTGACAAATATCAAATAAAAAACCTAAAACTAGATGAGGACGGGAGAAGAAAATCACATCAGATACCTCCATCCTCCGACGTCTCAAGGTCCACCGCCATAGTCTCCATCTCCGACTCTACCCGTTTATGGCTTACGATATCTCCTCCCTCTCACTTTCTTTTATTTAACCTTCATTTGTTTATGTTTCTCAAACCCATTATTTGTTCCTTTTCAAATAGAGAAACCCATTTCTCTTCAAGATAGCATTCTACTTTAAAAATCTTTGTTTTAATTAGTTTTAAAAAGTTGGATTGAAGTAGTGTTCGGCCTTTTCAAACCCTTATTTTATTTAAAAGTTAGATTGAAGTTGTTTTTCCTTTTGTATTTATTATTGGTTTTATTTCATAAGATCATCTAAACTTATTTAATATTCGACATCAAATTTTAATTCTTAAAAAGAAAACAAAAATTAAAATATAATCAAATATTGAAGGGTTAATTAGATGTGACATTTGTTAACCTTTGAGTTATTAGGACGCAAGTTGTGACAGTTTCGTAGTTCTAAAACTCATATTCACAAACAAATTAATAAATATAAAAATTGTTATTAAAGTTTAATTAGATGTGACATCCATTTAATCTACAAGTTGTAGGACACAAGTTTTAGAACTTATAGTTCTAAAACTTATTTTTATAAATAAATAAATCTAAAATCAACTTTTAAATTTGATTAATTAGACGTGACATCTTTTTAATCTTTGAGTTGTTAAGACACAAGTTGTACCACTTGGTGATTTTAAAACCCAAAATAAATCTAAAATCAACTTTTAAATAAATCTAAAATATTTTTAAACGAATTAACTAGATGAGATATCTTTTTACTCATGAGTTTTTGAGACACGAGTTTTACAACTTGATAATCTTAAAACTCGCATTTCAAAATAATTATTCAAATCAAACAAACTAATTTTTTTTCTTCGTCAAAACAACTTTTTATCAATAACAAAGCTACTTTTCTATCCCAGAACTACGTAGTTTTGATTTCTCCGTTGTATCAGGAGATACGTAGGAGCAAGATCGCACTCTTGTCTAGCATAATAATAAAAATTTATTTTTTTCTTATATTTTAAATACATTTCTTTCTCTAGATTATTAAAAAAAAAGATTATATGTGCATTTTAACAAGGAAAAATAAATTTATATAAGTTAACATTAATTTTACACAATTAGCTATAGTTAATCGTATTTTAACGGATGTCATATAGTGTCGATTCTCCAACTCAAAATTTTTTATTTATAAATTTTGGCGTCGCAATTCGAGAAGCACTCGAAATTTTAGACCCACAATCATATTTAATTAAAGTGGTTAGAAAAGTTGGTGGATGGTTGATAATGTGTATTTAATTTACGGTTAATATTATGTTACAATTTAGAAATTGAGTCATGTATCCTTTATGTACTGTGAAGTCTATGCAGAGGGCTGTTTAATTAAATTCAAGTCTTTGGGGGAAGACTACAGAGTGTTGTAGCTACTGTAAAGCCACGTCACCATGTCTTTAATTGTTTTTAGAAAAGCAAAAAATAAATTGGAGGGAGTAACCGCGACCCACCTCAAACTTGGTGGAGTTTCCACTACAAAATATGCAGAAGTAAGAACTATGTGTTTGACTTTTCAAAAATAAAATTGGAGCTTCAAATTAATTATCATTTATAAAATACAAGATGACAAAACCTAGTTGACTAGAAAATAAAATACAAGAATTGTAAAAACATGAAGCAACTGAAAGATTGAAAAACCACATGGTGGGACATAAGAGAACTGATTTTAGTTTACAACAACATAAAAGCTAAACTTTTGAAACTGTAGAATATAGTTAATATCCTTGTTTATTTTCATCAATTTTTATTCTCTATGTTCAATAGCTTTTTGTCTTCAGACTTGACCTCTGTTGCAAAATCATGTTTATCATTCTGAACATTAGAAGATGGAAAAGTATCAGCATTTATCGGACTTTCCCAATCAATAAACCCACAAATATTTTGTCGGCATGTAGTAGAGTCTATTTGGATTTATGTCCGAAATTGATATCTTTACTTCTGCATGCTATTTTTCTGTATTCAAGATGACTTGTGACACGAAGATTACTACCGTTAAATCTTGATGAAGACATGTTGAAGGTTAGATGCTCGTGTTGATCTGATGGAATACAGTTTGATAATGTTGGGGGAAGGCTTGATGTTATGTTTTTGGTAACAAGGAAGAAGGAGAAATATGGTTTATGTGTATTAATTGGTTTTGATTTAATATATTATGTACAATAAGTAAAGTTTGGTGGAGATCTGAAATAATTAATGTTAATGTGCATTAGACTTTCGATTTATGGAGATTTAACGGTTTAATCTTAATTAACTAGTCTTAGAGTAAAATTGGGTTTCGATTTATGAAGATCCATGTAACACCATAAGTTAATTGTCTAGAATATAACTTGAGCATTAGCATACTTCGACAAAAGAGATGATTAATACAAATCCCGATACAAAGTCATGCAAATGTATCAAGACACATACTAATCCTTCAAAAGAAAGAGCAAAAAATATGAAGTACAAAACACATCCATGGTTCAAAATAATATCCTAGAAATTTTAACCAAATTAGAGCATTAACTGCTATACTTCATTTCTCCAACTCTTGATGTAAGTCTTTTTACCTGTAAAACGTTTAAATAACGTGAAATGAGATTGCATCTCAGTGGGTCCCAACAGATGAAAACAAATCAATTAACATTGTAATTCAAATATATATTTATCTTCGGAGTTTCTCTTCCTTTATAGTTACTCCCGAGTTACCCCTTCTATGTATAGTCTCGACTATTTCTAAGTATTTAAGCCATTAGACGTGAGTAATCTAATGACTTAAACTCTACCTAACAAGCATGTCATAAAGACTACATTAGTTTTACTAATGCCGTCTTCGTATTAGTAACTTTATTTTGGTAAGATTGGACATAATTACGTCTGTAAGTGTTGCCCTACTTACCCTCGCTTACCCCTCGCTTCCGTCGTATATAAACGGAAAATTCATCTAGCTAGAATGAATCCTATACTTCTCACCTTAATCAAACATCTAGTAATTATATATAACAACACACACACACACACGCATATATTAAAGACTACCACACACTCAACCTTGAAAATTCTTATGATAACATTACACTATTAAGTCAATTATATCATACTAATCATATAATGTAAAATGAAAATCAAGGGAACATGCTTAAGATAGATTTTTCTCGAAACAACCCTAAATTTATGTTATAACAATGCAAAACTGAGTTTAACTGCAGAGTCAATTGACAGGAACTTATAAGTATCAGAATTGAGTAAATGAGCACTCTTTGGAAAGCTTATGATGTCTAGTTTATAGATAAAATTGTATTTTTTTCAAATTAAGCCCCAATTCGTGCAATTTATCAAAACAATACACAAGGTCAGGAAAACAGGACAAGAACTCTGGTCTAACTTGTAACCCATTTTTAAGCATCAACACTCAATCAAACATCACAAAGTTTGTACTCAAATTGAACATTATTGAGTCTAGTTTCCAGAAAATAAACAATCATTCAGAACTAAGGTCTAGAGAAAAAGGTATGACCAAAACATCACACATATGTCCTGCGAATTTTAAGTTAACAACACTCATTCAATCACACTAATTTCCTAATGAATCTTTGCAAACACTAATGCTACAAATTATGAATAAATCAAGCAATAAATAAATCAAAACAACATCACAATGTCAATTTACTCAAACTAATTTGTCACAATAGTGAAATTCAAGGTCTTTAATTTCAAACACATCAAAAGAGCATATTTTCATGTCATCAAGGAAACTTAATTCTACAATACTCTATTCTCAATTTCAGTCATAGAACTTCACATGCATAAACTATGTTAACCATTTATTTCAAAGCCCCTAAATCTAACAAAAAAATAAATAAATAAATAAAAACCCCTTTCTTCATTTCAAACCCTTAAACCCCAAATCCCTAACCTATGGTAAACATTATCTCATACATGCAGGAAGGAAAATAGAAAATGGGAAACCCGCCTCTCTATTTCTTATTTCTGTCCTCCTCCCTTCTTCTTCTTCCTTTTCTTTTTCCTTTTTTTTCTTTTCTTCTTTTTCTCTCGTCGTTTAGTAATTTTTCCCTTTCTTTTGTTTCTTTTTTAATTTTTTTAATTATTATTATTATTTTTATTTTGGTGTGTGTGTTTTGTGTTGGTGTTGTTGTGTAAATAGTATAAAAATAATAATAAGTTGTGTTAATTTGGTGAATTGAGCTTTTGCCTTATGGAGTTTTCATACTAAATAGATCCTATTTATTATTCACTCTTCTAATTCCCCTTATTTACAGCCTCAAAACAAACTAAAATATGTATCACTATATATATATATATATAATTATTATTACAAATTATAATTGTATACTAATGGTAAAACATAAAAAATGTTACTACCAATTATTTATGTTAAAGAGGGATGTTACAATCCAATAGTTTAATCTTATCTAATTAGTCGAAGTGTGAAACAAGGTTTTGATTTATGAAGATTGAATGATTTAATTTTAAATAATTAGTGTTAGTGTGAAATAGAGTTTCAATTTATAAAGATCCAACGGTTTAATCCAAACTATTTTGTCTTAGTGTGACTTAGGGTTTCGACAAAAAGGAAATTCAACAGTTCAATCTTAACTAATTACTAATTAGTCATAGTTCGAAATAAGGTTTTGATTTATGAAGATCTAACAATTTAATCTTAACTAATTAGTCTTAGTCTAAAATAGAGTTTCGATTTACGAAGATCTAACATTTTAATCTTAACTAATTAGTCTTAGTGTGAAAAAGGGTTTCATTTTATGAAGATCTAACTTTTTAATCTTAACTAATTAGTTATAGTGTTAAATAGGTTTCAATTTTTGAAGATCTTATTGAGGCGAAATCCCTAATTATTGTTCTGAAGATAATCAAACAGTTAATTAAATTGTTAATTATGATTTTGATCATATATTCAAACTAGAAAGGATTTTTACAATATACTCAATCTAACTCAAGAGATAGACTTGAGTTACAAAATTTTGTGTATGATAAAAAATTTGTTTGGGATCTAAATACTTTTCAACTCTTGTTTGAAATTGATTAACAACAATAACTCAGAAAGATGATCCACAAATCTAATTAGAGAACTAGAGTTTTGCTTGAAAGAAGAGATTTTGAACTTGTTCTTTGAATGATCAAGTTTTGATTGTTTGCTTTGAAAACTCTTGGATTTGTCTTCTAATTGATCTTCCTTTTATAGATGAAGAGATACTTGAAAACTTAGATAAAGTTGAATATAGCTATTAGACACATCAGCCAAGTGTCAGATTTGATTTAAACATATTAAACATGTATATATATTGTTGTCCAAAATGTTCTTGACCAACCCTAGACGTTCTTGGTTCTAAGTATGAAGGAAAAGATGAACAACTGTGAGAATGAGCAGCCAAAAGCCCGTTGGTACTGTGTTTGATCGAAAGCATGCATAACAAACAATCATTGTTCAAAAGCTCCCCCTCAATCTTTGCATCCATTATCATATGCAAACAATCATTGCTTGAAAGAAGATATTTTGAACTTGTTTGCTTTTGACCTTGCTCACAACTCATCAATTTGCAGATCAATATGGAAACTGTTTTAACCATTTGGATCTTCAATTTGAGTCATTTAATTGTTTATTATGTGCAAATTATGAACTTGTTTATTATGTGCAAATTATTATGTGCAAATTTGAAATTCTTAACTTATAGTTTGGACTTCTCAAACTAATCTGTCATGACCTTTTATTCAATAAAGGGTAACCAAACATTTCTTCTCCAATCATTCATTTTGAAGATTCTTGAAAAACTCTTGGACTTTACAAAAATGGATTTTTGTCTTGAACGGGCATTATATGATACCATAAATATTGATAAAATCTTTCTTGATTGCTTTGAGAAAGGCCACGTGATTTTTACATGAATATGCAAGCTTATGCTTGTTTTCATATCTTTGAATAAATTACTCTAAAACACAAGTTACTAGATAATATGATCAGAATCATAATTAAATATTTGATTATCTTCAAAATAATAATTAGAGATTTTTCGTCAACAATCTCCCCCTTTTCAGAATCATTTGAATTTTGATTATGATTTAAGCATGATACAGCAAAATGTTTTTGTCAAAAAGCTCCCCCTCAATCTTTGCATCCATTATCATATGCAAACACTCATTGTGGAACTAAAATATCTTTTTCATTAATCAAACATTATAAAGATTCATGCTTAAAAAAAAAACATAGACTTGCATAATATTAAAGCACAAAAGTACATAAGGAGTTTTTCAAAAACACTTATTAAAACTTTAATCTAATTCTTCTTCACCCCTTTTGTCAAAACAAAAAGAGGTGGATGGAAACAAACATGAAGTATAGCAAAATGACAACGATGATGAATAACCCTTAGATGATGAGGAAATAGAGGGCCTTGGAAAATCAAGAAATGACGAAAGAGGATTAGGAAGAGGAGGATTAAGACCTATTTTTGGTGCAACTTCAATTACCATCCAATCCTTTAAATTATCATTCTCCATATCATGATGAATTAGTCAATTAATGATAGTTTGAAGAGTAGTAAATATCTTTTGGATGTCGTTCTTTGAATTGGATTTATCCTTCTCAATCTTTTTCATCTTTGATTGGCGAGCATCTTTAGGAGCATTTTGGGAAGCTAGAAATTATGTGTCATTAAAGGGAACAAAGAAAGTGAAAAAAGATTCTGGTGTGGCAAAACTTGAACCAATTGTTGGAATGGTAATAGATTGTGTATTTTTTTGAGCAACAATGGGAATAGTTGAATCAAAAGTTGAACTAGCAAAACATGTGTTGATTCCAAAAAGGGAGGATAAGCTTATTTGAGGAGAGATAAAGATATGGGACATATGTGAAACTCGTCCAAGATTAATGTGACTAGATATTTGTCCTTGTAAGATAGGATTTTGCAAAAATAGTTGGGATTTCATGATCAAAAGGAATTGACTCAGATTGATGGAAAACATAACCAAGAACGTATTACCTCAAAGGAGAACGTTCTGGAAAAATTTCCAAGTTAAAATTTTGGGCATTGGGGTTCAATACAGTTCTTCACTCATATCATTTCCTTTTGGCAGAGCCGGGAGTAGGCAAATGTGTATCTTGTGGTAGAGGGAATGGATGTGCATTCAAAATTTGTGGAAGAGATGTATCTTTCTTCATATAGGAAATATTTTTTGAGGTGAACTTTGAGATTTTGAAAAAATAGTCCTCATCCTTAAAAGAGACTTTAAAATATTTGAAGATTTCGGTAAGGACCATATCATGTTTTAAATGATGATGTAGGGCATGTTTAATTTTTGGTTGCAGAGGAGGTGATACATGATCAAGGCATCATTGTTAGAGATAAACTCATGACTTCCACTATGAGGGAGAATAGAATATTGGCTATGCTATTGAAGATTTTTTTGGAGAGTTTTTAAATCAACAAAAACAAAGTTGGTACACCCTTGAGGGAAAAGTTCACTAAAAACTTCATCTTTGTAAAGAATGGTGGGTCTTTTAGTAGGAAGATCCATAACTTTATCAAAATGTCACTGGTTAGACGAATTTCTACTTGAGTGTTGTCATATTTAGAGCTTTGTTAAGGAAGATTTGGGCTTTGTAGTAGAAAGCAAAAATGACTTTTGGGTAACATTTATCAGAAATTTCCAAAAGTTGGGATTATCCTATAGCATCAACGTAGTGTTTGATTGGAGTTCCTTCTACTTTGAGATTTTCAAATACAAAAGTTCTTCCAATACCTATTAGCTTCTCAACCCTTTTGTCTTCCAATACAAAAGTTTTTCATGATAAGAGAAGATAAGGGGTGGTATGAAAATTTCAGAGGTTTATGTTTTGAGTGGGTATTTTTTAGGATTTGGGTTTTGATGAAGAATGCTCTCGATTTTTTGACTTTTGTGGAGAATGTTATGAACATTTTGGTTTTGTTGGAGAACATTTTAAAAGTATTTTTTGTGATGGAGAAAGTTATGAAGATTTGGCTTTTGTTGTAGAACATTATGAAGTTTTGGTTTTTGGTGCAAAATGTTATGGTTTTTTATTTTTTATTTTTTTTATTTTCCTTTGTTTTAGTGCTTTAGTATAGAGGATGAGGATTTTGTAGTTGCTTTGGAGGAAATTTTGGATGATTTCTTTTTTGAAATAGATTTTGGTGGTATTGAAATATGTTTGGTGGTGTTGGGGGTTTCTTTTGATGTTGTTTGTGGAGTAGATTTTGAGGCTTCAATAGCTGGCTCAGGTGATTCGTGTGGTGGTTCAGAAAGTGGTTTATAAGCTAAGGTAGTTGTTAGTAATGGTTTCACAGTTTTTATATAGATATGAGAAAGATGGAAATGATTCAAACCTTTTAAGTGGAGAAGATTCACTATTAGAGTTGTCTAAGATGGTGTAAATGATTGTGTCAACACTCTTTGATTTTTTGGAAGTACCTATGCCAGCCATGATTCTCATAGATCTTCATTTTGAGGGAGGATTGTTTGATTTAGCTTGTTTTGATGTTTTGGTAAGGTGTGGTGGTGCTTCGGTTATGGTTGGAAGGCTACATTGAAAGAGAAAGGGGGTACAAAAGTGGTGAGAGGAGCCATGACGAGGGGAGGTGGGTTGGATTCATAAGAGGTTGATAGATAATCAAAATAGGTATTTTCTAAAGATGATAATTTTGGAGGAGTAGGGCAGGGAGAAGGAGATGGTGATATTGGTTGAGATGGTGTTTGACGTTTGGGTTTGGTTGGAGCCTTTTTTCTAAAGAATTTTGTTCGAGCAATTGATGAGTTTTTTGAGTGAATTTTTTTTTTTTTGAAAACTTTAAATGGAGTTGGTGAGGAAGAAGGGTGTGAATAGTGATATATGATAGAAAAGAGAGGGAAAAGTTATCGGTTTTGAAATGAAAAGGAGAGAGGGAGAGTGATAGTGAAAAGAAAAGAGGAGAGAAAGAGAGAGGTGTGTGTGGAAGTTGCAAAGGTGAGTGGTTGATATGTTATTGCAAACATTGGTTTTTAATAAAAAATCAATCATAAAAAAATGAAAACTAAGTGGAGTTTTGAAGAGAAAGAAGGAAGAAAAATCAAAACGGTCTTCTACTAGGGGATTTGTGAAGATGTTAACAAGTTGATTTTCAATATCAATAAAAATTAATTCCACGTCCTTTTTGGTTACATGATTCCTAATAAAATGATGTTTAATTTCAATGTGTTTTGATCTTGAACGCTGAAAGGGAAATATTGATAAATTAATTGCACTTGTATTATCACAATAAATTGGATCATTTGAATAACTTACAGAAAAGTCTTCAAGTTGATTTTTAACCCAAAGAATTTGAGAACAACAATTTGCAGTTGAGACATATTTGACTTCAGTTTTTGATAGTGCATTGTATTTTGTTTTCTACATGACCAACTTATAAGAGCTTCTCCAAGAAAGTGGCATACACCACTTGGGCTTTTTCTTTCAATTAGATGAGACTCTCTAGGTGAAGATTGAAATCTAGCACATAGACCAACTTTAAAAACAATATTTGGTCTATTGACAGTGAGATATAATAGGGAACCTACCATTTCTCTATATTTTTTTTCATAAATGGTTTTTCCTTTTTCATCTTTGGCAAAGCTTGACGATGGATGCATGGAAGTTGGCATTAATTTTACTTTACTCATTCTGTATTTTTTTAGAAGGTTTTTGATATATTTTTCTTGACAAATGAAAATGCCACTTTCATATTATTTGATTTGTAAGCCAAGATAAAAAATCTTAATTCTCCCCTCATGCTCATTTAAAATTCACTTTGCATTAGATTTGAAAAATTATCATACATTTTTTCATTTGTTGAACCAAAGATAATATCATCAACATACACTTGAATTATTAAGCTTTGGTGAGTTTTGGTGAGTTTAAAAACATGATTTGATTTCTTTTTATCTTCAAAACTAGGAGGTTGATGAACATTAACTTCTTCATTTGAAAAGGCACTTTTAACATCCATTTGAAAAAAATTAATAAGTTTATGAGATGCATATGCAAGAAAGTTTCTTATTGCTTCTAACTTTGGAACTAGAGAAAATGTTTCATCATAATCAATATATTGTTGTTGATTATAACCTTGGGCAACAAGTCTTGCTTTATTTCAAATTACTTTACCTTCTTCATTCTATTTGTTTATGAATGCCCATGTTGTACCTATTATAGTTTGAGGATTTGGAGATTGATGATCCTCTACAATTCTGCAACTTCGTGTTTGAATTGGAGATTGATGATCAATCTCATTTTTTCTAAAGAACAATCTGTTTTTGTTGTTGTTGTTGTTGGGATTGATCTTCTTCCTTATCATCAATATTTTGTATAGTAAGATCATCAAATAGCACAATGCATACTTAATTCTATTATTTTTGTTCTTCGATAATATACTCTATAACCTTTAGAATCATTGGAGTATCCTAGAAAGACGGCTTTATCTGATTTTGCATCAGACTTTCCTAAATTATATTTGTTATTTAAAATATAGCTATAACAACAAAAAATATGAAAGTATGAAATATTTGGCTTGTTGTTTATCCATAATTCATATGGTCTTTTGTTGGTAATTTTTCTTATTGAAGCATGATTTAAAATGTAGCAAGTAGTGTTGATTGCTTCAGCCCAAAAATATTTCTCAACATTTGGTTGCATAAGAACTCGATTTTGTTGAGGAGTTCTTGCATAAGAAAGATTACGAGAAATGTCATTTTCATCAAACAAATATTTAAAAGCATTTACAAATTCTCTTCCATAATTACTTCTTACGGAAATGATAATTGAGTTTTTCTCGTTTTGAGCTCTTTCACAAAAGTTTGAAATGCTTCAAAAGATCTTATTTGTTTTAAAAGTAACACTATATGAATCTTCAAAAATCATCAACGATTACAAAGCCATATTTCATTCCTTTCAAACTTGTAGTTTTGATAGGACCAAAGAGATCAACGTCAAGTAGTTCAAGTGGTTTTTGAGTTGAAACAAAATCCTTTGAATAAAAGTTGATCTTGACTTTTTTTCCTTTAGCATAAGCTTCACATATTTTATCTTTGTCAAAACTAATTTTTCATAGTCCTTTAACAAGATTTAGTTTGGATAATTTTGAGATTGTTTTCATGCTTAAATCACGTTTATGCCACACCCATTTATCTTTATCAATAGACATAAAACATGATTTAGTGGGTAATTCTTCTAAATATAGTACATACAAATTTTTCTTTTTTGATCCAGAGAAAAAGTTTTTTCTAGAAGATGTTTTCTTGACTTCACATATGTTTGGTTTAAAATTAACTTCAAAACCACTATCACATAATTAACTTATGCTTAGTATGTTATTTTTAAACCTTCAACGTATTTGACATCAACTATTTTTGCAGAATTACATTTACCTATAATACCTTTTCCTTTGATTTGTGCTTGATCATTATTTCCAAAATTTACATATCATTCGTCCTTCTTAACAATATGAGAAAACAATGTTTATCTCATGTCATATGTCTCGAACAACCACTATCCAAATACCATGGCTTTTTATTGTTATTTTGGGAATCAACCTGCATTAGAGTTTAATTAGTTCTTAGGTACCCATACAACCTTGGGTCCTTGAAGGTTGTTTTTTTATTTAAATATTATTTTTCTCTTAAGATAGCAATTTGTTTCAAAATGACCAATAATTAAACAGTAAGAACACTTTCTTTTCGTTTTCGGAGAACGTTCTGATATATGGACGAAATGGTTTTGCCTTTGGAAATCGATTTTCTTTGACTTTCTTATCTTTTTCTCTTGAGAACATGTAGAATCAAGATGTTTAAGCTTGTAACAGTAAGAACATTTTATTTTTCATTTTTCTTCTTCTTTTCTGATACAAAAAAGTGTTCATAAATTTTTGCTTTTGTGATTTGTCTAAACTTAGTCTAGTTTTGTCAAAAATTCCTACTTGTACTCCCATGATTTTTTTAAGGGTTTCAATGGACTATATAAAATTTAGTAAATCGTTTTTAAGATTTTCAACTTTTGTTTTGAGCAGAACGTTCTTCTTTTGGATTGCAGAACAATCAAGAGTCTTGTTCTCAGTTGTTTCATTAAAATCTTTTGTTTTTCAGATATTTTAAAGTGAGAGTCATGCATCCTTTGGATGGCTTTTTTGAATTCATCATTCCTAGGTGGGGCCTTCTATTTTTCTTCTTTTTCTTTATGAAGTTGCTCTTTTAATGAACCAAATATTTTAGCAAGGAAGTTTGAATCACATAGAGGATTGCCAAATTATTTTTCCATTTCTTCACATAAAGTACAATAACCAGATATAATTACCTCATCATTTTAAGAGTTTCCCATTAAGAACATGTTGGCTTCTTCACTATCTTCTATGTTTGATTCTTCATAATCATCCCAAAAAGCCATCATGAATTTTTTCTTGTATGGAAATTTTCTTGGTGCTCTTTTGTTTGGAGGATATTCAGTTTTATAATGTTCTAGTTTGTTGCACCAATAACAAATAACTTGACTCTTATCTATCTTCGTATTAGAATTTTCCCTTTTTTTGGGAAATTTTATCTGATTCATCTCTTTTTTCTCAGCTTCTTCTTCTTTTTGACAAACTTCTTTCTATTCGGATTCATCTCTTCGTCTTGACAAGGTTTCAATTAATTATTCTAATTCGAGTGTCTCATGATTTTTTGCTTGACTTATTGGTGTGACCATTGGTCTCCATATACTAGGAAGACATCTCACAATTTTATCACCCTGCGAGCGTATTTCATTCACTACAGTTGTAAATCTTAAATACATTTAATCAATAGTTTATCCTTCAGTCATCTCAAATAGTTCAAATTTCTGCACACCAATATCAATCCTTGTTTCTTTAGCATGACTTGTGTTGGAACCAAGTTGGTTTTATACTTAGAGTTTTTATGTCAACAAAAGTATTTCATGAGAACAATATATTTGACTTCATAGAGTATAAAAGAAGATTCATGTTTTTGAAGACAATCTAAAATAAAATTACCTTCAAATTTATAATTGAAGAAAATCATTGACGTAGTTGAAAAGAAGATATGGTCAAGATTTGAAGAAGATATGATCAACATCTTATCTACAATAAGATATGAATTATTTACAAAAAGATTTGATCACGAATTATCACAAGCAGATATGAATTATTTACAAGAAGAATTTATCAAGATTTATCACAAGAAAATATAAATTATTTACAAGAAGATTTGATCAATATTTATCTAAAGAAGATATGAATTATTTACAAAAAGAAATGATCAAGAATTGTATACCTGAAGAAACACTCACAAGTAGATACATTTATTATTTGCAAAGATATGATTCAGATTTTGACAATGGACAAAATTCTGAATTTGACTTAGCCATATTCCTACTTGTGAAAGTTCAAGAACCGGTCGAACACTATGTTCCCACCTAGATAAAAGCAAGCAAACGGAAGGAAGTTTCATCTGAAGAATTTGGGAAAACAATCTTAACAAAATATGAACAGTATCAATCTAAAGATTTTAAGAACTCAATCTAAACAGTATCAATATGAGTTTGTAGTGTGGCCCACATTTACTTGGCAATGTTACATTCATCAACTCTTTCACTTTCCTCTCTGCTTAGAGCACAAAATAGAAATAAATGAGCTTTAGAACTTAGAACTACTTTGGCTTTGTCTTCTATTATCCAAACTGCCTCATTTTTTTTAGTAGATGTTGGATCAAGTTGATATACTCTTGGTACAAAGTTTCCATCTATTATCATATGCCACATTCCTAAATCTTAAGATTTAAGGAATAGTTACATCTTTCCTTTCTAGAAGTAGTAGTCTGTACCATTAAAATAAGGTAGTCTATTTGATGATCATCCTTCAACAATATACTTGACTTTTTACATTGCTATTTTTTCGTGAATCATTTCCTCTAATACTTGTTAGGTGTTTAACCTTAGAGGCAGAGCTCTGATCCTAATTGAAGTTGCAATATCAATCACAAGAAAGTGGGGGTTTGAATCGTGATCCCTTTTAAAATTTATTTATGCACTTAACTTTAATTAACTCAAGAAAAATCCTGGTTGAAATAAGTTAATCTACATAACGTTATGGATGTGTTAGTTTAAATAAAAACAATTTAGTTTATAAGCAAGTGAAATGTGATTAGTAAGTTCAAGATAAAGATAGAGATTTATCCTAGTTCACCGTAGATGGGCTATGTCTAGTCCTCACATTTTGTGAGATTATCCACTAACATGCTCAACATCGAAACACTCTGCCTTGCACTATCTTTCTTGATTACACTTTGATCAGTCACAACATTCACCATTCAATCTTGAAAGAAATTTCTACAATTACCTTTCAATCTAGAAAGGATTTTTACAAGTACCTTTCAAAGAAGAAATGATTTTTACAACACACGCAATCTAACTTAAGAGATAGTCTTGAGTTACAAATATAACAACAATACCTCAGTAAGATGATCCACAAATATAATTAAACAACTGGAGTTTTGCATGAATGAAAAGCTTTTGAAATTGAGTTTTGAATGATCAATTGTAGATTGATTGCGTTGGAAACACTTGCATTTTTTTTCTAATTGATCTTCCTTTTATTGATGAAGAGAGACTTGAAAACTTAGATAAAGCTGAATATAATCGTTAGACACATTAGCCATGTGTAAGTTTTGATTTAAACATATTAAACACATATTTATATTATTGTCCTGAATGCTCTTAACCAACCCAGAACGTTATTGCTTTTGAGTTAGAAGGAAAATGTGAACAAGTGTGAGAATGATCTATCAATAGTAATTTGATATTGTGTTTGATCAGAAGCATGAATAGCTTTCTATAAAACAATGCAAGTATAGTGTACTTGTGTCCTAGCTCAAATCTCATCAATCTGGAGAATGTTTTAACCATTTGGCCTTTCAATTTGAGTAATTAAATTGTTCATTTAACCTCAGCAACTTTATGTGCGAATTTGACATTCGTAACTTAAAGTTTAGACTTCCCAAATTGTTTGTTTTGACTTTGTCTTCGTTAAAGGACAACCTCCTCTCATTCATTTTGAAGATTCTTCAAAAACTCTTTGACTTTACAAATGTGGATTTTGTCCTGATAATGCATGATATGCAACCACAAATGGTTTGAAAGGTACTTTTAAAAATTCTTTCTAGATTGAAAGGTGAATATTGTGACTGATCAAAGTGTGATCAAGAAATATAGTGTATGGCAGAATTTTCTAGAGTTAAGCACATTAGTGGAAAATCTCATATTGTGGGGACTGAACGTAGCCCACCTTGGGTGAACCAGAACACATCTATGTGTGATCTTCTTATCCTTTATCTATATTTATCTTGCACTCACTAATCACATTTCACTTGCTTATAAACTAAACAATTTTTATTTAAACTAACGTAACTAGAACGTTCTGGAGATTAACATATTTATGTTAGAACCAAGATGTTTTCAAGACTTATGTCGTTTACTTGTTTTGATGATAGCAAACTATTTTGTGAGAACAATTTAAAGCACTAATATTCTATTTAAGTGTGCAGATCAGGTTATTCTATATGAGTTTACGATGCATCCTCTAATGTTTGATCTAAATTAAAAGAAACATCAAAACACCTCTCCAAAATCCATATTCTAAGTCTGATGAACGCGATCTAAAACGCGCTTCTGGGGATTCTGTTAATGCATCATTGCTCTGATTAATTTGGCTCTGATAACTACAACAATCATATGATCACTCTGCCTCTAAAAAAGCAAGTGATTGTCTACCTTTGATAAGTGTGACAAGAAAGTGATTATCTGCCTTTGATAATCCGTCAAGCATATGATCAACTATCTCTATTTAAAAGTCAATGCTCTAATAAATAGTCAACACTCTAGATAGTCAACGCTAAAAAAAGTCAATGCTTTGAAGAAGACAAATTTTGGCATCCTCTACTCAACACCCTGAATCTCTTTCTTTTATCTCAACATAGTTATATTGATTATTGGTTGTGTTGTTTTGTGTTTCTTTTTTATCTACTATATTATCATCACTTTGTTTTAATCTTGTTAAAATATTTTTAAAACAAAACACAATTCATGCCTCCCGTTCTTGTGTATCTCTTTCTACAATTGGCATTAGAGCTCAGTCTCAAAGCTGAGCACTTAATTTTGTTTAAGTAAAGATCTGTATTATTATGACTAACTTTAGTGATAAAGTTACAAGTGGAAATGTTAAGATGCCTTCTCTATTTGATGGAGAAAGATCGGGGTATTGGTAAGACAGGCACAAAAGTTTCTACATCCCCCATGATCCTGAACTTTGGGACATAGTTTCATGACGAATGCTATCACCTTCAAAGATTTAGAAAAAATGCAGCAACAAAGAAACAACAAAGATTATATTTCATGCTTTGGTTCTCAACTAGGAAAGAAATAAGCAACTATAAGAAGCTAAGGCAATTCTACTTCCAAGAGGTATGAACTCTTACAAATGGAAGAAGATGAAAACATCGAGAAAATATTTTCTAGATTCCAAACTCTACTCAATGGGTTGAAGTTTCTCCAAAAGTGTTACACTACCTCTGGCCACGCCAAAAAGATCCTCATAAGTCTTTCCAACAAAGTGTTGACCATAGGTAATGGCAATTTAAGAGGGTAAATATCTAAACAAACTACCTCTGAGAGGGTAAATATCCCATGAGATTGAACTAGTTGAAGATGAACCCAAGAAGATATCAAAATCCTTGGCTCTCATGTCTGAAGGAAAGAGGGTTAACTCCAAAGCCCTACAACTTACTGAAGACTTAGAGGAAATTGAATAAGACGACTAGAGTGAAGACTCTAATGATGAAAAGTTGTCTTTCATCTCAAGGAATATCCAACGCATGTGGAACATCATGAAGAAATCTTTTACTAAAAGACATTTCAAACGATCCCAAAATATTAGAGAAAAAGGTAAAAAAATAAAATAGACAATTGATAGATATCAGAGGAACCAGACAAGTTTGATGACAAAAAGCTTGACCATATAAAGTCAAAGCTAGATGTAGATTTTTCATATCTATAGATATTAGAGGATCCAAATATATTAGTGGAACCAACAAAACCAACCTCTAATAATGAACCTCCCACAAATCAAGATCATCATTAATCGAAACCTAGATGGAAATACAAATCTTCTCATCAAAACTCTTTGATCAGAAGAAGTGCAAATGATCATTTGAAAACTTGATTTGCTGTTAACGAAACATCTATGTGTTAGAACCAATTTGGTTTGAAGAATTATGACCTTTACTTGTTTTGATATTAACAAAATTGTTTAGTTAAAGTATGAGGTTCCCTAATCAGGTTTATTTTCAGACGACTTTATGCTGCATCCTTTGGTGACTAGACTAATTTAAACAAACACCAAGACTCTGCTTTGATTCTTGTATTCTAAGTCTAGTGAGTGTGTTGTGAAATGCGCCTCTGGTGATTCTGTTAACGCAAGCAACGCTCTGATTAGTCTAGCTCTGATGACTACAACAATTATCTTATCGTCTACCTCTAATAAGAGTGACAAACAAGTGTCTGTGTGCCTCTGATAATCGCGTAAATCATCTAGTCGTCTGACTCAATTTAGAAGTCAATGTTTGATGGAATGTCAACGTTCCAAAAAGTAAATGGTTTGATGAAAAGTCAAGACTCTAAAGAAGACAAATTTTTGTGCATCCTTTGCTCAACACTCTAAATATGTTATTTTTCAGAAGGTCGATGTGACATACTCATGATCATGATATCATCTGCTCTCTGTTTCCATATCAAGATACGTAGAATCAATTACAAGGACTATTTTTGGGCAAGGTTTAATGGCGAATCAATCTCTGGGGATTTGATACGAAACTTCATGATACATGCTGATTTCTTGCAATCAAGCAACGACCAAAAACCCTAAAGTTCTCTATAAAATGATGTGCAATCCATATTGAATAAAAGAACAACAACACACTGCAATAAGCACAATACAGTCGTCTCTGCACTCTTACTCTATATCCTTTATTTTGTATAAGTGTTGAGAAACAGTTTTCTAAGAATACAACTTTTTAAAAACCCTTTTGTAAGTGTGATTCAAAAACCCTTAAACATTTCATTTCTATAACCTAGCCACTTAGTTGTTGCATTCCTCAACAACTTGTTCGTACTAAGTTGGAAGTTTGAGAAAACTTGAACACAATTAGTTTGAGTAGCAGGTGTTTAGTGGAAGTGTGATTCAGTTGGTGAATTAGTGGATGACATCCTTCAGTTTAAATGAACTAGACGAAGCTACCATGTTGTTGGTGAACTGCGATAATTTGGCTGTGTTGTTCGATGTTTCTATTTTATCTACTTTATTTTCATCACCTTGTTTTAATATTGTTAAAACGTTTTTAAAATAGAACACATTTGAAACCCCTCATTCTTATGTTCCCGTTTCTACAATTAGCATTAGAGCTCGATCTCAAAGTTGAGCACTTAACCGTGTTTGTGTAAAGTTTTGTGTCATGAAGTTACAGGTGGAAACATTAACAGGCATCATATTTTTGATGGAGAAAGATTCGAGAACTAGAAAGATATGCTTAAAAGTTTCTACATCATACACTATCCTGAATAATGGGCAAAGTCAAAGATGGCTATGAAGCTCGAAAAGACGTTGTTTTGAAATATCTAGAAAATATCTTAACGTTGATCAAAAGAAACAATACAAGATGCATCATAAAGCCCGAACTTTCATGATGAATGCTATCACCTTGAAAGAGTTCAAAAAATGCAGCAGAAAAGAAACAACAAAGAATCTATTTGATGCTATGGTTCTCAACTATGAAGGAAATAAGCAGGTAGGGGAAGCTAAGGAAAAACTACTCGTAAGGAAGTATGAACTCTTCCAGATGGAAGAAGTTGCAGACATTGAGAAAATATTTTATGGACTCCAAATTCTAGTCTTTGGATTGAACGTTCACCAAAAGAGTTACACTACCTCTGATCAATCAAGAAGATCCTCAGAAGTTCTCCAAATAAGTGGAGACCAAAGGTAACAATAACTCAAGAGGATAAAGATCTAAACAAATTTCTTCAGGAATAACTGATGAGTTCACTCAGATCCCATGAGATTGAACTGGTTGAAGATGAGTCCAAGAAGAAGTTAAATATGTCTCTCTTAAGTCTCAAGGAAAGAACATTAACTCGAAGGCCCTGCAAGCTACTAAAGACTCATAGGAAAACAAATAAGATGATCAGAGTGAAGACCCTGATATTGAAGAGTTGTCTTTCATCTTTAGAAAAATCCAATGCTTGTGGAACAACAGGAAGAAATATTGAACCAAAAGAGATTTCAGACGATCCCAAAATAGCAGAGAAAAAGGTGAAAATTAGACAAGAAAAAAAAAATCATCTCCTATGAGTGCCAAGAGCCAAAACATTTCAAATCAGAATGTTTGAAACTTGAGAAGAGAAATTCATAAAGAAAAGACTTCAAGACAAAGAAGAAAGATCTTATGGCTACTTGGGATGACTCTGATGAATCATTTGATGAAGATGAAGAGCATGCAAACGTGGCTCTAAGTCTGTTGATGAAAAAATTGAGGTATTATATGACCTATCTCGTAATGAACTTATAGATATGTTAAATGAGTTTCTCAACAAGAAAAACAAAGTTTCTTCAAAACTGAGATCTCTCATAAAAGCTCATGACACCTTAACAAATACATATAGTTTTCTTGAAAATGATTTTGAAAACCTAAAAACGAAAAATCTAATCTAAAAGAAAATATTCCAAAAATTTCGAAAGATAGATACTGTAACTCTATTAAGTATGACAAAGCCTTTCAAGAATTTCTTGAAAACGGCATAGACAGAAACAAGCCTCTATGATCTATGATGTTAGAAGTAAAAATCCATGTGGTATTGGTTTTGAAGAACCAAAAAACCTGCCAAGGTTAACTTACTTGATACTGCTTGCATATACTGCTTAAAGAAAGGTTATAATAAAAGAACTTGTCCTATGCAAAAAATATGGAAAGACAAGACACCTTTCATAACCATTAAACTAGGACCCAACAAAATATGGGTACCTAAGAATAAAATAATCTATCTTACGTAAATCCTTAGCAACAAAGTAAAAACACCAATCATGGTATCTACATAGTGGATGCTCACAACACATAGTGGGAGAAAAGTCTGTACAACGAGAAACACAAGAAATGGGGGTTTGAATTGTGTTTAATTTTAAAGTTGTTTTAACAATAATAAAGTAAAGGGATGAAAAAAAAAGATAAATAGAATAATAGAATGATATAGCCAATTTATTCTGATTCACCACCAACTCGGTAGCTACGTCTAGTCATTTCGACCTTAAGAATTTAATCTACTAATTCACCCACTGAATTACACTTCTTTTGAGCACCTACTATTCAAATTGACTGTGTTCAAAAAATGTCTTCTCACCCTTCTAGCTTAGTACAATCAAGCTATTGAGGGATGCAACTGTTGGAACCAAGTTGATTTTATACTTAGAGTTTTGATGATAACAAAAGTATTTTGTGAGAACAATATATTTGATTTCAAAGAGTATGAAAGAAGAAATGATCACGATCTGAAGAAGATTTGATCAAGATTTATCTACAGCAAAATATGAACTGAATCATTTGAAGAATTTACAAACACAATCTGAACAAAAAACGAACAAAATCAATATGAAGAAAATCATTCTCAAGAATTTACAAAGTCAATCTACAAAAAATAGGAACATAATCAATTTGAAGAATTTACAAACCCAATCTGAACAAAACACAATTCAGAATTAAACAAGGACTAAATTGAAGCCCAAATTTTTACTATAAATAGATGCTCAAGGCTGAAGAAGAAAATCATTGAAAAGCATAAAAGAGTAGTCTTAGAGTTCAAAGAGAGAAACACTTATTCAAATGATAAATATTAACTAAGTGTTTTTTGTTAGAGTGTGGGAGTTATTATTATTATTATCAGCTTTTTTAGAAGTAACTACTCAAGTTCCAATCTGTTGTATCCAACCCAATAGTGGTTTAGTTCCTTCTTCAATCTAAGATTGTCAGGTTGTTAGGAGAAGACTTGGCTTGTAGGGTCAGGGTGGTTAGTTCCTCAAAAGTCTGGGCTTGTCAGGCTGTTTGAGAAGACTGACTTGGAGGGTCTGGTGCTTTGTAATTCAAGGTATTTGAATTAGTGGATTAAAGCCTTCTTAATGAGGGGATTGGATGTAGCCAAGTTAGTGGTGAACTAGGATAAATCTATACGTCAAATTATTTATGCTTTCATTGTTTTCTGCCTCTGAATCCGATTTCTTCTACTCCAAGTAAGTCACCAAAACCGAACTAGTTTTTTATTTATTTATAAATCACAAAAAGTTATCAACTTTGGCTAACACAATTCAACCCCCTTTTCTCGTGTTTGCACCTTCAGTAGCCACTACTAGGCTAGGTTACAAAAGACGTTTAAGGGTTTTCTCAATAACTCTCACAAAATGGTGTTTACAATGTTGTATTCTTAGAAGAAATATTTCTCAATACTTAGACAGGATAAAAATTAACGAGCAAGAGTGTAGAGACGACTATAAAATGCTTGTTGAGGTACATTATTGCTTGTGTTTGTCAATGAGAGTTACACGTTCTTTTATAGAGATTTTTAGGGTTTCTGGTCGTTGTCCTGATTGAAAGAAATCAACATGTTTCATGAAGTTTTTGTATCGAATCTTCTAAGATTGATTTGCCATTAAACCTTGTCAACAATATCTTTGAAATTAATTCTATGAATCTTGTTATGGAGACAGTAGGAGCTGAGGATGTTGTGATCACATTATGTCGCATAGACTTTTAAGGTGATTATCGGAGGATGCGCAAAACGTTATCTTATTTAGACCATTGACTATTATCAAAGGGTTGACTTATCAAAGCATTAATCAGAGTCAGAAAATCACTTCCTCGTCACACTTATCAAAGACAAATTAGCCAGATGTTGGTTGTAGTCGTTAGGGCATTACTTGTATTATCATAGTCACCAAAGGCGCATTCACCAGACTTAGAATATCGAATACAAAGCAGAGTCTTGGTGCTCCTTTAACTTAGATCAAATATCAGAGGATGCAGTGTGAACTCATAAGAAATAACCTATTCTCAAAATTTTGCATTAAAACAAAATAGTAATGCTTTAAATTCTCCCCACAAAATAATGTTGTTATCATCAAAACACATACGGATCATAGTTCTTCAAACGAACTTGATTCTTACAATCTTCCTCTTTTTTATGATGACAAATATCTATTTTTGAGAAGAATTTTTAATTTTTCAACAATAAAAAAAATAATACAGAATATCACAGCAATGCTCTCCTTTAATATATGCAAGTCTAAATGTAAGAGAAATGCGAGATGTTCAGACAAGATCATTGAAAATCATTAGTAATTGAATTTAAAAGGAACTTGTAATATTCATGCATTAAAAATGTTTAAAATAGGGAATAGCTATTGTGTGGATGGAGCAACCATAGGGAGTTCCAGATTAACACAACTAGAGGGAGTTGGGTCTTCCCTTGATGAGCCTTATGATGTAGAGCTTAGGAGCTTTTTGGACCGATTGCTATGGGATTTCTAAACTTGCAGGATCCATAGATAGAAGATCTCAACAGTTTGTATGAAATCTACAACATTTTAGGAGACTGACTACATTCCATGATCCATATTGTCCCTTATCTAGTTGATGAAAAACAAATATGACCTTGTTCCATTGGTTGGAAACATCATTAGGGTCCAAACTTTAAGCATTATGATTGTGTGCTAAAGTGATTTCAGCAATAAGAGAAGTAATAAGTGCGTCCAACTTAGGAAAGCTAGACGGAATGGAGTGGGTGAGGATAATGAGGTATAGAGGGGTGGTGGAGGTAGTAGATTCAAAGTGAAACGAGGTGACGGAGGAGTAGAGGAGTCTTATGACGTTGTATTAGAGATTAAGTTAATGAGGACATGAGTTGTTGTCTCAGCTTTTGGATGAGGGGCCTTGACATGTCTAGGTGTGGTAAGGTCAGATGTAGGAGTGCAAGGGATAGGTGTTTGTGGAGTATTATGTTGGAACCAAGTTGGTTTTACATTTAGAGTTTTGATGTTAACAAAAGTATTTTATGAGAAGAATATATTTGACTTCAAAGAGTATGAAAGAAGATTCATGTTTTTGAAGAAAATCTAAAATAAGATTTGATTCCAAATTATAATTGATGAAAATCTAAAATAAGATTTGATTCAAATTTATAATTCAAGAAAATCTAAAATAAGATTTGATTCAAATTTATAATGGATGAAAAATCTAAAATAAGATTTGATTCATATTTATAATTGAAGAAAATCTTTGACCAAGTTGAAAAAAAAATATGGTCAAGATTTGAAGAAGATTTGAAGAAGATTTAAAGAAGATTTGAAGAAGATTTGAAAACTATTTGAAGAAGATTTGAAGAATATTTGAAGAAGATTTGAAGAATATTTGAAGAAGATTTGAGAAGATTTGAAAAATATTTAAAGAAGATTTGAAGAATATTTGAAGAATATTTGATCAATATTTAATGAAGATTTGAAGAATATTTGATTTGAAGAATTTACAAAGTCAATCTACACAAAATAGGAACAGAATCATTCTGAAGAATTTACAAAGTCAATCTACACAAAATAGGAACATAATCAATTTGAAGAATTTACAAACTCAATCTAAACAAGATACAATTCAGAATTAAATAAGGACTAAATTGAAGCCCAAATTTTCACTATAAATAGACACTCAAGGCTGAAGGAGAAAAGCATCAAAAAAAGAAAAATGAGTAGAAGAACTCAAGCTCAAGATTCCAAATTCATCTTAGAGTTCAAAGAGAGAAACATTTGTTCAAATGAGAAATATTTTCTAAGAGTTCTTTTCTTAAAGTGTGAGAGTTATTATTATTATCAATTTTGTTAGAAGCAACTACTCAAGTTTAAATCTCTTGTATCCAACCCGTTAGTGGTTTAGTTCCTTCTTCAATCTGAGGTTGTTAGGTTGTTAGGAGAAGACTTGGCTTGTAGGATCAAGGTGGTTAGTTCCTCAAAAGTCTTAGGTTGTCAGGCTGTTTGGGAAGACTGGCTTCGAAGGTCAGGTGCTTTGTAATTCAAGGTTTTTGAATTAGTGGATTAAAGCCTTCCGAATGAGGGGACTGGATGTAGCCAAGTTAGTGGTGAACCAGGATAATTCTACGCATCAAATTATTTATGCTTTCATTGCTTGCTGCCTCTAAATCCGATTGCTTCTACTCCAAGTAAGTCACCAAAACCAAACTAATTTTTAATTATTTATAAATTATCAAAAAGTTATCATCTTTGTGCAAACACAATTCAACCCACCTTCTCGTGTTCGCACCTTCAATTGGAATCAGAGCTCGGTCTCAAGGCTGAGCAATTTACAGTGTTTGAGAAAATATCCAAGGGTTTAATATGTTTGGATTCAATGAAGAAGCTTCTAGAGGAAATATCAACAGACCACCTCTGTTTGATGGAGAACGTTTTGAGTATTGGAAAGACAGGCTGAGAAGTTTCTATATTTCACAAGATCCTAAACTTTGGGACTTAGTGGAAGATGGTTATATTGCTCCGAAGAATACTGATGGTATTGAAATTCCAAGAAAGGAGATGAATGCTGATCAGAAGAAGATGTACAAGATGCATCATAAGTCAAGAACATTCATGATAAATGCAATCACCTTCAACGAGTTTGACAAGTGCACCAACAAAGAGATAGCAAAGAGTATTTATGATAGTCTGATTCTAACCTATGAAGGAAGCAAGCAAGTTCAAGAAGCAAAGGCCAACCTGTTAGTCAAAAAGTATGAGTTGTTCAAGATGGAAGAAGATGAAGACATTGAAACAATGTTTTCCAGATTCCAGACCCTGGTCTCAGGATTAAAGGTACTTGAGAAGAGTTATAATACTGCTGATCATGTGAAGAAAATTCTTAGGAGTCTGACAAGTAAGTGGAGATCTAAGATCACTGCCATTCAGGAAGCAAAGGATCTAAATACTTTAAAGCTGGAAGAATTAATCAGCTCTCTCAAATCACATGAAATTGAGCTTGAAGAAGATGAGCCCAAGAAGAAGAACAAGACTCTGGCCTTGAAATCTAAGCAGAAGAAGGTTCTAAAGGCAACATTATATTCAGAGGATAGTGATTCATATAATTAGAGTCTAAACTCAGAAGAAGAGGAACTGGCGTATATATGCAGAAAAGTTCAGAAGATGTGGCACAACAGAAAGAAGAAATTTTCCTAAAGATATTCCAAGCAATCTAACAGAGGAAATGATGATAAATATGACAAGAAAAGCATCATCTGCTATGGATGCAATGAACCTGAACATATCAAGTCAGATTGTCTCAATATGGAGAAAGAGAAACACCACAGGAAAGATTCTAGACCCAAGAAGAAGAGTATGATGGCTACATGGGATATATATAAGGAATCCTCTGACAATGAACAAGTAGATTTGGGTATGATGGCTCATACCAACTCTACCTCTGGATCCATCACAGATTCTGACTCTGAAAGTGAATCAATAGATGAAGAAAGTAAGGTATTTTCTGAATTTACTCGATCTGATTTAATTACTGCTATAAATGATTTTTTACATATTAATCACAAATTGTCTTTAAAACTAAAAACACTTAGGAAAGAAAATACAAATCTAATTGAAAATGTTAACGTTTTAAAGAATGAAAGTGCTGAATTTAAAACAGAAAATACAAATCAGAAAACTAATATTACTGAACTTAAAATAGAGAATGCAAATCTGAAAACTGATATTACTAAACTTAAGACAGATAATGCAACTCTGAAAACTGATATTATTGAACTTAAAACAGAAAATGCAAATCTGAAAACTGATATTGCTGAACATCAGGCTGAAAATCTAACTCTGAAAAGTAATTATAGTTCAACATCAATTGAAAATACCACATGTAACTCTGATAAGCATGAAGAAGTATTTCAAGATTTCCTTGCTAATGGTATGGAAAGAAGCAAATATGCTTCTATGATTTATGGAGTTAGTAGAAATGGTAAAAGAGAGATAGGATTTGAAGAAACTGTAACTGAACCTAAACCTATTCCCTCTGATATCTTGTGTATTGTTTGCTCTAAGAAAGGTCACTCCAAATTATCTTGTCCCATGTTAAATACAGGGAAAGACAAGAAACCTTTCAAGACTAACAAACCAGGACCCAACCAAATTTGCGTACCAAAAGATAAAATTGTTTATGTTACAGATGTTCTAAGCAATCAAAATGAAACACCAGTCATGGTGTCTGGTCAATGGATGTTTGCAATATATGAAGGCAAAAAGGTCTTTGTTCCAAGCTCTACCAAAACAGAAGCCAACTGACTCTGTTGGAAGAAGAACTGGTCAACACAATACTTATCAGAACCAGAACCATATGATGAATCAGAAATATCAAAATTATCAGGAGTATCAACAGACTCAAAACTGGCAGAGAAATCATACATATCAACAGAACTGGAACTACCATAAGAATCAAAATTACCATCAGAGAAACCCGATACATCAGCAGAAACAGATTGGCAAATTAAAAGTCAGAATCAGGAGACTTCTTTGAACACTCCAATTGTAACATCCTCTAAATTTATTATTTAAAAATAATTAGAACCTATCAATATTATTCAATATTAAATTATGTGTGATAATTATTCGCTTTGTTCGATTTTTTTTGTAGTTGATAAAGTTATTAATAAGAATTATTTAAATATACGGGGAGTTCAAATATATACATATATATAAGTTGAGATATATTATATGTAGATGTGTTTTCTAGTGCAAGAAGAAATTGAACTAAGGGTTTGAGGCTTAGGGTGACCCAACCCACTTGAATGAGTATAATAGTGGGCTATGTGTTTGTGGCTTGGTTTTTATGATCAAGGTCAACAAAAAAAAAAGTGAAATTTTATCCCTTTAATTCTTCGTTTAGGCCCAACATTTTCTAACCCACAATTTCCACTTTAAAATTCCCTTAAGTCCACAATTTCTGTATACTCACTAATAATAAACAAAAAGGAATACCAAAACCCTAGCCACCATCACCTTCACACCTCATTTTCTCCGTGTATCCAAAGCTTGGAACTTCTTTTCCTTGTGAACAACTTCGTGGGGCTTAAAGTTTTGTACTAGGAAGAAAAGTGGCCAAGGTAAGGGCTTTTCCCCACACAAATTAGAGTTAGGCCGTTGGTTGGATGACATGAAATAAATAATCGTGATTGCTTCTATTTTAAAATGAATAAATGTAGACTAATGGATTAAAATGATAAAACCCCAATTTTTATTGAGATTGAATTGTAATATATAACTTCTATGGAGTAAAGTATGAAATGTTATGTTATGTGTGATAAAATTGTAGTGTTACGATGAATATGAAATAAAGTTTGAATTTTTACCTTATATGTGATAAAGTTTTAACTTTTATTATGTATATGAATTGGAGTTTGAATTTTCTTGTAAAGTGTTAATTTTTATGGCCTATATGATATAAAGTTTCTATTTTTATGTGTATGTGGTGAAAGTCATAATTTTTATGATTATTTGTCTATGATTATGTGATACTCATGATAAGGATGTGTTGTATGTGTTCTTAGTAATATGTGAAATAAGAGATGATTTTGAAAAGTAATTTTGAATGCATATGACATGATTCTTAGTGGGCTGTGTGGGAGTATATATATGTTTGATACTATATCATCATGTCATGGCATATGCATCTTCGTGGGAGTTGCCTTAGTGGCAGGTTTGATTTCCCCATTGGTATGGGTGACCTTTCTGTGTGGAAGTTGCCTTAGTGGCAGGTTGATATCCGGATCATATAGTTTTAGGAGCATGCACTATGCATATGCTTGATATACAATTTACCGGTTTGCGCATTTTTTCTTTTAAATTGGAAGTTTTTACTTTTATATGTTTTGTGTTATTCTTTCATATGTTTAGCTTTGGTTTGATGTGGATGATGGAATAAAACTGACCCTTACAACAACATTTTAGGTACTAATGAGTTCGAGGAGATTCAAGAGTAGTTAATGAGTATTGATGTGCAGCGAACATGGGGTAGAAATGGGTTTCTCGAGACAATTTTGTAATAATAGAGTTGTCGCAATATTTCTAAGTTCTTTTTAATCTTTTGTCACAAACTTTTAAAATGTACTAGAATTTTAGAAATACGGGAGTGGTTCCCTTCCGTTAGGAATAACTGCCTTTATTTTGTTTTAAATTTTAAATAAATATTTTCTTAATGATATTAAATAACGTGTTTCTTACAAATTATTTAAATGAATAAATGCTAAGTATTCAAAAAAAAATTCGTAAACTTTTCTAAACAATAAGTATTTTTAAGTAACGTTTTGGATTTAAAAAAATCCGGGGCGTTACACCAATCAAATTCATGAAGACTACAAACCTGGTTGGGAATTCAAATCCCTTCATCCAGACTCTCTAATCAGAGAATATACAAACTCAGAATATGAAAACCTAAAAAGAAGAACTAAGAGGGTTTTCATAGTGAAACTGAAATTAATAACATATAGTTGATATCTTTCATTAAATTTAATTATTGTCTGATATTACGTTTACTGTGATAACAAGAAGCTTGATCATAAAAATCAAAGCTAGTTAAGTATTTTGTAGGTTCTCAAGAATTTAAGAGGAATTATGTTTGGGATCTAGTAACTAGACCAAAGAAGAACATTATTGGAACCAAGTGGGTTTTCAGAAACCAGTGAAATGGTTAGAAACAAGGCAAAACTTGTCACACAACGCTACAGTCAGCAAAAGGGCATTGATTACATTGAGATATTTGCTCCAGTGGCCAGGTTAGAAGCTATTTGTGTCCTACTTTCTTTTGCTGCAAATAATAACACTACATTATTTCAAATGGATGCTAAAAGTGCTTTTCTAAATGGTTATATAAGTGAAGCAGTCTATGTTAAACAACCCCCAGGTTTTGAAAGTTTTGAACTTAAGAAATCCTTGTATGGACTAAAACAAGCACCTAGTGCATGGTATGATAGACCTAGTAACTTCTTGTTCAAAAGTAACTTTGAAAGAGGACAAGTTGAAAATACACTCTTTAGATGACATTCTTATTTTTCAAATTTATGTTGATGACATTATTTTTGGATCTACTTATGGCACTCTTTGTCAAGAATTCTCTAAATTGATGCAGCATGAATTTCAAATGAGTATGATGGGAGAACTTAAGTTCTTCTTAGGAATACAAATTCAGCAAAGTCAAAAAGGTATATACATTCATCAAACCAAATATACAAAAGAGCTTCTTAGGAAGTTTAAGATGAGTGATTGCAAACCTCTGGCTACACCAATGCACCCTACTTGTTCACTTGAAAAAGATGATTCAGGCGAAAAGGTTGACCAACAAGAAAAATTCTATAGAGGAATGATAGGATCCCTACTTTACCTTACCGCTTCCAGACCTGACATCATGTTTAGTGTATGTGTATGTGCAAGATTTCAAGCTGACCCTAGGGAATCACATTTAACTGCTGTTAAGAGAATCCTTAGATACCTAAAAGGCACTACCAACCTTACCTTGTTCTACAAGAAATCTCATAATTATGCTGAAGATAAACTTGAAAGAAAGAGCACCAGTGGCAACTGCACATTTTTAGGTGACAACTTAATATCTTGGTCAAGTAAGAGACAAAACACCATTGCAATGTCAACAGTAGAGGCTGAGTACATTTCAGCAGCTGGCTGCAGTTCTCAACTACTTTGGATGAAACATCAACTTGAAGACTACAACATCCCAGAATCAAGCATTCCCATTTATTGCGATAACACTTCTGCCATTTGTCTAGCCAAAAACCCTATCTTACATTCTAAAGCTAAACACATAGAGATCAAACACCACTTCATTAGGGACTTTGTTCAAAAAGGGATACTAAACATTCAGTTTGTAGACACTGAACACCAATGGGCTGACATATTCACCAAGCCACTACCTGAAGATAAGTTTGACTTCAACAAGAAAAACCTAAACCTTACCTTCATACCTGACTGATGTTGTGATCACTTCAGAGTAGTTTAGTTTTACACTAGTTATTATATTTTCTTATATTATGTTATATTTATTTTATTCAAAAACAAAAAAAAAAAGAGAAAAACGATTAAAAAAAAAAAGAAACGAAAAAAAAAACAGAGTTTCACATTCAAGTCTTTTTGTCTGATGGCAAAAGGAGGAGAAAGATATTTGATAAAGTAGAGAGAAAATGATACTAAGAATTAGGGGGAGCCCTAAGTTAGGGGGAGTCAAAGAAATATAAAGAAAAGTTGTTATCAAAAATACAAGTTTCGTCATCATCAAAAAGGGGGAGATTGTTGGAACCAAGTTGGTTTTACATTTAGAGTTTTGATGTTAACAAAAGTATTTTATGAGAATAATATATTTGACTTCAAAGAGTATGACAGAAGATTCATGATTTTGAAGAAAATCTAAAATAAGATTTGATTCCAAATTATAATTGATGAAAATCTAAAATAAGATTTGATTCAAATTTATAATTGAAGAAAATCTAAAATAAGATTTGATTCAAATTTATAATGGATGAAAAATCTAAAATAAGATTTGATTAATATTTATAATTGAAGAAAATCTTTGACCAAGTTGAAAAGAAAATATGGTCAAGATTTGAAGAAGATTTGAAGAATATTTAAAGAAGATTTGAAGTAGATTTGAAAAATATTTGAAGAAGATTTGAAGAATATTTGAAGAAGATTTGAAGAATATTTGAAGAAGTTTTGAAAAAATATTTGAAGAAGATTTGAAGAATATTTGAAAAATATTTGATCAATATTTAATGAAGATTTGAAGAATATTTGATTTGAAGAATTTACAAAGTCAATCTACACAAAATAGGAACAAAATCATTCTCAAGAATTTACAAAGTCAATCTACAAAAAATAGGAACATAATCAATTTGAAGAATTTACAAACTCAATCTAAACAACATACAATTCGAAATTAAATAAGGACTAAATTGAAGCCCAAATTTTCACTATAAATAGACACTCAAGGCTGAAGGAGAAAAGCATCAAAAAAAGAAGAAAAGAGTAGAAGAACTCAAGCTCAAGATTCCAAATTCATCTTAGAGTTCAAAGAGAGAAACATTTGTTCGAATGAGAAATATTTTCTAAGTGTTCTTTTCTTAAAGTGTGAGAGTTATTATTATTATCAGCTTTGTTAGAAGCAACTACTCAAGTTTCTATCTCTTGTATCCAACCCGTTAGTGGTTTAGTTCCTTCTTCAATATCAGGTTGTCAAGTTGTTAGGAGATGACTTGGCTTGTAGGGTCAAGGTGGTTAGTTCCTCAAAAGTCTTAGGTTGTCAGGCTGTTTGGGAAAACTTGCTTGGAGGGTCAGGTGCTTTGTAATTTAAGGTTTTTGAATTAGTGGATTAAAGCCTTCCGAATGAGGGGACTGGATGTAGCCAAGTTAGTGGTGAACCAGGATAATTCTACACATCAAATTATTTATGCTTTCATTGCTTGCTGCCTCTAAATCTGATTGCTTCTACTCCATGTAAGTCACCAAAACCAAACTAATTTTTAATTATTTATAAATTATCAAAAAGTTATCCACTTTGTGCAAACACAATTCAACCCCCTTCTCGTGTTCGCACCTTCATATTAAAGTTGGGAGGCCTTAGCGGAGTGTTTGTTTCAATGGTTGGTAGTGTTGGGTTTAGAGTGGTGGTCTTGAGAGCAAGAGGATGTGTTATATGTCGGAGGGTGGCAAAGTGTTTTGCTAAGGTTGCCTCATACATATCATCTACGTTGTCGGAGTCAGAGTCAGCTAAGGTAGAAGGTCTAGGATCAGAATGATGGATAGGTAAGTTTGTATTTTTGGTAGAGGGAGTAAATGTTCCGATTGTTCATTACTACTCGTACTTCCCAAAATAGCACAAGGAGTAGTTTGCTCAGAATTGGAGGTTACCTTATGTTTCTTCCTTGGAATGAGGTTTACTTCATCCTCACTGGCGTTTTTTGCTTCTTCCTTATCCTCTTCGTCACAAAAAGTCTTACCAACATTTTTACACTTCTTCTCTAGAACTTGAGCAGCTTTAGGCAGAGGAAAGTAAACAAAAACTATTTCTTGATTGGACTGGAACATCCTTAGGTATTCCATAACCATTTCTTTATTGTCTTCTTGAAATAGAGGGGCATAGGAGTCCTTTTCTACAAAACGAATAGCCTGGGATCCATTTGTTTGACCAAGAGTCCTTCTAGCATCACCACTTGGTCGAATGCACTACTTAGGAGTGATCGGTCTCATGTTGACGATGTTGGATATGTTGAACAAAGTTGTAGACAACCTGACGTGTTCTTCTTGGATAGTGCTTCCTACTTCCTCTAAGGCCTAACTGAGGGGTGTTATCATCGGTACCGATGTGACGAGCCTAAATGACACATTACCTCTGTTGAGACAAAATCTCTCTCAAATGATTTTAATGATAACAAAATTACTTAAGAGATTATGATTGTGATTAATGACTAATTTGTGCTCTTGAGTGGATTTATAGTAGAAAACAGATCATTCATCATAAAGACTAAAAGGAAGAAAAACTAATTCAATACCACCATGTTTGCAAACTCGAGGATGGGTTGAATCTGTGAGAGGATGGCCTCTTAAAAGCATAATATACATCCAGCAAAGTAACCATGATTTTTAATCAGGTTAAGATGTCAAAACAGTAAGCAAGAATGACCAAATAAAGCACATTATCTAAAGAGGTCAGAAAGCATATTTGGACTAGTACGAGGATAGGCAGTACTAGGTAGAGGACAACCATCCAAAGTTGAATTCAACCTAGTATTACAACATTCAGACGGATGTAGCCCACATAATCAAAGAAATAGCCTTTTCATGTCTTGGAGAAAGAAAAAGTGAAAAGGACTACAAAGGACCAAGTACCTATGAGGTTTGAACTTCAAGGCTGAGGATGGACTGTAACTGTTCAAGACAGTTGGATGGCAGTTTTGTAATTTCAGCTCAAAGACCATTGGACTCTTTGATGAAACCTCCCAACGGTCATAAAGTTGTTTAACACATGGAATAAATGTACAAGGACTCTATAAAAGGCAGCAAGCTCTTCTTCATCAAACACACAACAATATTGCAGAAAAAGATCAAGAATCTTAAGTTTATCATATGCAATATTCATCCTCTTTATATTTTCTACAATAATACACTAGATCTTTGAAATATCTTTTTAGAAACTGTTTAAGTAAAGAGAAAGAAATCATACTCATCACTCTATAATTTTCAAGTAAGTTGTACTTGAAAATATTTGAAACTTGTAAGGAACAAGGTTGTAAGCTTGGTGAAGCTTAAGAATACACAAGTGTAATCATCCTTTGTGAGAGGTTGATCTGATTGATTTTTAGTGAAATCTCACAAGTGTGTGAGGACTGGACGTAGCCATCTTTGGCTGAACCAGTATAAAAGTTGTGTGTCACTCTCTTTATACTCTCCTAGCATTTATCCAGTTCTTATTTAAAGGTTTAAATTTCTGTCCTCAAGTTCGCATCCTCTCAGAGAGGACATCAATTCAAAAACTCTTTAAAACATTTTTAAACACCAAAATCCCTATTCAACCCCCCTTCTAGTGATATTTAGTTACATTAATTGGCATCAGAGCAAGGTTCTCTAGAAATATTACATCTAACCGTGTAAGAGAAAAAGATCAAAAGAAAAAATGTCAAAAGCTAAGTATGTTCCTGAAGGAGGATCCTCCAGCAGACCTCCCTATTTTGATGGTACAGATTACTACCACTGGAAAGGTAAGACGAGATTGTTTCTTATATCACAAGATAACAACATGTGGTCTGTTGTTGAAAATGGGGATCATGTTATCAGAATCAACAACACAGATGCAACCTCCGACGAGAAACCTCAAGCACAGTGGACGACTGATGAATACGATAGAGTGGACCGCTCTAAAGCTCATTTATTTCTAACGTGTGCTTTGAGCAGGGAAGAATACGATAGAGTTGAAGAATGCAAAAATGCCAAGGAACTTTGGGACACTCTAAATATTCATCATGAAGGATTAAGCCACGCAAAAGAAGCAAGGATTGACATGGGAGTAAGAGAATTCGAATTATTTGAAATGAAGGAGGAAGAAACAATTGATGAAATATTCTCAAGGCTGACAATCATACTAAACAACTTGAGATCTCTTGGAAAGGTGTACTCTGTTCAAGAGAGGATAAGGAAAATCTTAAGGAGTTTACCAAAAGAATATAGACCAATGGTGACTGCCATTACAGAAGCAAGAGACTTGGCCAACATGAAACTAGAAGACCTGGTTGGAATTCTAAGAGCTCATGAACCATTGTTGTTGGCTGACAAACCAAGCAAAAAGGGAAAAATGATTGCTCTAAAATCAAGTCAAACAGAAAACTCATCCTCTAAGAGGACTGAAGAAGCCACAAAGAAGGAAAGCCTAGAGTATCCTCTATCTGAGGAAGAGGATGAACTCGCTCTAATTTCCAGAAGAATCCAGAGGATGATAAATCGTAGAGGACAGGACAAAAGATCTCCTCAAAAAGAAAAACTAACAAAAATCAGATTACTTGTTTTGGATGCAACAAACTGGGTCACTACAAAACTGACTGCCCTCTATACAAAAAGAACTCAAGAAGATTTCCCTACAAAAACAAATCTATGATATTCACGTGGGATGATAGTGACGACTCATCCTCTGAGCAAGAAAAGGAAGAAGAGGCCAACCTCTGTCTCATGACTAAAACAGAAACTAAAAAGGTAATCATATCTAAACTTTGTCCTACTTGTGAACAATTAGAAATAGAATTTGACAGTCTTTTAAATGACTCAAACACTTTGTCTCATAAATGTGGTTTTCTTAAAAATCAACTTTATGAAATAAAAAAGCTTAATGAGGAACTCCAAGCTAAGAATAAAAAATATGAACAAACCATTCGAGACTTGCAGTTATCTCATGAGAAGTTGTCTGAGCAACAATCTATTTTAAACAAAAGAAATGTCAAAACTCATCCTCCAGAAAATGATGCAGAAAAGGAAATTTTGAAAATAGAGGTTGAAGAACTCAAAAATGACCTTACCAACTTTGTTAAATCCACTGATACTTTTCAAAAGATAATGGGATCACAATCTAGAATCTTTGACAAAGCTGGTATTGGATTTAAAAGTTCTCAAAATCAAAAACTCTATGAAAATTTTTTCATTCCAAAGAAACAAGAGGATAGGCCAAGATGCACCTTTTGCAAAAAACTTGGACATACTTTCAAAAGATGTTATGCCAAGAAAAGGGCAGACAACATAAAGAAAGGATGTTCATTCTATGGTAAACATGGGCATCATGATTCTATTTGTTATCATAAAAGAAAATTCCTCACAAGAGGAAGAACTAACCAACAAGGACCCAATTCTATATGGGTACCTAAGTCACTATTAAACTCAAATACAGGTACATCCTCTAATCAACAAAAGAAAGCCCTGGTTCTTGGACAGTGACTGCTCAAGGCATAAGACAGGGGATAGACATTGCTTTATTTCCTTGGAAATAAAGGATGGAGGATCGGTCACATTTGGAAACAATGAGAAAGCTCAAATAAAAGGTACCGGTATCATTGGTAAAAATTAACTCTGCCAAAATTGAAAATGTACAATATGTGCATGGTTTAAAACATAACTTGCTCAGTATTAGTCAACTATGTGATAGTGGATTTGAAGTTATTTCTAAGCCTAATCTATGTTAGGTTAAACACTCATCCTCGGGTAGAGCTTTCTTTTCCGGTTTTAGAAAAAAGAATTTATATGAGTTATATCTAGGTGATTTGCCTACTGAATCTTGTTCTGTATCCATTGAAAAGGATAAATGGATATGGCACAAACGAGCTGGTCATACAAGTTTAAACACTATTTCTAAGTTGTCAAAATTAGAATTAGTTAAAGGTCTTCCAAAAATTGATTTTGAGAAAGACAAAGTTTGTGAAGCTTGTGTCAAAGGAAAACAAGTTAAAAGTAGCTTTCTCTCTAAAAATATTGTTTCAACAAATCATCCTCTTGAGCTACTTCATATTGACCTCTTTGGTCCTATCAAAACTCCAAGCCTTAGTGGAAAAAGATACGGATTTGTAATTGTTGATGACTTTTCACGTTGTACATGGGTCTTATTTTTAAAACATAAAAATGAAGCCTTTAAGGCCTTTCATTATTTTTGTAAAAGGATCCAAAATGAAAAGGGATAAAAAATTATATCTGTGAGAAGTGACCATGGAGGTGAATTTGAAAATGAATCCTTTAAAAATCTTTTTGATGAAAATGGAATTTCTCATAATTTTTCTTGCCCAAGAACTCCTCAACAAAATGGAGTTGTTGAAAGGAAAAATAGAACATTGCAAGAAATGGCTAGAACCATTTTAAATGAAGCCAACATTGAAAAATATTTTTGGGCCGAAGCTATCAACACAGCTTGCTATGTTTCAAATCGCGTATCCATCAGAAAAAATTTAGACAAAACTCCATATGAGCTATGGAAAGGCAGAAAACATAAAATCTCTTATTTTCACATATTTTGATGTTATTGCTACATTCTAAATAATAAAGAAAATTTGGGAAAGTTTGATTCAAAATCTGACAAATCTGAGGAAGATGAACCTTCATCCTCCAACGTACCCAGTCCAAATGAAGAGGAGGAATCTGATCCAACCTCTCAGCAACCTCCAAGAGGATGGAAGACAGTTACGTATCATCCTCCAGATCTGATTATTGGGAACACAGCTGATGGTGTAAAGACCAGACAGTCTCTAAGAGGAAATGCAACTAACATGGCCATGATATCACAAGTTGAACCTAAAACGATAGATCAAGCAATTAATGACAAATCTTGGGTTGAAGCCATGATGGAGGAACGAACTATCTCAGTTTGAAAGAAATCAAGAATGGGATCTTGTACCTCTTCCACTTGAAAAATCCATCATTGGAACTAAATGGATATTTAGAAATAAACTAAATGACGATGGAGAAGTCATAAGAAACAAAGCAAGACTAGTGGCACATGGCTAAAACCAACAAAAGGGAATTGACTACGATGAAACATTTGCTCCTGTTGCTAGACTTGAGGCCATCAGAATACTTCTGGCCTATGCCACTCATAAAGGTATCAAACTCTTCCAAATGGATGTTAAAAGTGCCTTTTTGAATGGTTTCTTAAATGAGGAGGTTTATGTTCACCAACCTCCGGGCTTTGTGAACAAAAAGAAACCTAATCATGTATTCAAATTGTCTAAAGCTCTTTACGGATTAAAGCAAGCTCCTCGAGCATGGTATGAGAGGTTAAGCTCATTTTTAAAAGACAATGGTTTCTCAAGAGGACAGACAGATACAACACTCTTCAAGAAAACTCTTGAAAAGGATTTTGCTAACCTCATGCAAAGAGAATTCAAAATGAGCATGATGGGAGAATTAAAATTCTTTCTTGGTCTACAAATCAAGAAATTAAAAACTGGCATCTTCATATCTCAAGAAAAATATACCAAAGATTTGCTAAAGAAATACAACATGAATTCAGCAAAAGCTATGGGAACTCCTATGCATCCATCCTCAATGCTACACAGAGATGATGAAGGAACTCCAATATCATAAAAGGAGTACAGAGGAATGATTGGGTCATTATTATATTCAACTGCAAGCCGACCTGACATAGTATTTGTCATAGGTCTATGTGCCAGATTCCAATCCTCAACCAAAGAATCACACCTCACAGCTGTAAAAAGAATTTTGAGATATCTTGTTGGTTCAACTGATCTGGGTTTATGGTATAAAAATTGTCAACACATTGACCTCACAGCATACTGTGATGCTGACTATGCTGGAGACAAAGTGGAAAGGAAGAGTACAAGTGGAGCTTGTCAATTTCTTGGAAACTCTCTCATCAGTTGGTCTTGCGAGAAACAAAGCACCATTGCCCTTTCAACTATGGAGGCTGAATATGTATCAGCTGCTCAATGCTGCTCTCAAATTCTATGGGTAAGAAATCAACTTGAAGATTATTCACTAAGGTACACAAAAATTCCCATCCTCTGTGACAATACTAGTGCCATTAATCTTTCAAAAAACCCCAAACAGCATTCTAGATCTAAGCATATAGAAATTAAACATCATTTCATACGAGATCATGTTCAAAAAGGAGATATAGAATTGATTTTCATTGATTATGAAAATCAACTAGCAGATATTTTCACCAAACCTCTTTAGGAGGATAAGTTCAAAGATATCATGGAAAAACTCTCCATCATTAATTTTTCAAAAATTATTTGATTAAGTGTTTTATCCATTGTACATTGTTGTATGTCTCTTTTTGTTTGTTTGTTTATTTTTTTGTCAAATCCTACTGAAAGATCAAATCTGATCTTTGAAAGTGAGTCTAAAGTGTAGAGGATGGCAAGAAACTAGAGGACACAGTGTCCATTTTTGTGTATCTGCACGCGCTTCCCTTCCCATTGGCCGTTCATGTGGCGTCGTCCCCGTGTTCCACGCGAGCATTAAATGCTACAGCGGCTACAACTACCATTTCCCAACATGCATGCCTCACACGCCTCCTGTCTCATCAATCATCGGTGCATCCTCCTAGGAAATGACTTCATCAAATGTTCCTCTCCCCAACGGTTACTATCTTCCACCTTCCATCTTCCATCAGCATCCTCCTTAATTAACACTCATTCTCCTCATTGTTCATCATCTCACTTCATCTAACTCTCAACCCAGAATATTTTTTTTTCAAACCTTCTATCAAAAATTATACCTCGAACTAAATTTGCTGCTAAACGAAAAATCATCTCTCAAGCATATGAAGATATTGAAGATCACTACTCCAGTACGGAGTCGGATCACCTTGAGGAAGACACCTCCAACACCACTCTAAATCAAGAATTCTTATCTACTACTGAACCATCTGTCACTACCTCTTCCCCTTCCATTTCACCCAAATAATCCAAACATTCATCCTCCACCACATCCTCTGCTCTAACAAGAAGATCCTCCAGAATTCTTTCTGGAGTTCTATCATCAAGGAAACCCGTCTCTCAAGACTCAACCATCCATCTGGTTGAATCAGATGATTCAGAACAAACTCTGTCCACTGAGCCAACACCTATTTCACCACCCATCAAAACACTTACCAAAGCCTCTACTTCAAAAAATCCAAACCCACTTCCAAAAAATCATTGTCCTCTCCTTCACGAAAATCTGCAAAAAAACTCTCTTTTTGATTCTGCTAATCAGGAAACAAATTACATATCCAAATGGCTAAACAAATATGTGGTCAACGGGAAAATTATTGATCTCGCTGATTTAAAAGAATGAGGTTTTAATGTAGAAGATATTTTTCACCAATTGGGTTGGACCTCTTTTCATAGAATCAATGAGCCCCAATATCCACGATATGTTACGGCATTTTATGCTGCCTCCAACAATTCCAAAGGGCTTTCTGGGTTCAACATCGTCCTCAAAGCGTCCTCATCGAAATAAACCCAACCTCTCTATGTCATATACTAGATATTCGTGATAAAGGTGCTTACTACTTTTCTGAAAACTGGTATTCTAAATGCCAAATCACTTGCACTTCTGTTCTAAACAACATCTTCATTTCACCATCTAAACCACATGTAGCTTCCAATCTTCTCCCATTATGACGCATCCTATATAATATTTGTGTACACTCCATCGTGCCCAAAGCAGGGAGTTTTGAAAAGGTGACTGAGTTGGATGTCCTTCTCATCCATCACTTGATAACTGGAACGCCCCTTCATCTTGGAAATATCATCTTCAATTTTATGTTAAATACTGGCATACTAAGTCGGTCAGCACCGTATGGTATGATCTTGACTAAGATCTTTAAATTATTTAACCTTCCTTTGGATGATAAACCCTCTCTCCACTTCAACAATACATTCTTTATGAAGAATGTCAAGCAAATGCGTCTCCATCCATCTGCCTCTACAACACCTACTACTTCTCCCTCCTCAAAGAAAAGGAAAACTCGAAGCTCATCCTCTGCTTCTTCACCAGACCAACCATCAAATCAACCTCCATCCCAGGATGCTCCCTCTCAAATCCTTCAGGAGCCTATTTTGGAGCCTGAACCATCTCCATCTCCACCTATCAACCACGTTGTTCCATCACCACCACAATCTCCTCTACTGCACTCTCCTTCTGCTCCATCTGAAGACGCTCCTCCTCATGAGGATGCACTTGAAGATGTTCCTCCTCCACTCATGGAGAACGGTGAAGAGTTATATTTTTACCTTAATCTAACTTATCATCATTTTTCACCTAAGTCAATGCCTGACATTCCCTCTCATGATCAGCAAGAATCTAATCCTTCAGCTTCTGCTCCTTCTTCACAAATACCTGTTGCTGCCACTGAAGCATTATCTCAACCACTCCCTGAGGTTACAGGTTTATTCGGTTCCCTAGACTCCTTTTTGGTTACCTCTAATGATGATTCCTCCAAAGACAAAGTTGGAAGCTCTCAAAACAAAAACTCCAGTGTTAATGATCAACCAAAGGATTCCAACACCGGAACACGGACTGAAGACAGGAAACAACGTACGCAGATGAGACTTTTGAAAACAATTAGAAAGGATTAGAAGAAGATAATGCGCACAATGACACAGTTTGGTCTCTTCCTTGAATGGGTTACCAAACACTTGGTCAATACAATCGCTCCTGGAGATCATCCTCCTGAGCTCCCTGCTGTTGATTCACCCTCATCCTCCTCTGATGAACCATCCTCCCCAGAGTAGCTTAATGACTCTTACTTTATATTTTTGCTGCTACCAAATTTAGGGGGAGAAATATTATGATGCTTTGCTGTTTTGATTTACTGTTTGATTAAGTTGATGTTTTGCGATTAATGTTTTTCTGTTTGAAATGCTTATGTTTCAAAGTTTATGCCATTTAACGTTATTAACTTTATTTTGAAATATCATTATGGTCTTTCTTTACTATCTATGCTTCATATTTCTGGCATATATTCAGCGGGAGTAATGCTTGTTAAAAATTTTAAAAAGATTACTCACTTGATTCAGGGGGAGCATAAACATTTAATCTCACCATTTTTTCATATTTAAAATCATAATCTAAAGAATTTTGTCATCATCAAAAAGGGGGAGATTGTTGAGACAAAATCTCTCTCAAATTATTTTAATGATAGCAAAATTACTTAAGAGATTATGATTGTGATTAATGACTACTTTGTGCTCTTGAGTAGATTTATAGTAGAAAACAGGTCATTCATCATAAAGACTAAAAGGAAGAAAATTTGATTCAATACCACCATTTTTGCAAACTCGATGATGGGTTGAATCTGTGAGAGGATGGCCTCTTAAAAGCATAATATACATCCAGCAAAGTAACCATGATTTTAAATCAGGTTAAGATGTCAAAATAGTAACCAAGAATGACCAAATAAAGCACATTATCTAAAGAGGTCAAAAAGCATATTTGGATTAGTACGAGGATAGGAAATACTAGGTAGAGGACGGCCAGTACTAGGTAAAAGGTTGGACAAATTGTCACATCACTCTCCGAAAGTTGAATTCAACCTAGTATTAGAACATTCAGACGGTTGTAGCCAACATACTCAAAGAAATAGCCTTTTCATGTCTTGGAGAAAGAAAAATTGAAAAGGACTACAAAGGACCAAGTACTTAGGAGGTTTGAACCTCAAGGCTGAGGATGGACTGTAACTGTTCAAGACAGCTAGATGACAGTTTTGTAATTTCAGTTCAAAGACCATTGGACTCTTTGATGAAACCTCCCAACGGTCATAAAGTTGTTTAACACATGGAAAAACTGTACAAGAACTCTATGAAAGGCAGCAAGCTCTTCTTCATCAAACACACAACAATATTGCATAAAAAGATCAAGAATCTTAAGTTTATCATAAGCAATATTCATCCTCTTTATACTTTCTACAATCATACACTAGATCTTTGAAATATCTTTTTAGAAAGTGTTTAAGTAAAGAGAAAGAAATCATACTCATCACTCTGTAATTTTCAAGTAAGTTGTACTTGAAAATATTGGAAACTTGTAAGAAACAAGGTTGTAAGCTTGGTGAAGCTTAAGAATATACAAGTGTAATCATTCTCTGCGAGAGGTTGATCTGATTGATTTTTAATGAAATCTCACAAGTGTGTGAGGACTGGGCGTAGCCATCTTTGGGTGAACCAGTATAAAAGTTGTGTGTCACTCTCTTTATACCCTCCTAGCATTTATTTTTTTCTTATTTAAAAAGATTTAAATTTATGTCCTCAAGTTCGCATCCTCTTAGAGAGGACAACAATTCAAAAACTCTTTAAAACATTTTTAAACACCAAAATTCCTATTCAACCCCTCTTCTAGTGATATTTAGTTACATCAACCTCATGTGTTCCAAAATCACGTTTGGAAGATTGGTCTTGATCCTTTGGGAGATACTCCACATTAAGCCCTTGTGGTCTTTGCTAACATGGTCCAATAACCCATCTTTTGGTACCACACACCCAATCAAGATCTTGAAAAGTACTTTGTATCTAGGTTTCAAGTGAATTGATTGGTACTTGACCTTAGGATCTTCGAACAATTCCTTATTGATCATGAATAATCCAACCCTTGATTCATAACCATTTTGAAGCACCATACCTTCATCATAACAACTGGTATGGTCCGCTAGGGATTTTTGAGCAATCTTAATAGGAAGTCCTAACATGGTACTAGATACTTCTCCATATGTGTTTGTGTCAGCTAATCGCCAAAAATATTTAACCAGAACATCCAAAATCGTTTCTTATTCTAGGTTAAAGTACTTAGACCAACCACTACTAGTAAAATCCTCAATAAAATTGAAGCCATTTTCAATGAGATATGTGAAGCTTACTTGGATCTCATGGAGGTCTTCTAACTGATCAAGATTGCATTTCATAGTAGGAACATAACAGACCATTCCGAGAGTAAGCTTTGAGGATGAACTTGAAGCCGTTGAAGTAAACGATTTTCTATGAAGTTTTAAGGTTTAAAAGAGAGAAAGTGTGGGAATTCGTAAGGGTAGTGAATGATCATGAGTGATGAGTATGTTTTATGAAAAACTTTTGAGTTTCCAAACCATAAATAACACACATGCTGTAAACGACACCTATCAGAGTATCACAAATTAAGCATAATTTACAAGGAGATTGTTCATATTAAGAGTAATTGAATTTAGATTGACCAAAGGCACAAGAAAATTCAATTTCATCAGAGTAGAGCATATAACATTTGACCATTTACTTTGTTTTACAAAGGCAAGGATACGAAGACTTCAACATCATTCTCTTATAAACAAAATATTTAGGTTTTCCTTTATAAAATTGAATCTACCCTCAGCAAGGGGTTTTGTAAAAATAGTATTTCTCTCTTTGAAGTCTAAGATGAATTCGGAATTTTTGAGCTTGAGTTCTTCTACTCTTTTCTGCTTTTCGATGATCTTCTTCTTCTTCAGCCTTGAGTATCTATTTATAGTTAAAATTTGGGCTTCAATTTAGTCCTTGTTTTATTCTGAATTGTATCTTGTTCAGCTTGAGTGTGTAAATTCTTCATATTGATTCTGTTACTATTTTGTTTAGATTGAGTTTGTAAATTCTTCATATTGATTATGTTCGTATTTTGTTCAGATTGCGTTTGTAAATACTTCAGATTGATTATGTTCATATTTTGTTGTAGATAAATCTTGATCAGATCTTCTTCAAATCTTGACCATATCTTCTTTCCAACTTGGTCAAAGATTTTCTTCAATTATAAATTTGAATTAAATCATATTTTAGATTTTCTTCAATTATAAATTTGAATCAAATCTTATTTTAGATTTTCTTCAATTATAAATCTGAATCAAATCTTAATTTAGATTTTCTTCAATTTTGAATCAAAACTTATTTTAGATTTTCGTCAAAAACATGAATCTTCTTTCGTACTCAATGAAATCAAATATATTGTTCTCATAAAATATTTTTGTCACCATCAAAAATTCTAAGTAAAAAATCAACTTGGTTCCAACCATCTCCCCTTTTTTGATGATCACAAAACTTGTATTTTTTATAACAACTTTGCTTTATATTTCCTTGACTCCCCCTAACTTAGAACTCCCCTTAAGTCTAAGAATCATTTTCTCCGCACTTTATCTAATACCTTTCTCCCCTTTTTGCCATCAAACAAAAAGACTTGAAAGTGAAACTGCTTTTTTCTTTTCATTTTTTGTTCTTCTTTTTTTTATTCTTCTTTTTATTCTTTTTTTTTTAATAACAAGAATATATTACAAGAAAATATAAAAACTAATGTAAAGCTAAACTACTTTGAAGTTATCACAACATCAGTCAGGTATGAAGGTAAGGTTTATGTTTTTTTTTTATGAAGTCCAACCTATCTTCAGCTTGTGGTTTGGTGAATATGTCAGTCCATTGGTGTTTAGTGTCTTCAAACTGAATGTTTAGTACATCTTTTTGAACAAAATCCCTAATGAACTGGTGTTTGATCTCTATGAGTTTAGCTTTAGAATGTAAGATAGAGTTTTTGGTTAGACAAATGGCATAAGTATTATCACAATAGATGGAGTATTAGTTTCTAGGATTTTGTAGTCTTATATTTTATTTTAAATCCAAAGTAGTTGAGAACTGCAGCCAGCTACTGAAATGTATTCGGCCTCTGTTGTTGACATTGCAATGGTGTTTTGTCTCTTACTTAACCAAGATATTAAGTTGTCACCTAGAAAGGTGCAGTTGCCACTAGTGTTCTTTCTCTTAAGTTTATCTCCAGCATAATCAGAATCACAGTGTTGGCTCAATTTGTACTTTGGAAGTTTCTTGTAGAACAAGGTAAGGTAGGTAGTGCCTTTTAGGTATCCAAGGATTCTCTTCACAGTAGTTAAATGTGATTCCATAGGGTCAACTTGAAATCTTGCACAAACACATACACTAAACATGATGTGAGGTTTCGAAGTGGAAAGGTAAAGTAGGAATCTTATCATTCCTCTATAGGTTTTTAGGTCAACTTTTTCGCCTGAATCATCTTTTTCAAGTGTACAAGTTAGGTGCATTGGTGTAGCTATATGTTTGCAATCAACCATCTTAAACTTATTGAGAAGCTCTTTTGTATATTTAGCATGATGAATGTATATATTTTTTTGACTTTGCTGAATTTGTATCCCTAAGAAGAACTAATGTTCTCCCATCATACTCATTTGAAATTCAAGCTGCATCAATTTAGAAAATTCTTGGCAAATAGTGTCATTAGTAGATCCAAAAATAATGTCATCAACATTAATTTGAATAATAAGAATGTCATCTCCCATTGTTTTTCTAAAATGTGAATTATCTACTTGTGGTCTTTCAAAGTTATTTTTAAGCGAGAAGTTACTAAGTTTATCATACCATGCCCTAGGTGCTAATTTTAGACCATCTAGAGATTTCCTAATTTTAAAAACATGATTTGGAAATTTAGAACTTTCAAAACTTGGGGGTTGTTTAACATAGACTTCTTCACTTATATAACAATTTAAAAAAGCACTTTTAACATCCATTTGAAATGATGTAATGTTAGTATTTGCATCAAAATGAAGTAGGATACAAATAGCTTCTAACCTGGCCACTGTAGCAAATGTCTCTGTGTAATCAATGCCTTATTGCTGACTGTAGCCTTGTGGGACGAGTCTTGCCTTGTTTCTGACCACTTCAAATTTTTCATTTAGCTTGTTTCTGAAAAACCACTTGGTTCCAATAATGTTGTTATTTGGTCTAGGTACTAAATCCCAGACATCATTCCTCTTAAATTCATTTGACTCTTCTTGCATTGAAAGAATCCGTCCATCATTTACCAATGCTTCAACAATTGTGGTAAGCTCAATGGATGAGAGTGAACCAAACAAATAGGTATCTTTTAATGATGATTTGTTCCTAAAAGGATCACTTGCACTTCCAATGAGATGAGATGACTTGTACTTTCATCCAGATCTTCCTTCTGACTTATCTTGACTATTTCTAACTTGATCAAATTCATCCTCTGAAGATTTGTCATCTTCTGGTTTGTCTGCATCTGTTTCCTTTAGTTCCGGTAAACCTTTTCTATCCTCAACTTGCTTTGACTTTTAAAGGTCAAATTGTTTGTCATATAACAATATAAATCAGATAATTGAAGAATGAAATCAATATAGAAAAAACATCAGTTTTGTATCTGGTGGTTTTTGATTGTTTCTGAAAACCAAACTTGTATGCTACTTCTACTTAAGTGTTTAGATTATGTGGATCTCCTTGTTCCTCTAAATTTTTGAGAACTTATAAAATACTTATCTAGCTTTGATTTTTAAGATCAAGCTTCTTGTTATGACAGTAAACATAATATCAAAAAATAATTAAATTTAAAGAATAATATAACCTATATGTCAACAGTTTCAGTTTCACTCTAAAAACCCTCTTATTTTTTCTTTTTCTGGTTTTTAGATTCTGAATTTGCATATTCTCTTCTTAGAGGGTCTAGAGGAAAGGATTTGAATTCCCATCCAGGTTCGTAGTCTTGATGAATTTGATTGGAGTGTTCAAAGAAGTCTCCTGATTTTGATTGTTAATATGATATTTCTCTTTTTGCTCATCTATCAGGTTCCTAAGATAATTTTGGAAATGATGGTAATTCTAATTCTTCTGGTAGTTCTGATTCTATTGATATGTATGATTTCTTTGCCAATTTTGATTTTGTTGATATGTGTGATTTCTCTGCCAATTTTGTTTATGTCGATACTCCAGATTTTTCTGATATTTCTGGTACATCATATGGTTCTTGTTGTGATAGGTATTGTGTAGACCAGTCCTTCTTCCACCAGAGTCAGTTGGCTTTTTTTTTGTTAAGTCTGGGAACATAGACCTTTTTCTCTTCATATATTGCAAGCATCCATTGACCAGGCACCATGACTGGTGTTTCAATTTGGTTGCTTAGAACATCTGCAACATAAACAATTTTATCCTTTGGTACCCAAATCTGGTTGGGTCCTGGTTTGTTAGTTCTTAAAGGTTTCTTGTCTTTCCATATGGTTAGCATAGGACAAGATATTTTAGTGTGAAATTTCTTATAGCAAATAGTACATAAATCATCAGAGGGAACAAACTTAGTTTCAGTTACTTTTTCTTGAAATCCTATTCCTCTGTTACTATTCCAACTAACACCATAAATCATATATGCATAATTGTTTCTTTCCTTACCATTATAAAAAAAAATCTTGAAATAATTCTTCATGTTTTTCAGAGTTACATGTGGTATTTTCAATTAATGTTGAACTATAATTACTTTTCAGAGTAAGATTTTCAACCTTAAGTTCAGCAATATCAGTTTTCAGATTTGCATTCTCTTTTTTAAGTTTAGTAATATCAGTTTTGAGAGTGACATTTTCTGAATTATCTTCAATAATATCAGTTTTTAGAGTTGCGTTTTCTGTTTTAAATTCAACACTTTGATATTTTAAAGCATTAACTTTTTTAGTTAAATTTGTATTTTCTTTCCTAAGTGTTTTTAGTTTTAATGACAATTTGTGATTCTTATTTCAAAAATCATTTATAGCAGTAATTAAATCAAATCGAGTAAATTCAGAAAATACCTCAATTTCTTCATCTATTGATTCACTAAATCTAGACATCTTGAACCCTTAGATCAATTTCTTCATCTATTGATTCACTAAATCTAGCTATAACGCCCCGATTTTTTTTATCCAAAACGTTACTTAAAAATATATTGTTTAGAAAGATTTATGACAATTTTTTTATTTATTAAAGATTAAAATACCTAACATTTATTCATGCAAATAATTAGTAACAAACACGTTTATTTAATGTTATTAAGGAAATGTTTATTCAAGACTATAACAAGAAAAACAATAATCCTAACGGAAGGGAACTCACTTTCGTATTTTTATAATTCTAGTGCATTTTAGAAGTTGGTGACAAAAGATTAAAAATAAACTTAGAAATATCGCGGCAATTCTATCATTACAAAATTGTATTGAAAACCCATTTTTATCCCTCGTTCGCCGCACGTTAATACTCATCAACTACTCTTGAATCTTCTCGAACTCATTAGTACCTAAAATGTTGTTGTAAGGGTCAGTTTTATCCATCATTCACATCAAACCAAAGTTAAACATATAGAAGAATAACACAAAATATATAAAAGTAAAAACTTCCAATTTAAAAGAAAAAAATACACAAACCAATAAATTGCATGACAAAAATAAATACATGATGCATGCTCCTAAAACTAAATGATCCGGATATAAACCTGTCACTAAGGCAACTTCCACATAGAAAAATCACCCATACCAATGGGGAAAAACCTGCCACTAAGGCAACTTCCACACAGATCACCCATACCAATGGGGAAAACCTGCCACTAAGGCAACTTCCACGAAGATGCATATGCCATGACATGATGATATAATATAAAAGAGATATATTCACACACAACCCACTAAGAATCATGTCATATGCATTCAAATCACTTTTTAAAATCCTCATCTTATTCACATATCACTAAGATCACATATCCATAAACAAAAAATCATGAAAATCGTAACTTTCACCACATAGACACAAAAATCAAGACTTGGTATCATACACACCATAAAGATTAACACGTTAACATATATAACAAGATTCAACTCCAACTCGTATACATCATCATAAAACATTGTACCATATAACATACAAATTCAACTCTTCTTCCATATTCATTATAAAAATTAAAACTTCATTACATATAACATAAAATTCATACTTTACTTCATATTCACCATAAAAATCAAAACTTTATCACATATAACATCAAAATTCATACTTTACTTCTTCAAAATCATATATTATATATTAAACGTAACACAAAGAATTGGGGTTTCATTACTTCCATTCATTAGTCTACATTTATTCCTTTCAAAAAGCAAGTAATCACAATTATTAATTTTATGCCATCCGACCAACAGTCTAACTATAATTTGTGTGGGAAAAGCCCTTACCTTACCCGCTTTTCTTCCTAGTACAAATCTCTAAGCCCCACGAAGTTGTTTACAAGGAAAAAGAAGTTCCAAGCTTTGATGCACGAAGAAGAGGAGATGATGGTGATGGTGATGGTGGCTAGAATTTTGGTATTCTTTACAGAATCTTGTTTGTAAAGGGTTTGTGAAAGAGGGTTTGTGATGGTGGCTAGGGTTTCAGTATTCTTTTCTATTTAAAGTGAAAATTATTGGGTAGATAGTGTTGGGCCTGAATAAGGAATAAAAGGGTATTATTATTATTATTATTATTATTATTATTATTATTATTATTATTATTATTATTATTATTATTATTATTATTATTATTATTACTATTATTATTATTATTATTATTATTATGAATTATTGGTTAATCTTCCTCATAAAAAACAAGGCACAAACTCCCAACTCAACTTTCTACTCATTAAGATGGGTTGTGTGACACCAAGCCACAACCCTTAGCCCAAATTCTTCTTGCCTTAGAGATAAAAATACATCTACTAAATAATTCTTACTAACAACTTTACTACAGTAAGTTGAACAAGGCGAATAATTACCACACCTAATTTAATATTAGAAAATATATTTATAGATCCAAATTATTTTAACTAATAATTTTAGAGGATGTTACATCAGCCTTCGGACCGAGCTCTGATGCCAATTGAAGGTTCTAATATGATAAGGGGGGTTGAATTGTGTTTGCCAAAGTTGATAACTTTGTGCTAATTTGATGAATGTTGGTTGGTTTTTATGAATTACTTAGATAAGAGGTCATCGGGTTCAAAGGCAGCAAATAATGAAAGCATAAAAAATTGGACACATAGATTTATCTTGGTTCGCCACTAACTTGGCTACATTCAGTCCCCTCATTCAGAAGGCTTTAATCCACTAATTCAAATACCTTGAATTACAAAGAACCTTACCCTCCAAGAAAGTCTTCCCAAACAATCTAACAACCTAAGACTTTTGAGGAACTAACTACCTTGACCCTACAAGCCAAGTCTTCTCCTAACAACCTAACAACCCTAGATTGAAGAAGGAACTAAACCACTATCGGGTTGGATACAAAAGATTGGAACTTTAAGTGTTTACTTCTAACAAAGTTGATAATAACATAACTCTCACACTCTAAGAAAAGAACACTCAGAAAAAATTTCTAACTTGAACATGTATTTCTCTCTTTGAACTCTAAGTGAAATTTGGAATTTTGAGCTTGAGTTCTTCTACTCTTTTCTGTATTTCGATGATCTTCTTCTTCAGGCATGAGTATCTATTTATAATTAAAGTTTGGGCTTTAATTTAGTCCTTGTTTAATTCTGAATTGTATCTTGTTCAGATTGAGTTTGTAAAATCTTCAGATTGATTCTGTTACAATTTTGTTTAGATTGAGTTTGTAAATTCTTGAGATTGATTATTTTCGTATTTTGTTCATATTGTGTTTGTAAATTCTTCAGATTGATTATGTTCATATTTTGTTGTAGATAAATCTTGGTCAAATCTTCTTCAAATCTTGATCAAATCTTGACCATATCTTCTTTTCAACTTTGTTAAAGATTTTCTAAAATTATAAATATTAATCAAATCTTATTTTAGATTTTCTTCAATTATAAATCTTATTTGATAGATTGAGCAACATATTAAATTGGACCTAGCCGTATCCTTACTTCTAAAGGCCCAAGAACAAGCACATAATTGTTCCTGCCAAAACCAAATCAAGCGTATGAAAGAAGACAAAAGTGAATCAATGTTAAAACGCAATTGGAACAAATATGTACAATATATTTCTTTAAGAAATGCTCAAATCATATTGGGAAATAAAAAATTGTCTAACGGTCATAATATTAAGATCATATCAATTTGAACTATATTTGAAAGAAATAATTGTTGACTAAGCTGGAAAGGATATACGATTAAAGATCATTATGGGACAAAATTGAAACCCTAATTTTTCCTATATATAGCAATCAAAGTGGAAGAACGATTGTATCAACTGAACTCATAAACTCAAAAATCCTAAAAACCAAAAGTTACACAGAAAACCATAAGAGCTCAATATTTTCAAAGTGTTTAAGGTTTTGAGTTTTAGAAAGGCATCAGTTCAAAGTAAAACATTCTAAGTGTTGTAGTATGGAAAAATCATTGTATCAAATCTGCTTAGTAGAAACAAAATTTAACCAGATACCAACTCTTTGTAACCATCACAATAGTGGCTTTAGTGTGCCTCAAGCAATATGTGGATCTTAGGTTGTGTTAAAAAGACTTGACTTGTAAGGTCAAGTGGGTAGTTTGCCTCTAACAATCTGTAGGTTTCAGGTTGTGTAAAGAAGACTTGACTTGTAAGGTCAATGTGTGTTTTGCCTCAAAAAGTTTGTAGGTTCATGTTATTTTGAGAAGACTACCTTGTAGGATCAGGTGTTGTTGTAATTCAAGTTTTGAATTAGTGGATAAATCCTTCTTTGTGAGGGGACTAAACGTAGCTCCCAAGTTGATGGTGAATTAGTATAAAGTCCGGTGGGTTATAATTTACTTCTACATTACTTATTTTGTTGGTGCCTCTGATCCTTTAAAATAGTTAAGTCACCAAAACAAAAATTAGTTTAAGAATTTGAAAACAAGTTAAATTTAGACAAACACAATTCAACCCCCCCCCCCTCTTCTCCCCTGTTTAGCCACCTTCAATTGGTATTAGAGCTCAATGTCATGGTTGAGCCCTTTACAATGTTTGAGGAAAGATCCAAGGATTTAACTTGTCTAGATTTGGTGAAGAAGTTGTTGGAGGAAACAACAATAGACCACCTTTGTTTGATAGAGAACGTTTTGAGTATTGGAAGGACATGCTAAGAAGTTTCTTTGTTTCACAAGATCTTGAACCTTGGGACTTGGTGGAAGATAGTTATACTACTCCAAAAAAAGAAGATGGTATTGAAATTCCAAGAATGGAGATGAATGCTTATTAGAAGAAGATGTACAAGATGCATCATAAGTCTAGAACATTCATGATAAATGTAATCACTTTCAACGAGTGGTATAACTGCACCAACAAGGAGGGCGCAAAGAGCATTTATGATAATCTGATTTTGACTTATGAGGAAAGCAAACAGGTTCAAGAGCCAAAGGCTAATCTTCTGGTCAGAAAGTATGAGTTGTTTCAGATGGAGGAAGATGAAAACATTGAGACTATGTTTTCCATATTTCAAACTATGGTCTCAAGGTTAAGAGTACATGAAAAGAGCTATATAACTGATTATTGTGTCAAGAAGATCATAAGAAGTCTGCCCAGTAAGTGGAGACCTAAGATCACTTCCATTCTAGAAGCAAAGGATCTCAATACTCTTAAATTGGAGGAATTAATCAGCTCCCTCATGTCTCATGAGATTTAGCTGCAGAGGATTAGCCCAAGAAGAAGCAGAAGATTTTGGCTCTAAAGTCCAAGCAAAAGAAAGCTTTACAAGCAACAGCAGAATTAGAGGATGATTCAGAGAATCATAATGGAGATTTAGAGGAAAAGGAACTTGCTTTCATATCTAGAAGAATGTAGAGGATGTGGCACAATAAGAGGAAGCCATTCCTACACAAAAGTTCCAAGTCATTCTGTAGATGTAATGATGAAAAATGTGATCAGAAAAACATCATCTGCTATGGATGCAATGAACTTGGACATGTCAAGTTAGAATGTCCAAGTCTGGAAAAAGGGAAAGGTTAGAGGAAAGCTTCAAAGCTAAAGAAAAAGGTTCTTATGGCCACTCGGGATGATTCTGATGAATCCTTTGATGATGAAGAACAAGCCAATATGGTACCTAGACATTGGATTCTCACGAAATATGACAGGAGAAAGGTTTACGATCCAAGACCTGACTTTGACCAAAGGAGGGTCAATAACTTTTGGAGGAAAGCAGAAAGGCATGATTATTGGACAAGGAACAGTTGGTAATGGTATCTCACCCTCTATTAAAGATGTTTTATTTGTCCAAGGTCTTAAACATAATTTGTTAAGTATTAGTCAATCAAGTGATAATGGCTATGATATTGTCTTTAATCAAAAATATGCAAAGCAACTAGTCAAACGAATGGATCTATACTCTTCACAGGTCAGAGGCAAAATGACTTATACAAGATAAATCTCTCAAACTTAGAGAAACAAGATATTAAGTGTCTCATGTTAGTAAATGAAGAAAAATTAATTTGGCACAAAAGGTTGGGCCATGCTAACCTAAAATTAATCTCAAAACTGAAAAAACTTCAACTTGTTAAAGGGCTACCTAAACTTAGTTACAAAAAAAAATTATGTGTGAATCTTGTCAAAAGGGTAAACAAACAAAGAATTCTTTTCCCCTTAAGAATTTAGTCTTTACTATCAATTAAAATCCTCGAGCGTTTGAATATAGATCTCTTTGGCCCAGCAAAAACAACCTCTTTAAGAAATAAGGATCTATTATAGTTGATGATTACACTAGATGGACTTGGGTAAAATTCCTAAGAAATAAGGATGATTGTCATAAAGTTTTTATTCCTTTTTGCAAACAAGTAATGAATGAAAAATGTCTTAGGATGATAACAATTAGAAGCGATCATAGAGGAGAATTTGAAAACAAATTATTTGAAAGTTTTTGTGAAGAGAATGAAATCTCACACAATTTCTCTCCTAAAACCCCACAACAAAATGGAGTTGTAGAAAGAAATAATAGATCCCTTCAAGAAATGGCTATAACCATGTTAAATGAGATGAATGTTGCAAAACATTTTAGGGCTGAAGCAATTAACACTCCATGCTACATTCAGAATAGAATTTTAATTACGTTTATATTGAATAAAACATCTTATGAATTATGGAAGGGTAAAAGCCAATATCTCTTACTTTAGGAAATTTGGTTGTATTTGTTATATGTTAAACACTAAAGATAGTCTTGGCAAGTTTGACCCTTGATCACAAAACTGTACCTTAGGGTATTCTAAAAGGTCTAAAGCCTATAGGGTATACAATCTAGAAACTTTGTGGGTAGTTTGCCTCTAACAATAGTGTACCTTCTATAGAGAAGACTTGACTTATAGAGTCTAGTGGGTAGTTTGCGTCTAACAAACTGTAGGTTTCAGGTTGTGTAGAGTAGACTTGACTTGTAGGGTCAATGTGTGGTTTATCTCAAAATGTCTGTAGGTTCAGGTTGTTTTGAGAAGACTAACTTGTAGGGTCAGGTGCTGTTGTAATTCAAGTTTTGAATTAGTGGATAAATTATCCTTTGTGAAGGAATGGACGTAGCTACCAAGTTTGTGGTGAACCAGTATAAAATCTTTGGTGTTATATATTACTTTTGCATTACTTATTTTGTTGCTGCCTCCGATCCTTTAAAACAGTTAAGTCACCAGAACCAGAATTAGTTGAAGAATTCGAAGAAAAAAAATTAAATTTAAACAAACACAATTCAACCAATTTCCCCCTCTTTTCATGTTTGGTCACTTTCATGTTGGTGTGGGTTAATCGGAGTACTTTAACCTAAAACAAGAAACGGCTTTGGACGTTCTGGTTAAAGAATTTTAGCGATTTGCTGACGCAAACATAAACGGAGAAGTATCTATTACCATGCTAGGGATTCCTATTAAGATTACCCAACAATCCTTAACGGCTCTCACCAGATGTCCTAATGAAGAGATGTTTCTTGAGAATTGTTATAAGTCAAGGGTTGGTTCATTCAAGATCAATAAGGAATTGTTTGAAGATCCTAAGGTCAACTCCAAGTCAGTCCACTTGAAACCCAGATACAACGTACTATTTAAGATCTTTATTGGGTGTGTATTACCCCAACGTGGGTTAGTGGACCACGTTAGAAAATATCACAAGGGTCTAATGTGGAATATCTCCCAAATGATCAAAACCAGTCTTCCAAATTTGATTTTGGAACACATAAGGTCATGTGTCATCAAGAAGAACACTAGACTCATATAGTAGTATGGATTTGAACTTCCCGCATTCAGGCTCTAGAGGAAGTAAGAGGCATTATCCAAGAAGAACACGTGGTTAGTTCATATGCACCCTTGTTCAACATATCCAACGTCATCAAGATGAAACTGATCTCTCCTAAACAGTGCATTTGGTCCAGTGGTGATGCTAGAAGGATATATGGCCAAACCAATGGATCTCGGGCCATTCCCTCTATGGTTAAGGAGCCTTATGCTCCTTAATTTGAGGAAGATGATAAATTAGTTATGGAATTCCTAATGATGTGTCAATCCAATCAAGAGATGACTCTAATTTGCCTTCCTCTACTCAAGTTTTTGAGAAGAAGAAAAAAAGGGCTGGCAAGACAATTTGTGTAGAAGAGAATGAGGAAGAAGAAACAGACGACAATGAGAAAGAAGTAAATCTCATTCTAAGAAAGAAACATAAGGTAACATCCAATCTTGAGCAAACTATTTCTTTTGCTATTTTTGGTAATACGAGTAGTAATAAACAATTTGAAACTGGATCTTTCACACCCTCTACTGAAAATACAAACTTGGTTGTTCATCCCTCTAATCCTACACCTATTACCCCAATTGACTCTTACTCCAATACCTCATATGATATGTTTGAGGCAACCTTATTCGAACACTTTGCTACCATCCAATATAGAACCCATCCCCTTCCTCTCAAGATCAACACTCCAAACCCAACACCATCAGCCACTTAAATTAATCCTCCACAAACACCTACCAACTCTACCATTTCACAACACCTACCTTATCCACCCCTACATCTGACCCTACCTCACCAAGACTTGTGAACCCCTTCACCAAGAAGTTGAGACAGCAGCTCAAGTCATCATTGATTTAGTCTCTAATACCTCTTTAGAAGACTCATTTATTCCTTCCTCTACCCCTTTTCACTTTGAACCTGCTACCTCCACCATCCCTCTAGACTTCATTCCATCTAGTTTTCCAAAGCTTGACTTATCTGTTATTTCTCTTATTGTCAAAATCACTTCATCCCACAATAGGAATGCTCAAAGTTTGGTTCATAATGACGTTTCAACCCACAGGAACAAGGTCATCTCGTTTGTCACCAACTAGATAATGGACAACATGAATCATGGAATGTAGTTGGCCTCCCAGAACTTTATAGCTTTCAGAAAAACAGTTAAGATCCTCTATCTATGGATCTTGTAGCTTCAGAAAGCCTAGAGCAATCGGTCCATAAAGCTCCTAACAACCACCTCAAAAGGCTCATCAAAGGACGATCCATCTCCCTCTAGTGGTGTTCATCTGGAACTCCCCATGGTTGCTCCATATCAAGATTCGCATAATCAATTTGAATGATATTTTTGACAATGTTTAATGGCAAATCAATCTCAAAAGATTTGATACAAAACTTCATGATACATGTTGATTTCTTGCAATCAAGACAATGTCCAAAAACCCTAAAGATCTCTATAAAAGGACGTACAACTCTTATTGGAAAAAATGCAGCAACGCACCACAATAGAGACAATACAGTCGTCTCTGCACAATAAATGTTGAGATATTTTTTAATAGTACAACATTGTACACACCCTCTTAATGATTGGGCATATATTGTGTTTATCATTTTTATATTTTTTTAATTAAAAAAATTCTTCTTAATTAATAGGACAAAAGTGGAGGTATAACTTAAGGCCCTAATATGAGTTGTTGAAAGTTTAAGGCTTGATAAATTATATAAATAAAAATTGTAATAGTGTTGAATGATAGGGTTGACGGGTCGATTCGCATCCATATACACCCCTAATCGTATACATCACCTATAAACCTACTATTAAAGATAAACAACACTTTGTATCATACACAAATTCAATGATTTTTTTACCGAAAACGCCCCCAATTGATAGTGGTCGTCTCTTCTCCAAGAGACATTGCAGGGGGCTCATCTTAACATTTACAGTACTACAAAAAGAAAATTTGGTCAAATTGTATCCAAAAAAAATAATGGTCAAAACTCAACACAAATTATAAAACATAAGAGGGAAACAAAAACATCTCTCATAAAAATGAAGGTCTATAGACATATTCATATCTCAATAGAACAAACAAAATACAAAATAATCTATCAAAATAGAAACACATCTAATTGATTTATAAACCATCTTTTCCACAACAAATTCAAAAAATAGATCTTTTCTTCCTCTGCCTCCGCCATGGCCGCAAGGATTGCATGTGAAAAAAGGGGAAATGTCATCTCTGACTTTGTTGCAAGTATGAGACAAGAGATTTTGAGAGATGAGAGGTTCAAAATAGAAGCATAGGGTTAAAATGAGAGTAAATTAATGGTTTGAGAGACACATGAAACGGAAAGATTTGATTCCTCTGAGTAATTCTCGAATATAAAATAAGTAATATTAACACTATACCACCCTCAATTTTTATATTTACACTATTGATCCCTTTCTCCCATCATTAACTGCTCATGCGCGGCTCGATGCACTGCATCTCATTAACGGCTCACGTGCGGCTCAATGAACTGATCTTCTCCTTTCTTTATTTTTTTTAATTTAATTATTAATATTAAAATATCAGAACTTGAAATATAAGCCAAAACTGCAAAGGACAAGAGGATTTCAAACTCCAAAAATGTGAGCTATTAGCAAGAGGGCCGGACAACGGATTGGGTAGAGTGGTTTCGGGTCTGAAAACATCAAACGGTTGAAAAACATAGGTCTAATTTTGTCAAATAAAGAGAACGGATTTTTCGAGTTGCGAGTATAATGGATTGTGGATTAAATGAGTGGTTACAATCGGATTGAATCATTGTTTGCATCATTTAAATTTTTTGACCCAATAACTTGTTTATCATAATAATTAATTTTTTTTTTTTTGTGATTTCTCATGAAATTCGTAGTTTAAGGTCACTTTTGAGTCATTTAAAGTCAAAAAATGTGTTCATTTTATTCTTTAAAATTGAGCTATTTTGTCCCATTTAAATTACATTCACAATTAATAAAAAATAAACTTCAATTACATAACATACAATACAACTACAAGTTTTATACGGACTTTATTTTTCAAGTGCAACAGCTTACAATAGCTTAGATTTTCAACAACAACTCAGCCAAATTTAAGTTATAGATAAAGTCTAATATTGATACACACTTTCAAATTCAAATTATAGATAAAGTCTAAATATTAATACACATTTCTTGAAAAATATTGATAGTTTCCATTAACTCTATGACAATACAAATAACAATATATGTTTCCAATTTGTTCTCATTGTCAACCTAAAAAATTAGACCAAAAATTAGTATTAAGTAATCATTGTAAAAATATGTTGTTGATGTGTGCCATAGGAAAAATAATTGAATACCTTGTCTGCAATAAACATTAATAAATTCCAGACTTGATAATGCCAAATTCACTTTAGCTTAGTTTCATGTAGGGGTGGACAAGATAATCCAACCCGCCCATACCCACCCGACCCATGTTGAATTTGGGTGACGCGGTCGGGTTGAGGCGGGTAGTCGGGTTCGCGTGGAAGATAAAATGAATTCATAAGGGTTAAGTCGAGCGGGTTCGGGTTAGTTATTGGGACCCATCGATGGCCGATCTCGACCGCCCATATTATTATTATTATTATTATTATTATTATTATTATTATTATTATTATTATTATTATTATTATTATTATTATTATTATTATTATTATTATTATTATTATTATTATTATTATTATTATTATTATTATTATTATTATTATTATTATTATTATTATTATTATTATTATTATTATTATTATTTGTTATCTGGCAAAAAAAAAAGTTTGGGCTGATTTTTACTCACCCAGCCACCACAAGTCCAAAGCCTCAAACATCAAGGTTAGAACTTAGAAGTCCAAACCCATTTTTACATAAAGCCCCAAACATCAAGCAAACAAATTTTTTTATATATATATATAAAAAAAAAAAAAAATAGGCCCAATAAAGTCCAACCAATTTTTACCCACAACCGACACCCGACGAACCCAAATTAAAAAATGACGAAATTGGGCTAATAAATACCACCCGCAGATTGAGCCGATTTAACACTTTTGACCCGAAACCACTCAAACCCGTCTGATGTCCACCCCTAGTTTCATGTATAGTAGCCTAGTTTGAATAAAAAATAATGCAATCAACATGATTAGATCAACCATTTTGAATAAACAATAAAGTCAACGGTTATAGTTGGATGATGTATTATCAACGGTTATAGTTGACACATTATGAATCCCCCAATCCTTTAAAACCTCTTCAATCTTCTTACCAATTGTGTCACCCTTATGATTTGGGATCACTGTGAAACTAATTATCCTTTTTTTATAATTCCAATCATTATCAACAAAGTGTGCCATAAGGGTCAAGTAGTTAATGTTTTGGATTGAGTTCCAATAATCTGTTGTAAGAGCTACCTTATTGCAATCAGACTTAAAAAAAACTTTCAACCTCACTTTTTCCTTCAAAAACAACTAAAAACTATCCCTAGCTACAATTCTTCTAAATGGTATTGTAAATTATGGTTGCAATGTTCTCAACATATGTTTAAATCCTTCACCTTCCACAACCTTGAATGGTTGTTCATCCAAATCCACAAAAATAGACAATGTCCTACGACAAGCTTGAAGGTTAAATTTACTACTTGTTGAAACCAAACCAGATCCTTCTACAATAGGAAATGTAAGAATAGTTTGGGTGGGGTCATCATATACAACATGTTTTTTTGGCACATTTAGTAAGGTGGTAGTTGAGGTTGGAGGTGTCGTGAGTTCGAGAGTCACACAAGTATATTTTGTGGCACTATTTACACGTGGTTGATTGTACCTCAACTTCACTATAAGGAATTTTGTTAAAGCCCAACATTTAGCAAACTGCCTAGGACCACTTGCATTAGCTCTTCTCTTCTTTTTAGCTTGATTGTTAGCCAATTCAGGTCCAACAACTTCAACTTTTGCTATTGCACCAACTTCATTAATTAGTGTTGATATTTAGAGTTGGTAAATTTTGACTAGGTTGGTTCATCACTGAAATCATGAAGAAGCCTTAATAGACAAATACCAACCACATTGAATATTTATTTCAAGTTTAATGACTTTTAAAGGGTTGTAATAAAATTTCAAGGGGAAGTATTAAAATTTTAAGTAGATGTTATTTAACATTCAAGGAGATGTGTTACTCTATTATTTAAGTGGCCGTAATTGAACATTTAAGGGGAGTTATAAATATTTAAGGGACTTTAATTTAACCTTTAAGGGGGTTGAATTCTTATGTAAGTGGCTATAATTCAACAGTCTAGTGTGTTATACACACATTAGACTTATTCAACCCATTGAGGGTAACTATAATATAGTGTCTAGTGTGTAACTAACACACTGTACTCATTAAACAATAGTAGAATAATATTGAAAAAAAAAACCATTAAGAAAAAGAAAAAGCACATAATAAACAGAAGCATATATTGGAGAAACATACATTAAGAAAAACTTAAAGATGCATATAATACATTTAAAAATTTAAAAGTATGTATAAGAAAGAAAATTAACATACATTACAAGTTATAAATAAAGAATTCAAATAAATTTAAAAGGATGTATAAGAAAGAAAATTATGCATACATTAGAAAAATGGAAGCATTACAAATAAATAGAAACATGCATTAAGAAAAACTAAAGCACGGGTTACATTTAGCAAAAAAGAAACATTAGTAACATTTAGAAAGAAAAAAAAAACAAACTTTTAACGTCAAACGCAAGTTAAAATAAAATCATACACTTGAATTAAAGAACCAGAAACTTTAAGCACATCTTAATTAAACACATCTTAAAAATAAAAATACAAGTTAAAAAGATAGAAGCATAAAGAGAAGCATAAAAAAGATATATAAGCATCAAACTAAAGAAAAAAAATAGAAGCACAAACTTACAATCCTCTTGCTCTACAATTACCCCTTGCTTGCTACTGTTACTGGCTGGTTGATCCATCTTTCTCAGCCACAAGCCATGAACAATTGTTAGAAATCATTAAGTATCATTATGCAGCGAAAATATTATAACAAAAAGCAAACCACTAAATATTATAACATAAACATAACATAATTAAAAGAATATTGCCTTGCAAATATGAAAATCCATAAGCAGAGAAAATGAAACAAAATAAATTAGTTATATGAAATCATATCAACAAATCTAAAAACTAACAAAAATAAATAAATTTAAGAATATACTTTACCTCTTAAATCTGGAAAATGTAGATAAAAGTAAACAAATATACATTTTTTAACAACAATCTTAAACCATCAAACTAAATCAGAAGATTTACAACAAAGATGAAAAAAAAAACGAGATAGAAAACACAAACTTAATC
>JBBPBP010000003.1:20029569-20040489 GCA_037974735.1 Cicer chorassanicum
GGGGGGGTACATGCAAATCATGATTCATAGGAAATCAAAAAGAAGATTAAGGGAAAAGAAAGAGAGATTGTGAAAAAGAAAAGACTAGTGTAGACTAGGTGAACAATCTTGGAGTAACTTGATCTTGTAAATTCAAAATTGAATAGTGGATTGTCTTCTTGCTTTTCTGTGACGTAGGTCTCATCAATAAAGCCGAATATATAAATCTAGATATTGTTCTTCTCTTATCTTTTTTTAGTTTTCGTTTACATTGATTGAAAAACCGAGTTTTCAAAACTGCAGAAAAGAGAAAGTTAAACGTTCTCCGTTTTCTGGCTTTCAGCTCTTTTCAAGAACGTTCTCCGTTTTTTGCTAAAACAAAGAACATTCTCCGTTTTAATTTTTGGTTCTGCAATTGTTAGTTTTCTATTTTGTTGGTTAATTCTTGATGCAGATCCCAATATTGTTTTAACAATTAGCGCTGTTTGTGGGAAAAGAGAGCAACAATGGTTGGAACCACAAAGTTTGATATTGAAAAGTTCAATGGATCAAATGACTTTGGTATGTGGAAGATAAAGATGCATGTTGTTCTGGTACAACAAGGTTTTGTGAACGCATTGAAGGGTGAATCAGCTCTTCCTGCAATAATGTCAACTCAAGAAAAGGAAGAACTGATTGAAAAAGCAAAGAGTACTATCATCTTATGTCCTGGAGACAAAGCTTTGAGGGAAGTTGCAAAGGAACCAACAGCAGCAGCCTTATGGCTCAAACTTGAATCTCTCTACATGACTAAATTAGTTTCAAATAGGCTCTTCTTGAAACAGCAATTGTTCTCTTTTAAAATGGATGAAGAGAAACCTGTTACAACACAACTTGCTGATTTTAACAAAATTCTTGATGATTTAGAAAATCTAGAAGTTAAGCTAGATGATGAAGACAAAGCTCTAATCCTGCTTAAAGCCCTGTAAAGTTCATATGAACACTTCAAGGATGCTATTATGTTTGGAAGAGAACAAACAATTACTCTTGAAGAAGTTCATACATCTATCCGGACAAAGGAAAGCTATAAAAGACTTGAGATCAAGAATGATAATCTTGCTGAAAGTCTGAATGTGACCAGAGGAAGAACTAACAAGAAATGATCAAATGGGAATAAACATAGTTTCAATTCAAGAACTAAATCTGAAGGGAAATATAAATGTTTACATTGCCACAAGAAAGGACATTTCAAGAAAGATTGCCCTAAAAGAAATGAATCAAGAAACTCTCAAGATTCTAGAAATGTTGCGCTTGTTGATGTTGGTTATGAATCTGTAAAGGCTTTGATGATTTCAAATTCTGAAGGTGAAAAGAACTAGGTATTAGACTTGGGATGTACTTTCCACATGTGTCCAATAAATGATTATTTTGAATCAATAGATCTTCGTGATGGTGGAGTCGTTTTGCTTGGCAACAACAAATCATGTAAGGTACAAGGCAAGGGATCAATCAGATTCTGAATGTTCAATGGCAAGGAGGTACTGCTGAAGGATGTAAGGTACATACTTGAATTAAAAAAGAAATTTAATTTCTGTTGGCATGTTTGACATTTTAGGATATCCCACAAACATAAAGAATGGAATCACGACTATTGTTAATAAAGATGATATCATTGTTAAAGGCATTAAAAGAAATGGCTTGTATATATTAGAGGGTTCTACCATAATTGCACAAGCTTCAGTTTCTAGCTCTAGTTTGCATTCATCTACTAGAATATGGCATATGAGGTTAGGACATGTAAGTGAAAGAGGCTTAATTGATTATAGAAACAGAATTTGCTTAATGGTGAAAAAATTGAAAAATTAGAATTTTGTGATCATTGTATTCTAGGAAAGTCTAAGAAGACCAGTTTTGGTGTTGGCCAACACAAAACCTCTAGACCTTTTGAATATACTCATTCTGATTTGTGGGGTCCTTCAAGGACAAAAACTCATGCTGGTTATTCTTACTTCTTAACCATCATTGATGATTATTCTAGGAAAGTATGGATCTATGTGATTAAAAATAAAAGTGACACTTTTATGAAATTTAAAGAATGGCATGTGCAAATTGGAACTCAAAAGGAAACTAAGCTGAAATGTTTAAGAATTGACAATGGCCTGGAGTATCTTTCATAGTAGTTTAATAAGTATTGCAGGGACTTAGGTATTCAAAGACATAGAATAGTTGCAGGCACCCCTCAACAAAATGGCATTGCTGAAAGGATAAACAGAACAATCTTGGAAAGGGTCAGATGTATGATCTTGAGTGCAGGGCTTCCTAAAACATTATGGGGAGAAGCTGCAATTACAGCAGTGTATCTAATCAATAGATGTCCTTCATCAGCTATTGGATTTAAGACACTAATTGAGATGTGAAATGGCAAACCAGCTGACTACTCAAATCTGAAGGTATTTGCCTCCTTAGCATTTGTTCACACAAGGCAAGATAAATTGGATTCTAGAGCATTCAAATGTGTTTTCATTGGATATCCTAAAGGAATAAAAGGTTACAAGTTGTGGAGGATTGAACAAGGTGTACCTAAGTGTATCATATCAATAGATGTAGCGTTTGATGAAACAAGAATGCCCATGATTGACAAAGAACATTCTCCATTTCAGTGCTCCAGAAACGAAGAACATTGCAGAAACGGAGAACATTCTCCGTTTGACAGTACTTCAAACAGCAATACTGAGAGTGTTCAGATTGAGGTGCAGTCACCTGAAGATTAAGAGATTAATCATGAAGACATAACTGATACATCACTTGATGATAATGCTGCAAAAGAACTAGATTTGACCAATTACAACTTGGTAAGGGATAGAGAAAGAAAGGTTATAAAGCGTCCAATCAGATATGGTGAAGCAAATTTAATTTGTGATGCTTTATGTGTTGCTGAAGATCTTCAAAGAGAAGAACCAAGCAACTTCAAAGTAGCCATTAACAATGAAGACAAAGAAGCTTGGATGACAACTATGAATGAAGACATGTACTCATTAGAAAAGAATCAAACTTATACTTTGGTTGACATTCCTGAGGGTCAAAGGGTAATTGGATCAAAATGGGTGTTCAAGAGAAAGGAAGGCATTCAAAGACATGAGAAAATAAGGTTCAAAGCAATATTATTGGAATTATAGCAGTTGGATGCCAAAACAGCATTCCTACATGATGATCTTGAAGAAACCATTTATATGCAGCAACTTGAAGGATTTGCTAAATGCAGCAACAAGGTTTGTCTTCTTAAAAAGTCATTGTATGGCCTAAAACAAAGTCCTAGACATTGGTACAGAAAGTTTGATGATTTCATGATAAGAACTGGTTTCCAAAGATGTAGTTTTGACAATTGTGATTACATTCTGAAAGAGGAAGGTCAAGAACATTCTCCAACTCAATAACGTTCTTCAGCCTATTAGGAAGGTCAAGAACGTTTTCCAACTTATCTATTACTCTATGTGTATGATATTTTTCTTGCAAGCTCAAGTAAAGACCAGATTAAAAGGCTCAAAGCTGACCTTAGTAATGAGTTTGAGATGAAAGAACTTGGAGAGGCCAAAAGGATCTTAGGTATGGATCTAAAAAGAAACAGAATGAAGGGGGAACTATTTCTTTCACAAGTTGCCTACTTAAAGAAAGTTGTAACTAAATATAGAATGCATGAGGCAAGACATGTTACTACTCCTTTGGGACAAAATTTCAAATTGTCTATGCAAGACTCACCTAAGACTGATGAGGAAAGACAAAGAATGAGTACCATTCCTTATGCTAGTGGAGTTGGCAGCATAATGTATGGAATGATGTACAGTAGGCCAGATTAGGCTTATGCTGTGAATGTTGTCACCATATTTATGAGTAATCCAGGAGCACTGCATTGGTCAGCACTCAAATGGATTATGAGGTACTTAAATTGCTCACTGACAATAGGTTTAAAGTTCAAAAAGACTCATCATGACAAAGAACAAATCAAGGCATATGTGGACTCGAATTATGCTGGAAACATGTACACTAGAAAATCAATTTTTGGTTATGTTTTCACTCTATATGAGACTACTGTAAGTTGGAAAGCGATTACACAGTCAGTGGTAGCTCTTTCTACAACTCAAGCTGAATTTATTGCTTTACCGAAGGTGTTAAAGAAGCTATATGGATGAAAGGACTGATTGGTGAACTAGGAGTAAATCAAAACTATGTTTCAATTTATTGTGACAGTCAAAGTGCTATACACTTATCTATGCATCAAGTGTATCATAATAAGTCTAAACACATTGATGTAAAGTTTCACTTTATAAGGGATGCGATTGATTCAAAGCAGGTTTCAGTGGAGAAGATTGCAACTGAGGACAACCCTGCTGATGCATTCACCCAATCACTTTCACTAACTAAGTTCAAGCATTGCTTGGACATAGTTGGCTTCGACAAAGAGTAAAGTTGAAGCAATGGCAGCAAGGACAATGATTGATTAATTCTAATATTGAGTCAAGGTGGAGAATTGTAGAGATATGCCTCAAATCAAATAACTAGTCTTAGTTATGGTTAAGTGTTGGATATAGCTGAATTTGGCCAATTTTGTTATGAAAAAGTAGTTAGAGTTAGTTAAGCTAATGTGCGTTTAAACACTATAAATAACAGAAAATGCAGTGTGTTACATGGCTGAAAAAACTGAGAGAGAGAGAGAGAGAGAGAGAGAGAGAGAGAGAGAGAGAGAGAGAGAGGTATATGCAATTCATGATTCATAGGAAATCAGAAAGAAGATTAAGGGAAAAGAAATAGAGATTGTGAAAAAGAAAAGACTAGTGTAGACTAGGTGAACAATCTTGGAGTAACTTGATCTTGTAAATTCAAAATTGAATAGTGGATTGTCTTCTTGCTTGCCCGTGACGTAGGTCTCATCAATGAGGTCGATCATGTAAATCTGGATGTTGTTCTTCTCTTAGCTTTCTTTAGTTTTCGTTTACATTGATTGAAAAACTAAGTTTTTAAAACTGTAGAAAGGAAAACGTTAAACGTTCTCCGTTTTCTAGTTTTCAGTTTTGTTCAAGAACGTTCTCCATTTTCTGCTAAAAACGAAGAACATTCTCCATTTTAATTTCTGGTTTTGCAATTTTTAGTTTTCTATTTTGTTGGTTAATTCTTGTTGCATAATATTGTTTTAACAAGTGCCGATTGAAGGTAGTGAGCAAAACAATGAACACATAATGCACAGTTATTTTCTTTTATGACCAAACTTTTGAGGCCATTAAATTTACCTTGCATATAATACATTCTTGTTCAAGAATTTTTGACAAGCTTAAATAATACCAAGAAATCACTCAATGATATGTCCTTTCTTGTGTGCATAACGTAAAACAACATCCATTTTCTCCTTAACTAAATTATCTCGAGATTCATCAATTAAAATAGAGATCTTTAAGATCATTAATAATGACTTTTGTGGTCTCACAAGTAGCAGCATTAACATTATATTTTTCAATACTAGATGATACTAATTTGAGATTCAAAAGAGACTTTTTTAAAACTTTACCAAACTCTTCATCTTGTTTAGCAAGAATGTACCCCTCAATCAATCTTTCTTTTTCCAATTTGAAAATCCCTCAGTAATGTTGATTTTCTTTTGAAATATATTTCCATTTCTAGCACATTAAAAAGTATAATGCTAATTAATCATTTGATTCTAACACTGTAATACACATGCACATGTCGAAATATAATAAAAATTGAGATAAAAAAATGCTAAATCACAATAACAAAATGAAAGGAAAAAATAAGAATGAAAATAGCAAGTTACTCGAACAAATTATGAACTTAGAAAGGACAAAAATTTAACTTAGAAAAATGAAGGGTGAAAGACATGCCAAAAAGACCGAAGGAAAATAGTACTAGAAATAGAGATTTGTAATTTTATACACATGTGTTATGTTTGTGGATGAAAATGAATGCACCTGTTAGGTCATTATTCAAGGGGACATCTATATTATTATTTAAGTGGGGTATATATATCTAAATTATTAATTATTAGTTAAAAAAAATAAAGTGGGGTTAATTGCCCCCATTGCTCACTATGTATATATGTCCCTAGCGAAGAGTAAACATTGAAATCATACTAAAGGTAAACTATATGTAAAAATACATGCACAAGCTGTCAACATTTCTGCAATGACATAACATAATAGCACAATGTTTTCAATTACATATACTATTTGAAAATTCATAAATATTGACAACAAAATAGTTTAGAGTGATTATAGAATGTAGTAACATAATCGTTGCGATCTCTTTGATGCTTCTCATGACATGTGGTACCTATTTAACTCTAAAACACTTAGTACAAAATGTGGTACTATGTCACCATTTAAGCAGACGAACAATCAGATCCTTATAGACTCATTCAACTAAACTCAATAAACTATAAGTGTTTAGTCAAGGTACACATGGAATGCAGGTACCTCCAAGGCACATAAGAATTCCCTACTCAAATAAACCCCTAAGGCACGATGTATTGCCATAAGTCTCAACCATAAGGATAATCATTCTCAAACTCAATATATTGTGTTCCCCTAATCATTGAGTCATTCAACCATTCCTATCAAAATGATTTGTGCATACTCTGGGTCATTAGACCCTCACATTTACATTGAGTTATAAATCCTAACTTCTATTTTCCTCTCCTCGTCATCCTAACTTACTCCTTAATGAGGACCATCATAGACATAAATCATGTATCTTATAATATCAACGTTTATCATAACACATATGTATGAAATTATTAATTTCAACACATCATAATTTTCAGTTATATACTATTATCATTCACAACAACACTTGCATTGAATTCATGAAACTACGTTACATATTTATTTAAAATTCAAGACAAATATAACACATAAATTAATAACTCATAATCACATAATTAAATTCAGCTCATCGTAATTGCGTTAAAACACAAATATCAATATCATAACAATTAAACTCCAACAATCACATTTTATCAAAACAAGTGGAAAATACGACATTCACATTCGTCCTACAATATAACATACCCATGACTCAATCAATAATCTCACCCTTTACCTTATTTAATCGCCCAAACTATTTGAAAGTTAGGATTTGGGTCTTTCGTGTTGATTTCCCACAAATCAATTGGTGAAATCCTATAAAAATCAATGTTTAATAGGTTATCACGATGATAATAACTACATTCTAAATGATAACTCACACGATTAAAACACAAATATCAATATCGTAACAATTCAACTCCAACAATCACATTTGATCAAAACAAGTGGAAAATACGATATTTGCATTTGTTCTACAATATAATATACTCATGACTCAATCAATAATCTCACCCTTTACCTTATTTAATCGCCCAAAACTATTTGAAAGTTAGGATTTGGGTATTTCGTGTTGATTTCCCGCGAATCAATTGGTAAAATCCTATAAAAATCAATGTTTAATAGGTCATCACGATGATAATAACTACATTCTAAATGATAACTCACAAATTTGGGAAAATGAGAACTTGCTGGTAAGTGAAAATTGTACAAAAATGATTTTCTACGGTGGAAAACGTCTTCTATAAGTTTAAAATGACAATAGAGATGATGGATTAATGACAAGATGGGAAAGTTTGAGGAGGAGGAGGACTCTTGGTGGCTAGGGTTTATCTCTAACTTTTGTGTTGGTCTTTGTAAAAAGTGAGGAAAAATTTAATTGAAAAGCTTAAATAGTCTAATAATTATTTAATGACATCGCATAGAGAGTTGACTGCGTCACCTTGCAATATATACCTCTCTAGTGTTCTTAATTACATGTTTTGTACATTATGAGTAGGGTGTCTCATCATGCGAAATTGGTTATATTGTTTTTTGGTTTTTGTAATCCTAGATCACCATGCAAATAGAGTCCTCACTGTGCGAGATTAGAAAGTCTCTACTCACCGTACGAGCAGAGCACTTCGCCATGGTAAATTCATCAGAAAACCCTAAAACTTGATTTACATCATTCTAAAGATTTTTACACTTATCTAAGGTATCTTTTATCCAAACTTTGACCCAAAACATGACATACACGTAATAACATACAAAATACTTATAACAATGAATTACAATAATCAGGGCATTACACATAAATATTGTTAAACTGAAACTTAGGCAACATTCATATTGAAACTACAATTTCAATAAGAATAAAAAACAAAAATCGATCTTGAAAACTTTATTTATAACACTCATAATTTAAATATTGTGTATTTATAGGATATTGTGATGATAATAAGTATAATAAAATACACAAAATGACATAACAAGTTAAATAAAAATCAACATTACACTACGAAAACGATAAAAAAAAAAAGTGGTACAAAGCTAAATACAATAGAAATGTTGACCAATTACATGCCCTTTTTTCCTCTAGTAAATACAGTATAATCTAAAAAAAAGAAGAAAGTGAACAAAATTATTTGACTTCCATTTTTCCTATCATTCTTTTATTCTAAACAATACATTAAACTCATTTTATTTACAATTTCTTTTTTCTTGTCTTGTGCTCCTTTTTCTCTGTTTTAATATAAATAAGTGATTTTCACACAAATTTATTAGTGTGTTGACTTGAAATGAGCTTGTTATATCAGATTCACTAGAGGCGTGTTGAGAGCACGTTTAACAGAGTCAAATACAACTTTAAATAATTCTTTAGAGCATTATTGATTTCTTCATAGTTATGGGCTCAATTGTTTGATTTAACAAGGTTGACTTTAAATTAAAGCATTGATTTAACAAAGGTTTCATTCAAAGTTTTCTTCTTTAGTCTCAAGTTAGAGGATCGATGAAGGTCTTGACTCTTAGTTAACTTGAGCCATAAGCAGATGATAATTGTATTGTTCTTTTTCTTTGTGATCAGATGATCATTGATTGATTTGTATTTACTTTGTCTTTAACGCTTTGACTCAAACTGTAGATTATTAGATATTTGTTGCAATACTTCTTATTGCTATATAATGATCTAGTCTCTTAGTAAACATAGTTACTTGTTTATTATGTGATAATATTTTTTGTTAAAAACACTTAAATTATTATTTCTAATTTACTTATAATTTCTACTACCTTAAAATACATAGTCATTAATATAAATATTTGTCTTCTAATTTAATCTACACACTTAGCAAATATAGTTATGAAATAATTGTTCTTATTTATTTGTTCCGTTATCATCCAAATATCAATCAGAGGATTGTAACTAAAAACCAAACTAACATTTTAGATTGACGCTATTTGATTTTTTGTCTTAGTGCAGTGTTAGTTTGATTTCCCGTCTTTTGCGTCGTTCATTTGATTCAGATTAATATATCAACATCGATCAATTAATGATTCAACAAATCACTAGGACGTCAATGTTGCAGATCCGAAGGCATGAGTACATATTTCTGTTACTTTGATTTTGTCACATTATTTATAGGTATTGTATCGTTTATGCTATTAACATATTGTAAGTTTGCTCGTAGATTCATCATTTTATATATTTATTTTGATATATAGCATTAAATCTATTATTCAACTAAGTATTACATTAATATAATTAAATATAATTCTTTAATATATATATATATATATATATATACAAGAATGAATATTAAAAATTATATATATATATATATACATAAAAAATAAATTACTATTAAAAATTAAATTCATTTATTAATAATATATTGAATATATATTTTTATAGTTCGTTGTTATAAAAATTACTATTATTATTATTATATATAACATCTAGAGTTTACATCTATAAGTATTTTTTATATTATCGTAATATGTTAAAATTCAATTCAACGATATAATTGTATTTAATGTTAATTTGAACATATCTTTACGACAATATCGATTACAATAATATCGATTTTGTAATGTTTAACTCCATTATGAATGAAGTGGTTTGCACATTTATGGCTGAAAATCGGGGCAATTAAAAGTTTGACCATGGGGCCATACCTGTGGTGAGATAGACAACAAGTCAGTTCAGGAAAGAGTTAAAGAGCTAGGTAAGGTAGCTACGATAGGAATGAATTGATTTCAATTGTCAAATGGTGTGACAAAGAGAAAGATGGAAATCTTTGGAGCACGGGTGTATACGAAATCATCATTATCTCTGAAAGGAGGATTAGGTGCATAGAACAGTAGCACTGTAGCATTAGCGTTTGTTTGCTTGCTTCCTTCATGACTATGACTGCGTCGTCTATGTCTATGGCTACTTCTCTCTTTATTTCTACATTTGCGTAACATTTTTTTTGTTATCTGTAGCCGCCTCGTTCTTTCATTTGGCTAACTACAACGGTTGATTTGACTATTGATCTGCAGTCTGCACCCTCTGCTTCTTTCCATTTACATGAAATAAAATATAAAGTTCAAGAATAAAAAGTCAGATTTTTTCAAACATATATTTCATTTTGAAAGTTAAATATAAATCTACCTTACTTTTATAATTGTGAAAGTACTTATTTACAAAACCGGCCTTATGTGCGAGATCTTTAATTTTTTTTAGTTTAAAATAAAAAATTAAAAAATCGAAAAAAAATGAAATAATAATTAAATAATTATATTATTCAATGTTGAAACAGAGATAAAAACCAACGACATAAATTCAAGAGAAATAAAATTGTACTTGTATTTTCTTTGTTTAATTTTTATGTCTCTATTTTATGGTATTTATTTAAATTACAAATGTCATCTAAACGGTACCTGCATTAAAATTAAAATGGAGGTTAGAGAAAAAATATTAAAAACATGTGAGTTATGTCAGATTATTGATAATTTTCAAAAATATACTCTGAACGTTGTAGTTAATTTTTGTCAATCTTTGTAATTTTTTTAAAATATTTTTGTATTTTAGTCAATTTTAATAAATAATACTATTATTTAATCATTCTTTTAT
>JBBPBP010000003.1:20040784-20071876 GCA_037974735.1 Cicer chorassanicum
ATTTCAAAAAAAAAAAAATGAAATATATTTTTAAAGTAATATAAACTTACCATTTCAAATAGCGAATTACAAATTATTATGACCTTCTATATTTTGAAAAGTAAGGTAATTTGATGTTTAATTTTTAAAATGAGATATATTGGTATTTTTTCTTTCAAAGAAGGGTTATTTTAAAAGAATACCCTGAAAAGAATGTTAAAAAATACCCTCAACGTTATTTACAAATTTTTTTGTTTGAAAATTTAGATTTTTGAATAAAAAAGTAATTAGGTGTAGGAAAATATTAAGAATATTTGCAAACTCTTATGTATGATTATCCAATTGTTTATTGATGTAAATCCTTATACTTATATCTTTTTTCATTTTGTGTGCAAATCATTCATAATAAATAACGTTGTTCTTAGGTGTATTATCAGTTTCACAGTGAAATTAACAAAATCCTAAAATATAATGAGTTTAACAGCCATGCACATGTTCACTCTATTTGGTATTTGAAGAAAGCAAGCGGAAAGAAAGTCAGAGAAGAGAAATAGAATGGAAGGATAGAGTTTCATGGTTGGAACAAATATAAAAGGCGAAGGATAGAAAGTTTTAGCTGGCGCCCACTCCAAAATCTTTTCTGCGCTGAAAGTTGGATAATGACTAATATTTAAGAAAGTGTTAGATATATTTTTAATCTTTTAAATATATTAATTTTTATTTTCATTTTTTTTAAACTTTGATCTTTTTAAATTTTTAAATCTTTTTACTAAAATTCAGGTCGTATGATTTTATTATGTCATTGTTTAAACTTTAATATATTATTAACTTAATATATTAATTATGTAATCTTTAATCTATAATTTAAAGTTATAGATAAAGTAACAAAGATTTAAAATTAAATGGTTAAAATTTTAAAAACTAATAATATTTAAAGTTTCTAAAAATATGAATTAAAATTAGTAACAAAAAATTTAAAAACACTGAAATTCAAAATAATTTTTTAAAAGGACTAAAAATTAAAATTAATATATTTATAGAGATTAAAAGTATATTCAAACTCCCTGATTTTATGATTTTTGTGATACCATCAACTAATATCTAGATATCTTGATAATCGAATGTATGGTTAGTTTCCAGTTATGCTTATTTCATAATTTTGCGATTTGAGTTCCAAATAATTGATGTTTCCATGTCAATTTTTCTTTTTTGAAACTTTCGTTTCTAGGCGTTAAATTTGAATGCAAATAATATAGTATATTTTAAAAGAAATTGCATTTATTTATTTGAGGTTTCTTAAATGACATTCACATATCTTTTAGTTTTTAAAATATATAAAAAAAGTTGTACATAACATTATTTTTATATCACACTTACAACTTTATCTATTATTTATTAAAAAGTCAATACAATACACATTTTAGTTGTGCCACTAAGAATGTAATTACACATCTCAAAATTACAAATACTAGATGGATGATTATACCTCTACAAATTAAAATGAAAACTCTAATTATATCGTATAATAAATAACAAAAATAAATATAAATATTACCCAAAAGAATGTATGATGCAGTTTTTTTTAATAAATATAGGTGAGATGGGGGCTTTTTTGAAAACTATAGTGAGATATAGGTATAGTTTAAAGAGAACATTGAGGAGTTTAATCCACTTTTTTCTATATTTTAATATATAAGGTTTATTATATTAGAACATAACGTAAATTTAATTTTTTTTTACTCAAAATGTATATTTAATAAAAATTAAGTGATTGATTAAAATAATTTTACAAGGGATATTTAATTTATAAAAAGGAACTGTTAATAGATTAACTATTTTATCCATTGTTCAAAATTCTAGTTTACTCTTCTTTGCTTTTTAATTTTATTATTTTTATTTTTATCATGTTAACATTTGCTTAGAGGGTATTTGTCATTTCACAAATATATATTTTTCTTTTCTAACGTTTCCTATTCAATCAAATAAAAGGAGGGAAAATTTTAACATTTCTTTCCTCTCACTTTTTCTCCTTCCAAACAACTAATAAAATCATCTATTTTTCCACTCTCTTTTATTCCTTCCACTTTCTTTCTTTTCACTTTTTTTTATTAATCAAACAAATGGTCAGATTGATGCACGTCAAAGTTGTTAACATATGTACTCAACGTTTACAACGAACGATCTTCGATAGTGCCAAATGAAGGATGTTGACCTTCATATCAAGTTGAAATAGTGTATTCCTAAAATTTGAAGACTTAAAAAAGTTACTCAAATAGTGTTCGTATTACAATTGAAATGGACGATAGAAAAAAAGTTGTAAAAAAATATGAGATATGTCGAGTAACCACCGAGTATACTTAAAAATCTTGTTCAAATGCTACTGACAACTCTAGTCTAACATACCTAAATTCTTTTTATATTTTTTTCTAGTTTTTTCATAATTTTAGCAATTTTGATGAATTAAATAATAAATATTTTATTATTTTCTTACTTTGTTTGATAAAATAAAGAAAAAATTTAAAATGAAGTCGCCATTTCAAATGTCGAGCTTTGTAATTTTTTTTTAAAATACCAACACAAAGTCATTAAGAGTATGTTTCAACTAAGGGGAGAAGAGAGAGGAAAAGTGAAGATATGTTTGGTTTAGGAGAGATGATGAATTTTAATGGTTTTGTGTTTGGTTTAAGGGGAGGAGATAAATTGTTAATGAGTTTTATGTTGTGTTGTTTCCCTCCCCTTCTATCCAAATCCACCTAAAATGGAGGGGGGAGCAAAATGAGCTTTTAGTTTCCTTCCCTCTTAAAAATTGGACCAAATACAAAAACTTAAAAATATTACTTCACCTCCCCTCCATCTGCCTCCAACTAAACACACCATAAATGGAAATATCATGTTCATTAATAGGTCATTGACGTGACATATTTAGGGTAATATATATTTTTACTTATTTTTTTGCTACTGATGTATAGTTTCGTTGTTGGATTATATTTGTTGTTAATTTAATTGATTTGTTGTGTTTGATGGTGTATTTTAAATATTGAATGATATGTTATAATATAGTTTTATTATTTTTGAGAAGTTCAAGTATTTAAATTTAATTACATTTAAAAAAAAATATTTTCTTTATTATCCGCAAACTCAACCCGCTCATAACTAGGTTGATTTAGTTCAAGTTTGATGTAAAAGTCACAGGTTGAGACTTCAACCCAAGGTTGAGACTTCAGCCCAACTAAAATGAAATTGATCGATTCGAGTGTCAAGTTTAGTAAAAAACAACTCAATCCAATCCATAAACATTCCTAAATATATAATGGATTGGAGTGAGTTACACAACTTTTTTTTTTTTTTGTGGAAATAAAGGGGCAAACACCAATAAAAAAAAACAAGAAAAAATAATTAAATGCCTCTCAAAAATGCCACAAATCTAAAATAGTAGCCAATGCCAAAGAGAAAAAGCAAGGAGGGGCATCAAAGAACCTAATATATACGTTTTAGGTTAGACAATCCAAACTTGGCTAAACAATTTGCAACCTGATTAGCCTTATGATGAAGATGATTAATGGAGTAAATGAAATACTCGAGAAAGATCATGGATATAATAATGAATGAATGAGAGTCAACATCTACATGCACAAACCTACAATCAATCAACAATTGCACCCCTTTGAGAATGGCCCAAGCTCAGCCGTAAAAATATTGCAACCACTAAGATTAAAGGAGTATCTGTAACAGCCCGATTTTTGTTTTCAAAACAAATTCAAATTCATAACAAAGAGAGAAATACCTTTGGATAAAATATTTAAGTCGTATCACAACGACAAAAGTCAACAATAATTATAAACAGCGGAAACAGTTTTGAAATGAAAATCCAAAATATTTAAAACAGAAAAATACACCGGGGCTATGAGACCTATCCAACGTAGCTCATACCCTTGGGGTATTCTCGGCAGACACCTGTACAAAAGCACTGCCCCAAGAATTTTAACTTCCTCACGTCACATCAAAAAGTGGTACAAGGACCCATCAAAGTAAAAGTCAAGCTGACAATATATGGTATAGGTACATTCTTCTAGAATGAAATAAATACAACCACAACAGATAGACATCTAGCCCCTATACAGCCATCTAATCTGATCATGCTACAAAAAACTATAACCCAAGTGATATCCACGCGCCTCGCAGAAATCCTTCTGACACAGCAGTGGTCTCCAGAGTACTAACTGGTAGGATGATCCTGATTCTCATCTGCGGGCAAAGCCCAGGTTTCCACAATAATTGTAAGGCTCACCAACCGAAATTAAAAAATATCACATAGCATTTAAATTTTAAATGCACAAAATAACCTTTCAACTTAGCATACATCTAGAAAGGGTTTTCATATGCCAACATGCATAATCAAAGTTGCAAAATGAAGTTTTGGACAAAATTGCACTGTCGTATTCGAATACAACATCCTTGTATTCGAATACAGTGCTATTTCAGAAGTCTGTAGCAAAATTTAATATCTGTATTCAACTACACACTGCTTGTAGCCGAATACAACTGCTAAAATTTGCATATTTCATGTTTCGAAAACGTTTTGCATCATCATTCAACACTTACCACACAAAATCAATCAATTACACTCGTCAATTACGGCACCATTACAAACAACAACCGATTATGTATATACAACCATCACAGTATATCAAACATGACTTGCGTGCCAAGCACCCTAATGTAATGCGTATATGCCAATGCACATGATTCCGGAATTCCAAACAAAAACCCTCCTCGAAAGGGCGTAAATCATAATTCTACAGTCTCTCACAGACTAGTACTAATTATCAAGGTGCAATCTCTCATGGATCAGCACACTTTACTATCGTACAGCCTCTCACAGACCAGTACTAATTTTCTATGCGTGCAATCGCTCACAGATCAGCACGACTTACAAGAGTGCAATCTCTCACAGATCAGCACGACGCGAAAATCCCTGCAAGGATAAGATGAACCAACTATTCACATGGCATCATCTTGTGGCCCATCACGGTTACTACTATCACTATGGCCCATCGCGGTCACCATGTACTATGAAATGCATGAACATACTCTGACTCTTTTCACCACAACCATTAAGTAAATGCAGCTATTAAAAGATTCCCGTTTTTTAATACTCATTTAACACTAATGATTTTTCAATCTTTTCACACATAAATCACATCTCAAAAATTCATAATATTAATTATGAACACATAGACCACACCAAACCTGAATCACCACAACCCACATCTCAAACACATTAAATTCAACTTCCACAATTTCACCCATAAACACATTAAATTCATTTTCCTCCAATCTACACATAAAATACATCTCAAAATTCATAATATTAATTATGAACACATCAATCATACCAAACATGTATAAACACAACAACATTAATATCTTAGAGTTCTCCCCACCGCTAACTCGGTGCCAACAGCCTCGATTTCTTTTCGAGATTCAAGGAGCTAACTACATAAACATAAATATTTGCAACAATTTGTTCACAACTAAAATTTATCCAAAATTATATCTTTTTCACACACCAAACTTTTACAACCAAATAATCTACATTAATTCAATCTCAGCAAATCGCGCACAAATCGCATCAAACTACACCTCAACCGCATCAATTTTAAATTCCACTAATTCATGCATAAACGAATTAAATTCATTTTCACCATTTTACACATCATATACACCAAATTTCTTTTCCATAAAATCACATATAATGTCTTAAATGCAAACTAAAAGTTTGGAAGGAGCATTTACCTTAACAATAGTTTAAACAACTGATTACGGTACCGCGATAAGTTCCGGTAAAATATTTTGTTCGCACGTCACTTCGAAAGCTAGCTCACTAGCACCGCAGCGTGGAGGTGAGCAACTTTCCCTTACGTCACTTCTCAAGATAGAGCTTAGATCTAGTAAATAAATTAGGATTTGTGTTTGTGGGTTTTGGTTTTTTTTTGAAAACTTAAGAAAAAAAGAAAGAAAATGAAGAAAGTATGGCGAGCAGGAAAAACGCGTGTGTAGCTTTCTCTGTTTTCAATCTCATTGCCTTACTTAACATATATATATATATATATATATATATATATATATATATTCATACTAACTCCCCAAAATTTAAATATATATATATATATATATAATAAACAAACCAACAAATATCTAAAACTCTCACACACATCTCAAATTATTCTGATAAAAATATTTACTCTCGTTGCAGCTCAATTGACAGGTAAAATTTTCAACAGCAAGAGATATTTTTAACAAAATTGTCCGGTAATAAATTCTTCGTACATAAATAAATTATTTCTCGCCAAATAATTTTAAACGAGTCTCATAAAAATATCATTGGCATTTAACACACAAAATACCATTAAAATTGGCTAAAAAGCCTCATAATTCAACACAAAAATATACTAAAATTGTATAAATTAGAATTTAAAACTATGGTTCTTACATTCTACCCCCCTAAATTTAGTTTCGTTCTCGAAACTATGTGTCGGTAAACAACTCTGGGTGTTGTTCCCTCATCTTGCTCTCCAATTCCCAAGTCGCATCTCCGGTAGTTGTGTTCCAGATCACTTTGACCAACGAAACATCCTTGTTCCTTAATCGCTTAATCTTCCTGTCATCAATTCTCACAGGTAGTACTTCGAATGACAAATTTTCCTTTAGTTGTATTGTGTCTGGTTCAATCACATGCGACAGATTTGTAAGGTATTTCCTTAATTGCGACACATGAATCACGTCGTGAATATTGGATAGTATCAGAGGTAAAGCAATCCGATAAGCTATCGGTCCAATTCGTGCAGAGATCTGATATGGTCCAATAAATTTAGGAGTCAATTTCTTCGATTTTAAGGCTCTACCAACTCCAGTCGTAGGCGTGACTCTCAGAAACACATGGTCACCCTGCTCGAATTCTAGAAGTTTGCGACGCTTGTTCGCATAACTCTTCTGACGATCTTGTGAAATCTTCATTTTCTCCTTTATCTTCTTTACCTTATCTGTAGTCTGTCGCACCATCTCAGGTCCTACAATCATACTTTCACCGTCCTTATACCAACACAAAGGCGTCTGACACTTGCGCCCATATAAAGCCTCATATGGTGCCATTCCAATACTTGCGTGAAAACTATTGTTGTAGGTAAACTCAACCAATGGTAGTACATCATCCCAACTTCCTCTATCATCTAGTACATAAGCTTTCAAAATTTCTTCCAAGGACTCATTTGTTCTCTCAGTCTGTCCGTCAGTTTGCGAATGGTAAGCTGAACTTAACCTTAGCTTTGTTCCCAACGCATCATGCAATGCTCCCCAAAAGTGTGACGTGAATTTCGGATCACGATATGATACAATACTCGACGGTACTCCATGTAATCTCACAATCTCAGCAATGTAGATCTCAGTTAGCTTATCTACCTTATATGTGGTCTTCACTGGTAAAAAGTGTGCGGATTTAGTCAATTGATCCACTATCACCCATATAGAATCATTCTTCCTCCTTGTTTTTGGCAATCCAGTTATAAAATCCATGGAAATGCTATCCCACTTCCACTCAGGTATATCTAAAGGTTGCAACATTCCAACAGGCCGCTGATGTTCCACCTTTGCTTTCTAGCAACTTAGACAAGTTGATACATACTCCGCGACATGCCTCTTCATTCCTGGCCACCAATAATTCTGCCTCAAATCCTGATACATCTTTGTCGCTCCAGAATGAATACTCAAGTTACTCTTATGAGCCTCATCTAAAATTGTTTTCCTCAGATTTGCAAATTCTGGTACACAAATTCTCCTATTACATCTCAAAATATTATCTGGCCCAATCTTGAACTCAGTCGTTTTCCCTTGCACTATTAGGTTCCTCTTCTCTTGAATTAAAGTGTCATTTTGGAAATTCGCAATGTCTTCAAGTAGTCCACTCAAAATTTTAATCATTCCGAATTTCAAAATTCCCGGTGCAACCTCTTCATTCAAGTGTAAATCTCTGAATGCTTCCCACAACTCTTGTTGTCTAGCCATCACTATTGAAGACACTGATACACTTCGTCTACTCAACGCATCAGCCACTACATTGGCCTTCCCAGGGTGGTACTGCAATGTGAAATCAAAATCCTTGAGAGTCTCCATCCATCTCCTCTGACGCATGTTCAATTCCTTCTGATCAAACAAATATTTCAAACTTTTATGGTCACTGAACACTGTGAACGTGCACCCATATAAATAGTGCCTCTAGATCTTCAATGCAAAAACTACAGCAGCAAGCTCTAAATCATGAGTAGGATAGTTCCTTTCATGAATCTTCAATTGCCTTGAGGCGTAAGCTATAACTTTCTTGTGTTGCATCAGAACACATCCCAAGCCTTGGTGAGACGCATCACAATACACTTCATATGGTTCTTCTGGTTGTGGTAAGATCAAAACTGGTGAGGTCGTCAACTTTCTCTTCAGTAACTGAAAATTTTCCTCACATTTCTCCGTCCATGCAAACGGTTAATCTTTTCTAGTAAGTTGCGTCAATGGAGCTACAATCTTCGCAAAACCTTCAATAAACCTCCTGTAGTAACCTGCCAGCCCTACAAAACTTCGTATGTCAGTGACGGTCTGAGGCTGTTTCCAAGCAAGAACTGACTCAATCTTTGCCGGATCCACATCGATTCCTTCCTTAGTTATCACATGACCTAAGAAATTCACTTCCTCCAACCAAAACTCCCACTTCGACAAATTGGCATACAATTGCTTCTTGCGTAAGATCTCAAGAACTTGGCGCAAATGCTCTTCATGTTCTTCCTCAGTCCTTGAAAAAATCAAAATATCATCAATGAACACCACAACAAATTTATCCAGAAATGGACTAAAGATTCTGTTCATGTAATCCATAAAAAGTGCTGGTGCATTGGTAACTCCAAATGGCATAACCAGATATTCATAATGCCCATAATGAGTTCTGAAAGCAGTTTTCCGAATATCTCCTTCTCTTACTCGGATCTGATGGTAACCCGACTTTAAGTCAATCTTTGAAAACACCGCGGCTCTTCTCAACTGATCCATCAAATCATCAATACGCGGCAAAGGATAACAATTCTTAATAGTCGCCTTATTAAGTTGCGATAATCCACACATAAGCGTGAGCTTCCATCCTTCTTCTTAACTAGCAATACTGGAGCTCCCCATGGTGATACACTTGGTCTAATAAATTTCTTCTCCAACAAATCTTCAATTTGGCCTTTGAGCTCATTTAATTCCAATGGCGACATTGGATACGGTGCAATCGAAATTGGTCCGGTTCCTGGATGCAAATCAATGAAAAACTCCACTTCTCTTACCGGTGGTAATTTTGGAATTTCTGTTGGAAATACGTCCGGGCACTCCTGAACAAGCACCACGTCTTCTATTTTCACATTTATCTTTGCCCCCACGTTAGCCAAAGACAAAAACTCATGAGTTCCTTCTCTTAGCGAGACTCCGAGTTTGTTAGTAGCTAGATACTTAACAACTTCTGGTTCGGGAAAAAGAACCAGTTTGCGAGCACAATCCAAGATCACATAATGATACGACATCCAATCCATACCGAGAATGACATCGAGTGATTGTAGAGGTAAACAAATCAAATTAATCAAGAAATCCCTATTTTGAAAAGTCACTTGACACTGTAAACATGCAGGATTTACTGTCAACGTCTTAGCAGGTGTGGAATCAACCAAATCAAAAGGTAGAGGTGACACAGATAACTTCAAATGATTCACACAATCCATAGCAATGAAGGAATGGGTTGCCCCCGAATCAAAAAGTGCATTTAGAGTGTTACCTGCAATCTCACAATCACGTTGGATTTCCAGCTTCAGCACTCACGCAATAAACGCGTCCTCTAGAAATAGGACGAGTAGCCCTAGTTGCATTAACAACTGGTTCCATCTTCGGAGCTCTGCAATCCCTTGCAATGTGCCCAAGTTTCTGGCAATTGTAGCAAGTAAGACTTTTGGAAGTACAAGCATTAGCATAATGCCCCTCTTCCCCACATCGAAAACATCGAGTCACTTGCCCCACTTGTCTTCCAAGGTTCTGGTTCCCCGGGTGATTTTGACCCCTGTTGTTGTTCTACAGTCGATTATAAGGCTTAGCAACTTGTTTCCCTTTTATGCCCTGATAACTCTCCCGACTAGGCCCCCCTGAACTAAAGTTCCCTCCTCGGCTAGCTCTCTTATTCTTCATATCTTCCACTTCTCTATATTTTTCCACAAGAACTTGGAAACGTTGAATTCCCAAGGGTAAGACAGAAACCTGAATCTCATACTTCAATCCGGCTTGGAAACGATGACACATGAATGGTTCATCAACCTCTTCACGGAAAAATCTGAAATGCCTCGACAATGATTCAAACTTAGCGGCATATTCGCCCATGGTCATATTACCTTGATGAAGTTTTAGAAAATCATCACCAGCTTAGTCCTGGTACTCATTAGGAAGAATTTGTCTAAAAACTTCCTTTTGAACGACTCCCAATTCACCTCCTCATGAGCTGGTCCCATCAACAACCTTGTACTCCTCTACCAATATTCAGCATCCCTTAGTAGCAGATAAGTGGCATAGTTGACCTTCACTCCCGCCTGATAGTTAATCATCTCAAAGATCTTTTCCACTTCTTGGATCCACTGATCCGCTTTCTCTGAATTCTCATCACCCGTAAACTTGGGAGGATTGTAACGACGAAAATCCTCTAATCCCCTTGACTCAGCAGCACGGATCTCTCTTTCCCTCTTCTCCAGATCCCGTAGAGTCTTTGCAGCTTTCCGTGCAGCAACAAAAGCAACCATGTTATTCATTGCTTCAACCATTTGATCATCCCTATTGACATTGACCTTTGCAGCGTCGTTCCTTCTTGGAGGCATTGTTTCCTATAAAACCAACATCAATAAGAAATTTTAACACTCTTTAGAAGAATTCCAAAAGACATCTTTCAACTTCAACAACTCAACACTACACCGAACCCGACACTCAAACAAATAACCTCGACGCATGATCAGATGACAACTCCCAACCTACAGGTTAACCTACAATCTATAACCAAATCTCTGATACCACAATTGTAACAGCCCGATTTTATTTTTTTCAAACCAAATTCAAATTCATAACAAAGAGAGAAATACCTTTGGAGAAAATATTTAAGTCGTATCACAATGACAAAAGTCAACAATAATTATAAACAACGAAAACGGTTTTGAAATGAAAATCCAAAATATTTAAAACAGAAAAATATACCGGGACTATGAGACCTATCAAACGTAGCTCTACCCCTAGGATATTCTCGGCAAACACCTGTACAAAAGCACTGCCCCAAGAATTTTAACTTCCCCACGTCACATCAAAAAGTGGTACAAGGACCCATCAAAATAAAAGTCAAGCTGACAATATATGGTATAGGTACAGTTTTCCAGAATGAAATAAATACAACCACAACAGATAGACATCTAGCCCCTATACATCCATCTAATATGATCACGCTACAAAAAAAAACTATAACCCAAGCGATCTCCACTCGCCCGCCAGAAATCCTTCTGACACAGCAGTGGTCAAGTAAGTCTAACTCTGTTCCCATCTCCAGAGTACTAACTGGTAGGACAATCCTGATTCTCATATGAGGGCAAAGCCCAGGTTTCCACAATATTTGTAAAGGTCACCAACCCAAATTAACAAATATCACATAGCATTTAAATTTTAAATGCACAAAATAACCTTTCAACTTAGCATACATCTAGAAAGGGTTTTCATATGCCATCATGCATAATCAAAGTTGCAAAATGAAGTTTTGGACAAAACTGCACTGTCATATTCGAATACAACATCCTTGTATTCGTATACAGTGCTATTTCAAAAGTCTGTAGCAAAATTGAATATCTGTATTCGACTACACACTGCTTGTAGCCGAATACAACTGCTAAAATCAAGGTGCAATCTCTACATGGATCAGCACAATTTACTATCGTACAGCCTCTCACAGACCAGTACTAATTTTCTATGCGTGCAATCGCTCACAGATCAGCACGACTTACAAGAGTGCAATCTCTCACATATCAGCACGACGCGAAAATCCCTGCAAGGATAAGATGAACCAACTATTCACATGGCATCATCTTGTGGCCCATCACGGTTACCACTATCACTATGGCCCATCGCGGTCACCATGTACTATGAAATGCATGAACATACTCTGACTCTTTTCACCACAACCATTAAGTAAATGCAGCTATTAAAAGATTTCCCTTTTTTAATACTCATTTAACACTAATGATTTTTCAATCTTTTCACAAAGCATACTCAAACATATATTCATCCATAAAATTCAAAACGCATCCACATCTTAAACACAACAAATTCAATCGATTCAAATTCCAAAATTTCACACCAAATTTATTCATGAATCACCCGTATTCACAACTCCGCATTTTCAAACATAAACCACCAAAATTTTCAACCATAAGTCACCAAATTTAATCTCCAAAATTTTCAACCATAAATCACCAATTTAAAACTCCACATTTTCAGACATAAACCACCAAATTTAATCTCCAAAATTTTCAACCATAATCCACACATAAATCACATCTCAAAAATTCATAATATTAATTATGAACACATAGACCACACCAAACCTGAATCACCACAACCCACATCTCAAACACATTAAATTCAACTTCCACAATTTCACCCATAAACACATTAAATTCATTTTCCTCCAATCTACACATAAAATACATCTCAAAATTCATAATATTAATTATGAACACATCAATCATACCAAACATGTATCAACACAACAACATTAATATCTTAGAGTTCTCCCCACCGCTAACTCGGTGCCAACAGCCTCGATTTCTTTTCGAGATTCAAGGAGCTAACTACATAAACATAAATATTTGCAACAATTTGTTCACAGCTAAAATTTATCCAAAATTATATCTTTTTCACACACCAAACTTTTACAACCAAATAATCTACATTAATTCAATCTCAGCAAATCGCGCACAAATCGCATCAAACTACACCTCAACCACATCAATTTTAAATTCCACTAATTCACGCATAAACGAATTAAATTCATTTTCACCATTTTTCACATCAAATACACCAAATTTCTTTTCCATAAAATCACATATAATGTCTTAAATGCAAACTAAAAGTTTGGAAGGAGCCCTTACCTTAACGATAGCTTAAACAACCGATTACGGTACCGCGATAAATTCCGGTAAAATATTTTGTTCGCACGTCACTTCGAAAGCTAGCTCACTAGCACCTCAACGTGGAGGTGAGCAACTTTCCCTTATGTCACTTCTTGAGATGGAGCTTAGATCTAGTAAATAAATTAGGATTTTTGTTTGTGGGTTTTGGTTTTTTTTGAAAACTTAAGAAAAAAACAAAGAAAAGGAAGAAAGTATGGCGAGCAGGAAAAACGCATGTGTAGCTTTCTCTGTTTTCAATCTCATTGCCTTACTTGATATATATATATATATATATATATATAATAAACCAAACCAACAAATATCTAAAACTCTCACACACATCTCAAATTATTCTGATAAAAATATCTACTCTCGTTGCAGCTCAATAGACAGGTAAAATTTTCAGCAGCCAGAGATATTTTTAACAAAATTGTCCAGTAATAAATTCTTCGTACATAAATAAATTATTTCTCGCCAAATAATTTTAAACGGGTCTCATCAAAATATCATTGGCATTTAACACACAAAATACCTTTAAAATTGGCTAAAAAGCCTCATAATTCAACACAAAAATATACTAAAATTGAATAAATTAGAATTTAAAACTAAGGGTCTTACAATATCCAAAAACAAAACACCATTTGCATCCCTCACTACAAGACGTCAGAGCACCATGCATTATCATAAACCCATCATAATTAATCTTGACAGTACACTCCCTTTGAGGCTTCCAACTATAACAATGTTGGCCATTTGAACAACATCAATTGAAAAAAGGACTTGATAAAGGCTATGCTTCACTGAAACAAACTTGATAACATATATATAGGGTTAGTAGAGACATAATTCTACACCTCTTTGGCAAAAACACAGTATGTGAACACATGCAAGATTTTTTCCACAACACTAGCACATACATGGCAAGTAGGATCATAACTCATAAGAACTCTGTTATTATCATTTGACAATCTTTAGCAATTTTCTAAATGAGACAACAAAGAAACTCAAACCTTTCCAACGCCACCCTCATCTAAAAATATGTGGTCTCGGCTGTGTGTCAAGCTCACTAATATGGAAATAAGCAAGCTTAGAAGAAAATACATCATCAATCGTGCCATTCAAATCGCAACATCCACACCATTCACGTTCGTCGGAAGAGGCATAATAAAAAAACAGATCAAAACATTATCTAATAGATAAGAATCCATATGTTATAAATCCCAAACTCCAATGCTATAAACATAATTCAATATATTTAAGGAAGGATCACCAATAAGCACAATATTAACTAGGTACTTCATAAAACGAACGTGAATTGTGTGGTGTTGGAACCAAGTTGGTTTTCCTCCTGTGATTTTGATGTTAACAAAGGTATTTATGAGAACAATTTTTTTGGACTAATGACTTTATTAAGTGTGCAAAAATTAGAACAAGAAAATCAGATAAAAGTAATAAAGGAAGTTACCAGAGTAAATGACCAGATGACGAGATAAGAGGAACACAAAAGCATACGCGTTTGCCTCTGAACATATGGCTCCGAAAGCAACGTGCCTCTTAAGGTTATGAAGACTGCCTCAAATATTTGACTCTGAAGTTTGGGTCTGAAGACTGCATCTGATAACTGGGTCTAAAGAATGACTCAAAAGACTAACTTTGAAATTGGGTCTAAAGACTGCCTCTGAAGAATGTCTAAAGAATGAATTTGAAGCATACCTCTGATGTACACAAACTAAGCATGCCTTTGAAGAGTTTACATCAAGCTATCATTAACTTTGAAGAGATTTTTCAAGTCATGCATTTAGAGCTCATATTTCGCTAATCAAAAGTTGCAACACACAAAATGTTGCCTCTGATATGCAACCTCTAATGTTGTTCTAACTCTGATGATTCAACAATGTGATTTGCCCAAAGCCACTAATTCTAAGTCATGCAATTTTTCCTCTGACTTTTATTATCCAAGAAACACAACATCTCACTCCAACAAGAAAGTCAATGGCTTTGATGGAAAGTCAACGGTTCTGATTGAAAGAATTCATTCTGAAGAAAAGACTTAGCCGAATCATAATTTCTAAATATTCAAGAACAAGGCCGAATCTATTCCCGCTCCAATCAATCAAGAGTATGAAAAAAGATTCGCGTGAATAAGTTTTTGAGAACAATTTGAAATTAGATACGATTAATAACTATAATTGAATGAAATTTTTGACCAAGTGGAAAAGAAGATATGGCCAAAATATTGCTCAGAAGAAGATATGGTCAAAATATTGTTCAGAAGAAGATATGATCAAAAAATTGTTCACAAGAAGATATGGTCAAAATATTGTCCACAAGAAAATATGCTCAGAATTTTCTCACAAGAAGATATGCTCAGAATTGGCTCACAAGAAGATATGCTCAAAATTTGTTCACAAGAGTATACACTCAGAATTATTCATAAGAAAGTACACTCAGAATTATTCACAAGAAGAAACACTCAGAATTATTCACAAGAAGATACACTTATAATTTGTTCACAAGAAGATACATTCAAAATTTGTTCACAAGAAATATATGATCCAAATTTTACAAGGACAAAAGTGAAACCCCAATCTATTATATAAATAGATACTTAAGGCTGAAGAAGAAAGCATGAACTCATAAACTTAGAAATCCATACAATTTCATAAAACCTTTTGAGAGCTCAAATTTTCTAAGTAATCAAAGTTCAAAGGTTTAAGGTCTAGAGAAGCATTTGGTCAAAGAAATGTTTTCTAAGTGTTTTAGTGTGACAAATCAATTATAACAATCTGCTTAGTAGAAGAAAACACAATTCGTTCCAAACTTGTGTAACCCAGCATGATAGTGGCTTTAGTGTTCCTCAAACAATATTTGATTCTCAGGTTGTGTTGAGAAGACTTGACTTGTAGGGTCAAGGCGTAGTTGCCTTCAACAATATGTTGTTTTCAGGTTGACTTAACTTGTAGGGTCAAGGTGTTTGTTTGCCTAAAAAAGTCTGTAGGTGTCATGTTGTTTTGAGAAGATTGACTTGTAAGGTCAGGTGTTGTGTAATTCAAGGATTTGAATTAGTGGTTAAATCCTTCTAAGTGAAGGGACTGAATGTAGCTACCAAGTTGGTGGTGAACTAGGATAAATCTGCTTGTGTCACTTTACTTCTGCACTATTTACTTTACTGCTGCCTCTAATTACTCAAGCATCATTGTTACTGCCTCTGTTTTAGTTAAAATCACCAATCTGGACCAGTTCTTGAATAAATAATAAAAAAGAATCCAACTTAGACAAATACAATTCAACCCCGCTTATCATGTTTGCACCTTCACAGGGATGTTGTGGTTTCCAATGTTAACATGTACTACATCTCTCCAACTCTCCACCCAATATTCTCCTTCAGAGGTTCTCAAGACAAACATAAACTTTTCCATAAATTTGACCTAATTCTAGTTGTGACCAAATTAGGGTTTGACCATAGCCACACTTGTAGTTGGATCGAACAATTTGAAGCCAAAAATCTTGAGGTCTTGTTAAAAGATCCAAACCCACCTTCATTATACAAGTCTGATTAATATTCCTTATAGTTTGCAAACTCAATCCACCATAATCCTTAGGATTTTTTTTCGTTGGTTAGAATCCACCAAAATGGAAATATTTTCTCTTTTTGTTCACAACATTGCAAATAGAATGAGGCAAATAAACTAACTGCATCACATAACTAGGAAGAGTTTGAATCACAAAATTTGCTACAGTTAACCTACTTCCAAAAGATAAAGTCCTAGTGTTGTAACTACTTAGTGCAACAACCTGATTTTCATAAACCAAAGCCAAATTGCAATTAGAATCAACCATTGAGCGCTTAAACTTGTTTAGGGTTAATGCATCGAGGTTGCTTAATAAAGAATAAAGATAACTTTGGGATAAGGAAAATTGATGTGTCATGGTCTACTTGATTCACTAAGAGATTTTGTTCAAACCACACTTGTCAGTAGTCTTGAGTTGCAAGTACCACGTGTTAGGTATGAGCTGGCTCTACACACGTGGCACAATCTACAAGGACAAAGTATGTAAATCTAGTATCTCGTAGAAGAAGCAATTCGCTAAGTGAATTCCATTTCACTATGAGAATTTGGACCGGCAAAAAACTATAAATAGGAGTTGAAGACCCCTTTTGATTTATTCATCCAGTCTCAATTCTCTCTCTCTCTCTCTCTCTTGAAGCTTTAGAGCTTTTCTCTTGTGTTAGTTTTTTACCCACTTTTGCCGTTGTGTTTGTTTTTTAATCGAGTTTAGGTGAATCGTTGTGTTGTCGATGTTTTTGGAGCACTTAGATATTCCACCCAAAGGCTAAGAAGGTAAAGGCTATTTATTTTCCTTACTTTCTTAAGGTTATAAGGATGTTTAGGGTATGTCCAAATTAACTCATTTACTTTCCAAACATTTTTAAATTCTTAATCAAGGTTTGGATTCTAAATTAGGGTTTTGATCGTCTGCCTCTAATAATTATGACAAGCATTTGATCGTCTTTCTCTGACGAAAAATCAACGCTCCGATGTAAAGTCAACATACTTATAAAAGTCAACATTCTGTTGAAAAGTCAAAGCTCTGAAGAAGACAAATTTGTTTATCCTCTACTAAACATCTTGGGTATGTTATTTGTAATAAAACCTGTGTGACATACTCTGATCATGATAACCTCTACTTTCTATCTTCGCATCAAGATCCGCATAATCAATTACAAAGACAAATTTGGACAAGCTTTAATGGTGAATCAATCTTTGAACATTTGATACAAAACTTTATGATACATGCTGATTTCTTGGAATTAGGACAACAGGAAGAAACCCTATATTTTCTCTATAAAAGGACGTGCAATCCTCATTGATGTATACACAAAAACAAAAACTATGATAAGCACAAGACAGCCGTTTCTACACTCCTGTTCATAACCCTATTATTTTATCTAAGCGTTGAGAGATTTTTCACTTTCTGAGAGCATATGTTTGTAAACAGACTCTTCTCAGAGTTATTATGAAAATCCTATAAACACATTTTGTTTGTAACCTAGCCCAGTAATGGATGCATCCCTTAACAACTTGACTGTACTAATCTAGAAGGTTGAGAATACTTGAACACAATCAGGTTGACTAGTAGGTGTTCAGTGGGCACATGATTCCATTGGTGAGTTAGTTGATTAAATCATTCTCATTGAAGGACTATACGTAGCCATTGTGTTGGTGATGAACCAAGATAAACTGGCTTGTGTTGTTATGTGTTTATTGTTTTATCTGCTCTGTTTTAATCTTTCCAAAAACATTTTAAAATAAAACACAATTCAAACCCTCCATTTCTTGTGTTTCTTGTTCTACATAGTAGGTGGCTATGGGCGAACCTATCACAAATAGTTTGGAAGGGTTTATCAAGGACGGGGACATGGGCGTAGGAGGGGTCATGAGCCTAGAGAGTAACACACTCCATTTGAGGAGTTTGATGTTATCATCTTCCTACTCTCTAAGGTCTGTTCCAACTTCTTGTGAAAGCAACCACTCGGCATATAGGTTTAACGTATATGCTTGCCTAGTATTTTGGCCAATATAGTGTTTGTCCTTTTTGTTAGAGTTTGTTAGTGTTCTTTTCTTTGGTGATGCATTTTTTTTTGGCTTCACTCGTTCACGTGGCTGAACCAGAAACCCTTACATGTTTGTAAAATATTATCATGATATAAATATGGGGCATATCAAGTAAGAGAAGTGTGTTAGTTTGAGAGATGAGATCACTAATTATCAGTCGTTGGTTTCAAATAAAAGGTAGCGATATGTACACTTAAAATGCACGTGTTGTTCGTTAATTTATGTGTCCCTCGATGAAATAAAGTGCACACATTGTCTTCTATTGTGTTTTATACATGCTCCCTCATTTTCATCCATTTTATGTCATATTACCTTCATCTTCCCTATTTATTTCCGATATTATGCAACATATTTTGCAATTTTGACCCATTTATGATATTATACTGTCTTGCAAATTGTCTTTCCAAGTTTAAAGCATTTTGATTTATCAAAACCTATCAAATATAGTCTTAGTAATTATCAATCTAGTTGATTGACGTTCAAATTCAAAATTTTAAATATGGGAAATATCAAATAGATAAATGATGAACTAGGTTATACAACTAAATCACTTAATCCTTTAACTTCTAGAAACAACCAAATCACCAATAACACTTCATTTGAAATTTTAGACAGCCAAGTGAAGGAAATAGACAAAACAGTAAAAAACAATAATGACATATGTAATTACTATTTATAGATAAGCTCCCCCAAAGAGATAATATAACAAGAAAAAATGGCAGAAAAAAGGGAAGAACATGAAACAAGAAAGAGAAGGAAAGGCTTATTAAAAAAAGGAAAGAGAAGAAACACTAAACCGAACTACCGCAAGGTGCATTTTAAGTGAAAAGATCTCTACCATTTATTTTAATTCAATAACTCATAATTATTGCTCTAACCTCTCACACTAACACTACTGCCATTTGATATGCTCTCTCTCTCTCTCTCTCTCTCTCTCTCTTTCTCTCTCTCTCTCTCTATATATATATATATATATATATATAGTTTCTCTTTTTCAGTGTTTTGCTCAAATTTATTCGTATATTTATAACATAATTTGAACTAGTTAGTTTCACTAATGAGACACTAGGACATCTCGATTTATGGTTTTAGAGTAGGGGCACATAAAGGGGCTGGAAAACACAAGAAATGAGGGGGTTTGAATTGTGTTTTGATATTTCTGCAAAATACTTCAATTGTTTAACGAAAAATATATGTTCTTTATCAAATCATTTAACTTACGATTATAAAACAAGTTCAATAAAATAAAGTTGAATCATAAAGAACTTAGATTAGAGTAACAAAGAGGGTGAAGGAACAAAAGGATTTTTATACTAGTTCATAAAAGACTGTTGCTACGTCTAGTCCTCCCTTTAAAAAGAGATTTTGCTTCAGTATCGTCGATGACTTAATCCACTATTTCAACAGTAGCATACAAATATTGTTTACTCTGCCTCTCCAGGCTTTGAGTATTCTTCTTTAGCCTCTCCAAGATCTCGCCATTCGAATCTTTCTCCAACTTTTAGGCAGACTACCGTATAAGTTCATAAGTATTGTTATACCTCTTCAAGTACCTCTTATGGATGAAAGAGTTGTTGCCACTATGGGGCTGATTTATATCTATTTCATTTTATGTCTGAATAAATATTGAGAGAAGATTACATTTCAAGTCATATATCAATTTAAGTTTATAAAACAATTTGACTGATTTACATCAATTCTAGTAACTCTCTATTGAGAGGATTTTTCCTTCATTCTTTTCGTTTGATGTGTTATAGGCTTTTACAAAATTTCTTCGTAACACTTTGCCTTTTTCATTTTTCTCTCACTCTGTGATTAATTGATCGGTTTCTGCTTAAATACTAAGAAAAGTATCTGTTGAGAATATTCCTGTTGAAGATCTTAAAATAGTATTTAAGGAAAATCAACCTTTAAGACATATCCATACATATCTTCATAATTGATTTTGCGTATCATCAATTAAGAAGACAAATCTCAAAGGATATCAGTATTAGATGATGTCATGCATTTCATTAGTTAGATGATAAGTTCATCCTTGACAAACAGAAGATGTTGGAACGCTGACTTCTGATAAGAGCGCTAACTGTACCAGAGTGTTGTCTTTATCAGATGGTCAAATTGGATGCCAAGACTATCAGATGCAGAATCACTAGAATGAATCTGTATCAGAAGATTCAACATAAATACGTTAAGAGCGAGCTTAACAAAGTCAGACATAACTTCAATAAATTCTTTAAAGTCATTGTAAACTTGTTTAATAGATTCTCTTTCTTTGTTCATCAGAGGATCTAACTTGTACCTGCACATAGACTTTATCATATGCTTCACTTAGAGCTTTCTTCTTTTGATCTTTGAGTTGAAGGATCAAGATGGGTTTTTGGTCAGAGGTAGATAATCATTGTAGTGCTCTTTTCCTTTGTCTTTAGAGGGATAATCATTGACTTGTATTTTCTTTGTCTTTCACGCTTTGATTTGGACTGGAGATTATCATATGCTTGTTGCAATGCTTCTTATTGTTATATTATGACTTGTTCTATTAGTGAACACAATTACTTGTTTGTTAGATGATAATATTCTTTGTGTTATAAACACTTAGGTTATTATCTTTAACTTACTCATAATTTATGTTACCTTAAAATAGATAGTCATCAGTATGCTTCTCTAACTTAATATGCACACTTAATAGATACAGTTAAGGGATAATTTGTTTGTTTTGTAGCTAAAATGACTTTTGCACTAACAACGCATTCCTCAAAGTTCTAGATGGTACCATGACAAAAGTTTGGGAAGACTAGAATATTGCCAATTGACATAAGTGTACTCTAGTGATTGTTGGTCAGTTGATCGTTTTAGTGAAAAATCCTTTGAGTTGATAGTGGGAGTGAATGAGCGGTGTTACTTAATCCCTAGGTATCGGGTTTGACTCCCACAAAAGATAAAAGCTCGTTAATTTCTAATGGGGGAAATGAGGCGAGAAGTTCGTGAGTACAATTTCGGTCAGAGGGGTCAGGCTATTACACTAAGGTTTGAGAACTTAATAGTGTAAGAGGAAAATATCCAAGAAGAAGTTATGTAAAAAGAAAAGTTTATACCTAAAAGAAAGCATCTCAAAAGGAGAAAGATGATTGAAGCAAAAACAACTCAAAATCCTAAAAAAGAAATGAAGAATCATCGTTAGAACTAGCAAAGAAAGAAACTTGCATGTGTCTAAATGTAAGTTTTGATATTGATGAGGTAACCGTTTCTAAACCTTTTGTTTTTTGTAAAAATTTGAAAGTTAAATTTGATAGGCTCCCAAATGACTCAAACACTTTATCTCAAAAGTGTAAATTTCTAAAAAAAAATCAACTTTATGAGATAAACATATAGAATGAGGAGCTACAAACTAAGAATATTGAATATGTTAAAATAATTCAAGATTTGCAACACTATAATTTTAAAATGTATGTGTAACAAAAGATTCTCAATTAGAAAAAAAAATCGAAAATTATCTTCCACAATGTCTTGAAACTAAAGAAAAAAACATTTTCAAAGTAGAAGTTGATGAACTAAAAAATGGTTTAACCAACTTTGTTAAATGTAGTTAAACTTTTAATAATATCATGGGATCTCAAAATATTTGATAAAGTTGATTTAGACTTCAAAGCTTCTCAAAAATAAAACTTTATGAAACCTCTTTTATACCAATAAAGAAGCATTAAAAAGTTAGAAAAGGATGCTCATATTGTAAAATATGGACACTTTGAATAAAATTGATATCATAAGAAAAACTTTGAGAAAGTTAGACAATATCAATTTGATATGACCATTTTGGTTCAAAACGCTCTCATGAGAAAAAGTTGAAAAAGTAAGAAGATAATTTTTTTATTGCTGCAAATTTGATTATCTTGAATTAGAATGCTATCATAAGGAAAAATGTTCTAAAAAAAAATACACTAACCATGAAGACCCAAACCACTATGGATATCAAAAGCATTACTAATTTGTGTTGCAAGAATGTCTTAGAACATTCAAGAAAAACTTCCTCGCATTTAAAATAAAACGGAGAAATGGAGAATTTGTAACCTATGAAAACATTGACAAAGCTCAAACAAAATGTACATGTGTCTTTTATAAAATTAATTTCGCAAAAAATGAGGATGTTCAATATGTGGAAGATTTAAAACATAACTTACTTAGCTTTAGTCATTTTAATGACACCGACTTCAAAGTTATTTTTAAAATCTAACATGTATAACATGAAACAAACACCGTTAATATTTTTTTTTGTTAATAAAAATAAATCTTTATATTTTATACTTAAATTGATTTGGCATAAAAGAGTTTGTCTTGTAAGTATGAAAATAATTTCAAAATTATCCAAACTTTGATCCAATAAAAAGTCTTCATAAAATTAGTTTTGAAAAGGATAAGGTATGTAAAATTTGTGTTAAAGGAAAATAATTTGAGAACTAAATAGTTTTCAAAATAGTTTTCAAAAATATAATTTCAACTAAATGCCTCCTGAACTACTTCACATGTATTTATTTTATCTTGTCAAAACTACAAATCTTATGGCTATGTAATAGTTAATGATTTATACATAGACTCACTTGGATTTTATTTTAAGATAAAAACTTTGAAGCTTTTTTAAAATTTCTTGTAAAGAAGTTCAAATATCACTTTGGTAAGGAGTGATCATAGGAAAAATTTGAAAATTCATACTTTGTTAAAAATTGTATAATTATTCTCATCAAAGAACTTCGTAACAATATGAAGTTGTTTAATAGAAATAAAATTTTGTAAGAAATTGTTAGAACAATTTTAAATGAATCACGTATTGAAAATTACTTTTGGAGGGAAGTCATAAACAATGTTTGCTATGTTTTTAATCTTGTTTCTATTAGAAAAGTCTTGAACACAACTTCATATAAATTTTGGAAAATAGAAAGTTAAAAATATCGTACTTTCACATTTTTTTTAATGTTGTCAGTATATTTTGCATAATAAAGAAATATGAGTAAATTTGATTTGAAATTTGATGAAGGCATATTTTTTGAATACTCTACATTCTATAAATTTTATGGAATATGAAATTTCAAGGCCTAAATTATAGAGGAAAATATGCATATTATGTTTGATAAATGAGATTATTTTCGTGATGAAAGAAATGAAGATGAAGAAGAATAATTACAATGTCAAACTTTGATAAATAAAAAAATTGAGAATTCTCAAGCATCATTCTCACAATTTCCAACAAGAATTGGAAATTGATAAACCATCATCCCTAAAATCAAATAATTAGAAGTATCGCTGATGGAATAACAATTAAATGGTCTTTTGAAGAAAATGAAAGAAAGAACAATAAATCAAGTTTTGGATGTAATTCCTAAATATTCATAACATTCTTCCGAAGACGAGGACATTCTCAAGATGGACGATGAAACCACAGTATCACTGACTATAACATTGAGTCCTGCCTAAATTGGTCTAAACATGATCTCATTTTCATCTTCACCATCTAAAGGTATTTTATGATAAGATCATCCTTTCTAGTAAATATTTATTAGGATGGATTTACTCAACATTGGAGGATGCAACAAACGCTAAATTGTCTTTATTCAACCATCAATCAAGTATCCTCAAATTTCAATGATGCTTGATGAATGAACAAGATAAGAACCTACAAAATAGTTAAAGAGGGTCTCATCATTGAACCTCAAGTGAGGAAATTCATTATATCAAAATAAGATTGAGCTTTGTTATGCATTGACATAAGTTGATTGATTGGATGATCGTGAAATTTGAAATGCATACTATTTTTTTTTACACAAGCATATGACTTTCATCTCTTTTTATCATGTCTTGGATATGCATATTCTTAACTCTATGCCTACTGAAATACATTTGCAAAACCTTTAATTAGACACTTACGTGCTGGTATTCAATTCATAAAAAAGTGTTCAAATCTTCTTTGATAAATTAAAACTATTGCACGATGATTTATGTCTTAAGAACACGTGTTTAAAATGTATTTGTATAGAATTAGTGTTCTTTAAAATTAGACAATGGACTACTTTCTTAAGTATAATTTTATACTATCGTTGATTTTAGATAACGCTTAGAAATATCCATCTCCTCAATCTTCGGGTTCAAAAATCACCATTTTCCCTTGTTTGCAAATTTAGAATGGTGGAGAAAATTTCAAAAATATCCATTTGATTCGGGATTACAAGTGGTGGAGAAAAGTAGTTTCGTGTCTACCTTACTCTAAGAGTTCTCCAAGAATGGCTTAGGAACCTGGTGTCACGATATGAAATGATGCTCCTTGATAAGACATAAAGACGCACTACTTCTTTAAAAACAAATCAGCAATTTGACAAGCATCATCCAACTTTTTGCAAGGTATAAAGTGTACAATCTTAAAAAATATCTCAATCACCACAAAAATAGAATCTTTCCCATCCTTTTTTCTTCTTGAAAGTGCATTTGCAACCACATTAGCCTTGTTTTTCTTGTGTTTATCACACATGAAATTGGCCGACCTTCCTTCATCAAAACAACTCCAACTTCAACAATAGAGATATCATATTCAACTTCAAAAGATTTAACGAAATTAGATAATGCAATAATTGGTGCTTGAGTGAGTTTTTCTTTGAGAGAAACAAATGTTTTCTCTTGTTTTTCTCCCCATCTAAAACCAACATCTTTTTTTACAATTTCATTAAGAGCTGCAGCTAAAGTACTAAAATCTCTTACAAACTTCCTATAGAAACTAGCCAAACCATGAAAACTCTTCACATCACTCACATTTTTAAGTTGTGGTCATTCTTAAATGGCTCTTATTTTCTCCTCATCGACATACACACCTTTAAAATCCACAACAAAACCAAATAAAAAAAAGTTATTCGTGTAAAAGAGCATTTTTCCAAATTAGCATACAATATTTCTCGCCTAAGCACATGTAAAACAACTTTCAAATGCTCATATAAATTTTTGGTATATACTAACATATCATCAAAATACACAATAACAATTTTCCCAAAAATTCTCTTAGAACATGGTTCATTAATCTCATCAAAGTTCTAGGTCTGTTAGTTAACCAAAAAGGCATAACCATCCATTCATACAACCCATATTTTATTTTGAAAACAATTTTCCATCCCCTACCCTTATTCTTATTTGATGATACTCACATTTCAAATCAATTTCCGAAAATAAGAATGCACCAAAAAATTCATCAAGCAAATCATCTAATCTAGGGATGAGATGTCTAAGTTTAATGATAATGTTATTAATAACTCTACAATCAGTGCACATTCTCCAACTACCATATTTTTTGGAACTAAAATTACAACACAAGGACTTAAACCTTTTCTTACCCAACCTTTACTTATCAATTCCCCAACTTGTTTCTGTATTTCTTGAGTTTGTTGAGGATTGTTCTAGTATGCTGGTGTATTCTTAAAGGGTGCTCCCAAGATGAGTTCAATGTGATGCTCAATTCCTCTTATAGGTGGTAAACAATTTGGTACCTCCTTTTGGAATACATCTTCAATTTGCTAAATTATTTTTTCTCTCTTTTTCATGAATTTTTTCTCAACACTCTTTTTCTTTTTGTTTTCACCCTCCTTTCTTTTCTCTCTCTTGTTTCTATTGTTATTTCTTTTCTCATTTTAATTGGATGTTCTATCACCAAGCTAGGATTCAAAGGTGCAAGAACGATATTGTGTCAATGATGCATAAAAGAATATTTATTTTTGTATCCCTCATGACTGCCAAGGTCTTCCTAGCAACAAAATGACTCGTACCCATAGTTACAACATCATACAACACCACATCATTGTCCTTTCCAATTGAAAAGTAAACTTCAACTTGTTTGTTAACAATTATTTCTACATTTCCACTTATCCATTGGAGCTTTTAAGGTCAAGGATCACGTTTTGAAATTAACTCGTACCCATACTTATCCATTGTCCTTTCCAATTGAAAAGTAAACTTCAACAAGTATTTCTACATTTCCACTTATGTATAGATTTGACTGAAGCATTCACAACCGATCAAATTTTTGAATCACGGGAAGCTGTCATAACATGGGCAAGAGAGGTTGGCCGTCAAAATCGAGTAGCTGTTATCATAACTCGATCTGATGTAGAGACCGGAAAGAGAGGAATGAAATCTAAATTAATGCTTGGTTGTGATAGAGGTGGAAAATATCAGTCAAATAAAAGTAACTCAGGTACTTCAAAAAAAAGGTGTGGTTGTCCGTTTAAACTTCGATCGAGACCATTGAAAAATACTGAGGGATGGATTATTAGTTTAGTTTGTGGACTTCACAACCATGAGTTAGTGGCTACTTTTGAGAATAATGCATTTGTGGGGCGTTTAAATGATGAAGATAAGAATCATGTTGACGAGCTGACAAAGTATCACCTTGCACCGAGGCATATCTTGTCATCTTTGAGAGATCGAGATAAGGAGAATGTGACTAATATATCTCAAATTTATAACCGACGAAGCACATATAGGAAGAATTTGAAAGAACCTAGAACTGATATGCAATATCTATTGAAGTTACTTGAAGCTGAGAAGTATGTATGTTGGACTAGGACTCATGGAGACTCCAACGTTGTGAGGGACATGTTTTAGACGCACCCAGATTCCATAACTTTGTTGAACATGTTCCATCTTGTATTGATCATGGATAGCACCTACAAAACCAACAAGTATACGTTACCATTGTTTGAAATTGTTGGTGAATCTTCAACTGGGTTGACATCCAATGTTGCATTTGCTTATATGGATAGTGAGCGTCAAGAAAACTTATGTTGGGCATTGGAGAAGTTAAAAGAGTTGTTTCTTGGAAACACCCAATTTCCTCAGCATGTCCATTACCTCCACTTGCATGGCATTGGAAGGAGCATCGTAGTGATGAGTCTACATCATGGGCTATAGCTTATGCAGGACGTCTACAACATTGGGGTTCATTAGAGTTAGAGGGTACATCAGGAAATAATGGAGCATCAGGTAGCTGATCCTGTTCATCATCAATATAATCATGCTGCTGATCCTACTGCTCCTGCTGCTGATCATCAATATAATCATCCTCCTGCTGATCATCAATATAATCATCCTCCTGCTAATCATCAATATAATCATGCTGCAGATGATGATCCTGCTGCTCAACATCTATTTCTTCATTTCTCCTTCTACCTTTCTCGAATGTCGCTCTCCTATTTGACTACGTAGGAGGCCGAACTCTAGAATATTCACCGCTAGTTTTAGCTCCTCTAGTCCTCACTGTAAACAATAGAATGAAAAAAATGTATCAAATAATAAATAAAAAATAACAAAAAATAAAAAAAAATTACAACTACCGGAACCCAAAATACATACCGGAAATTTCATTTTTGAAATTTTTGGGAGTTGTTCCCAGAAATTTGAAATTTCCGGTATTGAAAATTAACTACCGGATTTTTCAAATTTCTGGAACAATTCTTGGAAATTTCAAAAATGAAATTTCCGGTATGTATTTTGTGTACCGGAAATTTCAATGAATTTGAAATTTCCGGGAAAAAACTTAAAAATTTCGAACCCATTTTTTCTGGAAATTTCAGAATGAGGGGTACGAGGAAGGTTGCTGGATTTTACTAAATTTTGAGGGTCATTTAAGTAATTTCACTCAAAAAAATTTAAAATGAGGGGATACAAAAACTAATTTTCTCATATTTTAGTTTTCATGCTAAGTTTGACACCAAACGAATACTAGCAGCCCAGGCCCCTAGGCGATTGCACAAGCCCCAAAATTTCTAGGGCCTCAAAGTTTTTTTTTACTTTTAATAATTATGACATATTGATTAAAAAAAATTATTTACTTTTTAAAATTCTACACAGTTAAAGATCAACCTTGATCTGTAACTACACTTCCTTTCCACCCAAAAGGATTCAATTAAGTCACCTAACTAATCTGCTAGGATTTTACAGTTTAATCTTTTAATCACACTCAAACTATAACCAATTCTTATAGTTATGAGTTTATACAATAATGATTTAAAGGTTTTAGTTGATTCTTATTATGCTCAACTCTTGTTTGAGAATAGATTCAGAACAAAAAGAACTCAGTAGAATAAACTGGAAGTATGCAATGGTTTCAGCCTGATTTCTTTTGTGAATGAGATATCTTCAAGAATGCAAGTGAATATGATTTAGTGAGAATACTTGGCACTTGAAGTTCTGAATGATGTTTGCGAATTTTCCTTCCTTTTATAGATGATTTGAGCATTTAATTCTTGTCAGAAAGAGTTGTTGGTAGTGCTTGACTCAGCTGTTTATAAACCATTCATGGGAACTGTTTTAGGCCTTGCTTGACTCGGTTGTTTTGCTCAATTTCAAATAGATTTCCTGTGCGCTTAATGACCCATTAAGCTTCAAAAAATACTTGATGATAATTGAGCTTGGATCTGGACACTTGATTTGATCCAAAACTGTTTGGAAAGGAGTGAACAATTTCTGCAAAACTGAGAAGTCTGTTTTTGCAGAAAACGGAGATTGTTCTTCTAAAAAACGGAGAACGTTGATTAAAAGTGGAGATTGATGATCAATCTGGTCTGATAGTCTTCTGGACAATCTGAGGACTTGTAATCAATCTTGAAGTTCAGTCTTGTTTCAACTTTCTTGGCAGTTACAGACTTGAGAAAGTTTCATTCCGTTTTTGACATGCTTGGATTCATGATGATTTATCTTAGTGATTCGAGAACATTTTTAAGTAATAATGATTTATATTTGTTCCTTGCCATGTACTGATGAAATTGGTATAAAGAATTAGGGCATAATCTTTGTTAAAGTGATGGAGAAAGATTGGTAAAGTGGCTGCGACAATCAATCTTAATTCTGCAGAACATTCTCTGTTTTGTGCAGCTTATGATCAAGAATGTTCTGTTTAATTTTTCATCTGATTTCTTTGTTTTGCTTGGTTCCTATCTTTAATAAAAACACTCAAGAGCACATATTAAATTAACATAACATTTAGAATCATAATTAACATTCTTAATTAACCTTTGTTTATTTTCATCAAAACTTAATTTGAGAAGCAAGATAGTGGAAAACCTCACAATGTTTGTGAAGACTAAACGTAGCCCAAGGTGAAGGATGAACCAAGATAATTTCTCTGCGATTTTCTCTTTGTGAGGACTGAACCTAGTCCAATTTTTTGTGACTATTCATTTCACTTCAATTGGTATCAAAACTCTACATATAAGTTTTGAGCACTTAACAATCTTAGAGAAAAGTTCTACGAAGAAGTGATGTCAAAAACTGCAAAGTTTACACCTAAAAGAAAACTTCTCAAGAAGAGAAAGATAATTGAATAAACAAACTCAAAATCCTCCAAACAAAAACAAAGATTCATGTGTCTAAATGTAAGTTCTGAAACTAATGAGGTAACTATTTCTAACGTTGAATTCGACAGTTTCCTAAATGACACAAACACTTTATCTCAAAAGTGTACATTTTAAAAAAAATCAACTTTATGAGATAATAAAATAAAAGAGCTACAAACTAAGAATGATTAATATGTTCAAATCATTCAAGAGTTGCAACACTTTAATTAAAAGTGTTTGAGCAACAAAAGATTCTCAACTAGAAACACATAAAAAATCATCTTCCACAATGATTTGAAACTAAAGAAGAAAAAAATTCTTGTAATGTTTTTTTTGGCATTTTAGGGTCCTAATGGAAACTCTATATTTTTTTTTATAGATACACACTTTTTCTTACACATGCTAGATCTAGTTAATTGCATGATTAATTTAGTTGAGTAGATTATTGAAAATTTTGATTAATTATATTATTAAATTAATCACATTTCTTTATCATGATTTTACTAATTTGAATTAATCATTTACTCAACTGAATTTATTACAATTTTTTACGTGATTAACTAAGTAACGCACAGGAGAACTTATTTACATTTTAGCTTAACAAATCATCTTCCACAATGATTTGAAACTAAAGAAGAAAAAAAACACTTTAAAAATAGAAGTTGATGAACTCAAAAATGATTTAACCAACTTTATAAAATCTATTGAAATTTTAAAAATATCATGAGATCTTATGTGGATATATTTGCCAAAACTGGTGTAGGTTACAAAGATTCTCAAAAAACAAAAGTTTTATGAAAAAAAAATTTATTCCAAAAATGAGGGATAGGTAAGTTAGAAAAAAAAAAGGTTTAAATATGTTTTTGGTCCCTGTAAATATGA
>JBBPBP010000003.1:20071886-20156628 GCA_037974735.1 Cicer chorassanicum
TGACCTTTTTTTATTTTGGTCCTCGTAATATTTTTTTTTTTTGTTTACATCCCTGTAATATCAAAATAGATTTATTTTTGGTCCTTACCGTTAAGTGGACGTTACAAAAATGTTAACTCACAAAGGGAAACAGTTTTTGGTCCCTATAAATAATTAATTAAATAAAACAGAAGATTTTAGTGATTTTTTTGAAACAAGAAATGAAAATTAATTTAATAATAATAAATAAATAAAACAAAAAATTAATAAATTTTAAATTATTGAAGTGAAAATATTTTAAACATCACTTGGCATAAGTTTATTATTAATAAAGATCAATTTGTATGTTATTTTATATTTAAAAAGATTTTTTAATATTACAGGGATGAAATTCAAAAAAAAAATTCATGGACTAAAACTGAAAAGTGTTATATTTACAGGGACAAAAAATGGTTTCCCTTTGTGAGTTAACATTTTTGTAACGTCCACTTAATGGCAAGAACCAAAAATAAATCTATTTTGATATTACACGGATGTAAACAAAAAAAAAAATATTACGAGGACCAAAATAAAAAAAGGTCATATTTACAGGGACAAAAAAAAAACCTTCTTATTGGATTACTTGAATCAATTTGTTATCATAAAGAAGAGAATTGAGAAAACTAGATAATATTTTTGTGGTGACAAATATGGTTATTTTAGATCGAAACGCTCAATATAAGAAAAATGGTGAGAAAGTAAGAGGGTAATTTTCTTATAGTGCAGCAAGTTTAATTATGTTGATTATCACATGTTGTTTTTCGAAGAAGATTTTAAATGAAACAATTTTTTTTCATTATATACCTTGTTTGCTTGGATTTTAGTTTAATCTTTCACTTTTGTTTCCTTTTTTTTATTATTATTATTATTATTATTATTATTTTATATTTAAGTACTTCAAATAATAGTTGATTGATATGAATGTCAACATAATTGAGATATAATAACTTTTATATAGATTTAGATTATCTTATATTTAAATTAAACACGATGAGTTTATATTCTTATGTCATCATTAAAATATATTAGATCCGACTTATAATTTTTTAAAATTCGAATGTATTTAAATAATGAAGTGATTTACATGATACCTCTTGTTTGATTAAGATATGAGATGATGTAAATTCCTTCATTATAATGCTTTAAGCACTTAATTTTTTTTATTTAAATTAGGGTTTTGTTAATATACATGTGTCCCAAAACACGTGTTATGCCATTCAAAATTATAATTTTTAATTTTTTTTTGAAACTTAAATATTTAACTTTTAATATAACCTATTTGTTCTATCTGTAACATAAAATTTTATTTTTATTTGTTCAATATATGTCATAAGCGCACTTACACATATTTTTATAGAAAATAAAATGTTTTTAATTAAATTTTTATAAAAAAGTATTAACAAGTGTCTCTGAAATATTTATCAAGAATTAAATAAAAAATATATTTTTTTCAATATATCTCTTTTCTAAATTGCCCCACTTTGAAAAAAAATTCTCAATCTGCCCAACTTTTTGGGCTAAACTGGAGGTCGCATTAGGGGGTGCGACCAGCTGAAGACCAGCAAAATTTGGGCCCAGTGGGAGGTCGTTGGCTGGGGGTGCGACCTCCTATTGGGGGTGTTTTTTTTTTTCTTTCTTTTTCTTCTGGTTTTATAATATTATTAAATAATTAATTAATTATAATTATAATAATAATACATTAATTATAATAACAATAATAATAATAATAGATTAAAAATAATAATAATAATTAATAATAATACATTAATAAATAATAATAATAATACATTGAAACTATAATAATAATTAATTAATTAATGATAGTAAATTAATAAATAATAATATTATATTAATAAATAATAATAATAATGATTATTATTGTTAATTAATTATAAATAATAATAATAGTTGTAATAAATAATACATTAATAATAAAAATAATAAATCCAAATAATAATAATAATAATTATTATTATTATTATTATTATTATTATTATTATTATTATTATTATAAATGATAACAATTAAAAATAATTAAAATCGGAAGAGGAGGATAATGATTAGTATGCACCGGAAGAACCTCAACTCGTTCAAATAGCGTTCGACGACATCCTAGATGTGGTCATTTAGGCGGAGATCAATAATTTAATGTATTTTCATTAAAATTTTAATATAATTTTCTTTTTTTAATTATTTTTAATTGTCACCATTTATAATAATAATATATTATTATTATTTATTAATATATTATTAATTATTAATTATTATTATTTATTAATTTACTATTATTAGTTAATTAATTAATTATTCTCATATATCATTAATTAATAATAATAATAATAATCATTATTATTATCATTTATAATTTATTAATAATAATAATAATCATTATTATTATTTATTAATAAATTATTATTATTATTGTTATCATTATTATTATTATTATTATTTATTTTTATTTTTATTATTATTATTTGTTAATTTATTATTATTATTTGTTAAATTATTATTACTATTATTATTATTGTTATTATTATTATGTATTATTATTATTATTATAATTAATTAATTATTTTATAATAATATAAAACCAGAAGAAAAAGACAAAAAAAAAAAAAAAATCCTAGTAGGAGGTCGCACCCCCAGCCAGCGACCTCCTACTGGGCCCAAATTTTGCAGGCCTTCAGCTTGTCGCACCCCCTCAATGCGACCTCCAGTTTAGCACAAAAAGTAAGACAGATTGAGAATTTTTTTTCGAAGTGGGGAAATTTGAAAAAGGGAAAAAAAAAATATATTGAGAAAAAACTCAATTTTCGAATTTTAAAATTATAATAAATTTTTTTATTTAAAATTGGTATCAGTCATTTTTATATGCGCGTGCGTGCAAGGCACCGATTGTTACCCGAATTTTTCTAAAAATCTCAACGTGTTCTAGTACTAATGCAATGATTTCATCACAGGAAGAGTTGTAAAAAAAAAACGGATGGAATGGAGGTTAGCGCAATGAAAAAGTTGCACTGTGGTGGTGGAAGGGGAGTGGTGGTGTGGCTTATCTTGCTTTATGCACAGTACTGCGTACCATAGCATAGCATAGCATAGCCTATGCTGTTTGTCTGTGTCTATATGCTGCTCTGCTCTGCTCTGCTGCTGCTGCTGCTGCGATTTGTTGTTTCTGCGCAGACAGCTGATGCCAAGTGTGATGGATAGTACGATCGTCGCGCAATCCGTTTCCCTAACCTTACATCTGTCTCTTCTGTCCATTACTTGAGGTCAAGCCCCTCTTTGTCTGCACCTTCGGATCTTTTCTACCGTTCTTAAAGGGTCTCCCCGATCCCCATTTATACTTATATTGTCTTCTCTAATTGGATCTCTAATTACCTTATTTACCACTTTTTATTTGTAGGATTTTTTTAGAATATTATTTTTTTAAAGATTTTAATTTACAATTTTAAAAAATAAAATATAACCCTCCTATTGTTTGATAAAAAATAGTATCCCAACACCTTCAATTGTTATGTTACATTTACTTGTTAGGAGATGAATCACTTGAATTTCAAGTCTCTATCTTACAACTATGTTACCAAAGTCACATCAATTTTATAAGTTCAAATCTTTGTAACGTGACCAAGCTTGAATTAATTCATTCAACAATAAACTACTGTACTATTTAGTTCTACAAATGTATGAACATGATAATTTAAATTTTGGATTAGGATTAGTAGGTCCTAAGAAATTGGTAATATTAGTAAAAGTAAGAACGAAATAAAATGAGACGGAATTAAATATAGTACAATGAAAAAATATGTAAATAATTATAACTCATTATAAATATGAATAAAAATTGTTAGACAACTAAAAGTAGAAATAAGAAAGGAAAAAATAAGACTTAAATAAATATAGAAATTCAACAAAAATAACATTTACTTACAAAATTTTGTATGTGTTGAAGGGGAGGATATGTGCTCATTTTTTAAAAAATAACACATTTACGGAGATAAGGATGAAGAATGTTTGAAAAAGTGAAAATGTGTGTTTAATCTTTTTTTTTTTTTTTGCGCGTCTATACTCAAAGTAAAGAAGATAAAGCATGAGTGTTAAAATAAAGTAGAGAGACACAAAAATTTATCCTGGTTCATCATCTACACGGTAGCTATGTCCAGTCCCTTCAACTTGAAGGATTTAATCTACTAAAGTGTCACTGAATCAGACTTACACTTGAACACCTACTAATCACACTGATTGTGTTCAATCTTCTCAACCTTCTAGTTTAGTACAGTCAAGCTGTTGAGGAAGGCAACTACTACTAGACTAGGTTAAACAAGAGGTTTTGGGGTTTATCTGAATAAGCTCTTGCAGAGAGTGTTTACAATCTTTGCTTCAGAAAAATTCTCCTAGCCTTAACATGAGGATAATCGTTTGTTGCTTGTATGTAATGTATTGTTCATTGTTTTTTTCTTCGTTGGGCGAGACACATCCTTTATAGAGTACAAATAGGGTTTTTAGAAAAGATTGATCTTGTACTGATTTGGCTTGTCTGTTTGAAATAGTTGGAAACTAGAGGAAATGATGATTAGAGAGTCTCTTGAGATCTTTAGACAAGTAGCTGATTAAGGATGTGTATTAGAGGATGCGCAAATTGCTTTGTCTTTAGAGCATTGATTTTTAGAGCGTTGACTTTTTTCAGATGATGGAACTTCAGGGTTAGATGATCAGACACTTGATGTGATTGTCCGAGGCAGAAGAATTCTTGTCACACTTATGAGAGGCAGAGGCAAAAGAATGCTTATCAGAGGCAGACTATCATAATTCACGTTTGAGTTCATTAGAGGCAAAAGAGCTACGACAATGCTTTGCGCTATCAAAGGCATTGCAACGCAATGCTGATTCGCATATCAGACTTTGAAAAGAGAGGGCAATACTTGTCGTATCTTTGTCTTCGTCCATATATTAGAGGATACGCTGAGAGTCCATTTACCGAGTATATGAATTCGAACCTGTACACTTAACTTCAATGTTGGAGCATCAAATTGTTCCCACATACGATTTTGTTATCATCAAAACAAATGAGGAGCTTATATCTTCAAATCAACTTGGTTCCAAAATCTTTCCCTTTTTGATGATGACAAACATCTATTTTTGTGGACAATATTTTAGAGATAAAGAAAACAAAGAGATAAAATAGTAATAACATGTTATAGCAAAGCTGCCCCTTAGAATATGCATGTTCAATTCACAAGATAACATATATTCTAATTGAGTGTCAATATCTATTCAAAAAAATAGAATTTCATAAAAATAATTTTATATTATTTTGATATTTCTCAAAAAAAGAAAAAACAAAAAGAATTATTACATATTATCCCCATTTCGGGACCGATTGCTTGTTGCTTTCTTGAGCTGTACCATCTACAAGACCAAGATTCATGTTATCCTGAATCCAATTTATAACAAAATATTGGACCTTGTTCCACTAGTTTGAAACATCATTATGATCCAGACTTTAAGCATTTTGGGTTCTAGTGTGAGAGATTTTGGAAGAAAGGGAGGTAATAAATGTCTAAAGGTCAGGGAAGCTAGGTTCATAGGGCTAGGTTGAAGGGAGGATTGGCAGAAGGGTAGGGGAGGTAGTAGAGTCAGTGGGGAAAATGGGGAGGGAAAAGTTAGAGGATTCGTTTAATGAAAAATCAGAGACAAGGTCGACAATGGTTGGTCCAACAAGCACGATGGCAAAGGGGGAAGGATGCGATGAAGTGTGTGGAAATCCAACAGGGATGGAGTGAGAAGATGATGGTAAAGCAGTGGAGGGGTAGGTGTTTGAGTGGTTGGACGAGGCTTGTGAAGGTAGGGATGGGTTGCATATCCTTGTTTAACAAAGTGCTTAGCTAAGGTAGCTTCAAAAATTTCATTTGAGGTATCAGAGTTAGAAGACAGGGGGGTAAATGGGGTAGGATCAGAGGAATGAGGGACAAAGTTGGTTGGCTGGGGAGAGAGAACGTGAGTGGTTGGTTCAAGTTCAGGGAAGGGGAGAGGGATAGGGCGCTTAGAGTATGAACTCACCTTCTGATATGATCCTATTTGTAATTATTCACTTTAAGGATCGTTCTAGGTTGGAAACTTATAGATTGGAACAAAAATCGCATATTGCTGGAGAACGCAATAAACAGAGCTACGAAACTCAAAATCGGCCGATTCCAAAACGAGATGAAAGATGACGTTCTGAAACGCAAGTTAGGATATTGAATCACCGAAAACAAGTGCGTAGAACTCGAGATATGATAACAGGTTACTGAACACGAAAATTGGCACAATTTGTGTATTAGGGTTTGATGTAAAGGAAACTCAAACTTATTATTATTCAGTAAAAGAACCAAGAACAGAATGGCGCCACAATATAGGGTTTGATGTAAAGGAAACTGAAAATTATAAAGAAACAAAAGGTGGATTGGGTTGAGAAGATGAAAATGGCGCCACAATCAAGGATGATTGATAAGGAAATGAAGAATCGCCACAATGGTAAGGAAGCCATTGATAAGACTCAAGAAAGTTCTAATCCAAGAACTTAAAGAGGAAACCTAACTCACTCACAAATCTCATTAGAGAAATTCTAATTCATTCCCAAAAAACTCCCCTTCCATGAGGTTACAAATTCATAGTTATTGTAAAATTATCTCTAAACCTATATGGGTCATAAGTGACACCATTCTCTACGCCCAAATTGGGCTTACATCATTTTTTTAATAAAAATAAATTAAATGTAATGAAGCAAAGTATCTGCACTTACATATAACATCAACTAAATCTATATTAAAACTATTACAATTCCAAATGAAAATAAATAAAGTTCATCCTAATTTATTAAAAATATGGATCATCTTCATGCTATTGAGTTCCTTATCATTATCTCCTCCTTGAAGAAATTCGACCACGAATTTAAGCTTCATTATATCGTACGTGAAGAAATAATCCAATCAAACCACAAGCTCATCATATCTATCGTGGTCAAATGGAAATTTTGAGAAGTCACCGAATGTGATAAGTCGGTGAATCACATTTTCATCTTGAACAATTAACATCTTAGTACATTTATGGTAAAGGTAAGAACTTCTAAAGATGGGGATAAAAATATACCTTTTGAAGTTGATATTGATAACCAAATTTACCTTCTTTGAATTGAAATTTGTGGCAAACAATATGTTACTTTGTATTTGCAAAGGCTTCAAAGAAAGTTGAGTCTCATGGACATTCTCTTCATCACAAAAAAGTGGTGACTCAATAATTTCCTTGTAAGCATTCTTTTGAGGAACCTTGGAATAATCATCTTCAAGCACTAACATTGCTTCGTTCACCTCACTCTCTTGTTTAAAGAGACCTTCAATTGTACCATCATCTTTCTCTTTACTTTCAATTTCAATATATTGATGATATTCCTCATTTGGAGACACTTCTTCAAACACTTGTAATAGAGAATTATCAAAATTAGACAAATAGTTGGAGTCAATTTCTCGCCCTTTGTCTCTTAAAAATTTCTCCTCTTCTTCTTTCTTTTCTTTGATTTTCTCTTTCTCCCTCGAGGTTAGCTTCTCTATTTTTCTTGTCTGTTATGTATATCCATTTTCGTACAGATATTTCACATACTCCGGATCCAATACAAAATCTCAAATATATTGAGGATATGACATACTTAGGAATTTTTTCAAACAGGTAGTGTGCGATACTTTTAACACAACTTTTTTTTAATTAGCAGCAACACACAAATTAAGTAATGATAGCAATTCAAACAAAAGCAACACAACTAGCAATTTATGTTGCACCAAAAAAATGCATAAACAGAATTTTACCCAATTCCAAACCTAGAGACAAGCTCTGGTACCAAACGATATGATCCTATTTCTCATTAATCACTATAAGAATCGTTCTAGGTTGGAAACTTACAGATTGGAACCAAAATCGTGTATTGTTGGAGAACGCAATAAACAGAGCTACGGAACTCCGAATCGGCCGATTCCAAAATGAGATGAAAGATGACGTTCTGAAACGCAGATTAGGATGTTGAATCACCGAAAACAAGTTTGTAGAACTCAAGATATGATCGCAGGTTGCTAAACACGAAAATCGAGACAATTTGTGTATTAGGGTTTGATGTAAAGGAAACTGAAAATTATAAAGAAACAAAAGATGGATTAGGTTGAGAAGATGAAGAAGGCGCCACAATCAAGGATGATTAATAAGCCAATGAAGAATCGCCACAATGGTAAGGAAGCCATTGATAAGACTCAAGCAAGTTATAACCGAAGAACTTAAAGAGGAGACCTAGCTCACTCACAATTCTCATTAGAGAAATTTTAATTCATTCAAAAAAATCAGCTCACTGATGATAAAGTGATGTTTAATCTCTATATGTTTTGCCATAGAATATAAAATAGAGTTTTTAGTTAAACAAATGGTTGAAGTGTTATCACAGAAGATAGGAATGTTACTCTCATAAATTTTGAGGTCTTCGAGTTGATGCTTCATCCATAACAATTAAGTGCTCCAATTAGCTGCTGAGATATATTCTACTTCTATTGTAGAAAAAGCAATATTGATTTGTCTTTTTCTTGACCTGGAGATCAAATTGTCACCTAGGAATGTGCAGTTTCCACCGATGCTCTTTCTTTCTAGCTTATCTCTAGCATAGTCAACATCACAGAAACCTATTAATATGTACTTAAATGATTGCTTATAACACATACCAAGGCTAGTAGTTCCTTTTAGATATCTAAAGATCCTCTTAATAGTTGTTAAATGGGATACTTTAGGGTCAAACTGAAATCTGGCCCACACACACTAAAAAAAATATCAGGTCTAGAGGAAGTTAAATAAAGGATGCAACCTATTATACCTCTGTATACCTTTTGATCTACCTTTTTACTTGACTAATAAAGAGAGCAAGTTGGATGCATAAGTGTGACCATTGGTTTATAGTCATTCATTTTGAATTTTTTAAGCAGTTCTTGGGAGTATTCGGTCTGGTGAATTAGCATTTCCTCTGGGATCTGATGAATTTGAATTCCTATAAAGAATTTCAATTTTCCCATCATACTCATCTCAAATTCATTCTTCAATTAACTTAGAAAATTCTTAGCAGAGATTGTCGTTAATGGAACCAAAAATAACATCATCATCATATATCTGGACAATGAGAAAGTCATTCTTAGAAAATTCTTAGCAGAGATTGTCGTTAGTGTCAACTTGACCTCTTTCAAAATTATTTTCTAAAAGAAAGTTCCTTATACCAAGCTCTTGAAGCATGTTTTAGACCATATAAAGATTTCTTTAGTTTGAAGATATGGCCTGGAAATTCATTATCTTCAAAACTAAGAGGTTGTTTGAAATATACTTGTTCATTTATGTAACAATTAAAAAAATACACTTTTCTTGTCCATTTGATATAAGGTGATTTTATTAAATACTGCAAAAGAAAGTAAGAGTTTGATAGCTTCTAACCTTGCCACCAGGCGAAAGTTTCAGTGTAATCAATACATTCCTGCTGACTGTAACTTTGGGTTACAAGTCTAGCTTTGGTTCTAACAACTTCGCCTTTCTCATTGAGTTTGTTTCTGAAAACCCACTTGGTTCCGATTGGCTTCTTTTCTATGGTTTTGGGGACTAGGTTCCATACATTATTTCTTTTGAATTACTTCAGCTATTCTTTTATAGCTAGTATCTATCCATCATTTGATAGTGCTTCGTCTTTGGATGTAGGTTCAATTTCAGAGAGTAGTCCAAACAAAGATGTCTCCTTAAGAGCATATTTGGTTTTCAAAGGATCATTTGTGTTGCCTATAATCAAAGATTCTGGATGAGATGACTTATATTTCCATCTAGACTTTGATTGTTGATGCTCTTGACCTGAGTTGTTTGGTGGATCCTCTGGTTCATTTTGGACTAAATTTGACGCTTCTTCAGTCTTATCTAGCTCATATGAAGTAGTTAGTTCCTTTGTAATATGTAAATCTACAAAGTCTACATCTAGCTTTGGCTTTTTAGGGTCAAGCTTTTTGTCATCAAACTTGAAATGGATTGATTCCTCAATAATCAGTGTTTCTTTGTTGTATACTCTATAAGCTTTAGATATTTCAGAGTATCCCAAAAAATTGCACTTTTGAGATCGTGAGTCAAACTTGCCAAAATTTTCTTTGGTGTTTGAGATATAGCAAATACATCCAAACTGATGAAAATAAGAAATGTTGGGCTTGATTCCTTTCCACATGTCATACGGAGTCTTATTGAGAATAGGTCTAATATAGATTCTATTATGAATGTAACATGTAGTGTTCACTGCTTCTTCCTAGAAGTGTTTGGCATCGTTCATTTCTTGAATCATGGTGTGTGTCATTTCCTAAAGAGATATGTTTTTCCTTTCTACAACACTGTTTTGATGGGGTGTTCTTGCAGAAGAAAATTTGTGTAAAATTCCATTCTCTTCACATAAATTTTCAAAATGCTTGTTTTCAATTTCACCTCCATGATCACTAGGAATTTTACCATGTCCATCTAGAATAGTCATTGACAATAACAAGTCTATACTTTTTACCACAATAGAGGCATTATTTACAGGGCCAAAAAGATCAATATGTAAGAGTTCAAATGGTCTAGATGTGGAAACAACATATTTAGAAGAAAAAGAAGACTTTGTTTGTTTCCCTTTCTGGCATGTCCTAATCTTTTGTAACATATCAGTTGTTCATTACTTACAAACACTTGACTTCTTGTTTGTTCAAATTCAATAAGTTTATTTTATAAATGTTATTTTCCCTTTGACCAATAAATAGTATGGATCCATCTGTTTGACTAATTACCTTACAGGAATTTTGATTGAAGACTACATCATAACCAGTATCGCTTAATTGACTTATGCTCAGTAGATTATGCATTAGTCCTTTTACAAATAAAACATTCTTAATAAAGGGAAGGGAGCCATTACCTATTGTGTTGTATTCAATGATCTTACCTTTCTGGTCACCTCCAAATCCTCCGTTCTTGAAGGGTCAGGTCTTGGAACATAGACTTTTCTTTTGTCATGTGTTGTGAGCATCCACTGTCCAGGTACCATGACTGGTGTTTCAACTTTGTTGTTAAGGATATCTGCAAGATAGATTACTTTATCTTTAGGTACCCAAATTTGGTTGGGTCTTGGTTTGTTAGTCTTGAAACGTATCATGTCTTTCTATGTTTTCAACATAGGACAAGTTATTCGATTATGACATTTCTTATGGCATTAAGCACAAGCAATATCAAGTTGAATAGATCAAGGATTTTCTATTGTTTCTTCAAAGCCTATGTCGCGTTTATTGTTTCTGTTGACACCATTGATCATAGAACCTTATTTGCTTCTATCTATGCCTTTATTCTAGGATTTTCTATTGTTTCTTCAAAGCCTATGTTGTGTTTATTGTTTTTGCTGACACCATTTCATACTTAACAGAGTTGCAGACTTTATTCTACGAGGTTTCAAAAAACTTTTCTTTCAGAGTAAGGTTTTTAAAATCTTTTTCAAGAGAACTATATTTAATTGTTAAGATGTCATGAGGTTTTCTGATAGACTTATGCTTGGAAGAAACCTTATGGTTTTTTTCAAGAAAATAATTTAGCATATTTATGAGTTCACTACAAGATAAGTTAGAGAATACCTTAATTTTTTCATCAGTATCCTCAGAGTCAGAGTCAACATCAGCCATCAGAGCCATGTTTGCATGCTTTTCATCTTCATCAAATGATTCATCAAAGTCATCCCATGTAGCCATAAGACCTTTCTTCTTAGTCTTGAAGTCTTTCCTATGGGATTTTCCTTTCTCAAGTTTAGGACATTCTGATTTGAAATGACATGGTTCCTTGCTTACATAGCAGATGAGCTTTCTTTTGTTTAACTTTTCACTTCCTTCTCAACTACTTTGTGATCTTATGAAATCTCTTTTGGGAAAAGATTTCTTTCTGTTGTTCCACATGTCCTGGATTTTTATTGAGATAAATGATAACTCTTCATCATTTGAGCCTTTGTCTTCGTCCATATATCAGAGGATACGCTAAGAGTCCATTGACTGAGCATATGAATTCGAACCTGCACACTGAAATTCAACTTTAGAGCATCAAATTGTTCCCACAAACGATTTTGTTATCATCAAAACAATTGAGAAAATTATTTTTTCAAATCAACTTGGTTCCAACATTTATATCTAGGGAAGATGAGGTAGAACTCAGGGCTTTCAAGAGTAACACACACACATACACATTGCACAATGGAGAGTTGCATCTCTTGAATTTGAAATCATACTTTTATTTTGAAAATCATCTCTTAAAAAGTCGCATCTCCAAAATTCTACATCCTTCTAAGTGTAATAAAGAAGGTAAGTTGGTATATATTTTGAAAAATAGGGTAGATTGGATTTTTCAATAAAATTGACATTCTAATGTTTTTTTTTTTTATAATTATTAACGTATATATCAATAATGGTTATTTAAATAGTTTTTGTGAATGCATACTTTATTAGCTTAGTTTAGTTATTTTGTATTTATGGATTTCAAAATTTGGACTACAACTTAGCTTAGTTTGTAAGTGACTTTGTTTATCTCAATATCCACCAAATTTGTGAACCAATAATTTGCTTAAAAAGTCTTTTCTAATCATATTTATTGATCGGTGAATGTTAGGATTACATTATAATCATGGTAATGCATTGAAATCAATTTTGCATTCATAAAACGTACATGAAGCATGAATCAATTCACAATTTTTTGAACCTGTTTTTTTGAGTTTAGAGTGCATGAATAAATTCATCCATACAAGATTCAATTCGTGAAACCATCTACTAAAATGAAAAATAGATTCATCAAGTTAGGAACACCAAATGGCTTTTATCAATTCATAAATGTTACTGAGGGGGAAATTGTCTTTATATTGATTCAGATACTACTGAATTGTTTTTAATTGAATATTATGCAGATTTTTGCTTGGGCTTGGGTGTATTTGTTTTGAAAAATAAATATAGAGAAATGTTATAGAACACGGTCACAACATAAGAATATATTGTGGAAAAAGATAAATATAACAAAGAAAAAGGAAAACAAAAACAAATGAGCAAAAGTATGGGAGGAGAAAACCAAAACCCATGCTAAACAAATCTAAGATTTCCTCTAGCTTGAGAGTTGTAATGGTTTTCCTTTAGATAAACTCATTAACAACAACAATATTCTAAACTAAGATAGTGTCATTGTCTAAATCATTTTAATCCTTACCATTGAAAAACTTCGAGAGTATTTCCATATCATGCATAACATTGAAATATGAGTTAATAACTTCTTTAGCCTTGCTATCTTAGACTCTTTTTTTTTATCATGAATGAGTTCCTCGCTAAAAAATGTATCAACCGAATATGAAGATTCATTATCCTCTTGATTTTTATCAAACTTTTCTTGATTACAAGGAGATATTTTCTCAATAAATTGAGAGTTGATAACACGTTGATCTATAATATCTATTTCTACCACTTGTGCAACCTCAATAACATCATGTGTTAGAACCAAGTTGGTTTGAAGAACTATAACTCTTACTTGTTCTGATGATAAAAAAATCAGTTTGTGGGAACCATTTAGTGTACTAACATTTTGATTAAGTGTGCAAGTCTTAGATCAAGTGAACTATGTAAATTCTTATGATGTATCCTCTGATAACTGATCAAAGACAAAGGAACAACAAGACTTCGTTTCCCTCCATCTTTCTAAGTCTGATGTAAGCGCTCTGACAAACGCCTCTAGTGATGCGACAATGCTCTGTAATGGCTTACTTTGATAATCTAAGCAATGCTTTGGTTATGGCGATTTTGGAAATACATGTTATGTTTTGGTTTGATTGCCTCTGCTGAACGTAGTTATGCTATGATCTTTTGCCTCTGATAATCTTGACAAAACAAGTGATCGTCTGCCTCTAATTTTCACATCATCTGTTTAAGAATCTGATCGTCTAACTCTAAGTTATGCTTTATGCTATGAAAGAAGTCAATACTCTGATGAAAGTCAACGATCCAAAGAAGACAAAACATTTGCGGATCCAATGATATACATTCTGAATCTGCTACTTATCTTAAGATCTTACAATATGTTCTGATCATTGTATCCTCTACTTCTTAATTGTTTCAACAAGATACGCTGAATCAACTACAAGATTCGTTTTGGAAAGTATATGGCAAATAAATCGTAAAAGATACGATATAAAACTTCATGAATTATGTTAATTTTTTGCAATCAGGACAATGACCATAAACCTTAATCACATTTGCACTCTTGCTCATAATCAGTATTTTTCAGTTAAGTGCTGAGAAAAGTTTCTGAAGGAACAAATTTGTAAACAATCTCTACGAGAGCTAATTTAGAAAAACCCAAACTTTTTCTTTTGTAACCTAGCGCAGTAGTGGCTGCCTTCCTCAACAACTTGATTGTACTAAGCTAGAACGTTGAGAAGATTGAACACATTAGTGTGACTAGTAGGTGTTCAAGTGTAAGTTTGATTATGTGGTGAATTAGTGAATTAAATCCTTTAGGTTGAAGGGATTGGACGCAGCTACCGTGTTGGTGGTGAACCAGGATAAATTGCTTGTGTCTTTCTACTCTATTTTTATTAATCTAATTTGCTTTCTTTACTTTAGTTTAGCCACACGAAAACGATTTTACATACTGAAAACAATTCAAAGCCCCCATTTCTGGTGTTTCTTATTCTACATCAAGGACTATCATTGTTTTCTTCTCTTTGGCTACATAAATATGTTTTGGTTTAAAAGGAGCTTCACATTTTTTCTCAGTGCCATGATGTCGACCTTTACATTTGGTGGTCATGTGGCCAATATTGTGACAAGTGGTGCAAAAGGATGATAGTTTCTCAAACTCTATGTCCACGTAAAAATCACAATCTTCTATTTCAACAAGAATGTGGTCATGAAGATTTATCATGTGATTGACACCTATTAAAAAATGAGCTCGGTGAATAAAGGAACTATCACACCTAACTTCATCTTGAAATATGGGCAATCCAATTCTACCAGTGATTACAAATATTTTTCTATCTCCAGTGTTCTTGAGGCAAGGCATGTATGCAGATTTAAACATGAATATTTATTTGATTAATTATTTGTGGGTTAAATTTCGAGGTCCAAGCAAAGAAGCACAAGAAACTCGATTTTAGGTTCCAAAAACCTATCGTACACAAATTACATAATTCCTAGACATATTCGAATTAGAAAACTCATAATAACATTTCCCTGGGATTACACTCCAATTACAAAGGGGCATCCACAAAGATATTAATTTACTTCGCAAGTCGGTAATCTTGATATGGGAGTTTGTTGGAACCAAGTTGGTTTTATACTTAAAGTTTTGTGTTAACAAAAATATTTTATGAGAACAATATATTTGACTTCACATAGTATGAAAGAAGATTCGTGTTTTTGAAGATTTGATTCAAATTTTTAATTGAAGAAAATCTTTGACCAAGTTGGAAAAAAGATATGTCAATATGTTATTAACTAGAAGATATGAGTTATTTACTAGATGATTTGATCAAGATTTGTCACAAGAAGATATGAATTATTTACAAGAAGATTTAATAAAGATATATCACAAGAAGATATGAATTATTTACAAGAAGATTTGATTAAGATTTATCTACAAAAAGATATGAATTATTTATTAGAATATTTGGTCAACATTTTTCACAAGAAGATACGAATTATTTACAAGAAGATTAGATCAAGATTTATCTACAAGAAGATATGATCAAGAATTGTTTACAAGAAGAAACACTCACAAGAAGATACATTTATTATTTGCAAATATATGATTCAGATTTTGACAGAGGAAAAAATATTGAATTGGACTTAGTCATATTCCTACTTGTGAAAGTTCAAGAACCAATCCAACATTAAGTTCCCGCCCAGATCTAAAGAACCGATCCAACATTAAGTGCAAGAAATTGGAAGGAAAATTCATATGAATAATTTGTGAGAGCAATCTTAGCAAAATACGAACAATATGAATCTAAAGAATTTACAAACTCAATCTTTAAAAAATATGAATAATCTCAATCTGAAGAATTTACAAACTTAATATGAACAAAACATGAACAGAATTAATCTAGAAGAACTACTCATATTGGATTTGGAAATAAAGAATTGGCTAAAGAACATATTATAAAAAAGCATCTTGTTCAGAATTATTTTTAAATAAGATCATAGTTGACTAAGCTAGGAATGAAGATACAATTCAGAATTAAACAAGGACTAAATTGAAGCCATAATTTTATCTATAAATATATACTCAAGGCTAAAGAAGAAGATCATCGAAAAATCAAAAGAATAAGAAGAATAAGAAAAAAGTAGAAGAACTCAAGTTCAAAATTTGAAATTCATCTTAGAGTTCAAAGAGATAAATACTTGTTCGAATGAGAAATATTTTCGAAGTGTTTTTCTTAGATTGTGATAGTTATTGTTATAATCAGCTTGTTAGAAGCAACTACTCAAGTTCCAAACCTTTGTATTCAAACCCGATAGTGGTGTTAGTATGCCTTTAACAATCTGGGGTTATTAGATTGTGTGGAGAAGACTTGGCTAGTAGAGCCAAGGTGTGTGTTCCTTAAAAGTCAAGAGTTGTCAGGTTGTTTGAGAAGACTGGTTTGGAGGGTAAGTTGCTTTGTAATTCAAGTTGTTGAATTAGTGGATTAAATCTTGTTGAGTGAAGGGACTGGATGTAGTCAAGTTAGTGGTAAACCAGGATAAATTACTTTTGTCACTTTATTCTTTACGCTTCTTCTTTCACAATCCAATGTCAGCCCAACACATGTCGAGACCTAAAGCAAATTTTAATATGAGGCCTAAAACGAATTTTAATATGAGGCCTAAAATGAATTTTCAAAATTTTAACTCGATATCACTAAATTAATATTGTTGAGGTTTTGTAATATTTCTTTTTCAATTGATTTAATATTGTTGAGACAATACTATATTTAGAAAAGATTTATATGTTTTCATTTAAAAATATTAAAATGTGATGCCTTTTTTTAAGTAAAATATTGTTGTGTCCATTTGATTACGTAAAATCTTTATTTATCATGGGGGCCTAAAGCGGTTGTGGCCTTACCTTCGGGTTGACTCAATTACAATCTCATCTCTATTTTCGTCTCTTTTTCTTTCTTTTTATATAGTTCAATATGCGCTAATGATTTGGAGGAAGATAGGGTACATATGGTGCGGGATGAGAAAGTGTTTCTAATTTAGGGTTTCCACAAATTCAACACAACTGGTAATAAAATCACTCTAATGGTTTAGGCCTAGAACCAAGTTTAGCCAAATTAAAGTCCAAAAAGCTATCAACTTTACGAAATTGAACCTCCTAATTCTTTGACCTTTTTCTCTTTGAGAACAACCATGGTTTATTTCAACTTTGTAGAGGAAATTGTTAATCAAATCATCAATTCCCACATTTAAGCCTTGACTTATCAGAATTTTTATCCATGAAACTATGATTAAATATAAATTCATAATTTTGAAACCATATGGTAGTGCCAACAGATTAAAATTGTCCACGTGGCATTGTCTGGTGGCCTTCTGTTATTCAAACTCGATTGACTTCATAATATGAACTAGAAATGCATATGGGGAATTTTTTTAGAGACTAAAAAGTGAGAAAAAACGTTATATAGACTAAAAGTTAAATATTTCAATTTTATAGAGACTAAAAATTTATTTAGCAATTAAACTTATAAACATCAATCTACAATCCCTCTTTGTGTGCATTAATTTTTGCATGATTGTCAATCTTGAGTCATGCACAACAATTTAATGCAAATAGCTTGATATTAATCACATTGAAAACTATGCGTGCATCAATGACAAAGAACTATGTGCGTGCATTGATGACATAAAACTTTATTCGTGTATGAATGACATAGAGTCGCGTGTGTGTATTAATTATTATATGATGTTAATCTTGAGTCATACGCATTAATTTCATGTATCTACCTTGTTATTAATAATTAAGTGTCCTGTGCGCGCATTAATAGCATAGAGCTTTGTACGTGCGTTGATGACATAAAACTTTGTGTGTGCATTAACTACACACATCACACGGTCTTTACTATTTTTGTGAGTGTAAGTTAAGTGGAGATTAAAGTTTCGCTAATTAACACTTGTATATCTAAACATCTACTATCGGTACTATCGGCACTTCAGTTTGTCAATTCTTATTAAATTTATAATCATCTATGTACAAATATAAACATATTAAGAGGCAGTCACTTTGTACAAATCATAATTCTTAATAGTCCACATTTTATGTGATCTAAATAGTCCAGTTTACAACATTGAAAGCTAACTATAATATTCCCTTACATATACAAAGTTGATTATAATGGTGCTTATTTTAGCCAACATACAAACTCTTTATCTTTCATTTCTTACCGCCAAAAATCACATAAATTTAATTGATTTCATCCACCTCAATTGGTTCACCATCTTCTGGTCACGGATATTGTGATTATGATGACATGAATGTCTATCATATACTTATACATAAATTAAAAAAAAAAATCCCCAAATCATGATTTACAACCTAACAAAACAAAAACAAAAAATCAACAAAAACCAATGTATCCACGTCCTCTTTCAATATTTCTATTACCATAAATAGAAATATTCCACCAAAATAGTTATTAACATATTTGTGAAGAGTTATTTTAAATGGAGATGAGCCTGAAATAAAAGAATTGCTGACCACAAATATATTTCTCAATCCTAAAATAATAGAATAGTGACAACATGATGAACAAAAAAATGAAATCATAAATAAATTAATTGCAAGTCATAATATGTATTAAAATATGACCACAAAAATAATGTATACTTTATTTGGATGAAACTCTATATGAAACTACGATACTTCATTCTCATGAGATCGAATTAACTATCATCATTGTTCGCAACATTCCATTTAATAGGATATGTGCATGTTAATCAAATGTATCAGTGTTAGCTTTATTTCACATACAAATATGCAATTGAAAATGTATGTTACAATAAGAAACCTTCCAAGCCGAGAAGTGCGAGGGTTGTATACTGAACGATGTTATTTGACATTTTGAAGAAAAAAAGGAATTGATAAATAATTTCTATGTTAACTCACACACCAACATATACGGGTAAGTGAAGATGGACTATTCTAGCAACAACAAATTGTTGAAAGCTACTCATATTTATAAAGGATAAATACAATAGAATGGTTGAAAGCTACTCATATTTATAAAGGATCAAATTGGTGTCAAATTTAGAAGGAGTATCTATTATGGATCTTGAAGCACCAAACCCTCACCCTAATCCAAAAATGTTTACTCCAAAGCTCTTACGAAAAAATTATTCTCGCATATTTCATGCATTATGGATCTTGTTGTAGTTAGTTTTCATTTTTTTTTTATATTATCGCTTAAATTTGTGTAGTAAGATTTCATATAATGTTTTATAGTGGATATGGACTATTTTGTTAGAACCAAGTTGGTTTGAAGAACTATGACCTTTACTTGTTTTGATGATAACAAAATTATTTTGTGGGAACAATTTAAAGAACTATGATCCCATATCAAGGTTATTTTGAATGACTTTACATTGCATCTTCTGATGATTAGACTAAGTTAAAGGAACACCAAGACTCCGCTTTTATTTCCGTATTCTAAGTGTGGTGAACACACTCTGAAACACGCCTTCGATAATACAAGCAATGCTCTGATTAGTCTGGCTTTTATGACTACAACAAGCATCTGATCTCTCTGCCTTCGAAAAAGCAAGTGATCGTCTGCCTCTGATTATCACAACAAGCATATAATCTCTCTACCTCTAAAAAAGCAAGTGATTGTCTGCCTCTGATAATCACATCAAGCATCTGATCATTTGAATCTGTTTAAAAGTCAATGCTCTAATGAAAAGTCATTGGTCTGAAAAGTCAATGATTTGAGGAAAAGTCAACGCTATGAAGATAAATTTTTTGTACATCCCCAGCTCAACACTCTGAGTTCGTTATTTGTCTGAAGGTCTATGTAACATACTTCGATCATGATATCCTTAGCTCTCTCTGTCTCCAAATAAAGATAAGTAGAATTAATTACATAGACATTTTTTGGACAAAATTTAATGGCGAATCTATCTCTAAGGATTTAATACAATACTTCATGATACATTCTAATTTCTTGTAATAAGAACAACGGCCATAAACGTTAAAGTTTCACTATAAAAGGCAAGCAACTGAAGCTGCAAACACGTGAAGGAGGTTGAATTGTGGTTGACAAAGTTGATAACTTTTTGATAATTTATAAATAATTAAAAAACTAGTTTGATTTTGGTGACTTACTTGGAGTAGAAGCAATCGGATTCAGAAGCAGCAAACAATGAAAGCATAAATAATTTGACACATATTTATCCTAGTTCCCCACTAACTTGGCTACATCCAATCCCCTCATTCAGAAGACTTTAATCCACTAATTCAAATACCTTGAATTACAAAGCACCTGACCCTCCAAGCCAGTGTTCCAAATAGTCTGACAACTCGAGACTTTGAGGAACTAACCACCTTGACCCTACAAGCCATGTCTTCTCCTAATAACCTGACAACCCCAGATTGAAGAAGGAACTAAACCACTATCGGGTTGGATACAAAATTTTGGAATTTGAGTAGTTGCTTCTAATAAAGCTGATAATAATAATAATAACTTTCACATTCTAAGAAAAGAAAACTCATAAAATATTTCTAACTTTAACAAGTGTTTCTCTCTTTGAACTCTAAGACTACTTTTTTCTGCTTTTCGATGCTTTTCTTCTTCAGCCTTGAATGTCTATCTATAGTTAAAATTTGGGCTTCAATTTAGTCCTTGTTTAATTCTGAATTGTGTTTTGTTCTGATTGCGTTTGTAAATTCTTCAAATTGATTATGTTCGTTTTTTGTTTTGATTGAGATTGTAAATTCTTCATATTAATTATGTTCGTATTTTGTTCATATTGCGTTTGTAAATTCTTCATATTGATTCTATTTATATTTTGTTGTATATAAATCTTGATCAAATCTTTATGAAATCTTCTTCAAAACCTGATCAAATCTTCTTCAAATCTTGATCAAATCTTCTTCAAATCTCGACCATATCTTCTTTTCCAATCGGTCAAAGATTTTCTTCAATTATAAATATGAATCAAATCTTATTTATATTTTCATCAATTATAAATTTGAATCAAATCTTATTTTAGATTTTCTTCAATTATAAATCTAAATCAAATCATATTTTAGATTTATTTCAATTATAAATTTCAACCAAATCTTATTTTAGATTTTCTTAAAAAACATGAATCATCTTTCATACTCTTTGATATCAAATATATTGTTCTCAGAAAATACTTTTGTTATCATCAAAACTCTAATTGTAAAATCAACTTCGTTCCAACAACAACCCTTTTTGATAGATACAACAACAACATACTACAATAAGCTGAATATAGTCGTCTCTGCACTCTTCCTCTCTATCCTTTGTTTTGTCTAAGTGCTAAAAAATGGTTTATGAGAATACAACTTGTAAACACCCTCTTGTGAGAATATTTTGAAAACCCGTAAACTTACACTTTTGTAACCTAGTCCAGTAGTGGTTGCATTCCTCAACAACTTGACTGTACTAAGCTAGAAGGTTGAGAAGACTTGAACACAATCACTTTGACTTGTAGGTGTTCAGTGGAAATGTGATTCAGCTGGTGAATTAGTGGATTAAATCCTTTAGTTTGAAAGGACTGGAGAAAGCTACCATGTTGGTGGTGAACCAGAATAAATTGGTTGTGTTGTTTTATATTTATGTGTTATCTACTCTATTTTACATCAATTGGTTTTGATATTTCTAAATGTTGGAACCAAGTTGGTTTTACATTTAGAGTTTTGATGTTAACAAAAGTATTTTATGAGAACAATATATTTGACTTCAAAGAGTATGAAAGAAGATTAATGTTTTTGAAGAAAATCTAAAATAAGATTTGATTCAAATTTATAATTGAAGAAAAATCTTAAATAAGATTTGATTCAAAATTATAATTGATGAAAATCTAAAATAAGATTTGATTCAAATTTATAATTGAAGAAAATATTAAATAAGATTTGACTCAAATTTATAATTGAAGAAAATCTAAACTAAGATTTGATTCAAATTTATAATGGATGAAAAATCTAAAATAAGATTTGATTCATATTTATATTTGAAGAAGATTTGAAAAATATTTGAAGAAGATTTGAAGAAGATTTGAAAAATATTTGAAGAAGATTTGAAAAATATTTGAAGAAGATTTGATTAAGATTTGAAGAAGATTTAGTGAAGATTTGAAGAAGATTTGATTAACATTTAATGAAGATTTGAAGAATATTTGATCAACATTTAATGAAGATTTGAAGAAGATTTGATGAATATTTGACATGAAGAATTTACAAAGTCAATCTACACAAAATTGGAACAGAATCATTCTGAAGAATTTACAAAGTCAATCTACACAAAATAGGAACAAAATCAATTTGAAGAATTTGCAAACTCAATCTAAACAAGATACAATTCATAATTAAATAAGGACTAAGTTGAAGCCCAATTTTTCACTATAAATAGACACTCAAGGCTGAAGGAGAAAAGCATCAAAAAGTAGAAGAACTCAAGCTCAAGATTCCAAATTCATCTTAGAGTTCAAAGAGAGAAACACTTGTTCAGGCTAGAAATATTTTTTGAGTGTTCTTTTCTTAAAGTGTGAGAGTTATTGTTATTATCAGCTTTGTTAGAAGCAACTACTCAAGTTTCAATCTCTTGTATACAACCCGATAGTGGTTTAGTTCCTTCTTCAATCTGGGGTCGTCAGGTTGTTAGGAGAAGACTTGGCTTGTAGGGTCAAGGTGGTTAGTTCCTCAAAAGTCTGGGGTTGTCAGGCTGTTTGGGAAGACTGGCTTGGAGGGTCAGGTGCTTTGTAATTCAAGGTTTTTGAATTAGTGGATTAAAGACTTCTGAATGAGGGGACTGGATGTAGCCAAGTTAGTGGTGAACCAGGATAATTCTACGCGTCAAATTATTTATGCTTTCATTGCTTGCTGCTTCTAAATTCGATTGCTTCTACTCCAAGTAAGTCACCAAAACCAAACTAATTTTTAATTATTTATAAATTATCAAAAAGGTATCAACTTTGTGCAAACACAATTCAACCCCCCCTTCTCGTGTTCGCACCTTCACTAAAATGTTTTTTTTAAAATAAAACACAATTCAAATACCCCATTTATTGTGTTTCTTATTCTACAATTGACATCAGAGCACGATCTCAAAAATTCCGTGTTATTACGACTAACTCAGGTGAAGAAGTTACATGTGGAAACATTAGTTGGCCTCCCCTGTTTGATAGAGAATACAAACTCATAAGTTTCTACATGTCACATGATCCTGAACTCTTGGACATAGTCGAAGATGGCTATGAGGCTCCAAAAGAAGTTGGTGTTGAAATATCTAGAAAGGATCTCAACACTGATCAAAAGAAAGAATACAAGATGCATCGTCAAGCCATAACTTTCATGATGAATGTTATCACCTTCAAAGAGAATGAACTCTTCTAGATGGAAGAAGATAAAAGACGTTGAGAAAATGTTTTCTAGATTCAAAACTCTGGTCTTTGGATTGAAGGTTCTCCAAAAGAGTTACACTACCTCTCACCACGTCAAGAAGATGCTCAAAAGTCTTCCCAACAAGTGGACACCAAAGGTGACAACAATTCAAGAGGCAAAAGTTCTAAACAAAGTTCCTCTAGAAAAGTCAATGAGTTCACTCAGACCCCATGAGATTGAACTAGTTGAAGATGAGCCAAAGAAGAAGTCTAAATCCTTTGCTCTCAAATCCCAAGGAAAGAAGGTTAACTCCAAGGTTCTGCAATATACTAAAGTCTCAGAGGAAAGCGAATCAAACGATCATAGTGAAGACTCAGATGATGAAGAGTTTTCTTTCATCTCAAGGAAAATCTAGAGCATGTGGAACAACAGGGAGAATTCCTTTACCAAAAGAGATTTCAGGCGATCCCAAAATAGTAGAGAAAGAGGTGAAAAATTAGACAAGAAAAGAATCATCTTCTATGAATGCAAAGATCTAGGACATTTCAAAAAGAAAATACTTCAAGGAAAATAAGAAAGATCTTATGACTACTTGAGATGACTCTTATGAATCATCTGATGAGGATGAAGAGCATGCTAACATGGCTCTGATGGCAGATACACACTCTGACTTTGATTCTGATGACGAAATTGAGGTATTATATGACCTATCTCGTACTGAACTTATATATATACTTAATGCGTTTGTCAACAAGAATCACAAAGTTTCTTCAAAACTAAAATCTCTTACAAAAATTCATGCATCTTAACAAATAAATTCAGTTCTCTTGAAAAAGACTTTGAAAACCTAAAAAGAGAAAATCTGACTTTGAAAGAAAATGTTTCAAAAGCCTTTAAAGAATTTCTAACAAACGACACAGACAAAGGCAAACAAGCCTATACCATATATGATGTTAGCAAAACAATAAATATGATATTGGTTTTGAAGAACCAGAGAAAACTCCTAAGGATAACTTACTTGATATTGCTTGCTTATGCTACTTAATGAAACGTTACAATAAAAGAACTTGTCCTATGCGTAAAAACATGGAAATACAAGGTAACTTTCAGAAATAACAAACCAGAACCCAACCAAATAGGGGTAGCTAAGAACAAAATATTCTATCTTGCTAACATTCTTAGCAACAAAGTTAAAACACCAATCGTGGTACAAGAACAGTTGATGCTCACAACACATGATTATAGAAAACTCTATGTTCCAAGAACTGACCTTCAAGAATGGAGGATTGGTAGGTTTTGAAGGTGATTAAGGGGTAAGATCATTGCGTATGACACAATAAGCAATGTTTGTTTCCCTCTATTGAAAATGTTTGACTTGAAAAAGGACTAACGCATAAGCCACATATATTATCATGTTGTCTTCAATCAAAAGTCATGTAAGGCAAAAATTCAAACTGATGGATCCATACTATTTACTGGCCAAAGGAAAAGCAATATTTAGAAAATAAACTTGTTTGATTTGGAAAAATAATAAGTAAAGTGTCTCATGTCTATGAATAAAGAACAACTGATTTGGCATAAAAGATTAGGACATGCCAATTTGAGGTTAATCTCAAAATTGAAAAGACTTGATTTAGTCAGATGCTTGACAATTTTTAAATACAAATCAAATGTTCTTTGTGAAGCATGTCAGAAAAGGGAAACAAATAAAATCATATTTTTCCTCTAAAAATATTGTTTCCACTTCTATAGCACTTCAACTTTTACATCTTGATTTATTGACCCTATAAAGACTGCCTCTGTTAGTGGTAAAAAGTATGGAATGTGAATCAATTCCTTTTTGTCAACAAGAAAATTTCAAAATCAATGAGAGTAACATTTCTATCTTCTGTGATAATACTTCAACTATATGTTTAACCAAATGGTATTTTAGACATTCAAGGGCAAAACTTATAGAGATTAAACATCATTTCATAAGAGTTATGGGTATTTTAGACATTAAATTTGTTGACACTGATCATCAGTGGGTTGATATTTTCACAAAACCCTTTACTAAGGACATATTCAATCTTATGAAGAAAAATCTAAACATTCTATTTATAAAAGAATGATGTTTCAGTCTCCATATTTTTACCTCTGGTAAAATAGAGTAAATGGTTAAATGTATATATGATCTACCTCTGATTTCTTTGAATTTATTTGTGCCTCTAGTCAATCTAAATTCAAATGATTTTAATATGAACAATTTTTCTTGTAAGTTGTGGTACTCTCAAAGGTGTTGCTCACGTGTGTTTACGCGTGCAACCTACTTATGGTTTTAGAAACTCAAATGCTTTCATAAAACCCACTCACAACTCACGATCACTCCCATTCCTCACATATTCACACACTTTCTCTCTTTTAAACCTTGAAATTCCTAGAAAATCTTTAAATCTCTCAATCTTCAATGGTTTCAAGTTCATCCTCAAACCCTACACTAAGAAATGTCTCCTATGTTCCTACAATGCAATGCAATCTTGATCAGTTACAAATTTTTCATGAACTCAAAGTCAACTTCCCAAACCTTGTTGAAAATGATATTGAATTTATTGAGGACTTTGTTAGTGTGGGTTGGTCCAAGTACTTTAACCTAGAACAAGATGTGGCTTTGGACGTTTTACTCAAAGATTTTGGAGACTTTTTGATGCAAACAAAGATGGAGAAGTATCTAGTACTATATTCGGGATTCCAATCAACATCACTCAACAATCCTTCGCTGCCATTACAATATGCTTGGATGAAGGAATGGTGATTGAAAAATGGTTATGAGTTAAGGGTTGGCTCATTCAAGATCAATAAAGAGTTGTTCGAAGATCCTAATATGAACTTTAAGTGCACTTAAAACCTATGTACAAGGTACTCTTCAAGATTCTGATTGAGTGTGTGGTACCCAAAGGTTGGTGTGTGGACCACATTAACAAAGACCACAAGGGTCTAATGTGGAACATCTCATAGAGTATCCGGAGCAATCTTGCAAACCTAATTTTAGAAAGCATTAGGTCACGTGTTATCGATTCTAAGTCGGAAAAAAATTAGAACAATTCCCTACCCTAGACTCATCATCGTTGTATTGATGAGAACCCCCCTTATTCTAGCTCTGGAGGAAGTCGAAGGAACTAATCAAGAGGAACACTTGGTTTCATCATCTGCACCCGGGTTCAACATTTCAAACGTCGGCTGGTCTCTACCAAGAATTGCATTCGATCTATTGGTGATGCTAGAAGGATATCTGGTCAAACCAGTTTCCCTTTGCTGTTGAAGACTCATATGCTCCCAAATCTAATATCCTCTACCCAACATTCAAACTTAGTTGGTCCTTCCTCTAACACTGCACCTAATACCCTTGCTGACCCTGACACCGACACCTCAAATGAAATGTTTGAGGCGACCCAAGCAAAACACTTTGTGTCCCTTATATATCAAACACATCATCTCCCTATCATGTCCAACACTCCAAACCAAACCCCATCAGCTACTCACACTAATCTTCCACAAACATCTACCAACTCTACCATTCCACAAACACCTACCTTCTCCACCATTGCATCTAACCAAGACTTGTGAATCCCCCTCACTAAGAAGTTGAGACATAAAATCAAATCATCATTGATTTAGCCTTTGATACCTTTTCAAAAGACTCCTTTGTTCCTCCCTCAAACCCTTTTCACTTTAAACCTACTACCTCCACCATCCTTCTAGACCTCATTCCCCTAACACATTCCATTCCCTCTAGCTTTCCAAACCTCAACTCATTCATTACCTCTTTTTTTTTTCAAAATCACTTTAACACGTAATAGGAATGCTCAAAGTTTGGTCTCTAATGACATTTCAACCTAGTGGAACAAGTGAAGGTGCAAACACGAATAAATGGGTTAAATTGTGTTTTTCTAAGTTGGATTATTTTTAATGATTTACTCAAGAACTGGTTTGGGTTAGTGATTTTAACTAAAATAGAGGTAGTAGGAATCAGGCTTAAGTAATCAGAGCCAACTCTAAAGTAAATAGTGTAGAAGTAAAGTGACACAAGCAGATTTGTCCTGGTTCACCACCAACTTTGCAGCTACATCCAATCCCTTAACTTAAAAAGATTTAACCACTAATTCAAATCCTTGAATTACACAACACCTCACCCTAAAATTCATTCTTCTCAAAACAACCTCACGCCTACAGACTTTTTGAGGCAAACAAATGTTGGAACTAAGTTGGTTTTATCCTTAGAGTTTTAATGTTAACAAGAGTATTTTATGAGAACAATATATTTAACTTCACAAAGTATGAAAGAAGATTCGTATTTTTGAAGACAATATGTAATAAGATTTAATTCAGATTTATAATTGAAGAAAATCTTTGACAAAGTTGAAACGAAGATATGGTCAAGATTTGAAGAAGTTATGATCAACATCTTATCACAAGAAGATTTAATCAAGATTTATCTACAACAAGATATGTATTATTTACAAGAAGATTTGGTCAAGATTTATCTACAAAAAGATATGAATTATTTACAAGAAGATTTGATCAAGATTTATTACAAGAAGATATGAATTATTCAAAAGAAGATATGATCAAGAATTATTTACAAGAAGAAACACTCACAAGAATATACATTTATTATTTACAAAGATATGATTTAGATTTAGACAAAGGACAAAATATTGAATTGGACTTAGTCATATTCCTACTTGTGAAAGTTCAAGAACTGGTCCAACATTATGTTCCCGCCTAGATCAAAGTAAGTGATAGGAATGACGTTTCATCTGATAAATTTGCAAGAGAAATCTTAACAAAATAGGAACATTATCAATCTAGAATTTACAAACTCAATATGAACAAAATATGAACATAATCAACCTGAATAATTTATAAACTCAATATGAACAAAATCAATTTAGATGAACTACTTATATTGGATTCATAAATGAAGAATTGGCTAAAGAACATATCATCCAAAAGCATCTTGTTCAGAATTATTTTTGAATAAGAGCATTGTTGACCAAGCTAGGAATGAAGATACAAGTTAGAATTAAACAAGGACTAAATTAAAGCCCTAATTTTATCTATAAATAGATATTCAACTGAAGAAGAAGATCATTGAAAAATCATAAAAGAATAGAAGAACTCAAGCTCAAAACCTTTGTATCCAAACTAGAGAGTTTTGTTAGAGTGTGATAGTCATTGTTATAATGAGCTTGTTAGAAACAACTACTCGAGTTCCAAAACTTTGTATACAAACTAGATAGTTTTGTTAGTGTGCCTTCAAAGAGTATGAATTGTTCAAGATGGAAGAAGATGAAGACATTGAAACAATGTTTTCCAGATTCCAAACTATGGTCTCAGGATTAAAGATACTTGAAAAACGTTATACTACTATTGATCATGTGAAGAAGATATTAAGAAGTCTACCAAGCAAGTGGAGACCTAAGATCACTGCCACTCAGGAAGCAAAGGATCTGAATACTCTTAAGTTGGAAGAATTAATTAGCTCTCTCAGATTACATGAAATTGAACTTGTAGAGGATGAGCCCAAGAAGAAGCAACCAACCTTGGCTTTGAAATCCAAGCAAAAGAAAGTTCTAAAGGTAACAACAGAATCAAAGGATAATGATTCAAAGGTTCAGAAGGGAGACATAAATGAATGGGAATTGGCTTTCATATCTAGAAAAATTCATAATATGTGGCACAGCAGAAAGAAGAAATTTTCCCAAAGATATTCCAGGTAGTCTAATAGAGGAAATGATGATAAATCTGACAAGAAAAGCATCATCTGCTATGGATGCAAAGAAGCTGGACATATCAAGCCATAATGTCCAAATCTGGAGAAAGGGAAACATTTGAGGAAAGATGCCCAAGAAGAAGAGTCCAATGACTACCTAAGATGATTCTAATGAATCCTTTGATGATAAAGAGCAAGCAGATTGGCTTTAATGGCATCATACCAACTCCGCAAACCTAACTGAAGATGCAAACCTAACTGAAGAAATTTATGTTTTCAAGAATCAAATTGTTGAAGTTAAAATAGAAAATGCATGTCTAAAAATTGATATTGTTGAACTTAAGGCTGAAAATATAACTTTGAAAAGTAATCATAGTTCAACATCAATTGAAAATACCACATGTAATTCTAATGAGCATGAAGAAGTATTTCAAGATTTTCTTGATAAAGGTATGTAAAGAAGCAAGTAAGCTTCTATTATTTGTGGAAGTAGTAGAAATGGTAAAAGACGTCTAGGATTTGAAGAAACTGTAACTAAACCTAAACTTATTCCCTCTGATATCTTGTATAGTGTTTTCTCTATGAAAGGTCACTCAAATTTATCTTGTCCCTTGTTAAATACAAGGAAATACAAGAAACCTTTAAAGACTAGTTAATCAGGACATTACCAAATTTGGATACCTAAAAAAAAATTGACTATGTTGTAGACGTCCTCAGAAATCAAACTAAAACACCAATCATGGTACCTAGATAGTGGATGCTCCTGACACATGACGGGAGAAAATTCTATGTTCCAAGAACTAACATTGAACAAATGAAGCACAATGACTTTTGGTGGAAAGTAAAAAAGGTGAGATCATTGGCAAAGGTACAATTGGTAATTGTACTTCCCATTCTTTTAAAGATGTCTTGTTTGTTAAAGGTCTTAAGCATAATTTATTAATTATTAGTCAGTTAAGTGATAATAATTATGGTTTTATATTTAATAAAAAAACATGCAAGGCAATTAGTCAGAAGGATGGATTTGTACTCTTTATAGGTCAAAGGTAAAACATCATTTATAAGATAAATTTGTTTAGCCTAAAGAAATAAGTGGTTATGTGTCTTATGTCAGTAAATGAAGAGAAACTAATTTGGCACAAAAGATTAGGTCATGCAAACCTTAGATTAACTTCAAAACTAAATAAACTTCAACAAGTCAGAGGTATGCCTAAGCTTAGTTACAAAACTAAATCTCTAACTCGATGCCTCTTGAGCTCAGAGGGGTAAACAAACAAAGAACTCATTTACCCCTCTGAACTCAATCTCTAACTCGATGCCTCTTGAGCTCTTACATATAGATCTCTTTGGGCCTGTAAAAACAGCCTCTCTAAGTGGAAAGAAATGTGGCTTTGTTATAGTAGATGATTACACTATGTGGACAAGGATAAAATTCTTAAGAACTAAGAATGAATCCCACAAAGTGTTTATCACATTTTGCAAACAAGTAATAAACGAAAAGGGTCTTAAGATTGTAACAATTAGAAGTGATCATGGTGGAGGAGAATTTGAATACAAGTTCTTCGAAAGTTTTTGTGATGAGAATGGAATCACTCACAACTTATCCTCTCATAGAACACCCCAACAAAATGGACTTGTAGAAAGAAATAATAGATCACTCCAAGAAATGGCCAGAACCATGTTAAATGAGATGAATGTGGCAAAACACTTTTGAGCTGAAGCAATTAACAATGCCTGTTATATTCAAAGTAGAGTCTTAATTAGTTCTATATTGAAGAAAACACCATATGAATCATGGAAAGGTAAAAAGCCTACCATCTCTTACTTTAAATAACTTGGTTGTACTTGTTATATGTGGAACATTAAAGATAAACTTGGTAAATTTTATTCTAAATTTCAAATGTATACCTTCATTGGATACTCCAAAAGATCTAAGGCTTATAGAGTGTTTAATATCGAAACTCATATTGTGGAAGAATCCATACATGTTAAATTTGATGACAAACAGCTTGACCTTGAAAAGTCAAAGTAAGATGATAATAATGCTGGTTTACCGAAACCAGAGGAAGCAGATGTGGACAAACCAGGAGAACTTAATAAAGTAGAGGATGCAAGCAAATTAAAATAAGATGACAAATCTTCAGAGGATGAAGTTGATCAAGTAAGAAAAAGTCAAGATAAGCTAGAAGGAAGATACATTTATTATTTTCAAAGATATGATTTAGATTTTGAAAAAGGACAAAATACTGAATTGTACTTAGTCATATTCCTACTTATGAAAGTTCAAGAACCGATCCAACACTATGTTTCCTCCCAGATCAAAGCAAGCAATAGGAAGGAATTTTCATCTCAAGAATTGGCAAAAGAAATCTTAACAAAATAAGACTAGAATCAATCTGAAGAATTTAGAAACTCAAATCTTAATAAAATACGAACAATATGAATCTAAAGAATTAACAAATTCAATCTTAACAAAATATGAAGAGTATCAATCTAAATAATGTACAAACTCAATCTGAACAAACTATGAACATAACCAATCTAGAAAAACTACTCAGATTTCATTCAGAAATAAAGAATTGGCTAAATAACATATTATCAAAAAACATCTTGTTCATAATTATTTTTGAGTAAGATCATCATTGACCAAACTAGGAATGACGATACAATTCAGAATTAAACAAGGACCAAATTGTAGCCCTAATTTTATCTATAAATAGATACTCAAAGCTGAAGAACAAGATCATCGAAAAATTAGAAAAGAGTAGATAGACTTAAGCTCAAACTTCAAAATTCATTTTAGAGTTCAAAAAGAAAAACACTTGTTTGAATGAGAAATATTTTCTAAGGGTTTTTCTTAGTGTGATAGTCATTGTTATAATCAGCTTGTTAGAAGCAACTGCTCTAGTTCTAAACCTTTTTCAAACCCGATAGTGGTGTCAGTGTGCCTTCAACAATCTAGGGTTGTCAGATTGTGTGGAGAAGACTTGGCTGGAAGAGTCAAGGTATGTGTGTTCCTCAAAAGTCTTGGGTTGTCAGGTTGTTTTAGAGGACTACCTTTGAGGGTGAGGTGCTTTGTAATTCAAGTTGTTGAATTAGTGGATTAAATCCTTCTGAGTGAAGGGACTGGATGTAGCTAAGTTAGTGTGAACCAGGATAAATTACTTGTGTCACTTTACTCCTACACTCTTTAGTTTTGTTATTGCTTCTACTCCAAGTCAACCATCAAGTTTGAACCAATTTAATCAAATAATGAAAAATTTATCAACTTAGTCAAACACAATTCAACCCCATTTTCTCGTGTTAGCACATTCACCTTGACCCTACAAGTCAAGTCTTCTCAACACAAGCTGAAAACCACAAATTTCTTGAGGAACACTAAAGCCACTATCAGGGTAGGTTACACAAGTTTGGAACGGATTGTGTTTTGCCTCTACTAAGAAAATTGTTACAATTGATTTCTCACACTAAAACACTTAGAAAATATTTCTTTGAGCAAATGTTTCAATAGAACTTAAACTTTTGAACTTTAATTAATTAGGAAATTTGAGCTCTCAATTTTTTTTCTTCTGAATTGTATGGATTTCTTGAGTTTATGAGTTTGTCTTCGGCTGCAACACCCCAATATTTTCATATATATTATATATGTGTCTTTTTAGTAATTGTCATGATTTATTATTTAAATAATAATTATTCTATGTGTAAATAAATTAAATTAAATTTTATAGCCCCCAATTTTACCTGAATAATTATAATATTTATTTACATTTAAATATTTTTGTGTGATAATTCCATGGGGATGATTTATGATGTGATTATTTTTTAAATTGACTATTGTGTATTTTTTTTATTTGATTAGTTTCAATAATCATGAAATTAATGTGTTAGATATGTTTGTTTTATTTTGTTATGTGTGAGTGATATTCCTTCTTGAGTGATTTATTTTAGTTGATGAAAACATTAGTAATTATTTAATTAAATTATAATTCATAGAAGTTATATCTTATTAGTTTTGTTTTAGACCAAATAAGTATTCGACCTAGGAGATAGTAAAGTTAGTGAAAATCCTTAGTTTTATTTATATATTATATTTAATTAATTTAGTGTGAAAATAATAAGATAATTGTTCCTTTAATGTTTAATTATTTGATGAAATATATTTCTATTAATTAATTAATTTTTGGGGTTTTGTTGGTAATTAATTTAAACTCGTAGGAGCATTTTTTAGAATGAACAATGACCAAGTCAATTTTGATCAAAATTTAATCAGTCACACTACTAATCTTGATAGCTATATTTTATTTTTAATAGCATTTAGTTACAGAACCGTGTGTTTTCTACTATACGTCCACTCAAATGTGTAACAAGCAAAAATAAGTACATGAATGCCAATTAATTCATAACGGTTAGTCATTGAATGATATTATTCCAATTGAATACCTTATAGATGTGTGCAATCAACCTCAATGAGAAGAATTATTCTCTTTCTCTACTCAGTTTCACGTCTCCATATTAGTCTCATACACCTCTTCCTCATAGAATACGATAAAACTTGCAATAGAGCAGAAAGAAGTCCTAATTACCCATACCTCACACGCCATTCCCAACAATATATTTTGTTTATCTCAAATATTTTCTAAGTCACTCAAACAACCACCCACATATTATCTCTCTTTCTTGTGGAAGTTCTAAGCTTTCATTCCTTCATATTTATGAGATTTTTCGAGGGCTATATAGTGTTACGTGGAAGGAAAGCGTTCAAGGTAAGGGCTTTTCCCCATGCAAGATTAGACTAGATTTTAAATTAATAGTTTGTAAGATATTGATATGATGTCTTGATATATTAAAAGAAAATGTTGATTTTATGTTTGCCTTAAAGAATTTAACTATAATATCTTGTTTTTATGAGTAATATGTTTGCCTTGATAAACTTAATTATAAAATTTTGATTTTTATTATTATAACATGAGTAATATGCTTGTTGTCATATATTTTATGTAAAGTTACGATTTTTGTATTGTCTAGGTGTACTTAATTATCAAGTTATGATTTGTATTATGATCTCAGGAGTAATATGTTTGTTAGGATGTTTTTAATTTAAAGTTTTGATTTTTGTGCTAATTCATTTTAAAGTTTTGATTTTTATGAATAATATATGAGTCTTGGGGGAATTGATGAAAAGTTATAATTTTTAATTGTGATAACATGATTAAGTTCATTTTTGTGACTGGTTATTTTTGTTTTAAATATTATTATCTTTGTGGTTGCCTAAGTGGCTGGTGATTTATGGTTTGAATAGTTCTCTCTTTGTGGTTGCCTAAGTGGCTGGTTATTCCTGTTATGACCTTTTCTTTGTGGTTGCCTAAGTGGCTAGTGATTTGTAAATTTCGAGCATCATTATCATTTCATGACATATCATATGCATCTTTGTGGACGCCTGTGTGGCTGGTTTAATTTTCCCCATTGGTATGGGTGACTTCTGTGTGGACGCCTGTGTGGCTAGTTATATCCGGATCATATACATTTAGGAGCATACATATCTTGCATACATTTTATTATTTTTATTTTGATCTAATTATTTGCTCTGCATTGAGTTGCTATTTGATTTATTTAGATGCATTTTATGACTTTTAATACATCTTGGTGAATTATTAAAGAATCAATTTATTTAAATCTTTTATTACGAAAAGATTTTATATTTATATTTTATAGCTTTTAATTTATTATTTGGTTTAATTTTTGTTGTGGGATGAACTGACCCCTTACACCAACATTTAGGTACTAATGATCTCAAAGAGTTGCATGAATGATGTTTGTTTGGTGCAGCGTGTGGGAAAATTGGACTTTTACTTAAAAATAATGTTTTGTATTAATAAATTTTTTGTGGTACATTGTAAAGTCATTTACTCTTCATCATTAACTTTAAATAGAAATTTGGAAGTGAGTTTCCATTTGCTAGTAAATAATTGAATCTGTCATTAATTTCAGTTAATCTATTTTCTTTTGAATTTCACCTCAAGAGAATCTATTTTATTTTGGAGCGTAAATGAATATCGATCTAATAACTGAAAGATTAACTTTGCAAATAAATAAATAAATAATATTTTAGTAAATTGCATTACATTCTTTAAAAAAAAAACACATATCAAGTCTTTTTAGACACACCTTCAATTTATTACATAATGAACTACTCCTAAGAGAAAAAAAAATTATTGTCGTTTTTATAAGAAAACAAATATTTTTAAGTAATCATAGGATAAAAAAATCCGGGGCGTTACATCGGCCTTGAGTATATATTTATAGAATAGATTATAGTTTCACTTTTGTCCTTGTAAAATTTGGATCATACCTTTTTTGTGAACAACATTTTTACCATATCTTCTTATCAACAATATTTTTGCCATATTTTCTTGTGAACGAATTTTTTACCATATCTTGTTGTGAAAAATATTTTAGCCATATCTTCTTGTTAACAATATTTTGATTATATCTTCTTTCGAATAATATTTTGACCATGTCTTCTTGTGAATAAAATTTTGACCATATCTTCTTTTCACCTTCGTCAAAGATTTCCTTCAATTATAATATTGAATCATATCTAATTTCAGATTGTGTTCTTAAACTTGTTTACGTGAATCTTCCTTCATACTCTTGATTGATTGGAGCTAGAGTGGATTCAGGCTTTTTCTTAAATATTCAGAAATTCTGATTCAGATAAGCCTTTTCTTCAGAATGAATTCCTTCAATCAGAGTCATTGACTTTTTATCAAAGCCATTGACTTTCTTGTTGGAGTGAGATGTTGTGTTTATTGGATAATAAATGTCAAAGGAAAAATTGAGTGACCTAGAATTAGAGGCTTTGGGCAAATTGTTCTCATAAAATACATTTGTTAACATCAAAATCACAAGAGGAAAACCAAATTGGTTCGAACAATCTTCCCTTTTTTGATGATGGCAAAACTGTAATTTTTTATAAAAATTTATTGGCTTTTATTACATGGCACCCCCTAACTTAAGGCTCCCCCTAACTCTAATTAGTTTTACAATTCTTTTCTCCTCAAATGGATACACTTTCTATCCCCACATAAACATATCAAAAAAGAAATCGTCATCAAACAAAAAAAGAATTGAAAGTTTTTTTTCATGACTTATTTGTAGTAGAATAGACAAAACATAAAATACATATTAATATGAATCTAAATTAATCTAGGAATATCACAGCATTAATTAGATACAAAGGTAAGATTCAATTTGTCTTAATGAATTCAAATATGTCTTCAACTAGTGATTTGGTGAATATTTTAGCCCATTGGTGTTCAGTGTCTATAAACTGGATATTTAGTACTCAATTTTTGAACAAAGTCCCTAATAAAGAGATGTTTAGTTTCTATGTGTTTAGCCCTACAATGCAGGATTAAGTTCTTTGTTAGGAAAAGAGCAAAAAATTTATTACAGAATATGGAAATGTTACTCTAAATGATTTTGTAATCTTCCAGATGGTATTTCATCCAAAGCAATTAAGAGTTGCAACGAGCTCCTTAAATGTACTCAGCCTCTGTTGTTGACATTGCAATTGTGTTTTATCTCTTAATTGACTAGGAGATTAAGTTTTCACCAAGAAATATGCATATTCACCATCACAATAGCCACTTAATCTGTACTTAGTAGACTTCTTATAGAACAAGCCAATGTTGGAAGTGCCTTTCAAGTATCTAAGGATCCTCTTAACAACAGTTATGTTAGATTCCCTAAGATCAGCCTGAAATCTTGCACACACACTCACACTAAATAAAATATCAATTCTAGAATCAGTAAGGTATAGAAGTGATCTAATCATTCCTCTATATGTTTTCTAGTCAACCATTTGGCATGATTCATCCTTTTCCAATGAGCAAGTATGGTGCATTGGTGTAGCCATGGGTTTGCAATCATTTATCTTAAATTTCTTGAGAAGCTCTTTTGTATACTTGGTTTGATGAAGGTATATGCCTTTTTGGCTTTGCTGAATTTGTGTCCATAAGAAGAACTTCAGTTCTCCCATCATGCTCATTTGAAATTCAAGTTGCATCAACTTAGCAAATTCTTGATAAAGAGTTCCATTAATAGATCCACAAATAATGTCATCAACATAAATTTGAATAATAAGAATGTCATCTCCTATTGATTTTCTAAATAGGGTGGTGTCCACTTGTCCTCTTTACTTAATCTATCATACCATGCCCTAGGTGCTTTTTTTAGACCATATAGTGATTTCCTAAGTTTAAACACATAGTCTAGATATTTAGAGCTTTAAAAATTAGGGGTTGCTTAACATAGACTTATTAACTTATATACCCATTTAGGAAATCACTTTTAACATCCATTTGAAATATTGTAATGTTATTATAAGCAGCTAAGAAAAGTAGGATACAAATTGCCTCTAACCTGGCCATAGGAGCAAATGTCTTAGTGTAAACAATATCTTCTTCTTGACTCTAACCTTGTGCAACCAGTCTGGCCTTGTTTCTAACAACTTCTCCCTTTCAATTTAACTTGTTTCTGAAAATCCAGTTGGTTCCAATAATGTCTTTCTTTGATTTTGATACTAGATCCCAAATATCATTCTTTTTAAATTCATTCAACTCTTCTTGCATTGAAAGGATCCATCTATCACTTGTTGGTGCTTTATCAACAGAGGTAGGTTAAATTGATGATAAAAAACCAAACAAGGTTGTGTCCTTTAGTGATGATCTACACTTTAAAGGATCATCGTAAATTCTAATTATCCGAGTTTTAGGATGGGATGATTTGTACTTCCATCCAGTTCTGACTTTTGAGTTATTTTGACTTCGTCAGATTCATTTTCCGATGTTTTGTCATCATCCTCTGATTTACTTGCATCCTTTGATTATTAAGGTTCTTATGATTTTTCTGCATCTTCTTGCTCTGGTTCCAATAAACCTGCAGAATCCACATATTGTTTTGACTTTTTAAGGTCAAGTTGTTTGTCATCAAATTCACATGTATTAACAACTTCACAATTTTAGTTTCCCTATTTGAACGCTCTATAAGCTTTGGATCTTTAAGAGTATCCAAGGAAGGTACACTTTTGTGAACGAGAATCAAACTTGCCAAGGTTGTCTTTAGTGTTTAACATATAACAAATACAACCAAATTACTTAAAGTAAGAGATATTATGCTTTTTACCCTTCCATAATTCATATGGTGTTTTATTCAATATTGGCCTAATTAAAATTTTATTATGAATATACACCTAAAATCTTGTTTTTCTAAGCTAAATAGATTTATCTTATATAGGTTATTTTTCCTCTAACCTGTATAGAGTACAAATACATCTTTTTGACTAATTGATGTGCATGATTTTTGATTAAATATAATGTGTTATTATCACTTATTGACTAATACTCAATAAATTATGTTTAAGACCTTTAACAACAACAAAAAAACTTTAATGGACGAAGAGTTGTCATTACCAACTATGTCATGTCTAGTGATCTGGCCCTTCTGCTTTCCTACAAAGTTATTGTGCCTCATTTGATCAAATTTAGGTATTGGAACATAGATTTTTCTCTCTCATATATCGTGAGCATCCACTATCCAGGAACCATGAAAGGTGTTTCAACATAGATAATTTTGTTCTTAGAGAGCCAAATTTGGTTAGGTCCTGGTTTGTTATAAAGGTGCGCGAACACGAGAAGGGAGATTGAATTGTGTTTCTCTAAATTAAAACTCTTTTCTTAATTCTAATTCTGATTTGTTGACTTAAACCGTTTTACTAATTAGAGGCAACAGTAAAACTAATAATGTATATGTTAAAACAACACACATGATTTTATCCTGGTTCACCACCAACTTGGTAGCTACATCCAGTCTCCTCGCATAGAACGATTTATCCACAAATTCAAAACCATGAATTACACAACACCTGACCCTACAAGTCAGTCTTCTCAAAACAGACTGAACCTACAAACATTTTATGGCAAACCACACCTTGACCCTACAAGTATAGTCTTTTTCTACACAACCACAAACCTATAGATTATTAGAGGCAAACTACCCATTTAACCCTACAAGTCAAGTCTCTAAACAAACCCTGAGATCCATAGATTGCTTGAGGCACACTGAAGCCAACTATCGGGCTGAGGTACAATGTGTGGGAAACTGGTTTGGTTTTGCTTCTACTAAGCAAATTTGATACAATGATCTTCCCACACTACAATACTTAGAACATTCTACTTTGAACGAGTGCTTTGCTAGAACTTAAAACCTTAAACTCTGAATACTTAGAAAAATTTGAGCTCTTGAGGTTTTCTGAATAACTTTGGTTTCAAGGATTTTTGAGTTAGTGAGTTTGTTTTCTTTTGTTGTTCTTCAGCTTTGATTTCTATTTATAGGAGAAATTAGGGTTTCAATTTTTTCCCTTAAGGATTGTAAATCGTATCTCCTTTATAGCTTAATCAACAATTATTTCTTCCAAACATAGTTTAGATTGATACGGTCTTGATAATATGATCGTTAGGAAACTTTTTTATTTTCCAATTTGATCTAAGCAATTCTTCTAGAAAGATATTGTATGTATTTGTTCAGATTACGTTTGCAAATAGATTCACTTGAGTCTCCCTTAATACGCTTGATTTGATTTGGGAGGGAACAAATATGGGCTTGTTCTTGGACCTTCAGAGATAAGGACACAACTAAGTCCAATTCAACATTTTGCTCAATTTATCAAAGCCTTTGACCTTCCATCAGAGTCATTGACTTTTCTCCATCAGAATCATTGACTTGATTATTGGAGTCATATGTTATGTTGCTTGAATAATTCTATAACTTAATTGACTTATGCTAAATAAGTTATGTTTTAGTACCTTTACTAATAGTACATTATTTATAGAGGTTAAAGAATTTTTACCAACAGTGTCGTGTCCAACGATCTGGCCTTTCTGCTTTTCTCCAATAGTCATTAACCCTTCATTGACCAAAGTTAGGTCTTGGAACATAGACCTTTCTTCCTTCATATGTCGCGAGTGTCTACTGACCTGTTACCATGACTGGTGTTTCAACTTGGCTGCTGAGAACATCTACAAGATAGACAATTTTATCTTTCGGTACCGACATTTGGTTGGGTCTTGATTTGTTAGCCATGAAAGGTTTCTTGTCTTTCCATGTGATTAGCATAGGACAATATGTTTTAGAGTGAACATTCTTAGAGCAGACAGTATATAAATTATCATAGGGAGTAAACTTAGATTCAGTTTTTGTTTCTTGAAATCCCATTCCTCTTTTGCCAATTTTACTAACACCATAAATCATAGAGGCAAGCTTACTTCTTTCTAGACTAATAGCAAGAAAATTTTGATACATTACTTCATATTTATCAGAATTACATATGACATTTTTTGTAGGTTTTAAAAGCAAGACTATTTTTCAGGGTTAGATTTTATGTCTTAAGTTCAATAATATCACTTTTTAGAGTATCAATTTTTTTAGTTAGATTTGCATTTACTTTCCTAATGGATTTCAACTTCATAATGATATTATGATTCTTGTTTAAGAAGTCATTTATAACTGTAATTAGTTCAGAACAAGCTAAATTAGAGAGTACCTCAACTTCTTCATCTACAAATTCACTTCTGGAGTTAGAGTCAACATCAACTATCAGAGCCATACTAGGTTATTCTTCATCATCAGAGGATTCATCAAAGTCATCCCATGAGGCAAAAAGATCCTATGGAGTCTGAAGATCCTTTGCCTCTTGGATAGGTGTGATCTTGGATAGGTTATGATTCTTGTTTCAAATCTACCAAACATAGCTTCAATGTCTTCATCTTCCTTCATTTTGAAAAGCTAGTACTTTTTTACCAGAAGATTTGCCTTAGCTTCTTGAACTTGTTTGTTTCCTTCATAGGTCAGTATTAGATTGCCATATATGTTATTTGTTTTCTTCTTGTTACTGCATTTGTCAAACTCCTTGAAGATGATTGTGTTTATCATTAAGGTTTTGGACTTGTGATGCATTTTATACATTTTGTTCTATTTAGCATCCATCTCTTTCTTTGGAATCTCAACACCATCATTATATTTTATAGCAGTGTAGCCATCTTCCACCAAGTCCTAAAGCTCAAGATCTTGTGAAATAAAGAAACACCTCAGCCTATCCTCCTAATACTCGAATCGTTCTCCATCAAACACCAAATCCAAACATGTTGAATCCTTGGATCCTTCCATTAAAACTATAAAGTGCTCAGCCTTGAGACCAAGCTCTGATACCAATTGAAGGTGCGCAAACGCGAGAAGGGGTTGAATTGTGTTTGTCTAAATTAAAACTATTTTCCTAATTCTAATTTGGATTTGGTGACATAACAGTTTTACTAATTAGAGGCAACAGTAAAACATGTAATGCAAATGTAAAAACAACACACATGATTTTATCTTGGTTCACCACCAACATGGTAGCTACGTCAAGTCTCCTCACACAAAAGGATTTTGTAGGAACCTAGTTTGTCCCAAGAACAAATCCTTTATGTGATTTTGATGTTAACAAAGGTACTTTTGTAAAAGCAATTTATTGCACTAATGATTCATTAAGTGTGCAGGAATTAAAACAGGAAATCAGAAGCAAGAAATAAGAAGAAAAATATTAAAGGAAGATATCAGAGAAAGTGACCAAAGAAAGTCACCATAAGAAGTGACTAGAGGAAGTAACCATAAGAAGTGACTAGAGGAAGTAACCAAAGGAAGTCACCATAGGAAGTGGCCATAAGAAGTCACTAGAGGAAGTAAAAACGTCGGAGGAAACGAAGTCAAATCAGTCAACGAAATCCTCAAGATCATACAAATGCACGTTTTGGAAAAGTATGCGCATATGCCTCTAATAGCATACTTCTGGTAGTCCGGCGTGCTTCTGGTAGTTTAGCATGTTTCTAGTAGTTCAACGAGCTTCTAGCAGCTAAGCCTGTTTCTGGCAAATCAGTATGCCTCTGAAGATTCAACGTGTCTCTGGAGTTTTCATGCCTCTAATGAACAGTAACTTAAGCATGCCTCTAATGTACACTAACTTTAGCGTGCCTCTAATGAACAGTAACTTTAGCAGGCTTCTGATGAAAAGTATTTTCAGGCCTGTCTCTGAAGCTCATGTTCTGTTGGCTCAAGTAGTTGCAACATGTTCTAGAATGCTACCTCTAATAGCAACCTTTGAAGTTGCACTGAATTTGATAATGCAACAACTGTGAAGTTGCCCATGCGACTAATTCTAAGTCAAGCAACTTTGCATCTGCCTCTGACTATGGTTATTCAAGCATCAAAATATCTGATTCCAACAATCAAGTCAATGACTATGAAAAATAAAATTCAATGATTCTAATGGAGAAAACTCAACGACTCTGATGGAAGGTCAAAGACTTTGATAGACTGAGTTGCATACTCTATTGGACATAGAATTATCTTTACTTCTAAAGGTCCAAGTGCAAGCCAATAATTATTCCCGCCAAAATCAAATCAAGTGTATGAAAGAATACTCAATTAAATCAATTTGCAAACGTAATCTAAACAAATCCGCAAAATATCTTTCTAGAAGAATTGCTCAAATCAAATTGGAAAATAAAAAATTGCCTAACAGTCACATTATCAACATCGTATCAATTTGAACTATATTTGGCAGCAATATTTGTTGATTAAGTTGGAAAAGAGAAATCAATTGTAATAATTTGCTTAGTAGAAGCAAAACACAATTTGTTCCAAACTCGTGTAACCCAGCCCGATAGTAGCTTTAGTGTTCCTCAAGCAATATGCGATTTTCGGGTTATGTTGAGAAGACTTGACTTTTAGGGTCAAGGTGTATTTTCCTTCAACAATCTGTGGTTTCTAGGTTGTATGGAGACGACTTGACTTGCAGGGTCAAGGTGTTTGTTTGTCTCAAAAAGTCTGTAGGTGTCAGGTTGTTTTGAGAAGATTAACTTGTAGGGTCAGATGATTTGTAATTCAAATATTTGAATTAGTGGTTAAATCCTTCAAAGTGAAGAGACTCGATGTAGCTACCAAGTTGGTGGTGAACGAAGATAAATCTATTTGTGTCACTTTACTTACGCACTATTTTCATTACTATTGCCTCTGATTACTTAAGTTTGATTGCTACTGCCTCTTTTTTAGTTAAAATCACCGAACCCGAACCAGTTCTTGAATAAATAATTAAAAAAAAAGCCACATAGACAAACACAATTCAACTCTTCTTTTTGTGTTTGCACCATCATCTTCAACCAGTTCAATCTCATGGGATATGAGTGAACACATCAGCACTTCCATAGGTAGTTTGTTTAGATCTTTAGCCTCTTGAATTGTTGTTACCATTGGTCTTCACTTGCTAGGAAGACTTCTGAGGATCTTCTTGACGTGGTCGGTAGTAGTGTAGCTCTTTTAGAGAATCTTTAGTCAAAAACTAAAGTTTGGAATCTAGAAAACATTTTTTCAATGTCTTCATCTTCTTCCATCTGAAAGAATTCATACTTTTTGACAAGTAGATTTGCTTTGGCTTCCTGTTCTTGCAAGTTTCATTTGTAGTTCAGAACCAAAGCATCAAAAATACTCTTAGCTTTTTCTTTGTTGCTGCATTTTTCATACTCCATGAAGATGATAACGTTGAAATTTTTTCTGGATATTTCGTCACCAGCAACATCTTTTGAAGCCTCATCATAGTCATCTTCGACTATGTCCCAGAGTTCATGATCGTTAGATATGTAGAAGCTTTTGAGTCTGTTTTTCTAGTACTGGAATCTCTCTCCATCAAACAACTGATGCTTGTTAATGTTTCCACCTGTAACTTTTTCACCATAGTTAGCCATAAAAATAGAACTCTACTCAAACACAGTTAAGTGCTCAGCTTTGAGATCAAGCTCTGGTGCCACTATGAGTTCTGAACATTTTAGGGTTTTGTTATTTTTTATTTTAGTTTTGAATTAAAACTAAGTTATGGTTTAGTTTGATTACAGTTCAATTCTACTCTTTAAAAACCAATTCAGTTAAAAAACTGATTGTAAAATACTATTTGGTTTTTAATTTAATGAATCGGTTCAGTTCAAATACGATGCAGTTTAGTTCTCCAAACTAATTTGGTTTTTTGATTTTTTTTGGCCACCCTTAATATTATTGCCATTCCATTCCATTCTCACACCTATTACTTGTTTTTCCTAAGTCCACAAACTTTCCATCACAAACAAAAGAAAGAAACAAAAAAACAACCTTTCTTCCTTGATCTTTCACTTCAACATCATTATCATCATCTCAAAGTGGAATTTTGTTCCTTCCTTTTAGTATCATCTCAAGGTAAATTCCTTCTATCGCTTTCTTTTGATCATATATTTCATCACAAAAAGACCATTAATACGAGGTCTTCAGCAATATAGCTTGACCCTTCTCTTAGTCTTCGATTCGTGGGGCTTAGAATATATTACTAGGAATGAAAACGCCTAAGGTAAGGCCTTTTCCTCTAGCAATTCAAGTTATACGTTAATTTTGTATATGAGTGGTCTATTTATTTGTTCTTGGAATTTTGTTGTTGTTACTTAATATGTGCTTGTGATTTTATGGTTAAAATGGTTGATTTGTAAATAAGAAGTTGGTTGTAGTGTTAATATAATTACATAAGTGAGTATATAATTTTACACAAAAAAAAAACTTAGGTTGTTGTGTTTTTTTTATTTTAAATTTGTGTGATGTATACCTGAACGAATAATTTTTATTAGATGATCACATGTATGTGTGAAAAGAATAAATTTTTATAAAAAAAATATAAATGATCATGTCATAATAAAAAACATAAAAAATTTGGAAATGATAAATTGTAAAGTGAATAAATTTTTATGCATATTGAGTTCATAGAAAATAAAATATTTATTAATTTTTGTTTTTCTTTTATCTTGATTGTTGTTTGCTTTATTTATTTGTTGTTTTTGTTTATAAAAAAAATCAATGTCTTACCTTTAATTTAGTTGCTAATTTCCTCTATTTATTTGGTATGCATCCTAACTACATGTGCATTTTTTTGTGTTAATTGATATATGTGAAAAGTCTTGTCTTATTGTTGATGTCTATGTATATGAAAGTAATTTTAAAATGATGATATTTTTCTAGATGAATAATTTACTTGATTTTGTAACAAAATTGAGATTTTATGCCTATATGTTTGATAATAATGATTGTAATCATTTTGTGTGGATTCTATTTTATGGGGCTTTGATGGTTATTTTTTTATATTTTGTGTAATTTTGAGGATGAACATGTTTAGTCATTTTTATACTGAACCGATGTTCCTAACTTGATCCATATTGTTGTGGATTGACCCTTACACAACATTTTAAGTACCTTAGACTTAGAATGACATGAAGAACGATCTTGTTGTACTATTTGTGTTGATTTCATGATGTTATGGGGGAATAATATCATGGAATTGTAGTTGCTCTGAGTACTTCTCGTGATCTTTTAATTATTTTGTTATCAATTTACAGCTACGTTTTTATTTTGAACATATGCGGGTTTTTCCGTGAATAAAAATTAATCAACACGAATTTCATTGTTTTATTTCTGTAAAATTTTAATTGAAATTATTTAATTTGATGCATTGTTAAATATTTCCTAAAGTAACTAAAGCTTAAAGGTTATAATTTAATCATTAATTCTTAAGTCGTTGTAAAATAAATAATAACTTTTCTAGTGTAACTATGTTGCCACATAATATTCTTTCAAAAAAAAAAATACACATTTATTTTTTAAAAGAATTGATGTTGTTTAGCTAACGCGTTAAATCAAAATTCAGAGCATTTAAGTGTTCATAAGGACAAAAAAATTATATCCAATTCCATTTTTAGTGCATAAATTTTCAATTAGGTGGTTTTGAAACTCCCCACCATAGTCACTTCTTATTGAATCAATTTTAAGATCTTTTTCATTTTGTATAACTTTGGCAAATTTTACAACGACATCAAAAGTTTCATTCTTACTAGATAAGAATAATGTCCAAGTAAACCTATACAAGGCATCTTCCATAACATATCCATTATAATTCCCTCCAAAGCTTCTCGTCCTAGAAAGTCCAAAAAAGTCCATATGCAATAATTCTAAAGGTTTAGTTGTTCAAATCACATTTTTTGATTTAAATGAACCTTTAACTTGTTTGTGTTTTTCACAAGCATCACATAGTCTGTCCATTTTGAGAACTTAAGCTTGGGAAACTCTATTACTATATTTTTAGGAGAAACTTTATTTAACAAATTCATGCTAATGTCCTACGCCATTGCCAAAAAATTTCACTCTTGGTTACAAGACATTTAGGTCCACTAGAACATATATCATTAAGATCTAACATAAAGATATTATCAACTCTAAGTCCCTTAAACCCAACTTATTTGTTGTCATTACTTTCAATTAGACAACAAAGGGAATCGAAAATTATTTTGTAACCCTTGTCACACAATTGACTAATACTCAATTGGTTGTGTTTAAGACCCTCAACATATTAAACATTATCAATTGTGATAGTAGAGGGATTTCCCACTAAACCACTTCCTAAAACTTTACCTCTATTGTTATCTATGTAGGTGACAAATCCGCCTTTCATTGGTGCGAACATAATAATCTTGGATTTATCGTTGCTCGTGGCTTACTCTAGTTCCCTCACAACTTGTATGAGAATTTATTCCAGTATCAATAAAATGGAATATAAGTATGATTTCAACATAATTTCCTTGATCTCCCACTTGAAGTAGCACCAACTTCAATCTTGAAGCATTCAACCCCTTGCATTTTCAACTCCCATGAATTTTGCCACCTTCAAGTTTGAAGAACGTGAAATCTAAAAAAATTACAGGGTAAAAGAAATCTCATCTTTTATTTCAATTTGTTTGCAATTGAACACAATCAATTCCCATAAACTAAACACACACACAAGTTTCTTGTCTAAGTTTATCACAAAGAAATCACCCACATCAAATAGATTAAAAGTTATCAAAAGAACTCTATGATGAATGAGATTTTGAGAGAAAGTGTGATGCTCCTTGATATGAATGAATGATGAAAGTTGTTTCTGTAAGGTGTATTAAGAAAATCAATCTAAAGCACTAAAAATCATAAAAACACATGCCTGATTTGAATCACCTTAGAAACTTGATTTCAATTGATATAAATCATGCAGAGGTTGATTCAAATCACATATCTATGATCTATCAAAATTCCAAGAAGAATGATTAGTGATTCGAATCCACATAATCCAATTCAAAGTGTGATGCGAGTCACCTAAATTTGAATTGAATTATTCGAATCAACCTAAACAGCATTCGAATCATAAAATCAAAATATCTAAAAAACTTAATTCTTAATGAATGTTTGAAACCGAACATTTTCACGGATTAAAATGACTTTAAAGTTGATTTTAATGCATATTAAAAACGTAAATTTACTTACATCCTAAGATGTGAAAGATTGTTGATTGAAAATCATATGCATCATCTAATCTAAACCTAGTTTTGTCATATCTTAAAATAAATTAAGTCTAAACCTAAGGGAGAATACACTCACAACAAATTTGATAGGAAAATGACTAGTGGAACTAGAACCCTATTTGGAAATGCCCTAATTTCTAGCATAGTGAGGAGCATGTAAGTGACGCTCTATTGGTTATTGAAAATGAATACATCGTTGTTGGCAATTGTTGCACCTAGATTCTCTAGCTTCAACAACAACTACTTGACTATAGTTTGAAATTGGATCATATTCCAATTATGTGTGACAACATTCATTAACCAACATTTTTGCAAACACACTATGAACCCCATCAACCTGACTAAAAACCCCATTTTACACTAAGAACCAAACACAGTGAAATTTAATATCAGTTCCTTAAAGACCGTGTAGAAAATTAGTCGGCCAACATTTTTGCAAAACCATTTCCTAATGAGAATCTTCTAATGATACAAAATGAATTAAGTATTCTAAATATCACATGCATCAAATATGTCATTAGCATTGTTTACATATTTTGAGTGACTAATTATTGCAATGGTTTAAGCTCATACTTGATCTATAATGGTAATCTTCAAACTCCATCTTTAAGTGTTTGGCCTTAAATCTATGTTCTCATTGTTGTTCAGTTTTTTTTTTCAGACATTCTATTATGTCTATTGTATTTATAATTTCTTTTTAATTTTTCTAGATTTTGTTTATGATTTGAAGTACTATGGGTTGTATTGTTAAATTGGCTAGTTAAATTTAATATCTAGTGCGTTATTTTGTGTGCATAATTCCATATGATGATGCCTTATGATTTTGAGTAGTCATGGATTATATGGATGCACCATATAGGGATTGGCTATTTCTCTTTCATGTGAACATTTCGATACTGCTAATTTTGTGATTTTTGCCTTATATTTCAAAATGTCAAAAGGGGAGAAAGCAATCCCAAATTTGTAAAAAACTTTCAAATTTTTCAAGTCACACATTCACACTAACTCAGAGGGAGCATTCTAGTTCCAATGATATTGAAAAGTTCATCAATAAAGTTTTGCAAGTTTTACAATCATAAAAAATGGGGAATATGTAAATGCAAGTTTCATTACAATAGACTTAGATGTTTTGATGTATATCAAAACTATATTTATTTAGATCCACTTAGATAGTTTTGTGTACTTTTGTTGACTCTTCAATTCTCAATATCCACAAATGTTCATGAATCAAAAAAGTATGGTGAGAAACTCATTTTATGATGCATAACAACAGTAGTTACATATTAGGAACATGTTAAAATATCATACAAAGCATAAAAAATCTTTTCTAAATGATATTTATCTTCATAAATCGACTCATATGTTTGTAAATTGGTTTGCATAGGTATTCAAATCATTTCAAGTTAACTATGGTAGGTGAATCGACTCACCTAACATGTGAATCTACTCACACAAGTTCCAAGAGGTTTTTTGAATCAAATCACACATATGTGAATCAACTCACGCTGCTTCAAGATTAAATATCGGGCATTGGAAAAACTTATAAAGCGTTTCACAAGACTATAAATTGATTCACATGGCCTAGAAAATCAATATTTTTTATAGTTACAAATCAATTATTTTACTTAGGAACCATTGTACTTTCACTAACAAACAAACTCATGTTCTATAAATACTAATCTATTCCATCATTCTAAGGTTGAACAATTCCACTGTTCTTCATCATTCATTCATTCAAGATGATAATTAAGATTAAACACTTTTTCTAATTCACATATTGTGTGATTGAGTTTCTTGAGAGAAAAACATCAAAATAGATATATACCATCTAATACAAATTAGCTTATACCATCTATTTCTCAAAAACAAATTGTCTAGTTTTATATATCTCTGAAAAGTTAGGACTCCATTCAACTTCCTTTTAGAGTCCAAGGGCCATCTCAACCTAACAATTTTAAGGGGAACTTTCTATTTCATAAATTTAAGGTCTCCATTTGGTTTTTTTTTACTAAAAGAGGAAATAGCCTAATACATAATATAAAATCGTTGAATTTTCAGTTTCGTATACCTAAAATCTCTGATAAAAGACTATTGGTGAAGTAAGGATATAATTGAGGCTAAATCTATGGTACCCAATTAAATAAGCATTACACCAAGCACAACCTTATTTCCACCATTGAATTAAAAAGTCCGAACATTGGATTAAATGATATATAGTGAAACTTATTGATTCAAAGGTAGAAAATAAAACTTGTGTATGGTGCAAGACTATTTTACTTGTGCGCATTAAGAAAATCCATAATTTATGAGGGGAAATAATATTTTGTGGGTCTCATATCTTTTCAATCCTTCTCTTACATTTCTACTAATCTATTATGCTAAAGAGTGGAAGTTAGGTCTCTCTCTCTTTCTCTCTTCCTTTAACCCCTCTCTCCCTCTCCCTTTTACTTCTAAAACTAACGTACTTTTAAGCAAAATCTAGAATTCGAGCATTGTGGATGAAACAAAACTTAAATTCTTTAAACATGTGATTTTGTTAAGAGTTTCATATTAGATGTGATAATAATTGATAATGTGTATATAAGTGAGATAGTTCTCACTTTACAAGCCGATTTTGTAGGAGTTGAGGTACACTTAAACCCAAATTCTAAGATGGTAACAAAGTATATCCAAGAACTAGTGCCACCAACTATTAAGTCACCACTATCCGACCACTCAGGTCACGGTCTAAATGTGTAATCATGGGCGTGAAGGGGTGTTAAGAGTCTCACATTGAATGAGATAAGATCTTACAATGTGTTTATAAATGCAGTTCTCACCTTCCAAACTAATCTTGGGCGTGAAGGGGTGTTAATCTATTTATTTATACCGTTAAAACTCTTAAAATGTGAGTTTTGCATTCATTGCGATCCTACTCAATTCAAAGCATTAGTCTATGCAGTTGCGCACGAAGAATACTCAATTTACACAAAAAAATCTCTTTATTTATACTCATATAATACCTCTGAAAATATTAGGCTTAAATGTAATTTTAATCCTTTATCTTTTACCTAATATTCGTTTTGGTCATTTATCTTTATTTTGATTCACTTTTTCATTTATCTTTTATAAGTGGTGTATTTTAGTTCTTGTCACGATCACAACAAAAGTTATAACAACATCTGATCATTGAAATCCCTTCTAGCAATTGTCAATATGTATTTAGTGAAGGCGCAAACACGAGAATGGGAGGTTGAATTATGTTTGACAAAATTGATAACTTTTTGCTAATTTGATGAATGCTATTTGGTTTTTATGAATTACTTAGATAAAAAGCATTCGGGTTCAGAGACAACAAACAATGAAAGCATAAATAATTGGACACATAGATTTATCCTGGTTCACCACTAACTTGGCTACATCTAATCCCCTCATTCAGAAGGCTTTAATCCACTAATTCAAATGCCTTGAATTACAAAGCACTTGACCATCCAAGCTAGTGTTCTCGAACCGCTTGACAACTCCAAACTTTTGAGGAACTAACCACATTGACCCTACAAGCCAAGTTTTCTCTTAACAATCTAACAACCCCAGATTGAAGAAGGAACTAAACCACTATTGGGTTGGATATAAGAGATTGGAACTTTAAGTGTTAACAAAGCTGATAATAATAATAACTCACGCACTCTTAGAAAAAAAAACTTAAAAAATATTTATTACTTAAACACGTGTTTCTCTGTTTGAACTCTAAGATGAATTTGAAATTTTGAGCTTATGAATTCTTCTACTCTTTTTCTGATTTTCAATGATCTTCTTCTCTAGCCTTGAGTATCTATTTATAGATAACATTAGGTCTTCAATTTAGTCTGTGTTTAATTTTGAATTGTATCTTCATTCCTAGCTTGGTCAACAATGATCTTATTCAAAAATAATTCTGAACAAGATCCTTTTTGATAATATGTTCTTTAGACAATTCTTTATTTCTGAATCCAATCTGAGCAGTTCTTGTAGATTGATTCTGTTCGTATTTTGTTCATATTTAGTTTGTAAATTCTTCAGATTGATTCTGTTCATATTTTGTTGTAGATAAATCTTGATCAAATTTTGACCATATCTTCTTTTCAACTTGGTCAAAGATTTTCTTCAATTATAAATCTGAATCAAATCTTATTTTAGATTTTCTTCAAAAACACAAATCTTCTTTCGTACTTTGTGAAGTCAAATATATTGTTCTCATAAAATAATTTTGTTATCATCAAAACTCTAAGTATAAAACCAACATGGTTCCAACATTCAGTATAATATTCTTTCAAAAAAAGAAACAACCATTGAATCCAATAATAGGTTTGAACTTGAAAATTTTCTTCTTGCATGCTTTCAAATATATGTAAACTCTCTAAAACGAAGAACATTTATTAGAGTTTAGTGTATTTTCACCTCATCCTTATTAAGGTTGCACATTTAACTTTACAACTGATCCAAAATTTAATCTCAATATTTCATGACAATAATTATACAATTATTTAAAAGAGTTACGATAAAAATGACTATCTATCAACATTAAAAGTGTTAGACTATTTGGTCATTGATGAAGATATATCAATCAACGTTAAAAATAAGAATATCTATCATTTTCTTAATCGTAATTTCCCAATCTATTTTCACAAAATTTATTTTGTCGATGTCAAGATTTAATTGTTTCCATTTGTTCATGGTTTATGATTTTTTTTTTACTTTTGTTCAAAGTTGATATGTCAATCTAAATCAAACAAACACCGCAACAAGGCAGAAAATCAAACAACATCTCTCTAAGACAACGAAATCACGAAAGAAAAACCTAGTTTGTGTAAAAACCACTTATTTAGATTAAAACTGGAGAAAAAGAAGCACATGGATAATTCCAAATCAAAAAATGACCAAAAACCACCAATTTTCAGTAAATGAAGAAAATGAGAAACTTAGAGAGAATGTAGAATTATATCCCTAAAAAATTAGTTTTTTGCTAAACTATTGATGTTTATTTAATAGTATTACTGTCTCCATTGCTGCCAAACCTAAAAACTTGGCCCTTTACTTTTTGTCTTAACCTCATTTTTTCTTTATCCATTAGAGAAGAATGGCTTAAGACTATTTTTCGGTTTAAAATCATTCTTCTGACTCGTTTTTTCGGTTTAAAATGGTTTCCATATATATTTTGTTTTTTCACGTTTTATTTTGTAATTTCATTATTCGAGTGCAACATTATTGTGCCTCTTATCTTAGTGTGACACTTTTGTTTCTTGTCTCATTGCGTATTTTTTTTGTTTGTTTTATTTTAAGTATGCACTTTACGTGTTTGTTGAAATACCTAAGAAAAACTCACTTAGTCGGTACCATATTGAGTAAGAGATTTATGGAGGCTATCACTAAATTCAACACTCTATCAACTTCACACATGTCTTACCAACATATGGTTGAATTGATGATGTCAGATACCACCTACAGTTGGTGTGAGCGAACAAAAGCAAATATTTTATTTTCAAAAATGGATGCAACTAAAAATTGTAGATATTGCACTAATCCTGATCGTTTACCATATGCGGAAGAAATTAGTTCGGTTGATATGATTAAGTTTTTAGTTAGGTAATTATTCATTGAATTTTGAAATATTTATATCTGTCATTAGCATAAATTTGACTTTCTTATTAATCTCAAAACATAGATGAAGAATGTCCCATCTCACGATCAATTTGAATATACTATTCTCATTTTAGTATTTGAATGAAGTTTATTTTTGAAAAAAAGTAAAATAAATCCCCATCTTTAATTATTGGTCATTTGAAATTTTATTATAAGTTCATTTGAAATTATTTAATGAGATATAATTTTTTTTTCCAATTTGTGAAGTTGATTCGATAAGAACTTTTGATTTTACGTTTGAATTTTTAAAATTTTATCAATTATATTAAGTTATTATGTAGAATAGCTTATCACATCATTACTTCTAGAGTCAAACAAATTTCTATCCAAAACGACAATATGTTTTTGGCTTAATTGTAATTTTAGTCCCCCTATTTTAGCTTAATCACAAAAATAGTCACTCCATTTTATTTTTCTCCAATTTTGGTCCTCTAAACAGAATTTTGAACCAAAACTTGATGAAGTGTCATTTTTTTAATAATGTATCAAAAAAAGATGATATGAATTATTCCATGTGGATTAATTCCATTTAATTATTATTCCAAATTTGTAAAACACATTTCCTATTTTATTACATCATTTTATTATAAAAAAACAAAATAAAAAAACATACATTCTTATTCTAATCCCTAATTCCTTGAGAGCTCAAGAACATGAGTTCAAAAATGAGAACTCTGCAAACCTAACCCTAATCCCATTCCATCTTGTTCTTCTTCTCTTCACGATTCATATTGTTTCTTCACCTCTTCTTTCAATTTCTCATTCATCGTGTTCGTCTAGGATTAGGGTTTCTAAACTAGGAAATGTGTAATAAAATAGGAAATTAAATTAAATGATTAAATAAAATAGGAAATGTGTTTTTATAAATTTGAGATGTAATTAATTCACATGAAATATTCTACATCATATGTGTTTTTTGACACATCATTAAAAAATTAACACTTCATGAAATTTTGGATTAAAATTATGTTTGGGGGATCAAAACTGGAGATAAACAAAATAGAAAACTGTTTATAAATTTATATTTTTTAAAAGATATTTATAATTTATTATTTAATATATAAACAAAAATTTAAGAAATTATTAATGGTTACAGCACATCCAATCAAAAAATTCAATATATATTTTCAATCAAAAAGAGACATTTGAAGGTTGTGTTGTGTGTGACAATTAAGAGCGATAGTGTGTAGTGTACGACACAATCCCCTCTTTAATTGTGGCTACCCTCCCCCCACCACCTCACTCACTCACTCACTCACTCACTCACCATTTTCTCTTTTCTTTCTCTCATTGGTAACAGTAATTTTTGTAATAGCTGCCAAGCGCCGTTTCCATTTCTTTTACCCCTCTCTCTCTCTCTCTCTCTTCCTTTTTCAAAATCAAGTTTTTACTCATTCTGATCATCATGCTTCCACTCTCTCAGTACCCTCCTCCATAACATTGCAAATACTAACAAATAACAATCATATACACACTCACACACCAAAATCAATATTCAAATTACAAATCAAACCCAAAAAATAATCATCAACATGGTGAGCAGTAGAAGTACTATCAATTCAATTTCTTAACTTTTCAGCTTCCACCTTTTGTTCTTTCTATATTCCTTTTTTAATTTGTTTTGTACAAAGTTAATTCAATTCATCTTGATATACTTTGTAGTTTCTATAATTTTATGTTTACCCTTTTGGTATTTAAAATAATTAACCCATTTATTTAACTACTTGAAATTTTTTTTTGTGCACAGTTCATTTGTTCTTCACCTAATGTTGTTCCTCGTTGGCTTCAAGTTCTTCTCACTGAGAAATTCTATAACGCTTGTGTAATTCATGAAGAGGCAAAGAAGAATGAAAAAAATGTTTATTGTTTGGATTGTTGCATCAGTCTCTGCCCTCACTGTGTTTCCCCTCATCGCTCTCACAGACTCTTACAGGTTTTTTCTTTTTTTCTCTCTTTCTTTATCTAATTAATTAATTAATTAATTAATTTGAACTCTTTTTTTCAGATTAGAAGATATGTTTATCATGATGTTATAAGGTTGGATGATGTTGCCAACTTAATTGACTGCTCTTCTATTCAAGTAAGTATATTTTTTTATATTTTTATTTTTGGATTCTAATTGAATAAAGAAATCAATCTACAACTTTATATAAACATATGAAATTGTGTAATTTCCTTCTCAATTATAATTTCTGATAATGGAATTTCTTTTAAATTGGAATTTAGGTTTTTAATTTGAGTTTATTAATGAAGTAGTAAGTAGGAACTGCAAAAGATTAAACAGTAATGGCAGAAAGGAAGCAGAAGAAGAATAGTAGTAGTATTATTATTTATTTATTTTGAAAATTGAGGAAATTTGTGTTTTGTGTAATATACAAAACAGTTTTACAGAACAAACAGTGCAAAAGTGGTATTTTTAAATCAAAGACCACCAACAAAAATCAAAGGCTCCGGCAATTTCTGCAGCACCTGTGACAGAACTCTGCAAGACCCATACCACTACTGCTCTCTCTCTTGCAAGGTGCTTCCTCTTTTCCCACTACTACTCTTTTCACATTCTCATTTTTTCAATTCTCATCATTCCCATTTCTTTTCTACTTTTTGTTTAAATAAGTTGTTTTATTTATGTTTTACATTAGATGGATTGAATGGTTTTTTTTTTTTTTGTTATTTAATTGGATGGATTTATTGATTTTTTTCATTAATTTTTTAGTTGATAAATAGTTTAATGGTTATTGTTAATAAGATGTAGGTTAAGAAAATGATGTCTTACTTCAAGATAGCTAAGAACTTCACATTTTCATAAACCCAATTTCTTCCCACGTTTTATTTAAAAAGTTTGTTATTCTATGTTTTTTTTTCCTCATTTAGGTGTCCAATGCGTTTTTTATTTTTAATCTCACAATTGCTTATACTTTATGCTACTAAATTTTATTTTTGTTTAATTGGGTATTTTTTTGATGAGTGATTTTTGTATGATTGTATGTTTACACAGGTGAGTCACCTAGTGAAAACATTGGGTTCCCTATCTGGTTACCTTTTCGAGTGCAACTACATGCCGTTATCAGATTCTGGACTCGACGACGGTCTAATTATGACTCCTGATTCGGTTCTCGAACCGGCCGGTTCGAACCGTACTTCATCCGGTTCGGGTGGTTATGACGGTGTGGATTGTAGAACCACCCTTGCTTGCACTGCTACAACTGAAATTGTTAGAAAGAAGAGAAGCGGTGTTTCCACTTTCCGACCACCGTGTCGGCCTGCATGCTCGCCGGTGACGGAAATCTCGGTCAATCTGATGAACAGGAGAAAAGGAACGCCGCAGAGGGCCCCACTTTATTGAGAACACAAGTAATTATTATGGAAGAGTGTGAGGGAGTGGAGAGAACAATAGGCTTTAATTGAAGAAAAAAACTTTTGGGTATTTTTATAATTATTATATATCATTATCATTATGATTAAATATTATTAAATTAATCTTTTGAACTCTCAGGGAAGAAAAGGCTATGTACCCTGTGCTATGATGATATGATGTTACGGGGTTTGTTTTGTTATATTACAGTGTAATGGGGCTTATTTTTATTTTACCTTATGCTACGTTTTCACAGTTCCTTCCCGAGGTTTATTATTATTATTTTGTTGTCTCTTGAAAATTATTTATATTTGTTATTGATTGGATTCAATCCAATCCAAATACTCGTTCCGTATAGGTCTCATTTAACTTGCGTGTGTTGGGTTTGGTGCTATCTATATAGATTAATTATGGTCTATAAACGGGCTAGGTGGTATAACTTGCTCGGAAGTTTTATTTTGTTTGTAGCAAGATTTTCATAAATAAACAATCGTAGTTTACTTGGTTAAATTCACTAAGTTTGAAAGGACAATGTACGTCTATTTATAAAATTTTCTTGATAATAAATTTAATTATTTTAATAATTTATTATTAAAAAGAGTAATTTTATATTCTTATTGTAATATTTTTGTAAATTACAAAAATATGTAATATTATTGAATGTAAGTTATGAAAAGATAATTAATACAATTGGAAAAAAGAAAAGATGATGTAGTAACCGGAATAAAAAAAGTTTTAAGGTAGTTTTATTTTTGTTGACGGAATTTGTCATAAGTTATAACAATCATATATAAAATAAAAAAAGATTTTAATCATAGTATTTATTTTTACATTTTGTTTTAATTGTCTTTAAGCCACTTGTCTTTATCATAAACTTGATTATAATTTGAGTCTTCTCAAGTTAATAATAAGTGAACCATTTTTATAGGTGTTTTATTGTGAATTAATGTTTAAAAGGTGACATTGTGAAGAAGATTGATAACAAAGTTCTCTTTGTCATTTACGTGAAAAATGGATTAGTTTTTTCATGACCATTTTTATATGTATTCTAATTGTGGATCTGTATTTAAAATCATTGAAAATTTTAATATAAATTAACACAACTCTTTAGAAATAGTAATTTGTGACTCGTCGATTTTAATAAATAAGACAATGATTTGATCAACGTCGATTAAATTCGAGATGCATCTTTGTTTTTCTTTATTTTTATCAAACCAATATGATTTAAATAATTATCTCAGTTATAAAAATGAAGATGATCATTAATGTTTACATATAAGAGATGACGTCTGTGATCCATGTTAGAATTTGCTTGAATAATGACTCTTGATGTCAATTCAATAAAATTAAAGAAAAATGAATGTATATTTTCAAAACTCAATTCAAAAATAAAAATAAAAAGAGTTGTTAACTTAAACAATCAAATTGTCTCGTCGATTGTGTTGAAATTTGAGATACCATTAAATCTGTATCTACAATAGATCATATCCACCTTAGATTTTGTCTGTATTTCATATTTCATGTTCTTACATGAGGTTGGTTTGAATATCTAAGGCCTGATAATTTGGTCTTTTAAAGTGAATAATAAGGAGTATGAACCCTTATTTCTGGGGTTTCTCTTTTTCAAAAAAATTAATCATTATACCCCACATTGAAAAATATATATCAAAATGTCATACTTTTTTTTTACTTTTAGAAGATCGCATTCTCGAGATGCAAGCACATGACAGATAATTTTTTACTATGCAATAGGAGGTCGCATCTCAGGGATGCGACCATCTATAAACTTTAATTTTTTTTATTTTCTAATAGGAGGTCGCATCTCCAGGATGAGAGTATCTATAAACTTTAATTTTATTTTTTATTTTTTAGTAGATGGTCGCATCTCGGGATGCGATCTCCTATTGAAAGAAATAAATCATTCTTCAGGTGGTCGCAGAGCGGAGATGCGACTTCTGAAGGTCGAAAAAAGTAAGACATTTCGGTATATAAATTTCAATGTAGAATATATTGGTTAGTTTTTTAAAGAAAGGGAATATAATAATGATAAAAAAAAACCTATTTTTTGTATGACACTTGATTTTGAAGTGGGAGAATTTACATTGTCTTTATTAAGTTAATCACTACTAAAAGATACTCAAATCTTTTTACAATTAGTGACATCTTAATAAAAAAAATTGTCTCAAAATAAATGTTATTATCAAGTTTCAATTGAACTTTAACTATTTTTTTTTCTTCTGTACTACCCTTAAATAATTACTATATGCACCATTTATAAATTATTGCACTTTACATGAATAATAATAAAAAAAAAAACTAAAAGTTAATATGGATAATTTTGTAAAGTAAATTATCTATTTTACTAATTATTATATTTGTTAATATATAAATATATATATAAACCTCAGATAATACTCATAATGAGATATAGAGAGTATTTGATACTAAGCACGCTGTTTGAGAATTGAAGAGAGAATTTTGAAGTCTACATTAGTTTTTGCGGGTGTATTTGAAATATGGGCAATGTCTCACCTAGGCCATAATGTTGGACATGCACAAAAAGGGAAAAGTAGCGAATCAATTGTGTGTAAATTATGGATGATTTTAATTGTTTAACCTGGATCATGCAATGTAAATAACATTTTTTTGATAATATTTGGAAAAAAAATTTGAATTATAAAGCTTAAAATAGAATGGTCAGCAGAGCTAAATTGAGCTGATTTTTTTGGCTTGCATGGTTGAGGAAAAAGCAGAAAGCAACATTTTTAAGGAGTGGCTATGCCTGTCCATGTCCCACTAATCTTATTGTGATCCTAGAATAGCAAGTGTTGGAATAGTACTGCACTAGTTTGTCTTATTTTCTCTCGTTTCTTCTTTGCTTGTGCAGCGTAGTGACAAAATTCAAAGACATTTTTTGTCTTTAATTTATTGCTACTTGTCCCTATCCCAACCTCGCTGTATTTTGAGGCGTACAATGAGAAAACTTGTAACTTTATAATTTATTTCAACTCCTAACTATCTAAATCTTGTGTAATTAAATAGTGGATTTTGTTTCTGTTTGTAAAATATCCTTAATTTTGAAAGAGTAAATTATTCTTTTTGGTCTCAAAACAAGTATCTTTTTATTATTTTATAATTTCTCGATCTCATTGAAAATGTTATATTTTTGTTGTGTGCAATTCTAAAAATTCGATTAGTTAAGTTATTATAATGGTAATATACCATCGTACAACTAAAAACACTTTTATTAATATAATTAGTGAAGTTAAATACGTTGAAATATAATAAATAAGAGTATATTGATAGAAAAAGAATTAATAATTTATCGGTATTCTAAAGTGATAATTATTTAAAGATAAAGAAATATTATAAATGAGATGTTTTTCATGTACCAGAATGAATATATATTAACAAATGAATATTAATTTGACTTAAAAAAATATTGCTATTATTTGAATGATTTGTGTGTGACTCGTGTAAAAAATGTGTGATTCTATTATTTCCAATTATGTCGAATTCAATTGATTTTGTTTTTGATTTTAATTCCTAGTGCTTACAACTTTGGAGATGTTCAGGGTTATAGACTCCGTAATTTTTTGATTTTCTATATTTGGTGTGGTTTTTTTAGCGGAGTGTTAGGCTCTATGCATTTGTCTTTAGAGTTTGATGTTTTTATCATTTTAAGATTTGTTAAGCTCATCTAATTTTTAGTACACTTTTGAATTGTTTTAATATAACTTTTAGCCATTTTCAAAAACATTTCATTAAAAAAAGAAATAAATATTAGTTAAAGATAAGAATTATTCACTTATAGTTGATATATTAAAATTTCTTTTATTACAGTAAAAATTAAAAATAACATTCACTTTACTGTAATTTATTATCACACGTATTGTTAAGTAGATCAAGCATTGTAAAAATTTATAATATTCTTCTAGAAGTATATTTTCTTTATTAATATAGTCATTTTTATTTAATATAAATATAGGATGAATAATTTTTTTGAAAGGCAGACGAATAAATTTAAATAAAATTAATACATTCTTTATTTTCTTAGAGTGATAAAAAAGTCAATCATGATTGAAGATTTTATAGATAAAAAACTACATAATAATTAATTGCTAGATGATTGATTGATAGTTCACTTTGGCTTTAATCTGTTTTTCCCTAGTTGATAAAAAAATACTGTTTTTACTTAACTGTTTATACTCCTTCCACTCAAATTAACGATTGATTTGAATTTAAACCGTTAAATTATTAAATTAAATTAGTAATTGAGATTAAAAACTAATTATAAGATGGTGAATCTCTTAATGCAGAAATCCGGGCCCAAACAAGTGATAGACCTAGAAGTAATAGAATATGCGACGAAATAAGAGAAAGTCTGCAATCTCTTAATTATTGGTTGGCAAGTGGAGTCCATTTGACCCACCTTACCTGAGCAAAAGCCACAGATACTTGTCGTTTTCAACTTCTGGGTAAAAGGGTGACTCTTCATATATCATATCTCATTCAATATCATATCCTATATAAGCCTAAAAGCAAAAATGACATTACATCTTCAAACCTTTTATTTAACGTCTTCTATTATTATTACAAAAAAAACATTGGTTCCATGCCCCAACCGTCCTTCTCAACTAGCATAAATAATCAAATATTGCATGAATTTGGATTAGTTTTCCTCTCTTGTCCTATGTTAGGAGGCTGTGTGCGCGTACGCTTATTAATTCACTTTTGTCTTATAGTTTACATATTTGTCTCTTTCATGCTGAAACTATGCAATTGCATCATTTTTTTTCTTCTTTTTGGATATCAAAAGGCACGATGCAGTCTGGGTCAGCGGAGAGGCTCTGCCTCTAGTCTTCGCATTATTCCGAGATTTTAACTTCTAATGCTTTTTTACTTCTTTCAATATTAAATACAACAAACAAAAAATAGTTCATGTTTATTAAAAATAGTGAGTAAGCTTTTCTCTCAAAAACCAAAACATAGAAAATTAGTTAGTAAGCTTCTTTATTTTTGTTGGGATAATCATAAAAATGCATTCTATAAAATATCCACCATAAAAATATGAGAAATGCTAACATGTGATTTTAGGGTATATACATTTTGTTTTGAAAATTGTACATCTATTTTTCTTAAAAATTCTATATTATATTTTTAAAATATACAATTACTATTTATAGAATTCTAAAGACACATGTTAAGATAACCCATAAAATATATTTTAATTGATATATTGGATGGACTATAGGTTAAAATCCACATTAACTTTGTAAAATCTATGTGGTTTCATATAATTTTGACAAACAACAAACATGTATTTAATTGAGTTTGTTAAGAGAATGATTTCTCTAACATAAATATGGGCTACATTTTCTAAGGCGCAAGTTTACATGATTGAAATAAAGTGAACACTCTTAGTTAATCTATCAATGATAAATCATATTGCATCAAACTTCTTAGTCTTAGGAAATGTAGTTACAAAGTCCATGACAATTGCGTCTCATTTCCGTTTTGGTATGTCTAGACTTCATAACCTACTAGCTTTTGGTCCTCGATCTTGGCTTTCTCGCACAATAAACAAGTCTACACATGCTCTGCTATATTCTTTTTCATCCTTGACCACCAAATCATCTTCTTTAAATCCTCATACATCTTTGTGGCTCAAAGAAGAAAACTTAGTTTACTTTTGTGTCCTTCTATTAGTACCATCTTTTTTATTTTAACATTCTGAGGTACACAAATCCTTTTCCTCAAATCTTAATACTCCATCTGCTTCAATCTAAAAGTGTCCTCCTTGACCATCCTCTACTATTTTCCTTATAGTTTCTCTTCTTGAATCCATTTTAGGAATCCACTAGATACTGTAGTGGTGCTTAAGAATATCCTCCCTTGAGAAAACTACATATCCAAATTCAAATATATGAATTGTTCTATCAACTCTTGTTCCTTCAAAATCATAATAGATATGTGCAAGGGTTTTCATTTTAAGACATCTACTATGACATTTTCCAGCGAACTCGTACTTCTTCAAAAGCCCCATCCACCATTTTTGTCTCATTTTAGGTCTTTCTGATCAAAGAGATATTTCAAACTCTTATGATCACTTAACACCGTAAACCTTTTCCATACAAGTAATGCCTCTATATCTTTAAGGAAAACACAATTGCTGCCAATTCAAAATCATAAGTAGGATAATTCCTCTCATGTATCTTTAATTGCGTTGAAGCATAAGCTACTAACTTTCCTCCTTGTATCGACGCACACCCTTAACCTTGATATGATGCATCACAATACACATGAAGTTGTCCTAAAGGATTGAGTAAGATGTGTACTAGTACTAGTGATGTACTTAATCTTTTCTTTAACTCTTGAAAATTTTCTTCACAATCATTCTTCCATTCAAAGGCTTTACCTTTCCTCGTAAATTGGGTCATATACAAGATCTTTGAAAATCATTCTATGAATCTCCTGTAATAACCTTCCAAACCAAGAAAGTTGCAAATTTTTCTAACTCTCTTGGGCTTTCCCACCTCATCACTACTTCTACCTTAGTGGGATCTATTTTGATTCCTTTTTTGTTGATAACATTTTTGAGGCAAAATCTTAAATCAAGTGTTTTGACGATAAACAAACAGTTAACTAATCACTAATCATGATTCTCATTATGTTGCTATTTAACTTGCTTTTTTTTTTAGTGATTTATCCAAAGATAGGTGATCAAATACATCCATACAACAATCAACGATCTCACCATGCAATAAATCAAGAAAATCATGTCTTATTTGAATTAGAGATTGATTACAAGAACATTCTTGTTTATCAATGATCATTCTGGTTTATCAAGGAACAATTTGGTTTTTATAAAAAGATCATTCTTATTATTTCTTTTTAAGGACATAATTAAAACAAATCATTCTCCATAGTCCAAACCTCAAGTTAAAAAGAATATCAAGACTACTCAAACCAATAATCAAGTCCAGAACTCAAGCTGAAGGCCCAAAGAAGCAAAACAACCTCCATATTGATGACCATATTGATCTCTAGATTGATGAGCTATGAGCAAGGACAACAAGGACAATAGTACATTGTTGTTGCACATTTTGAAGAAAGCTCAGCATGCTTTTGAGACAAATGATTGACACTAAACAACTACTCAATCACTCATCCACATTTTCTATACAACATAGAACCAATAACGTTCTGGTTTTGAAGAAGAACATTCTGGATTGAATAACTCACATGCCTATTAACGTTCTCTCTAGACAAACGTTTTACTCAAGTTAAGTAAAGACTATATTGAGCCTGTTCTGACCTTCTCTTCATCTATAAAAGGAACATCAAGGTGAAGACAACTGTAAGAGTTTTTAGTACAATCATTCCAATACTTAAACAATCATACTCAAGCAGCAAAACTCTTCACTTAAGCAAAACTTCAGCTTTCTCTTATTGTATACAAGGATTGCTTTTATTAAATTATTGCTGATAATCAATCTCAAACAAATGTTGAATAGGTTCTGATCCTAAACCTTTTTATCATACACATCATTTGAAACTCAAGTCTATCACTTAAAATAGTTTGCGTATGTTGTCAGATATGTGACTAAAATCTTTGGTCCGACGAGAATCTCCTAACAACTGTTTTCCTCAATAAGCTCTAGGTCTGCGAAAGGAAATCCAGTTGTCCACTCCCTAAAGCACTTTGGTCCGAGAATCTCCTAACAACTGCTTTTTATTCATTTTAAAACTTAATCAAATCCAAAAGTCTCTTGCGCATGATCCAAAAAGATGGCACAACAATCCTATACATCCCTCCTAATCTGATCATCTAAAAACGCTATAATAGCACCGACAATCCCCACACTCTATGTTGTCAGATATGTGACTAAAATCTTTGGTCCGAGAATCTCCTAACAACTATTTTCCTCAATAAGCTCTAGGTCCGCGAAAAGACATCCAGTTGTCCACTCCCTAAAGCACGCTTCCATATCAACTCAAGACGATAATTGGGAGACCACCACTGGCGAAGGAGAAGCATGAGTGTTGATGACTCTTCATCATATGCATAGTTTTCATTGTTTTTAGTCTTATTTATCTTTTATTCATTAGTCAATTTAAGTAGTTATTTGATATATTCTGTTTATTTTTTTTCTTTAATTTAATGAACTATTTATGTTCTTATTTCCTTAATTATGTAGATATTTTTCATAGTTTTGCGTTGTTTCTTTGTTTTAGTGTAGTGCTGAATTTTGGTGAGAAATCAACATGACCTATGTGGAGTATTTAAGCCATATCTGGAGTTGTAGATGTCCAATTGGAGTCAAACCAAGTGCAAATGAAAGCTACGATCCATAGCTACAACTTTCATGAAGACATCCAAACCAAATTCGAACTCAAAATAGGAGACAAATGCACTAAACGCCAGGAAGAAGATGTTGTGCGATGGAAGCGCGCCTGAAGCGCATTTCGCGCTGATGCCGCTATCGTTGCGCGCCTGGAGCGCGCCTGAAGTGCGCGATGCACAAAAGAACATATTATAACTCATTTTTCTGACTTTTGAGGTATCTTTTTGACTATTGGGAAGCTTGGAGACTTGTGCCCTAATAGAGAAACTCAAAGACGACCGTTTCTAACATCGTTGGAGCAGTTTTATCAAGAATCATTCATGAATCATTCTTGTAATTCTTCTTTAATCCCTATCTTTTGTATCTCTATCATGAGTAACTAAACCCTATTTGTTAGGGATGAGTGTAACAAGATGAAACCCTTATTTTTCTGATTTGATTTCTAGTTATATGAATGAGTTTATTGAATTATTTTTATCATCTATGGGCTTAATGCTTTTGATTGCTTGATCAGCACCATAATGTTCTACGATTCGTATTTTGAAACGGAAGTGGACTTTACGAATGCTTGAGATGAGAAATTCATGAATTTGTAGTCTAGGGATAGATACAGGTCATGAAACCAATTAAATTAGTTGCAAAAGCAATAGTTTAACAAGAGAATTCCTGTACGGTAAGGCTTAATTCTAATCTTAAATCTACTAAGGAATTAGGGGTTACTTTGGAATTAAAGATTCTGTCACTAAGACATTAGGGCAAGAATAATAAAGAGAATTCGGTAATAATTCAATAAAGGAATTCAGTAACTAGGATCAAATTAGACACCAAGGTTGGATTTGAAGTGAAACTCATCCCTAACATTTTTCTCATTATAAAGGATCAATTTTATTATTGTTGTTAATTTTAAATATTATTTCAATCAATTCAGAAACTTTTTGTTCAATTTAGTAATTAAATACAACTCAATAGTAAAACGCAATCCTTGAGTTTGACACTTGGTACTACCGTTTTATTATTACTTGCAACGATTCAGTACACCTGCTGAAACGCTATCAAGTGTCCTCAAGTATAAGAACCTCTACATCTGATGGAGAAGCTTCCATTGCCTACTTCTAAGGTCCATCAACCTCACACACATGAGGAACATCAGGTTACATAACACTTGATGGAACAAATGGGGTGTCAGCATTTGCCTTTCTAGGATAGCCACTAGGGATGGCAACACAACCCGCACCCGCGGGTATCCACCCGAACCCGTTGTGATTTGGGCGTGGAAAACCCATATTCATTGGGTGCGGGTGTGGGTGTGGATTTTCCCCGATATTAAAACTCGGGGGCGGGTTTGGGGGTGTTGATATCCACCCCGCCCTCGCACCCGAACCCGCCCTGCTAGATATATTATTGTCATTTTTAAATTATATATATATATATATGTATATATTTAATATTTTTTTTAATATTAAAAATTATAATCATCTCTCTATAGAAAATATTATTTTAATATTTTTTAATTTTATTATTGTATAATAATAATAATAATAATAATTATTTTGCTATATTAATTATAATAAATATAAATATAAATTTATCATTTTATATATACGAATGAGTGCGGATGTAGGCGGGTAAACCCTAACTCCGTCACAGGTGGGGATAGAGACTTAAATTTCACACCCGATAAAAACGGGTGCGGGTTTTCCCCAACTTCTTGGGTGCAGGGGTGGGGGAGGCAAAACCCGCCCCCGCCCCGCCCTGTTGCCATGCCTAATAGCCACCTCATGATAATTAATCTTGTCATTATGCAGCGCCTCCAATACTAAGTGGGACGATATCAAAAACTCATCTCTCTTGTGAGTCACTCCTGCAAGGAACAATACATCTCGCATTGATGTAGCCATTACTCTACCTTATAAGTTTCCTTGTTTGAGTCACGATTGAATTCCAAGGTAGTAGGCATGATGTGAAGAAACAAAAGGTTTCCCTATTTAAACTCTAAGGGATTACGACGTTGTCTGCATAACTCTTTTGACGATCTCAAGAAACCTCCATCCTTTCCTTAATCTTGTTGATTTTTTATGTAGTCTGTTGCACAATCTCAAGTCCTACTATCATACTTTCTCCATCTTGGTACTAACACAAAGGTGTCCGACAATTGTGTCCGTATAAAGCCTCATATGGTGCCATTCCAATGCATTCATGGAAACTATTGTTGCAAGTGAATTCAATAAATGGTAGCACACTATCCCAACCCACTATCTCATCCAATACATATGCTCTCAACAAATCCTCCAATGTTTGATTCATTCTCTCTATTTGTCATATGTTTTTGAATGGTACATGAAACCCAATCGTAGCTTCGTTCTTAAGCTTCACACAAAGTTCCTTTTCGTCTTGGGCCAATAAGTTAAACATGTCGTTACATACTCTACCACATTCCTCTTCGTCTTGGGCCACCAATAGTTTTGCCTCAAATCCTGATGCATCTCTATTGCTATGGGATGAATAATAAACTTGCTTTATGAACTTCTTCCAAAATTATTCTTCTCAAGTTTGCAACAGTTGGTAAACATTGATTAAACTCAGTTGTCTTTCCTTGAAATATCACATTTCTCTTCGCTTGAATAAGTTGTCATCTTGACAATTCTCAATTTTCCCAAGTAATCAACATGAAATCTTAATCATCCCTAACTTCGAAGCCCATTGTGAAAACTCCACATCTAAGTGCAAGTCTCGAAACACTTCCCATAACTCTTGTTGTCTAGCCATCATTGCAGGGGCCGACGAAATGCTCTTCATACTCAATGCAGCGACCACTACATTTGTTTTCTTGTGGTGGAATTGTAACGTGCAAGCAATATCCTCGAGAGTCTCAATCCCTATTTTATGTCGCATGCTCAATTCCTTTTTTTCAACTAGGTGCTTCAAGCTCTTATGTTAATTGAACGTGGTGAATGTACATCCATACAAACAATGTCTCTAAATCGTCAAAGCAAAAAGCACAACAGAAAGCTCCAAATCATGGGTGGGATAATTTCTTTCGTGAGTCTTCAACTAGCGTGAAGCATAAGCCACCATTTTCTTCTATGGCATAAGGACACTTCATAGTCCTTGATGGGACAAATCGTAGTAAACTTCATACAATTCCTCTGGTTGCAACATAATAAAGACAGGGGAGGTTGTCAACCTCTCCTTCAATAACTTGAAATTCTCCTCACATTTCTTTGTTTATGCGAATGGTTGACCCTTCCTTGTGTTTTCCATTTCCAAAAAATTATTTGAGTTGCTTAACAAAAAAGATACGTTCTTTATCAAATCATTCAACTTCTGATTATAAAACAGTTTTAGTAAGAAAAAGTTGAATCATAAAGAACTTAGATTAAAATAACAGAGTAGAGAAAGAGAACAGGCAAAATGATTTTGATACTAGTTCTCCCTTTATTGAGAGATTTTGTCTTAGTACAGTCTATTACATTATCCACTATTTAAACAATAGTATAAAAGTATTATTTACTTTGCCTCTTTAGGCTTTGAGTATTTTCTTATGCCTCTGTAGAGTGTCACTGTTAGCACCCTTCTCAACATTCTGGTAACCTATCGTTGAGGTTCATAATTACTTTTACAGCTCTTCAGGTACCTCTTATGGATGATAGAGTTGTTGCCATTGTTGGGTTAATTTACATTAGTTCCAGTTTGTGTTTGAATTTACACATAGTCAGTTTTTAGGGTTCTAACTCTCATTGAAAGGATATTACCTTTCAAGTCCTATATCAATTCAAGTGTATGAAACACTTGGGCTGATTTACACCAATTCTAACCACTCTCCATTGAGAGGATGTTTCATTCATTCTTTTCATTTGATGTGTTCTAGGCTTTTACAAAAATCTTCTTAGAACATTGCCTTTTTCATTTGCAGTCGCTGTTTCATATTAATCGTTTTCTACTTAAATACTGAGGAATGTATCTATTGAAGATATTACCGTTGGAGATCTTGAAACAGTATTTAAGGCAAATCAACATTTAAGACATGTCCATATTCAGTATATCTTGATTTAAGAAGGCAAATTTCAGAGGGTGACAATTTCATTTGATGCCATGCGTTTCTTCAGTCAAAGGATGAGTCTATCTTTGATTAGCAGAGGAGGTTGTCTTCTCCATGGTTCTAGGTTCATATGATTGACTTAAGAAAGTTAACTTTTTTATTAGAGCATTGACTTTATCAAACGTTGAATCATCAAAGTGAGCTTGTGATTAGATTCAATAGAGGCGTGTTGAGAGCACATTTAATAGAGTTAGACACGATTTTAACAAATTCTTCAAAGCATTACCTTGATTTCTTTGTTTATCTTTTGTAGTCATTAGAAGATGCATAGATGTTGACTCCTACAAATCTCTGGCTCAATTGTTTGACTTAACAAAGTTGGCTTTAAATCAGAGTGTTGACTCTAACAAAGGCTTCATTCAAGGATTTTTTTATTGGTCTTAAGTTTAAGGATCAATGAAGGTCTTGACTCTTAGTTAACTAGAGCCATATGCAGATGATAATTGTAGTGTTCTTTTCCTTTGTGATTAGATGATCATTATTGATTTATATATTCTTTGTCTTTAACCCTTTGCTTAAGACTGTAGATTATCAGATGCTTGTTGCAATACTTATTGCTATATCATGACGTACTTTATTAGTAAAATAATTAGGTTATAATATAATTTGTGTTCAAATTACTTAGATTATTATCTTTATCTTACTCATAATTTATGCTACCTTAAAATAGATAGTCATTAATATAAATATTTGTCTTCTACCTTAATCTATACACTTAACAAATATAGTTTGGGAATAATTGTTCGTACTTGTTTGTTATCATCAAAACATGAATCAAAGGATTGTAGCTAAAAACGACTTTTGCACTAACATTTTTTTTTTTTTTTTCATATTCTATCATATCTATTTCTCTCTTCTCACTTAAAGGTGACCAAACACGAGAAAAGGGGTTGAATTGTTTGTCTAAATTTAATTGTTTTATGAATTCTTAAACTAATTTTGGTTCTGATTACTTAATTGTTTTAAAGGATCAGAGGCAACAACAGAATAAGTAATGTAGAAGTAAAATATAACACACCAAATTTTATCTCCTCACAAAGAAGGATTTATCCCTAATTCGAAACTTGAATTACAGCGGTACTTGACAGTACAATCTAGTCTTCTCAAAACAACCTGAACCTACAGACTTTTTGAGGCAAACCACTCCTTGACCCTACTAATCAAGTCTTCTCTACACAACCTGAGATCCATTGATTGTTATAGGCAAACTAAAGCCACGATTGGGTTGGATTACAAGGGATTGAAACTAATTTAGTTTTGCTTCTATTAAGAAGATTGTTTCAATTGTTTTTCCCTGCTACAACACTTAGGATATTTTACTTTGAACGAGTGCTTTGCTAGAACTCAAAACGTTAAACTCTAAACACTTAGAAAATATTGAGCTCTTAAGGTTTTCTGAATAACTTGGTTTTGTATGATTTCTGAGTTTTTGAGTTCGTGAGTTCTTCTTCATCCTTGAGTATCTATTTATAGTAAAAATTAGGGCTTTAATTTAGTACTTTGTGAATTATGAATCGTATATTCATTCCAGCTTGGTCAACAAATATTTCTTCCAAATATAGGTCTGATTGATACAATCTTGATAATATGACCGTTGGGAAATTTTTTATTTCTCAATCTAATATGGGCAATTCTACTAGAAGGATATTGTATGTATTTTTTCAGATTGCGTTTGAACGTATGCTTTTCTAGAACTTAAAACCTTAAACCCTAAACACTTATAAAATATTGAGCTCTTAAGGTTTTCTGAATAACATAGTTTTTTTTTATGATTTTTAAGTTTTTGAGTTCGTGAGTTCTTCTTCAGTCTTGAGTATCTATTTATTGTTAAAATTAGGGATTCAGTTTAGTTCTTCGTGAATTACTAATCGTATCTTCGTTCCAGCTTGGTCAATAAATATTTCTTCCAAATATAGTTCTAATTGACACGATCTTGATAATATGGCCGTTAGGCAATTCTGATCTGAGCAATTCTTCTACAAGGATGTTGTGCTTATTTGTTCATATTGCATTTGAAAGTCATTTAGCTAAGTCTTCCTTCATACGCTTGATTGGATTAGGAACAAATTTGGGTTTACTCTTGGATAGCCAGAAGTAAGGATACGTCTAAGTCTAATTCAATATTTTGCTCAACCTATCAGAGCCTTGGACCTTCCATCAGAGTCGTTGACTTTTCTTCATCAGAATAATTGACTTTTATTCTTCATAGTCATTGAGTTGATTGTTGGAATCAGATGTTATGATGCTTGAATAACCATAGTCTGAGGCAGATGCAAAGTTGCGTGACTTAGAATTAGTGGTATTGGCAACTTCACTTTTATTGCATTGTCAGAGTCAATGCAACTTCAGAGGCTTTTTATTAGAGGCAACATTCTAGAACATGTTGCAGTTATTTTAGCCGACGAAACATGAGCTTTAGAGGCAAGCTTGAAAATACTGTTCATCAGAAGCATGCTAAAGTTACTGTTCATCAGAGGCAAGCTAAAGTTACTGGTCATAAGAGGTATGATAAAGTTACTATTTATAATAGGCAAGCTAAAGTTACTGTTAATCAGGAGCATGGAAACTCCAAAGAAACGCTAAATCTTCGACGGCACAAAATATATGCATGTTGAGCTTCCAGAAGCACGTTGAACTACTATAAACACGTTGAACTATCAGAAAGACGTTGAACTACCAGAAACAAGCTATCATAGGCAGATGCTCGTACTTTTCCAGAACGTGCATTTGTCCGATTATGAGGATTTTGTTGACTGATTTGACTTCATTTCCTCTAACCTTTTTTACTTTCTCTCATTGTTTCCTCTAGTCACTTCCTCTGGTGACTTTCTCTGGTCACTTCCTCTGTTGACTTCCTCTAGTCATTTCCTCTGCTAACTTCCTCTAATATCATCCTCTAATGTTATCCTTAATATATTTCTTTTTATTTCTTGCTTCTGATATCTTCTTCTGATATCTTCTTCTGATTTCATGTTCTAATTCCTGCACACTTAATGAAGCCATTAGTACAATAAATTGTTCTCACAAAATATCTTTGTTAACATGAAAACCACACAGAGGAATTGTTCTTGGGACCAACATCACTTTCTTGTAGAATGAGAGTCACAAGAAATAGGGGGTTGAATTGTGTTTTATATTATAATCATTTTTAATAAGATTAAAAACAGGGTGATGAAAACATAGCAGATGAAACAATAAACACAAAACATCACAAACCAATTTATTCTGGTTCACCACCAACACGGTAGCTACGTCCAGTCCCTTCAAACTAAAGGATTTAATCCACTTATTCACCTACTAAATCACACTTCCACTGAACACCTACTGGTCAACGTGACTGTGTTCAAGTCTTCTCAACCTTCTAGTTAAGTATAGTCAAGCTATTGAGGGATGCAACCACTACTGGGATAGGTTACAAAGACAATATGTTTAAAGGTTTTCTGAATAACTCTCACAAAAGTGTGTTTTCAAAGTTGTACTCTTAGAAAATATTTATGAGCACTTAGATAACAAATAATAGTATTAAGAGCTAGAGTACTGAGATGTCTATATAATGCTTATTGTAGTATTGTCGTTGTATAGATCGATGAGGAATGCACGTCCATTTACATAGAAACTTTAGGGTTTTTGGCTGTTATCCTGATTGCAAGCAATGAATATGTATCATCAAGTTTCAAATCAAATCTTTATTTATTGATTCAGCATTAAAGCTTGTCCCAAATTATCCTTGTAATTGATTCCAGGAATCTTGATACAGAGACAAAATGAGCAGAGGGTATCATGATCAAAGTATGTCACAAAGACCTTCAAACAGGTAACATGTTGAAGATGTTTAGTAGAAGGTGAACATATTTGTTTTCTTCAGAACGTTGACTTATTGAAGTGTTGGCTTACATAAGAGCATTGACAATCTAGAGTGTTGACTTGTTATCAGAGTGTTGACTTTTCATCAAAGTTAGATGATCAGATGCTTGACACGATTATCTGAGGCACACTATCACAAGATTTTCATACCTATTAGAGGCAGACGATCACTTGCTTGTCATGATTATTAGAGGCATAGTAATAAGATGTTTTGAAGGTGCTGGAAAACACAAGAAATTGGGGGTTTGAATTGTATTTGCCGTTTCTGAACGCTGCTTCGATTTCCTTAAGATGTGGGAAATAAAAGATGATAAAGGAGACACAAATATTTTTATACAAGTTTATAACAAATTGTTGCTACATCTAGTCCTCCCTTTACAAAGAGATTTTACCTCAGTACAATCGAGGATTTAATCCCCTATTTCCATAAAAAGCATACAAGTATTCTTTACTCTACTTTTTCAGTCTTTGAGTATTTTTCTATAGCCTCTCCAAATTATCATCAGAACCTTCTTGAACTTTCTGGCATCTTGCCGTTGAGGTTTATAACAGTCGTTGTACCTTTTCAAGTACCTCTTAGGGGTGAGAGGATTGTTGCCATTATTTGGCTGATTTCCATCAGTTGTAGTTTGTATCTAATTTGACAAAAAGTTTGTTTCTAGGATTTTAACTCTCATTGAGAGGATGTAACAGATCAAGTCCTATATCAATACAAGTGTGTGAGAACACTTTGACTTATTTACACCAACTCTGTTAACTCTCTTATTGAAAGGATATTTCATATTTTTTTTTTCTTTAGATGTGTTTTCGGCTTTTTTAGATTTTCTTCTTAACATATAGCTTTTTTCATTTTCTCTCTCACGCTTGTAATGGAGTTAGTGAATTTTTCTTAAATAGAGAGAAGAAGTGTTCGTTGGAAATCTTCAATCACCATTTAAGACATATCAGTCTTTAATATGTATCCATATATATCTCCATGAATGATTATGCATATCTTGGTATGAGGGCAGGGAAGCAGAGGATACTATGTTTAGATAATGTGTTAAAGACTTTCAGACAAGTAGTAGATTCAGAATGTTCATTAGAGGATGCACAAATACTTTGTTTTCATTGGAGCGTTGACTATCATTAGAGCGTACAACATAAATAAGAGTCAGATGGTCAGACGCTTGATGTGATTATTAGAGGCAATCACTTACTTGTTGCTCTTATAAGAGGCAAACAAACAGATGTTGGTTGCATTCATCAAAGGTAGAAGATCAGATGCATATTGAAGTTATCAGAGGCAAACGAACCAGAACATATCTGCATTCATCAGAGGTAGCTAAAACAGAACATATCTATATTCATAGGAGGTAATGTCTACATCTGAATATGATGTGAGCTAATTGAGTTAAGTATCATATGATAAAAGTTGTCAAAAGTAAATAAAAATGGTATGTATCCCAATTTTAATGGAAAATCAAAGACCAAGATTTGAGTTTACAAGATCGTACAATGATATGATGCCTTACAATACTCAATTCCTAGAGAGGCAAGAAAATAATACTCATTACCTAAATGAGATTGTTGTAGGCTTTGGATGACCTTTTTGGGTTCGTCATTCATAGCTTGCGCTTTCTCTTTTTCTTGTTTTTCTTTACACAGTTGTTCTTTTAATAAACCACACTTTTGAGAAATAAAGTTTGAATGACATAAAATATTATCAAATTCTTTTTCCATTTGTTCACACAAAGGACAAAGTTCAGATATGGTTACCTCATTATTTTCTAAGATTTCCATTAAGCACATGTTGGCTTATGAAATTACTTCTTCCTGAATCTTTTCCTCTAACACTTGTTAGGTGCTCAACTTTAGAGGCAGAACTATGATGCCAATTGAAGTAGCAATGTCAATCATAAGAAATGGGGGGTTTGGATTGTGACCCTTTTAAAACTTTGATTCATGTGCTTAATTTTAATTAACTCAAGATCAATCTTGGTTGAAATAGAATGTCCAGAATGTTCTGGATATGTTAAAAGTAAAGAAAACCTATTAGTTTATAATGAAGTGTGATTTTTGTGTGCAAATAACTAAAGATAAGAGATAGAAAGATCACACACAAAAAGTATACTAGTTCATCTAACTCGGGTTAGCCTAGTCCTCAAAACCGTGAGATTTTCAATATGTGCTTCAGAACCAAGAATTTTCTTCTTCACACCTTGATCAATTACAATATTCACATTTAAACCTAGAAAGGATTTTTACAAACACACTCAATCTAACATAAAAGGTAGACGTGAGTTACAAATGATGGGTGTGATAAAAGTGTTTGGGATCTTGAAACTTCTCAACACTTATTTGAGATAAAAGAAAGACAAACTTAGTAAATAATGATCCACAAATATAGTGAAGAGAGTTGGAGTTCGCTTGAAGAGTTTTGGACTTGTTCTTATTTGAACAAGTACTGGTAGATTTGTAAATTGAACTCTTGCCTTCATCTTCCAATTAATCTTCATTTATAGATGATAAAAGACTTTGAATATTCAGTTTAAACTGAATATAGTCGTTGGACACACTTCCTAAGTATTAGATATATTTTAAAGCAATTAAACATGTGTTTATATTGCTGTCCAAAATGTTCTTGACAAACGAAGAACGTTCTTGCTTTTAGATCTGATGGAAAACATGAATGAGTGAGTGAATGAGTTGTGAAATGTTAGTGGGTACTGTTTCAAATCAGATTTATGTAGAAATTTATGCAGAATAATGTAACTACAATGTAATTGCGTCCTTTTTCACAACTCATCAATTTGGAGATCAATCTTGAGGTTGTTTTCCTCCTTTGGGCATTCAACTCGAGTTCTAGGCTTGACAACTTCTTTGAGTAGTATTGATACTCTTTAAATTATGGTTTTGACTATGGAATATTATCTGTTTTAATTCTGCCTTTAAAAGAGAATAACCAGAATGTTCTTTTGTAAAACCAGAACATTTTTCATTTCTGTTTTGTATGAGTGTTGGATTTTGACAACTGTTGTGTGTCATGCTTTTCTGCTTTATACGTGTGTTACTTTTGCATAGATGCAATGTTGGTATTTATGTTCTTGCTGTACTTTTTAATCTTAAATCTGGAGATTGATCTTGCTTTTTGTTCTTGATGTTTTGCGTTGCCTTTGTTGATCCTCTTTGAACGAATATGTCCAGAACGATCTTGTGTATATAATTCTATTGCTTTCATTATGAAGGCTAGTAATTAGGGATGAAGATCGACAGCCAAAAACGATCTTGATTTAATGATAACTTTGTTCTTTTGCATACCAGAATGTTATTGGATTGATCAATATTGAATGTAGTTAAAACCAGAATGATCTTTGTTTCTGTTTTGAGTAAGTGCTTGAACTAAGTGTAACTGACAGCTGTTATATGCTTTTTCCTATTTCCTGTGCAGACTGTAGTTTCTTATCATGGTTGTATTTGTTACTTTATCAATATAGAGATTGATCTTGCTTGTTTGAACTTGATGTTCCTTTGTAATGAATACTGGTGATTTGTAATGTAGATTAATGTATTTTCGTAGCCTAGATCGATCTTGAAATAAAGAAAGCTTTGTTCTTTGTAAACCAGAATGTTCTTGGATTAATGTTGTGAAAACCAGAATGATCTTCGTTTTTCTGTTTAATAACCAAAACAGTCTTGTTTTCTCATATTTGATCTTGCTTTTGATTTATAACATGGTGTGATCATTGATTGTTGTATGAATGTATTTGATCACTTTCTTCATGAAAATGTTATATTGAAGATGTAATAATCATTCTCTTGAATGATTGATATACGATACATTCCTTTTGGGATTCTTTCATTATGGAGTAGATACTTATGCACTTTCATGATGTGAATGGCTTCTTGCTTGTTCACTTATGCAATTCATGTTCCTTAAATAAAACTCAAGTGCAATCATTAGTAGATCACCTTTCATAAAACTTAATCATTTATTTCATAAGGTTTGTTGTCATTAAAACATATATCAAAAAGGTTTTTTCCTCAACAGTGGCCACACCCTTAGAATAAACGTTCAAAAAGGCATGTCTTTTGCTACCTTCTCACCTTACAACAAAATTCTCCAAGACATATGGCTGATGGTAACTGTTGTGAATGTTCTAAATACAATGAAAGGGTAACTCTTATGATATTTGGATGCCACTCTCGCATCAAGCATATGCCATGCCATGACACCTATATACATAAGTAACACATTTAGTGTAGACAACCGCAATGCATTTAGCCTTGAAGTCCTAATGTCCACTACCTTTGTCGTTGTGGCCAACCATTTGTATGAAAAGTGGGGATAAGGGTGTAAAATAGAAACATATATGTCAAACTCACGTGATCAAATAAATCACACCATCATCAAACATATTTCGGATTAAATCCTAACTATCTAACTAATTGCATCCTCGGTTATATGCTGACACAAGTCTTTCTATATATTGCCACCAACTTCCTTCAAGGTTACGGATCAAACGCCACTTGACTTCATGTGAAGCATAAGTTTCAAAAGTCAATTAGCACTAATTTAATCAAGTGTTCATCCCGCTAGTGCACTATAGTGTATAAACAAATCCATGTTGAGATTACAAGTCAATAATCAATCTTGTGCACCCAAACACATGATAACAAAATTCACACGATCACAATGCAAGTTAATATGTATCTCTCATATCTCAGTTCATAGCCACCCCTTCCCTAAGCACTAACCAATTAAAAAAATTCTAATATTCATAAAATTTCCTCACAGCTCATATCTTAATCCAGTCACTTAGGTCGAGTGCCAAATTTACTAATCTAATGAAAATGTCGTTCAATACATTTTTCAGGTTAATCAACGTTTACCTGATCTCTAACACAAATATTCAAGTATCACATAGTAAATTCGAACATATATGGAAAACAACACACAAATAGGGAAATAAACATCACCCAGTAATTTCAGAATAAATCAACCTATTGATAAATGTCATTAGACTGACATATCTTCATTTAGAAACCTTTTAGAGTTACTAATGAATATTAATTTATGGATATCCCTACGGTATAGTAAGAGCCTATGGTAGGGAGTAAAAAGGATAAACATGACTTACTAATGGATTCCAACGAAACTCTAGCGTAAACCTGGTAACAACATAAAAATCCTAATTTATTGTTAGAACTCTAATTCAGTATTAAATGATTTTGGAAATGAAATGAGTTTATTTAGGCATTACCCTAACACCTTAATAAATCTTAGGAAGTAAAGAAAATAATTAAAACTTAGCTCTTAAGAACAGATTCTATGATATATCTGCTCTAGAAGTAGGTCAACATTTCTATTGGCAAATAGGAGATTTTCAAGTGCATGTTCAAGTACTTATTACCTCTTGGGTTGTAATTGCTATCTTGGAAAGAAACCCTAGTGCTTCAGATAATGAGACAACACAACAATACGCCTAGTTTGTGACTCAGATGGAATCAAAATTGCGAAACAAAATTTAAAACATCACAAATTTATATAGATAGAGAGAGAGAGAGAGATGGAGTATTTCTGATGTAGGGAGAGAGAAGCACAAAATGAACGAGAATTGGGAGAGATTTGTCCCATATTTATAGTTTGTTAGTTACCTATTTTCGTTTCTGCAGTTAAATTCGCTAACAAAATTATGTCTCCACGGGCTTCCAGACCTTTCCCTCTAGCCTATTGATATGCTTTCGCTTAGAGAAAAAAAATTTCACTTTGTAAATGTGTTGTGTTGACCTATACCTTTAACTTATATAACCTAAGGCTGACGATATGTGTTGGCCTATACCTTTCGCTTAGAGAAAATAATTTCTCTTTGCAAATTTAAATAGGTAAAGATAGTCTCACTTATCAAATTTTAATTCTCTTAGTGAATCATATCAGCTAAGAAACATTTTGGTTACTTGTCCTCCAAGTTTCTTGTCTTAACCTTTAAGAAAAGTCCTCTCTTTAAACCCTAATCAATACAAATTAAATCCTAATTACAATCTACTTAATTTTAACACGATACATGCTCGAGTATATAAAATTCAGGTTGTTACATCGTGTCTTAGCCCAAGGTCCATTTCAAAGAGTGATTCGCAAATGCTAGGACATCAGATCTCATGTCATCCTTTGTCAAAGTTTTGAGATGAGTCTTAAGTAACTTTTAACTAGGTGTTATTTAGATTGTCAGATTTCCAGTTGAGATAATGATTTGTTGAAGTGTTTTGGCTGATGAATTAATATTTAATATTTATTTGTTTATTTTCAACTCATAATTAATATAGTTTTTCGATAAAGTACCTAATTTCCACACAACTATCAAATAATTTGCCTTTGGAAAAAAGGTGTCACATAAATCGTTCATGTTCGTTGTTGAGCTCATTGTTAATGATTGTGCACCACTAGACCTCTAATTTGATGGCATTAGCAATTTCCCTATTGAGAATTTTTTTTTGTTTTCATAGTGGTGTGAGTACCATCGTCCTTCTAAGCCACTCTACGAGCCTCTTGTTTAGCTTGCAAGGCTAGTCCAATGTATATCGTGAAGCCTAAAATCAACATTTATTGTGAGACTTAATTTACTTAAGGTTGTATGTTCTATAGAGGTCCACAAAAGACTCTTTTTAAACCTCAAAAGACTTTTTTTAAAAAATAGACAAAGTTTAGGTGTGCAAAGAACAGCCAAATGTGAGTCATTCGAATCTTTCTCAACTCTATAAAGGTCCACAAATGTTGCAAAGGCATATGAATGGGTCAAGGCTCATTGGAACTTGGTAATGTGACTATTATGCTCATATTCTATATTTTTAGTATAGAACGAGAAACACAAGAAATGAAGGGGTTTGAATTGTGTTTTATTTTAAAACCGTTTATAAAAAGACTAAACTAAAGTAATAAAAATAGAGCAGATAAACAGAATAACACAACCAATTTATCTTGGTTCACCACCAACACGGTAGCTACGTTTAGTCTCTTCAACCTAAAGGATTTAGTCCACTAATTCACCACTAAATCACACTTCCACCGAATACCTACTAGTCAAACTGTCTGTGTTCGAGTCTTCCCAAACTTCTAGCATAGTACAATCAAGTTGTTGAGGAAGGTATCCACTACTGGGATAGGTTACAAAATAATAGGTTTAGGTTTTCTGAAAAAACAAGCTCTCATAATGGGTCAAACAAGTTCTCAACACTTGGTAAAACAAATGATTAAGAGCAAGAGTGTAAAGACGACTGTATTATGTTTATTGTAGTGCATTGTTTCTCTTATTTTCTAAGTAAGGATTTCACGTCTTTCTATAGAGATCTTTTGAGTTTCTGGTCGTTTTCTTTATTACAAGAAATCATAATGTATCATGAAGTTTCGTATCAAATCTTCTAAGATTGATTCGTCATTAAAAACTTGTTAAAATGTATCAAAAGGAGTAGAGGATGCGATGATCAAATCATGTCTCATAGATCTTTTGACAAATAACGAATTCAGAGTGTTTATTAGAGGATGCACAAAAACTGTCTTCTTTGGAGCATTGACTTTCATCAGAGAGTTGACTCTAATTAGAGCATACAATATTAATTAGAGTCAGATGATTAGATGCTTGATGCGATTATCATAGGTAGACAATTACTTGCTTGTAAAGGTTTTCAATCAGAGCATTGCTTGTATTTGCCAAAACTACTAGAGGCGTGTTTCAGAGCGCGTTCGCTAGACTTAAAATAAGGAATTAGAAGCGGAGTCTTGGTGTTCCTTTATCTTAGTTCAATCATCAGAGGATGCAATATAAGATCATACAAAATCCACTTGATCTATGAACTACACACTTAATCAGAATGTTAGTGCTTTAAATTGTTTCCTCAAAATGATTTTGTTATTATCAATACAAGTAAGGATCATAGTTCTTCAAACTAACTTGGTTCTAACATTTAGCACCACTAATGATCAACATTGAGGAAAGATTCCAAGCAAAGGCACACACATATATTGCCAAAAAGATGTGCTGAGAAGATAGGAAAGACAAGCCAATTATGAGGCAACACAAATTCCCATAAGCGGAAGTTATCATGCATTACCCGCATAATTAGTTGAGCAAGACTACATTTGTGTACGCCAAAACTTATGGCCAATATGATTAGTTTTCCTTTAAATACCAATACTTGTAATATTTTTAGACACATTCAATCAATCAAACAAGATTTTTACGCATATGTATCTTTTATTAGTTCAATTTACTTTATGCATTCCTTAGTTCAGTACCTTAAACACAAACACACTGTACTTAACACTCTTTGTAGTAGTTAAGAAACCCATAGTTGAGGGGAAAAGCTCCTTCCTTAACGTAATCTTTTGAAGAAAAAGGAATCATAGTTATTTGCAATTAGTCGATTCATCAGCTAATTCTTAATCGAACAACAATAACAAACTGAGCAAGGGCCAAATATCCAAGCCCAAAACACCTTACAAGAGGGAGCACATAGATGAAGGGAAGAAACCCAATTACACACACAAATGTTAAGCAAAAGATTTTTGAAACCTTTCTATTGGGTCGAGGGTCTCTTGAATTATGTACCATTTTTATGTATTCGCTCTTTGAAAATTTTACCGCATACCAATAAATTATACTCTTATCCCATATTTTACTTAAACTAACTATTTTACCATTTTCTTTTCTTAAAAAAAAAACTATTTTTTTTCTCTACACCAAATTCAACTTGGGATTCGAAAAACTCAAATTTTAAGGTTTCTTGAAAAAAAATTGTTTCAAAAAACTTAATTTAAGTTTATCAGAACATAAAAGTATATAAGAAAATTCAAACTTTGTGTTTTAAAAAACTTAAATTATGTTTTTTGGAATATAAAATTATTTTATAAAATTTAAACTGTGTTTTGAAAAACCAAAATTATGGTTTCCAAAAACAAATGTGTGCAAAGAAAATTTAAATTTTTTAGAACACGAAAGTGTTCTAAAAAACTTGAATTAACTTAAATTAAGTTTTTTAGAACACAAAAGTGTATTTAAACACTAAAATTAAGTTTTATGGTATCTACTTTTAAAAAGTGTATTCCTTGACAATTAAATTCATTGTGCGAGAGAACTTATTAGAAGTTTATCGATCACCAATTTTTTTTTTTAAAAAAATAGTGTGACTTTTTGCTTCTTTTTTTTTTATTATTTAAAAGAAGCAAGGGTAAATAGGATTTCCATTAAAACATGGGGTAGGGTATAACTTTGTGGGTATGAAATCAAATTTTCTCGCTATCTTGATAGGTTTTGATAGTAATAAATGGGAGGGAAAGCAGGAGCTGCATCAACCAGCTCAGAATAATTTTTTTTGAAACAAGCTTCCAATGGATTGGATCTACTGACTTGAGCCTTCATATTTTATTTTGGGCTGCACTTAATTGGGCTCGGCTTACCAGACTGAAAATACAGCCTTATTTCGTAATTTTAAAGAAATTTAGCTCTCACCCCCTCATATTTACCTCTCACCTCTAAAACTCTTAAAAATATCATTTTATTCTTTATTATTTAATAGTCAAATTTTTCTAAATTATTAATATCTCGATAATTTCAATAATTTAAAAAAAAATTAGAAAAATTGTAATTCAAAAGTTCACATTCATCAAAATTTTTGAAATTTTAACACTTTTGAAAAAGTTGTATTTCGGAAGTTTCATATTCTTTCAAAGTTTTAATTTTTTTAAACTTTTGAAAAAATTGCATTTCAGAAGTTCCACATTCATCCAAAGTTTTGAATTTTTTAAAATTTTTGGAAAAATTGCATTTCAGAAGTTTCACATTCATCCAAAGTTTCAAATTTTTTAAACTTTTGAAAAAATTGTATTTCAAAACTTTTAAACTTTTGAAAAAATTGCATTTCAGAAGTTCCACATTCATCCAAAGTTTCGAATTTTTTAAAATTTTTGGAAAAATTGCATTTCAGAAGTTTCACATTCATCCAAAGTTTCAAATTTTTTAAACTTTTGAAAAAATTGCATTTCAGAAGTTCCACATTCATCCAAAGTTTCGAATTGTTTAAAATTTTTGGAAAAATTGCATTTCAGAAGTTTCATATTCATCTAAAGTTTCAATTTTTGTTTTCAATTTTGAAAAATTGCATTTCGAAAGTTTCACATTCATCCAAAGTTTTGAATTTTTTTTTAAATTTTTGAAAAAATTGCATTTAGGAAGTTTTACATTCATCCAATATGTCGAATTTTTTTTAAATTTTTGAAAAGTTGTATTTTAGAAGTTTCACATTCATCTAAAGTTTCAATAAAAAAAAATTAAATTGTTGAAAAGTTGCATTTCGGAAGTTTCATATTTATCCAAAGTTTCGGAATTCTTTTAAATATTTCAAAAAGTTTGACTATCAAGTAGTAGAAAGAAAAAGAAGGATAAAATAGTTTTTTCATGTGCTTTGGAAGGGTTAGAGGTAAATGTGAGTGGGTGAGAGGTAGACTCCTCGTAATTTATTAATTCTTTAATAAATTTAGTGGTTCTATGTTTGCCGTAATATTTTATTTTAAAGTTGGTGAGTAAATCAACATTTCCCTCATTTTAAGTTGGTGAGTAAATCAACATTTCCCTCCTTAAAATGGTAAGAGTCAAATAATATAGTCACTCAAATTTATAAAATAAAAAGTAATCACTTAAATTAAAGAACATCAATTAATTAATTTAGTGCTTCAATTCAAATACTTCTTTTCAGTAAATATCCACATATTAATTTGATTAGTCTTTTGTGCATTAATTTGAAATTAAAGAACATAAGAACTTTTAAAATTGTGGTGCTAAATTTAAAAAAGTATTGAATTGAATGATGTTTCTCAATTTAAGGGAATACATTATTTTCTTATTTTTGAAAGACTAAATTGAAGACCAAATCTTACTATTTCATAGATTAAAATGTTGATTTAATTTTCTCAAAGAGTCTATTTGTTTAAAGGGTGGAGGAAAAGGGAGATATTTTATTAAAGGGGATGAAAGGGAAGAGAAGAGGAATAAATATATGTTTGATTTAAAACAAGAGAGAAAAAGAGAAGGATTTTAACTAAAGGGTTAAATATATTTTTAGTCCCTATAACATTTCAATGTTTTATTTTTAGTCCCTATAATTTTTATTTTTCATATTTGGTCCCAAAAAAAATTTCCGGTTTTGGTTTTAGCTCTTGTTTTCAAGTTAACTCAAGTCTATCATTCAAATTTTTAAAATATTTTTTCATGCATGTGTAGAACATTATAAGAATATCTCATATAAAAATTTAGAGTTTTTTATTACATGATCAATTAGATAAATTTTTTAAAACTTTTAACACTTAAAAATTCATATTTAATTCATCTATTTTTTAAAAATTGTAAATTTTTATGAGGGAAATCTTATAATTTCTAAACATACATGAAAAAAAACATTCAAGAATTTGAATAATAAACATGAGTTGGCTTGAAAAAATGAACCAAAAACAAAATTGAGAAATTTTTTGGAGACAAA
>JBBPBP010000003.1:20156856-20190487 GCA_037974735.1 Cicer chorassanicum
AGTTTGAAGTTTTAATTATCTTTGTGTTTAAGCTTTTTTTCGATTTCTTTAAAAATAACTTTTATGCTGTATATGAAATAATTATTTTTATTAGATTTCTTTTTTAAAATATATTATTTTTTAATAAATAGGAAGATATACAAAATATTTTTCAAATATTGAATGTTTAAAATATTACATCTTTATCAATTTTATTCAATAATAAATAATTAAAATATCTCACTCAAAAAGTAGATAAAATAAAATACCTTCATCCATAATTATTAAAAATCCAAATATTTGTTTATAATCCCTAACAAGTAGGCCAATTAAATTACTTATAAATGAATTGATTTCTCAACTCCAAAGCTTTCCAAACAAACATCATTTAAAAAATGTTCTTTCCTCTCCTCTCATTTCCTTCAATTCATTCCAACCAAACTGACCCTTAATATTTAGAATAAATATAGTCCATCTATCTCATTAATCATGTGAAATTTAATAAAAGAAATTACAAACAACACTGACAGCTAATCAACCCCGAAGGACAGTAACATTGCCAAATACTGAAATCGGATGTAAAAACCCTATCATAAAAAAAATGTAAAATGATATATACAATACACAAAGACATTCACATGATCATTAACTGTACTAACTATTATTAGACTTAATTATATATTTGGTCAATTATGTTTATTTTAGATTGCATTTTAATTATTTATATTTTGATAGTTTTAAGTTGATCCCTCTTACGTTAATAACACGTTAAATTAAATTAGTCTATTCAGTTAAGTTTTTGACTTATCGTCGTAAAAATTTGTGACGTATCCAGAAGAAATATGATGTGGTAATTAATATTTTAACTTAATCTAGTTTAAGAATACATGTAATATAAGACTATAAAAAAATGAATAAATATAACATTTTATGTATTATTATTATTAGTAGAGAAGTAGTTACATTTATTGATGACAATGATACCACATAATATGGACTTTTAGAATCCTAACACAAGGGACCAACAAATTCTAATGTTATATTAACTAATAGATCAACTTAAAATTTTTAAAACCTAAAACAAATGTAAGATAACAAATATAAAATAAAATCAAAATATTAATTGTCACGTCACATTATATTACTGCTTATTGCATCACAAAATGTTAAGTTAAAACTTAATAGAAGAGATCAACTCAATATAATATTTTTAATCTTTTAAAACATATAATATCAAAATGAAATCTAAAATAACTAGCTAAGGCTTATTATTATTAGTTAGAAGAGTGGACTCTTCCTGTGCTGCATCACCACCTTCAGCAACTTCTTTTGTGGGAGCTTTTTTGTGACAACGGCGGCTTGGATGATGTCCTAGCATGGCTGCTTTGTGGCACTGGAAACGTTCACCTCGACTCATTAGGATCCCAAACATCGTTCCGAAGCCAAATACAACGCCTATTTTAAGGGGTGATTTCATTTTCTTGGTTGTAGATTTTTATTCACCAAATTGACAAATCTTATCTGAAGGAAATTTGGGTTTGAGTATGTTATTAAATATAGATATTAATAAATAAGAAGGGATTATTTAATATTTATTTTTTACGTGTTGGCCAAGGCTCCATTAGTCAAAGCTTTTTGATGGCCAAGTGACCCCTTCTCCAAGGGTCAATGATAAATGAGTGAATATTTTGTTTTCTTATAATGTTGGTTTTTATTTTTAAGTTTAGAGCATTGTTATCAAGTATCAATGGTTTACACAAAAAATAGAATAATACATGAATATATGTAGTTTAATCAATTAACAAACGGATGAGTATATGTAGAGAGTGGATGATCATGATTTGAAAGTGTTACATGTTGCCATTTATCATTTTGGTGTTTGTTACAAATATTTCGCGTAAAAATTAGTATATTTCTTTAATTTAGGATGACATAAATTGGGTTAATAGTGGTGAGATTAATAATCTTGCAATTTGAGATTAAGGCGTATATAAAATATCTAATGAAACTTGGACTTAACAATCTTGCAGAAACACCATTTTCTCAAGGTGAAAATTGTAAGTGCAGAATCCAACAATTAATAGTGTTGTGTGATCTAATATAAGAAAGACCCAAATCAATAATCTAAATCCAGATAACACCCTTCCTTCACATGCTCAAATATAGCCCATTACATCCCTCCATTCTTGCAAACTCACCTTGTCCTTAAGGTGGAGAAAAAAAAAATAACAAATATTTTTTTCAAAAGGATCCCATTACATAAAATTTGATGATATTGAAATAAGGTGAGTAGTCATTCAACCCTCCAATTTTTCGATTTTTACCGGATTCTAGCTTTCGGGAGTGTAAAATACAATATCAAATTATAAATTTCAGTACATTTGAGGGTGGAAAAACAAAATCAAGAAAGCGGATAAGCATTCACCTTGAAATAATTGACAAGTTGGCCACTAATTTTTGAAAAGTCCAACACTTCCAATCGGCTTTGATCCAACAATAAAGGCCTTGTAGGCCATGTTGTAGAGGGTCCACTAAAGTAATGCTCACTAACGGGATTGATCAAAATTGGGTTTGAGCCGAAAAAGAATAGAGAAATTGCTGAGTGATCTGATTGTAGCTAGAATATTCATATAGGAAACAGTAAAAGGCTTGCCCGATTAATATTTCCAGCACTTGATCCATGACGGATAGCATAAAATGGTCTTTTTAGTAGCTTTGTTCAACCTTCAGTGGTCTTTATACATTCTCCAACCTCTAACGGTCCTTGCCAGAATCAATTCATTTTTTTCTTTAGTGATGACCATCATACCTCCCTTCTTTGGAACCATCTGAATTGGACTCACCCAAGCACTATCTAATATGGGATAGATCATTCCTGCTTCAAGCAATTTCACAATCTCGATAACCTCTTTCAAGGTAGGATTCAAACACATTGAGGTAGAGCAATGTAGAACGAGAAACACAAGAAGAGGGAGTTGCATTATGTGTTATTTTAAAACGGTTTTATTAGAAAACGATGAAAATAAAATAAAAACAGAGAGACACAACCAATTTATCCTGGTTCACCACCAATATGGTAGCTACATTCAGTCCCTTCAACCTGAAAGATTTAATCCACAAAATTCACCAACTGAATTACACTTCCACTGAACACCTACTAGTCAAACTGACTAGGTTCATGTCTTCTCAACCTTCTAGCTTAGTATAGTCAAGCTATTCAGGGATGCAGTCACTATTGGGCTAGGTTACAAAAGAAAGGATTAATGGTTTTCTAACTAACTCTCGCAAAAAGGTGTTTACAATCTTGTAATCTTTGAAAATATTTCTCAACACTAAGACAAGATAAAAGATAAGGAGCAAGAGTGCAGTGACGATTGTATAATGCTTATTGTGGTACCTTGTTTCATGTTCTTTTTAACGAAAGTTTCATGTTCTTTTAAAGATTTTTAGGGTTTCTGGTCGTTGTCTTGATTGCAAGAAATCAACATGTATCACGAAGTTTTGTATCAAATCTTATGAGGTTGATTTACCATTAAACCTTATTAAAAATATCCTTGAAATTGATTCCTGCGAATCTTGATATGGAAATAAAAGGAGCAGATGATATTGTGATCAAAGTATGTCGCATTGACCTACAAGGTGTTTAGTAGATGATGTACAAAAGTTTTGTGTAAGACCCTTAATTTTAAACTCTAAAGTATGCAATTTTAGTATATTTGGTGTTAAATTGCTGAGGCATTTAGCCCAATTTTAATTCATTTTGGGAATTAAGTACCAAACGCATATTTTGTAGAGTTTGTAATATGTTTATTATATATATATATATATATATATCTTTTGAGACCTGGTGAAATTGTTGAAGAATAATTTATTTACGTTACGAAGAATTTATTACCGGACAGTTTTGTTAAAAACATCTCTAGTTGCTGGAAATTTTACCTGTCAATTGAGTTGCAACGAGAGTAGATATTTTTATCAAAATAGTTTAAGATGTGAGTGAAGTGACGTATGGATGAGTATTTAGATATTTGTGGGTTAGATATATATATATATATATATATATATATATATATATATATATATATATATATATATATATATATATATATATATATATATATATATATATATATATATATATAAGTGAAGGAAGGAAGGAGAAACAGAGAAAGCAAAACATTTCTTTTCTTCTCTCTCTGTTCGTGAAAGAAAACCAAGTGTTAGTGGTTTTCAAAACCACCAAACACAAAACCTCACTTCTCACCTAGATCTAAGCTTCCTCTCGCGAAGTGGCAGAAGAGAAAGTTGCTCATCTCCATGCTACGGTGCTAGTGAGCCAACTTTGGAAGTGACGTTGTGAACAAAGTTTTTACTGGAATTAATTGCGGTGCCGTAATCGGTTGTTAGAGCTACCATTGAGGTAAGGGCTCCTTCCAAACTTTTAACTTGCATTTAGGGCTTTATTTGTCAATTTGTGGAAAATAAATTTGATGTGTTTGAGGTGTAGTTTTGTGGAAAATGAATTTAATGCGTTTTATGGGTGAAATTGTGGAAGTTGAATTTAATGGGTTTTGAGGTATGAGTTGTGGTGATTCTTGTTTGTTGTGATTGATGTGTTCATGATTAATATTATGAATTTTTGAGATGTGCTTTATGTTTGAAAATGTGGAGTTTTGAATTGAGGTGATTTATGTGTGGTTGAGGAAAATCTGTTTTGGAATGTACTCTGTAATATATTCGGAAAATCATTATTGTTAAATGAGTATTAAAAAAGGGGAATCTTTTAATAGAGCATACTCATGCATTTTATAGCTTGTGGTGACCGCGATGGGCCACAGTGGCAGTGGTGACCGCGATGGGCCACGAAGTTAAGTGGTGTCCGTGATGGGCCACGTGATGGTTCCATGCGATAGTTGGTCCATCTTATCCTTATGAGGATTTAACTTAAAGTGTAAGGTTTGTGATAGGCTACACTTTCGTAAATTGTGCGGGGCCGTGATAGGTGGCACCTTGGTAATTTGTATTAGGCCTGTAATAGGCAGTGCGATTACGATTTATGCCTTTCGCTGAGGGTTTTTGTTTGGAATTGATGTGTAAGGCCTGTGATAGGCTACACTTGAGTAAATTGTGCGGACCCGTGATAGGTGGCACCTTGGTAATTTGTATTAGGCATGTGATAAGCAGTACAATTACGATTTACGCCTCTCGATGAGAGTTTTTAGTTCTCCGGAATCATGTGCATTGGCATATACGCATTGCATTAGGGTGTTGGCACGCGATTCATGTTTGAGATACTATGATGGTTGCATATACATACTCGGTTGTTGTTTGTATTCGTGCTATAACTGATGAGTGTGATTGATTGACTTTGTGTGGTAAGTGTCGAATGATTGCGAAACGTTTTCGAAAATGAAATCTGTAAATTTTAGCAGTTGTATTCGGCTACAAGCAGTATGTAGTCGAATACAGATATTCAATTTTGCTAATGACTTCTGAATTCGCACTTGTATTCGGCTACGAGGAAGTTGTTTTTGAATAACAAATGTGCAGGATTTTTCACTGTTTTCACAGTTGTAATCGAATACAACAGGTCTGTATTCGAATACAGTTGTGTTGTTTTTGCTTCTAACTTGTTAAATAGCACTGTATTCGAATACGACAGTGCAATTTTGTTAAAAACTTCATTTTTCAACTTTAATTATGCATGTTTGACATGTGGAAACCCTTTCAAGGAGCATGTTAAGATGAAAGGTCCTTTTGTGCATTTAAATTTAAGTGTTAAATGTTATTTGTTAATTTCGGTTGATGACCCTTTACAATTATTGTGGAAATTTGGGTTTTGCCCTCATATGAGAACCAGAAACGTCCTAAGGCATGGCATAGCGATGAGTTTGGTTTTGTAATCGAAAACAGTGGGGCTTGATGCCGCTCGTGGACCCTCATTACCCAGTCACCCTCAGTTAGATTACTGATCAGCTCAGGGTTTTATTTATAAATTTTATTTAATTTCCCTTTCTTATTTCAAGGTTGTTGTTGTAAAGGGAACTTATATATTTGAAACAAACTATTTGAGCCGGTGTATTTTATATCTGGATATTTTGGATTATCGTCTCAAAAACATTTTTAATTGGTTATAATTATGATGTAATTAATTATGACTTTTGTTGTTTGTGTTACGACTTGGTATTTTTATCAATTTATTTTTGAAAAAAAAAATACACCCGCGCTGTTAAAAATCGAGGTCTTACATTTTGTCTTCTTCAGAGCGTTGATTCTTTAGAGTGTTGACTTATCAGAACATTGACTATTTAGAGTGGTAACTTTTCATAACATCGACTATTTAGAGTGTTGACTTTTCAAAATGGTGACTTATCAGAGCGTTGACTATTATCATAGTGTTGACTTATTTTGACTTATCAGAGTTAGACGATCAAATGCTCGTTGCTATAAATAGAGGCACAAAGATCTGATGCTTGTTTTGATCATCAGAGGCAGACAATTACTTGTAGAGTCACCAGAGGCGCGTTTGCTAGATTTAGAATACGAAATTCAAAAGCACAATCTTGGTGTTCCTTTAGCATAGATCAAACATAAGAGGATGTAGTTTGAATTCATAAGGAATACTTGTTGGAACCGAGTTGGTTTTATACTTAGAGTTTTGATGATAACAAAATTATTTCATGAGAGCAATATATTTGACTTCACAAAGTATGAAAAAGGATTCATGTTTTTGAATAAAATCTAAAATAAGATTTGATTTAGATTTAAAATTGAAGAAAATCTAAAATAAGATTTGATTCAGATTTATAATTGAAGAAAATCTAAAATAAGATTTGATTCACATTTATAATGGAAGAAAATTTAAAATAAGATTTGATTCAGATTTATAATTGAAGAAAATCTTTGACTAAGTTGAAAAGAAGTTATGGTCAAGATTTGAAGAAGATTTGATCAAGATTTATCTACAACAAAGTTCGAATAGAATCAATTTGAAGAATTTACAGTACGAACATAATCAATATGAAGAATTTACAAACTCAATTTGAACAAAATACAAACATAATCAATCAAGAAGAACTTCTTAGATTGAATTCAGAAATAAAGAATTGGCTAAAGAACATATTATCAAAAATCATCTTGTTCAGAATTATTTTGGAATAAGCTCATTGTAGACCAAGCTAGGAATGAAGATACAATTCAGAATAACACAAGGACTAAATTGAAACCCTAATTTTATCTATTAGTAGATACTCAAGGCTAAAGAAGAAGATCATTGAAAAAATCAGAAAATAGTAGAAGAACTCAAACTCAAATTCCAAATTCATCTTAGAGTTCAAAGAGAGAAACACTTGTTCGAATGAGAATTATATTCTGAGTGTTTTTCTTAGAGTGTGAGAGTTATTATTATTATCAGCTTGGTTAGAAGCAACTATTCAAGTTCCAAACCTTTGTGATCAAATCCGATAATGGTGTTAGTGTGCCTTTAGTAATATGGGTTGTCAGGTTGTGTGGAGAAGACTTGGCTGGTAGAGTCAAGGTGTTTGTGTTCCTTAAAAGTCTGCGGTTATCAGGCTGTTTGAGAAGACTTGGCTTGTAGGATCAAGGTGGTTACTTTCTCAAAAGTTTAGGGTTGTTAGGCTATTTGGGAAGACTAGCTTGGAGGGTTAGGTGCTTTGTAATTCAAGGTATTTGAATTAGTGGATTAAAGTCTTCTGAATGAGGGGACTAGATGTAGCCAAGTTAGTAATGAACCACACTACTAGAAATTTCGGCTTTAGTGACCAATAAATCGATCACTATTATTTTAAAATCGGTCTTTGTGGCTCCTAGCGACCAAATCAGCGACCTTTTAAATTTCTTTGATAAACTACTAGTCGTTAGTTGTTGCGACCAAATCAGAGATCAAACTTTAGTGACCGATTTTGTGACCGAATTTGGAGACGAAATTAGTGACTAAAGTTTGAGACAAAGCAACCAATTTGAAATAATTTTCTATGTCATTAGCGACTAATTTAGAGACGAAATTTGTGACTTAAATTGTTATTTTTATTAAATATTTGGTCACAAATTCTGTCTCTAAATGTTGCCGTTTTTTTTTTAAAAAAATTCATTACTATAATGTCTAAGAAAATAATAAAAACAATTTTTTAATTTGATTTCAATATCTAAAAAGTCTATACACCAAAATCATTTAAATGCATTAATAATAGCAATGTATATAACTAAAGAACATAATATATTTAAGTAATATTTCTAAGTACTCAAAAAAATATAGATAAAATTTTAGTTTAAACATAATATATTTAGTCATAACAAATTGCAACATATTTGTTCTTCAAATTAACTTATCACAATCCATCTAACTATTCATCATCATTATCACGAGCATCATGATCACCAATCTGATCATTGTTGAAGTAAAAACCTTTTTGATATGTGTTTTAATGACAATAAACCTTATGAAATAAATGTTAAGTTTTCTAAATGGTGATCTACTGATGTTTGCATTTGAGTTTTTGTTGAAAGAGCAGAAGGGGTCAAGCTTGAAGCCACTCACATAAACAAGTGCATTGTATCAACTCAACAATGAAAGAATTGAGGAGCCTAATTCATAAATATAAATATGATTATCCTCAAGCCGAGGATGATCATCGCAATATGTTGCATCTCAATCACACCTAAAATCTCTTGGAAGAAGGCAAGAAAAACTAGGGGTCAAGATGTGTTTATATGAAAATTAAAGGATGAAGAATCCATATCGGATTATGAATATTTATCACAATCTTATATCAAAGGATAAACCCGAGGATGGACTTTCCTCACAATCTCAGGACAAAAGTTGACAAGATGTTCACACTATTTAAGGTATTGGAAACAAGAAGGAACCTTCTTATCAATAATATATCAAGAGGATAATAAGAATTTTTTTTTTACAAATCATATTCTAGAAGGTTACCAAACAAGTAAAAAATGTGTCAACATGTTCACACCAAATTCCAACAATCACATATTGGAAAGAAAGACATATAATCATCTCTCAAAGATTACATAGATTCGAGGATGATCATCCATGAACATTCTTAAAATCAGGTGCATCGGAGGATGAATACAATCTCAAGATGAGGATAGACACTGAGCATATCCTCCTAACAAATTTGACACATACAGAAAAGTACAAAAGTACAAAATGGTGAAGTACTTGACATGAAGGGCACATTAGTCAAAGTGGTTGGAAAAGGGAAAGCAAAAAGCAAATCACATCAAGACTCAATAAAATAGAAACTTCATCCTCGTACTTAAATCAGATATGAGGACAGACATATAGAATAAACAACACTTACGAGAGGATGAACTTATGTCCTCTGTGTCAGAGGATAAACAATATTGTAGAGAGGATGAATTTATGTCCTCTATGTCAGAGGATAAACAATAATGAAAAGAGGATGAATTTATGTCCTCTATGTCAGAGGATAAACAATAATAAAAAGAGGATGAAATTATAACCTCTATGTTAGAGGATAAACAATAATGAAAAAGAAGATGAATTTATGTCAGAAAATAAACAATAATGAAAGAGAGAATGAATCTACGTCAGAGGATAAACAATCATGAAGAGAGAATGAATCCCCGTAAGAGGATAAACAATGCAGAAGAGAGCATGAACTTCTGTTATCTATTCATCCTCGTATATGCGAAAATGAGTAAAAGTACCAAAGTACAAAAAGTGATGTAATTAACTCATAAAGCAAGACACTACAGTTGTTGGGAAAGAAAAAAAAGTCAAAAAGCACAAGTCACATTAGAATTAATGAAATTTTCATCCTCAAACAAACCAGATCCGAGGATGGACCACCGCAGTCATCCTCTCAGCATACTTAACAGGAGGATAAAGGCTAAATGACAGTTTTTCAAATAACGACAAGTCCAAGGAAACCTAGCAAAGTATCCAACAAATATATTTTGCTAACCCATATGTTTGAAGCTCCAAAGGCCATTATAAATAGAGAAGTATTAATCTTCAAACATCAAGAGAATCATCTACAAGAAAACATCTAAGTTATTCAAGCTTATCATCATTCTACACACTCTTCCAAACTTAAACATATCTGAGGATCATTTTTATTGAGTGTGTTATATACAACTTCACATCACTATCTTATCTTAGAAAGTTGTAATTTGATCCCAAACAAATCAAACACATTACTACTTGTATATCCTCAAGTTGATATAAACTTGAGTTATTTTGTAAGCCTGTCGAGACTAGTAAAAATACAGTTTTGTAAGCCTGGTGAAACTAAGAAAATACATAGTTGAGAAGGTGTAGATCAGAGGATGAGTTTCTGAGCACTAGTGAAAATCTCACAAAGTTGTGAGGACTGGAGTAGCCTATATTAGGTGAACCAATATAAATTATGTCTGTGAATCTTCTTAAGCTCTACTCTCTTTATATTTATTTTATTCATACCATTAGCACTCTTATCATACATATTTCAAACTCATATTATTCTTCTTTAGATCATCCTCAATAAGAGGAGGAATATTTTCATCTAACCATCCTCACTCCAGTGACAACTTGAAAGGATAATATTAGTGCATGAATTAAATTTTAAAAAGGATCACAATTCAAACCCCTTTCTCATGACATTCACTTTTACTTCAATCATCATGATCACCAACATCATTATCACCAATCTCATCTTCATGAACTTGATCTCTAGTATATGGCATGGGTTGAAAGTTCAAGCTATTCATCAATTGTTTTATCAAGTGGTTGTTGCACTCAACTGCTCTATTTGTATTAGTTAATTCCTCTCGAAGTTGATCACTTTCATTTCTCATTTCTTCAAATTCACGATAGAAAGGGGGAGTTTTATTTTTCAAAAGAAAAGAAGTTGAAACAACAACCCAACTCCATTCTCAAAATCATATATTTCAAAATTAAAAGAAGAAATAGAAAATGAGAAACAGAGAGGCATCGCCTCATTTCCACATCCACAAGTAACCACCGTCAACCGTGCACCACCGACGCCTTCTTCTTCGCAACCTACCACATATCTGCGTCACTCTCATGTTTGTTGTTCTGTTCCTTTTACTACAACACTTCATTTGGTTTGTTTGTCCTGATTTCACATTTAAATGAAAACTTTTATTTACTGGTTTCTGATTTCACATTTAGAATGAGTTATATGAAGCTTATATTAGAATTAAAAATGAGATTTTGGTTAGGTTGATTTATTGAAACTTGAGTTTTTGAAATGATGCTCGCTGGTTTAGGATTTATTGAAACTTGAGTTGTGAAAGGATGCTTACTTTCTGTTTTGAAACGATGCTTGCCTATTTTGAAATGATAAGTAGCCTTACTGTTCTGAAAGATATCTATTGCCTGTTTTGAAATGATGCTTCCAGTTTTTACTTTATTAAATCATTATTTATTTAATTTTTAAAAAGAAAATCAATAAAATGTTACTTCAAAATACGTTACATAAATTGTGATAACTTGACAATTTTAAAATTCGTTTTTATTTTATTTATTTTTAAATAATTATACCAAAAAAAATTATTTTAAAGTCGTTAATTAGATGTACAACTTGGATTTTAAAGCTCATTTTTATGACCAAAATAATAAAATTATTCTTAAACGGGTTAACTAGATGTGACATCTTTTTAGTCCTTCAGTTTTTTTAAGACACAAGTTGAACAACTTGATAGTCTTAAAACTCGTATTTTTAAATAATTATTTAAATCAATATGAATTCTCCATCACACCAGGAGATACGTAGGAGCAAGATTGTACTCTTGTCAAGCATTAATAATATATTTTTTTCTATATTTTAAATAAACTTTTATCTCTAGTTTATTTTGATAAAAAATTTATATTGGCATTTTAAAAAAGGAGAAATAAATATACATAAATTAACATTAATTTTTGCACAATTAATTATAGGTAACCATATTTTAACAGATATTGTAGGGCGCTAATAGTTTCTCTACACATAATCGACTCCCGAACTCAAAATTTGGTTTCAAATACCATTTTTCTTTTTTTAAAGGTTTTCCAATGTTTTTTCTATTTTTAAACTTTGGTGACGACTCCATTGAATTCAAGAAACACTCGAAATTTTAGACCGCGACAACACCGTCTTTCAAATACTCAAATATTACCCATTATAATTTGATAGCATATTTTGTTTTGGAGCAATTTTATTCAAATTTTATATCTATAATTTAAAAATAGTTAAAACTCATATAATGGGAGGCACAACATACAATATGGGCATGTTCTTGCAATTCGTGAATCAACTTTCTCGTTAGAAATAACACTGCTCTTTTCAAAATATAAAACACATTTAGAAAAAATCATAAATTGAAATTTTCTTACTCGCTTCGACTTTTCGTTTTATGATTCAAATTGGGCTTGCAATCGTAACATTAAAAAACCCAAAAAAGCGGATGGCCCAATGTATTACCCTAAACAAGATTTGTGACCCAAGGAGTAGAAGCTGGGATACGGCCCAAATAGGTCATACTACAAGTCAGGGAAGCTAATGGTGTAACTATTAGCACCCCACCTTTGATTGCTACTCCATTTTTAATATTTTGCTAGGTTGAAATTTTAGACATCATTTTACTATTAATTCTAACAATAGTGATAAGGAATTTTTTTTTTTATCTAATTCACAAATATCATCGAAGTGTCGTACATTAATGAGAATGTCACATTCTAAAAAACGATGAAGGATAAAAACAATTCTAAAAATTAGTTAATAGAAGACTAAAAAATTGATTTTAGAATTCCGGGGACTAAAACTTCATTTTAGATAAAATAGAGGACTAAAAATACATTTATGTCAAAAAAAATTATTAAATAGTTTAACAATACTAAAATATTACAGAGTTGTAAATTCAGTAATTCTATTGTTAAAATGTTTGACTATTTATATTTAAAATTAGAAAAGAAATTGAAATAATTTTTTTCTTTTGAAATTAAAATTTACTGACATCAATTTATTTTTTGAATCAACTGACATCAATTTATATTTAAAGGAATAATGTAATTGAGTTTTTCTAAGATGCTATGTATGGACTATCGTCAAGGCAAAATAATTTCTCAATAATTTTTTTATAAATATTTTATAGTAAAAAAAATTGTAATTTTTTTTTTATTTTACGAAGTAAAATATTATTTTAAAATTTATCTTGTATTCTGATTGAGTGTTAATATTAGAAAGAAAAAAATAAACATAATAGAAGTGAAGTGTCTCAATACTCTCAACCGAATACCAAAAATTCAATCTTAAATTAAGAACCTTTAGATTGCATGTGGTTGGGCTTGAAGAAAGGACCTAACCTCTTCTTTTAAACTTGTTGCATTATTTAAGGCTTGACCAATCCATAAGTCTCTCTTTGAAATCTATTATTTTCTTTCCCCTTTCATTTGTGTTTTAAAGTTAAAAGTTTGAAATTAATTAGGAGCAATTAAAAGAATGTTGAAGACATTTTTTACATTTTCATTAGGGACCATATGTGGTGTCCTTCTTGCTCGAAGGGTACAAAACTTTTTTCACTTTGAAGGCCTTCGTAGCCTTTCCCCTAAAAATGATCTTAACAAGAAAGTTCTTGTAAGTTCTACGGTGGAAGAACAACGTCGTCCATGATGGAAAGATCAAGAAATTATGGAGAATTGCAAATCATTATTATCTATATAGTGCAACAATGTTGCTTTTGTAAAGGTATTGTATTGTAATATGGAAACATATTTCCTGCTATAAATGTGTGTGGCACAGTTACAACTCTCAAATGTTCGATATCGTAATTGTCCGAATTAAATTACCGTAAATAAATACATGATAACATAGTTGCGGGGAATTTGGATCCATATTAGTATAGACGGTCTTGGAATTGTAGAGTAGATGAAAATTACATATGCAAATAATTTACTATTGTATTGTATGTATTTAGGATTGACATATGTATCACAATTTTTCATACTACAATGACATCAATGTCTTTGTAAAACAGGATAATTGTACAAATATAATATCAAATTTGTTCGGAAGTGTATACATTGATTTTTGATTAACTGAGAAGTTTATCAAATCTGACAATACATGAATATTTAATTAGTGAAATTTTAGATAACTCAATCGGTAATTGATGTGTCCTTATATTTGTTTTAAGTTATTTGTACTTTTTGTTTTTAAATATATGAGATTTTAAAATATAAAAATGACTAAAATATAAATTTACACGAAAATTGCATTTGAAAGTAAAATCAGACATAATTTAAATACAATAAACATATATTTTTGTAATACGTTTAGAATAACCGGCAACTTTTCATTAACAAAAACTCAATCTCCATATTGGGTACATATATAGTTGCAATTATAATTCTTCTTATGATAATATGAAGAACAATTAATAATATATATATATATATATATATATATATATATATATTATTTCAAGGGAACACATAGCTCATCCTAAAAAACAGCCCTTAAAAGTAGAACAAGTTATGGAGTCAAATATATGTTGATATAATATATAATTAATCATATATATTCTAACATAGGCCCTGTCTTCACACACATCTTCAACAAATATGTTACTTAGTTATGAGAAGGAGGATGTGTCTTGGGCGGTGAATAGTCTAAGTTAAAAGCAGGATTTTTCTCACTACGTTTCTTCTGAGGCACAAGCAAAGAAACTGAACCAAGAGTTTTAGTTTTTAATAAAGCTCTTGAATCTTTTCTCATAGCTTTTTTTAGTACCTTTTGGTAACTACATCTTTCTTTCCTTGACTTTTGAGTATTAACCAACCAAGTCTTCATCTTGCTACCTTCATTCATCACTGGAAAATTAGTCCGAAAGGATTCAAAACCATTCATCTTATCACTCTGCACAAAAATAAAAAAGCTTATGAGTCACATATTACATTACATAACATACAAATTTTAATCACATAAAATCATGGTTAATTTAAAAAAAAAAATGTGTCAACAATAATTTTATCAACGACATCAAATTTTTTATGTCTCTGAGGGTCACTATAACACGACTATGATTGAGATTATAATTATTTTATAGACAAATGATAGTGATTAATTTATTAGATGAGGAAAAATTTGTTATTAATGGGGAACAAATTAATTATATGTGGGACATTATTCTTAAAGATTGTTATCGGATCGTGACAGATATTGTAATTGCAATTTAAAATATTTAATTTCATATAATTAAATTATATACTTCTTCTAGTCTTATTTATAAACAAAAATAGATCAACAAAAATTAATATAAATAATATATGAGGGAGTATTAAACATAAAATATGATGTATTATTTGAGCAAACCTTAATAGAAAAATGGGATTTAATCTCCAGCATCTTATGTTGAGTGCTGGTGCAATATGCATGGAAGGAAATGCATAGAAAGAAAAGAAGGTATATGATCACTGACATTCTTCTCAGAGACAGAGTGTTGAGAACAAATGTGTTGTGGGTTATTAAAAGGTTACAAATGAAGAAGTATTTGTAGTAACAAATGAAATAAATGTGCATTAAGAGGTTTATGTTGCAGAACATGGAGTTGTAGGGTAAGAAAGAAGTGGTAAGAGAAAATCAAAGATTTGGTGCCTCCTCTCTTGTCTCTTCTTTTTTCTGATATATCAATTTACTGGGTCCGGGAAAGAGAAAGAAAAAAGTCCTTCTTGAATATATATATATATATATATATATATATATATATATATATATATATATATATATATATATATTAATGGCAGAGAGACTAAAATTCATAACATAGATTTTGTTTAATAAATATGTTATTAACAAGTGTCCCAAATATAGTAATTTTATAATAAAAATATTTTGAAAGTTATGTTTTTAAATTTTTATAAGCTTAATTTTTTTTATTATAAAATGTTTAATTTTGATTTCCTTAACATGATCCATATTTTATATATATTAGGAGTGTACAAGATCCGGTTCATCCCACGAATTTGATCTAATCATAAACAACGGAATGAGTCTGATCCGGTCCATAGAAAAACAAGGACAAAAAAATTATCTTCCGTGCATCCTTTATCAACCTTTTCTTAACTTATTATTATTATTATTATTATTATTATTATTATTTTATTATTATTATACGTCGGTATTGTTTTGATACTATTCTTGATTAAAATATACAACTATTAGGTGGTGAAAGATCTTTGGGTCCAATAGATAGTAGGTTACTTGTTTTGATTAAATAGTTTGTAATTAATCACATGTTTTGTATAATATAGATTTTACTTCGTTAAAAACAGTATTAGACTAGGTGTAGGGATCTAATACTTCTATTATATATAATTAAAACAGCTTCCGCTGCCACGTCATGCTATTCTCTCCACGTATGCGAGGATTTGCCACTTCAGCTGGAAATCTGATGTGTACATTCCCATCGAGTTCCCTATTCACTTCCTTCCTTTCCCCTCTATCCCCACCAACCCGAAAAACCTATTCAGAAAACTGAAATTCCAGATTTTGCTGCTGTCTCAACACCATTACGGCTTTCTAGGTTTGATACGCTGAGTTTTTTTGTTTTTGACCGCAAACACGATAAAATTAATCTTCCCCGATATTGATTGATCTTACTTCATTTCTATGGAACAGACCATTGCTTCCAATGCCCTTTTCATCAAAGGGAAAACAATCTAAGCCTTTTCAGACTGTTTTCCAGACAACGAAATGCCGGAGAATCTCCGTGGTGATAGCTCTCCTATCGCATGCATCAAGACTTCTTCTCCCAATGGCAAGAGGATCATTTCTCCTAACTGTGAAATGGGATCATCTCCAAGTCGCAGAGGTGGCAGAAAATTGATATTACAATCTATTCCTTTATTTCCATCTCTCACACCTCACCCTTAGAATGGTTACATATTTTCATTGTAAGTTAGCCATCACCTATTCCCCGTCTTTAGTAATGTTCTTAGTTTGTTCCTTGCAGTAAAATTGATGCTTTAGATTTGGGGAGCAGATCATCCAAAATCGAGGAACCATTGAAAAATCTTCCCCCCTCTCTCGGATCTGCCGTCGAAAGTCTCTCTGCATTTTGGGAGCATATCATCGAAATCGAGGAACGAATCTTTGAAAAATCGAGCAATGAATGCAAAATCGAGTAATGAATGTTAGAAAAATTGGGAAAAGCTCGTGTAGAAGCAGAGGCAAAAGGAGAGAGGAAAAGTAGAAAAAGGAAGGAGGGAGGAGACTCGCCTCATCCTCGCATTCACGGCGTCAGTTTGCAAATTGCAAATAATTGTTTCAATGGTACTGGAAGGAATTGCTCAAGGATAGAAGTTTTTAATTTCAATTGATAATTATAATCATCCACAACCTTCATTAGATAACCATACTAACTCATATGTTAATCTTTTGTGTGTATAATTATGTCAAGTATATAAAATATGAAAATTTCTAATAAACATTTTGCAGGTATGTTGGTCCTAAGGCATGCAAAACTCAATTACATAATAATGGATATGGATCGAATGTTACTAACTGGCCTTCACGCATTCGTCAACCACCAGACAGACTTGAAAGCATCAAAATAGATAAAAGTTTATCTCGTAAAAATAATTTTATGAGTATTTAGTTTATTTAATTTTTCCTTCAGAAAATAGATGCTAAATATTTCTATTTTTTCGTTTCCTTCTAATAACTAGAAATAGTGAACTTATCCCAATGTTGAACTTTGTTCACCGTGAGAGGTGCGAGCCATTCGATACATACCCAAGAACATATGACCTACTACATGCAGCAGGTCTCTTCTCTGTTGAAAAAAACGGTTAGTCATAATTCCAACCTTATGTTTTTCTCTATACGCACCTGCCATTCTATGTTTGATAAATTATAATTTAATTCTCAAGCAAAAGTGAAACATCTCAACCATTATGCTCGAGATGGATCGGATGCTAAGACCAGGTGGTTTTGTATATATACGTGACTCCGTACGCATTATTTTAGTTATCGGTGATCAACATTTTGCAGGTATGTTGGTCTTAAGGCATGCATAACTCAATTACCTAATAATGGATACGGATCGAATGTTACTAACTGGTCTTCACGCCTTCTTCAACCACCAGACAGGCTTGAAAGCATCAAAATAGATAAAATTTAATCTCTTAAAAATAATTTTAGGAGTATTTAGTTTATTTAATTTTTCCTTCAGAAAATAGATGCTAAATATTTCTATTTTTTCGATTCCTCCTAATAAGTAGAAATAGTGAACTTATCCCAATGTTGAACTTTGTTCACTGTGACAGGTGTGAGCCATTCGATACATACCCAAGAACATATGACCTGCTACATGCAGCAGGTCTCTTCTCTGTTGAAAAAAAGCGGTTAGTCATAATTCCAACCTTATGTTTTTCTCTATACGCACCTGCCATTCTATGTTTGATAAATTATAACTTAATTCTCAGGCAAAAGTGTAACATCTCAACCAATATGCTTGAGATGGATCGGATGCTAAGACCAGGTGGTTATGTATATATACGTGACTCCGTACGCATTATTTTAGTTATCGGTGATCAACATTTTGCAGGTATGTTGGTCTTAAGGCATGCATAACTCAATTACCTAATAATGGATATGGACCGAATGTTACTAATTGGCTTTCACGCCTTCGTCAACCACCAGACAGGCTTGAAAGCATTAAAATAGATAAAAGTTAATCTCTAAAAAATAATTTTAGGAGTATTTAGTTTATTTAATTTTTCCTTCAGAAAATAGATGCTAAATATTTCTATTTTTTCGTTTCCTCCTAATAACTAGAAATAGTGAACTTATCCCAATGTTGAACTTTGTTCACCGTGACAGGTGCGAGCCATTCGATACATACCCAAGAACATATGACCTGCTACATGCAGCAGGTCTCTTCTCTGTTGAAAAAAAGCGGTTAGTCATAATTCCATCCTTATGTTTTTCTCTATACGCACCTGCCATTCTATGTTTGATAAATTATAATTTAATTCTCAGGCAAAAGTGTAACATCTCAACCATTATGCTCGAGATGGATCGGATGCTAAGACCAGGTGGTTATGTATATATACGTGACTCCGTACGCATTATTTTAGTTATCGGTGATCAACATTTTGCAGGTATGTTGGTCTTAAGGCATGCATAACTCAATTACCTAATAATGGATACGGATCGAATGTTACTAACTGGCCTTCACGCCTTCTTCAACCACCAGACAGGCTTGAAAGCATCAAAATAGATAAAATTTAATCTCTTAAAAATAATTTTAGGAGTATTTAGTTTATTTAATTTTTCCTTCAGAAAATAGATGCTAAATATTTCTATTTTTTCGTTTCCTCCTAATAAATAGAAATAGTGAACTTATCCCAATGTTGAACTTTGTTCACTGTGACAGGTGTGAGCCATTCGATACATACCCAAGAACATATGACCTGCTACATGCAGCAGGTCTCTTCTCTGTTGAAAAAAAGCGGTTAGTCATAATTCCATCCTTATGTTTTTCTCTATACGCACCTGCCATTCTATGTTTGATAAATTATAATTTAATTCTCAGGCAAAAGTGTAACATCTCAACCAATATGCTCGAGATGGATCGGATGCTAAGACCAGGTGGTTATGTATATATACGTGACACCGTACGCATTATTTTAGTTATCGGTGATCAACATTTTGTAGGTATGTTGGTCTTAAGGCATGCATAACTCAATTACCTAATAATGGATATGGACCGAATGTTACTAATTGGCCTTCACGCCTTCGTCAACCACCAGACAGGCTTGAAAGCATCAAAATAGATAAAAGTTAATCTCTTAAAAATAATTTTAGGAGTATTTTTTCGTTTCCTCCTAATAACTAGAAATAGTGAACTTATCCCAATGTTGAACTTTGTTCACCGTGATAGGTGTGAGCCATTCGATACATACCCAAGAACATATGACCTGCTACATGCAGCATGTCTCTTCTCTGTTGAAAAAAAGCAGTTAGTCATAATTCCATCCTTATGTTTTTCTCTATACGCACCTGCCATTCTATGTTTGATAAATTATAATTTAATTCTCAGGCAAAAGTGTAACATCTCAACCATTATGCTCGAGATGGATCGGATGCTAAGACCAGGTGGTTATGTATATATACGTGACTCCGTACGCATTATTTTAGTTAACAGTGATCAAGATTTTGTTACCTGTTTTTGGATTCAGTGAAAAGCCCTTTTTGGTCGCTGTTTTTGGTGTTTTTCTTCTTTTTTGTTTTCTACTTCTTACCCTGGGTGGATATATGCAATTATACTTACTTATAAGGTAGCTTGAAACATTTCTTAGGTGGTATGTTATTCTCTTGATCCTTAGAATTGGCAAATTCTGCAAAATCCTTGAGGCATGCTAAAAACAATGTCATTGATTTGTCATAGCGAGTACTCCAGAACAAGTTGACAGGACCAAACCTGCAAAACATAGTCATTAATAATGGAAAGGTAGACAAGTTTTAGTACAATTCTAAAGGCAACAAGTTTGTTGTATCATTTTGTCTGCAACGTTTTATATTAGTATCACTCAGATGACCAACCACATCACCACAGGCATACAGAACCCAAGCAAGGGGCAAAGGCACGGCGCAAAATATTATGAAAACAACAACAATGCCCGCTCCAAAGTTTATTCTGGCATTTAACTAAAAGAATTCAGTAACAACTAAAATGCAGAAAAATTGAAATCGCTGCCAACCGATCATCTGGTACATCTTTTTTTTTTTCCATGCATTATATTTAAGATTTTATCTCAACTAGAACCATATATTTCAAATAAAGCAAGACATCTGCGATTTTGTTAACCGTTTTTGGATTCAGTGAAAAGCCCTTCTTGGTCACCGTTTTTGGTGTTTTTCTCCTTTTTCGTTTCTACTTTTTACCCTGGGTGGATATTTTTGGTTTCGGTAGCCGAGATTTTCGGTGGTCCATTTTAGTTTCTAAAAGCAGCCCTACGTAGTTTATCTGAGGTTAACACGGTTATTTGGTACCATAGTGCTCATAAACCTTTACTGATTTGGGTCATTTACCTTCATATTAGGACTTTAACGTAGTTAGACTGAGTGATTGCTTTGTTGCTCATTGGTTTTGAATCAATTTCCGGTGATACAGTTAGAGCTGTTTGATTATTTTGGTGAAGGCAAGTCGACCTTGGCCGTTCAGATCAGTTTATGGAGGTATATTAAAGCTGGAAATCTCAGACCTTGTGGTGACATGGTGCATGGACAGGAGCATAGTTGCTGGTTCATTCCCTTTCTGGAACAGTGATAAGGTAATATGAGACTGCTGAATATGTTAACATAAGTTTTGCATTTTACGAAGTTGTACACATGCATACACAAAAGGATATTTTAGAAACAAATAGACACAATAAATATAATACATATTTTTCTTATTAGATGTGAAAAAAACATAAAGGGCTTAGCGGAAGAAGTATTCAGAAAGAGCTTAAAGAAAGAAAAGGAAAAAGATATATTTCATCAAATAGTGCTCACCAGCTGAAGCTGCTTGTATCTGTTGGAGAAACCTATGCTTAGACCAGCTTCGATGAAACTTTGAGCTGCAATTTGCATGGCCGCTCTCTGTTGCTTCCCAGTTACATAATTAAAATCAATTATCACACCAACGCTTAGACCAACTTGCATCTGTTGGAGAAACCTATGCTTAGACCAGCTTCGATGAAGCTGCTCACCCCAAAAGATGTATGTCATTTATTTTTAAAAAAGCCGTCTAATTATTGCTGATTTCATTCTTGAGTTATATTTATATTATAAATGCTATATATGATATGGTCAATCTTGATCTTTTAGAAACTGAATGTTGCATTCAAAATTAGAGTGAGCAATATCCCTTATTTTGTTTGAATTACAATATTTGAAAATAAGGGACAATTAATAATGACTTTATCAAACAAAATAAGGGACAATTAATAATGACTCCAACTTAATTTAAAAGGGTGTTGTCAACCCTCCAAATAAACACTTGAATATCTGAATTTTTTAGAATGCTTTGCGATGAGAAACAAAATAAGTTTTGCCTTTAATTCCGATGCCCACAATAAACTTATGAAAAAACTAGCTAGGTTAAAGCGACGAATGAAAATGGTGGTAAGCAGAGGAGGAACGCAAATTAAGTGTCTTTAAGACCTGCTTGACAAACTTCGTATGGTTTTAACTAATAGCTTTCGAAACTTACATTCTCATTTTCACTATGCTAAATTTTTTTCGGACCTTATACACACTTTTTTTTTTTAATTCAGAAGCTCAAGAACAGCGTCTGCGAACATTGTGTCAGTTTCGACAAGCTAGGTTTCGAAGGAAACAATTATTTCATTTAAGAAGACTCTCCACCTTCCCTCACAATAGTAGAAATATCGGTATTTATTTATTGTTATTCTATTTTGTTCTTATGATTTAAATTTAAATATACCTTGATTTAAATATACGTTAAATTTAAATATAGCGGTATTTATTTACTGTTATTCTATTTTGTTCTTATGATTTAAATTTAAATATACCTTGATTTTCTAACCTACTACATGAAGTTTTGTTCGTTACCAATGATGAAATGTAATATATGTTTGTAGAGGTTGATTAAGACCGCTTGGAAAAACTTATCCGGTGTCGACTTGCAAGGTTTAAAAGAAAACAATTGCTTCATTTTAAAAGGAATTCTCCCTGTGTTGAAAATAAAGGTGTGCATAATATATTTTGTAAATATGATTCCTACATTTTATTTAGCTTATTTGACATTATTGTAGCTGAACATTTCATCGACTTATTTGTTACAAATAACTGTTGAAATTTGCTATGTTTTACAATTATTATGATCGATGGCACAATCTTAGATGGCCCATCAGCTCCCTGAAACACACAACATTGTGTTTGTTTTTTTCATATTTAATTGAGTTTTTTTAATAAGCTAAGTATTTGTATCATTTTAAAGTTGTATGCCTCAAGTTGCCTTGCTCTATGTGTCATCCTTTATTGTTTGTAAGTTTGCAAGTTCTGGTTCGTTAATTAAAATTGATAACTGTATTGTTCTTCGGCAACATGGTGACAAAGTACCTGCCTGCCGCTTCTGCTTAAAACATCTATCTTTAATTTTATTGACTTTCTGGGATCATATATTCCTCTTTGTATATCTATGGCACAATCTTAGATGGCACAATCTGTATTGTTCTTCGACAACATGGTGACAAAGTACCAGCCTTCCGCTTAAAGCATCTATCTTTAATTTTATTGACTTTCTGGGATCATATATTCATATAATTATTATGATCGATGGCACAATCTTAGATGGCCCACCAGCTCCCTGAAACACACAACATTGTGTTTGTTTTTTCATATTTAATTGAGTTTTTTACTAAGCTAAGTATTTGTATCAGTTTAAACTTGTATGCCTCAAGTTGCCTTGCTCTATGCGTCATCCTTTATTGTTTGTAAGTTTACAAGTTCTGGTTCGTTAATTAAAATTGATAACTGTATTGTTCTTCGGCAAAATGGTGACAACGTACCTGCCTGCCGCTTCTACTTAAAACATCTATCTTTAATTTTATTGACTTTCTGGGATCATATATTCATCTTTGTATATCTATGCATATGAGTTTGGTGACCTTTGCTGACAAACAAATCAAATCATTTGTTAGCTGATTTATTCTGACATCTTCGTGTTATATTGGTGCCTATGGAGTGGTCTCCAGTTTTTCTGATTTTAATTGTTGACTGTATTTTACAATATCCCTAATCTAAATCAAGTGATATTGTTGACTGCATTTGCATAGGAATGTAATTTTAAAATCCAATTAAGGTCTTTACTCAAAAAATGTGCCAAGAATTTTATTGTATATGAATGAAATTATTTACCACCAAAATATCCTGTAATTTGTTCCATTTATGTCCTTTTACAACCCCCGTTGCACAAACTTCCCAGCCAAATCCATCAACATCTACAATTCCCAATGCCACCCGTAGACAAACAGGTAACTTCTAAAATATTTTAATCATTATTTTAAGCAAAAGGATTAGTGATATTTATTGATGTTCGGTTTCTTTATATCGTTTGCATTCTAAACAAATTTATTTTCTTTATTAGCTTCCATTATTGAAACTTGGAATTTTGGAAGGCCGACATGTGTTTGTGAATTTTGTGGAGCTCTTCACTAGTACGAAGAAAGAACGGAAAAGAGTAAACACCCTCAACATCCAAAGTTTTCTACATGTTGCATGGAAGGTCGGGTGCAACTTCCATTACTAAAATTTCCACCAACTTTGCTATATGACTTGCTTGATTATCATGGAGATATTGCAGCAAAAAATTTTGGTCGCAACATTAGAATTTATAATGCGGCTTTTTCTTTTACATCTATGGGTGGAAAACTTGACTATGAAATCAACAAACAGGGTGCCCCTTATGTCTTTCGAATCAATGGACAGACCTACCACCTACTTGGGTCTTTATGCCCTGAGAACGGAGAAAAGCCAAAATTTGCCCAGCTTTATATACATGACACCAAAAATGAGATCTCAAATAGATTAGGTTTTATCCAAGGTGATAACGAAAATAATCTTCTTCAAGAGAAACTTGTAACAGACATTTTGCATATGTTGGACAATCACAATGTCTTGGTAAAATCATTTAGGATGGTCAGAGATAAATATGATCACCATGATGTCGGAGAATTGAAACTAAGATTGCTTAGCAATAGGTTGACTGATGGGAGACAAAATAACCTTCCCTCTTGCTCAGAAGTTGCAGCGCTTTTAGTTGATCAAAGCTCAAATGAAGAAAGTGGTCTTTAGAGGATTACAGAATTGCACCCAAGTTTCATGGCACTACAATACCCATTACTATTTCCATATGGAGAAGATGGTTATAGGATTGGGATAAGTCATCGAAATCCAGAAACAGGGACCTGTTACAGGCGAAAAATAGTTACTATGAGACAATATTATTCTTTTCGCTTGCAACAACGAGCTGGAGAGGCACAAACATTGTTACGGAGTGGGCGTTTGTTCCAACAATACATGGTGGATGCTTATGCTTCCATAGAAGAAGTTAGAATCAATTGGATTAGAAAGAATCAAAAGCAATTGCGTGCATAACTATATAGTGGGTTGAGAGATGCTATTAATGAAGGTGACATCATGACAAATTCCGGTGGTAGAATGACAATCCTTCCATCGTCCTATATTGGTGGACCGCGATATCGTGTTCAAAATTACCAGGTAGATAATTATTTCACTATATATATATTTAGTCATGCATTATATACATACCCAACAAATCTTTGTGACTTTCAATATATTTTGCTTTGAAATAAATCCCCTTTCATGCTATTCTTCGACAATACTTAGGATGCCTATATTTGAAAGGACTAATAGTTCTTCCTACACATGCACTCAATAGGTTTAATAATTGAAGCACGTGGTTGATAAGAGATGCATCTATATTTTATCATGAACGATGATTTAATTTTCACACTATCTATTACATATGTAGTCCCTTGAGTTATGTTAAAGGCACTAAGGATGCTCTATAGTTCTGGGGCTTTCTCTGTTTGTTAAATTTTACCAGAAGTTCTTTTGCTGCACTAATAGTTGCAAGTTGCAATAACAACCATATGAACTGAACCAACTGATTTATTGGCTTCAAGTGTCGTGTTTTTCAACACATCGCAATTTTCTTATATATATATATATATTATAATAACGAGGCCTAGCCTTGCATTGCACAAACGAATGAATTTCTCTCAATAAAAAAAGTTTATATAATGATGTTATTCTTTGATGTAAACAAATGCTTTTCTCTTTTTTTTTTTTTTATATCTTATCACTTCTTTTAAAAGTATACAGATCTTTGACTATATACAAGAATCATTTTGGATATCCTCTTTGACATTCATTTTTCAAAGACGTATTTTTTAAATCAGTAACTAACAATTTAAATCATACTCAGGATGCAATGGCTATATGTCGATATGTTGGATATCCCGACCTATTTTTAACATTCACACGCAACCCAAAATGGCCAGAAATACAATTTTTCCTTGAAACTGTTGAAGGGCAAAAAAGTGACGACAGACCCGACATCATTAGTCGTGTTTTCTCTATTAAGTTATGGGAGCTAATCAATGATATTAAACGTCAACAAATATTTGGTAAAGTCACAGCAGGTAATATATTTTGTCACAATTTTATTTCATTTTAGTGTTTGATTACTTTTTTCTTTTCTCTTAACTATATTGTGGATCAATTGGAAAAATGATTGAGTTTAAATAGAGATAAAACCATATAGATGAGGACACAAGATGAGATATACATGCAACAATGAAAAATGCAAGACAAAATAAGAGATTTTTCTATAATAATGAAACTGGTAAAAACTAATACACAAAATGAAAGCAAAAATTAGAAATTAAGTATGGTTTTTCTATATTCCTTTCATTGAATCCGTGTCACAGAAATGTAAATATAAGTATAAAAATGACCTGAATCAATTTTACAGAACAATCTGCATAAGTTTCAGTATAAGTACATGTAATTTGAAGTTTTAAAGTTGTTGGTAACAAATCTCCGAAAGATAGTCCAGTAGTTTAGCCATAGATATTGAAGGAGTTATCTGCAAGAAGTGTAAAAAATTGTTGCTAACATTTTTATTTGGTACCCAGGAGGTCATTGATTTAATATTTTTGCGCAAAATCTATGAATATTAAAATAAAAATATCCCATAATGTTTTTATTTATTTGATTCTTTTTAATTATGTGTTTCTTTTTTTTAATAGTTGTGTACACGGTTGAATTTCAATAAAGAGGTTTGCCACATGCCCACATATTAGTGTTCTTACATTCCGAAGATAAAATACAAACACCGTCTAAGATTGATGACACCATATCGGCAGAAATTCCAGATAAAGATATTGACCCTCTTACTTTTAGTGCAGTTGAACGATTTATGATACATGGACCATGTGGTATTTTAAATAAAAAATCTTCATGTATGGTTAATGGAAAATGTGGGAAGCACTATCCTAAGAGATTTCATGATAAAATATCAATAGATGAAGATGGGTTCCCTATATATATGCGACGAAATGATGGTCGATATATCTTGAAGAATGGCAGCCAACTTGATAGTCGTTATGTGGTCCCATACAATAGAAATCTTTTGATAAAATATGATGCCCATATTAATGTTGAGCTTTGCAATCGTTCTAGATCAATTAAATATCTTTTCAAATATATCAACAAAGGTCCTGATCGAGTTAGAGCAGTCATCTGTAATGTAGAAAACTTTGATAACTGTTCAACAAGTTCAATGCACTTTCGTGATGAAATTAAAGAGTATCTTGACTGTAGATACATTTCTCCCTCAGAGGCTTTGTGGAGAATTTTCCAGTTTAATATGTTTTTTAGAGAACCAGCAGTCGAACGCCTTTCCTTTCACCTCCATGGGCAGCAAACAATATATTTTCCAGAATCTATGCGTATTTCTACCATTTTAAATAGAGAAGGAATTGAAACCACGATGTTCACAGAGTGGATGAAAATGAACTTTGTAGACATGGAAGCTCGACAACTAACATATGCAGAATTTCCTACTAAATATGTTTGGAACAACACTAGCAAAAAGTGGACCAGACGGAAAAATGGAAGGTGTGTTGGAAGAATATATTATGTTCCTCCCACAACTAGAGAAAAATTTTATTTACGAATGCTCTTAAACAAAGTACGAGGCAGTCGATCATTCGAAGATATTAGAACTGTTAATGGGTTCATACATCTAACTTATAAGGACGCATGTTATGCACTTGGTTTACTAGAGGATGATAAAGAATTTGATGATTGTATTAAAGAAGCAGCGGCATGGGGTACAGGAATTCAATTACGCCAGCTCTTCTCAACAATTTTACTGAATTGTACTATTATTAATCCAGGTTTGCTTTGGGAATCTAATTGGAAGTTGCTTTCTGAAGATATTTTATACAAGCAACGCCGACTACTAAACTTCCCCGACCTACATTTGTCAGATGACCAATTAAAAAACTATGCACTTTCAGAGATACAAAAATATCTTAGAAAGGTCGGGAAGTCTTTGGAAGATTACAAAGGAATGGCCATTCCAAATAGCAATGTAATTGAGGAAGCAAACAATCGTCTTATTACGGAGGAGCTAAATTATGATATGTTAAAAATGCATGAAGAATACTCTCAGTTGCTACACCATCTTAATTCAGATCAAAAGGCAATTCATGATTTTGTGCTTCAATCAATTACCTTGAACTTTGGAAAGTTATTCTTTGTCTATGGTTCTGGTGGAACAGGAAAAACTTACCTTTGGCGAACACTACTTGCAAAATTAAGATCGGAAGGTAAGATTGCTCTAGCTGTTGCAACTTCTGGCATTGCTACTCTATTACTACCAGGTGGCCGAACTGCACATTCTAGATTTCAATTACCTTTGAATCCAAATGAGGCTTCAACATGTTCAATCAATAAAGGCACACATCTTGCTGAATTAATTATGCAAACATCTTTAATTATTTGGGATGAGGCACTCATGGCCAACAAATATTGCTTTAAGGCAATAGATCGATCACTTCGTGATATTATGAAAGGAATCAAGGAAGACTACGATTTGAAACCATTTGGTGGAATAACTACTGTATTGGGTGGTGACTTTCGTCAGATTTTACCTGTAGTTCGAAAAGGTGATAGGCATGATATGATCCAAGCTTGCATAAAAAATTCATCCCTTTGGAAATCATGTGAGGTTCATTGGCTACGTAAAAATATGCGTCTACAATCAATGAGTTGGACTAAATCTCAAAAGATTCAATGCAAAACTTCGCAGATTGGATACTTGATGTAGGTGATGGAAAACAATGCTCGGATATCGGAGAATCATGGACATCAATAGAACAAAATTTGATGCTCCCAAAATCACGTGATGGTGTTCAATCTATAGTTGACGCTATTTATCCAAATTTAAATAGCCACATTGGAGACACAGGTTACCTTGTGTCGCGGGCTATCTTGACACCTACAAATGAAATAGTTGACGATATAAATCACCACATTTTGAATAATTTCACAGGAGAAGAAATGATCTATTTATCATTAGACTCAATTTGTAAGGCAGATTTCAATGTTCAAGATCAAGATCTTCTTTACCCTACCGAGTTTTTGAATACACTCAAATTTCCGGGTTTGCCATCACACATTTTAAGGCTTAAAAAAGGAGCGATAGTTATGTTAATGAGAAATTTGAATCAAGGAGCTGGGCTATGTAATGGTACAAGAATGAAAATTACACAACTTGGAAAATGGTTTGTGGAAGGAGAAGTGTTGAGTGGATCTATCATTGGAGATAAAGTTCTCATTCCAAGAATACCTTTGTCGCCTTCAGAATCCAATTGGCCTTTTATTCTTAATCGAAGACAGTATCCTATATCATTATGTTTTGCCATGACAATAAATAAAAGTCAAGGACAATTGTTGCAACACGTTGGATTATATTTGCCTAAACAGGTATTTACTCACGGACAATTGTATGTCGCCATCTCAAGAGTAACCAATCGGAATGGATTATATATTCTTAGTAACGACAATGATCATCCCAGTGAAAACAAGGTCTTAAATATTGTCTACAAGGTGATTCTTTAGTTGTTTGTTTACATGATTGTGCAGGTAATGCAACAACATTTGTATACAATCTTTGTTACCGACTGTTTACAATACATTTATATATTTTACAAATATTTTAACAACCAATCATTTTTGTATTATCTTTATTTTAATCTTTACATGTCATTTGGTTCTTGGCAGCTACACTTGGATTTCAATTGTACTCAACTGTCTGTTTATATATCCTTCAATTTTCATTTTAGCAACTGATAATTTTCTCTCTTTAATTTATCATAATTCTATGACAAGATGGGAATGTTATGTAGACTGGAGGAACAAGACTGCCCTTTGACGTCACCATCGAGGCATGCTTGCAGCCTCTTTCGTTCTTGGTTAGTTTCAAATTTCTCTTTTTTAACTCAAAGATGAAAAAATAGCACATTTTTACTCATGTTTTTCACTGGCTTAATTAAAACTAAAGTTATTCGTATACAAAATCTCAGCACACTCCTTATGTCTATTAGCGAACATCTAAAGGGTGATCTGAGTGGTCCAACAGAGGATGCCTAATTTTATCCTTAATAAATTTTCATATCCTTTTTAGCTCCCACACTACCTTTCTCTTCTCCGATATTTCTTCTTATTCATTTCTTTACTTAATCAAATTAAGATATCATTTCTTATGTATGTATTTAATTTGTTCTCTTCATTTGTATATTTACCACTGGATAACAAACGAAACTTGTAAAATTTATATAATTTTCATGTGCCAATGGAATACTTATGCGTTTTATTTAGTATGCTATAGAGTTATATAAAACCATGAAATGTGTTTTCTTTGGGGAACAAATTTATATGACTATTTTTAATTTGATACTAATTGAACACTTTTTGAGGATCAGTTTGCTGCATTATTTTTGTTGATTCTCTCTAATTCTACAATCCAGAATTGAACACTTTTTGAGGATCAGTTTGCCTCATTATTTTTGTTGATTCTCTCTAATTCTAGACTGCACACTCAAAGTGTTGGTTCAACAGTCCATTTACTCCTTCAATGCGTACAAGCAACACTGCCGAAACAGAAAAGGAATATGGTTGTAACATAATTTAAACAAGCAATGATCGCTCATAAGAGGCGCTCTAAAGCTCACCAGGTACAGAAAGTTCAGACTAAAGTTAACAAATATAGTTGTGTTATTTTACTAATGAACAATAACATGTCATGTTTAACAAGATTCTTTTTTTGATGTATATCAGGTTCTTTTTTTAACTCAAACATGACAACAACAAAAAAACACATTTTAAGTCATGTTTTTCACCAGGTTAATTAAACCTAAAGTTATTTGCATAGAAAATCTCAACACACTCCTTATGCCTATTAGCGAACATCTAGAAAGTGATCTAAGTGGTCCAACAGAGGATGCCTTATTTTATTTTTAATACATTTTCATATCATTTTAAGTTTTTATATTTGTCCAACACATATTCTTATAAACAATATTGTAACATAAATTATCTAATGCGATGAATCATTTGAGTATACTTGAATTTTAATCTTGGTTATAATAACTTCTTATACCAATTTTTCTAATTGCAGATTGAAGCAAAACAAAACAACAATAACAGCATAAACCGACAGAAAGTGGAGGTTGTGCATGTTTTTTCATGTGTTTTTGTTTATTGAATTCAATTGAGAAGATGTCCTCAGCCCCATTAGAGAGGTACAAAAAACTTGTCGTAGCTGAGTCTCTACCAAAAATCTACAGATACCCAATTGTCCGCCTCTCTCTCTGCCTTCCGTCTCCTCCCACAATACCTTTCTCTTCTCCAATATTTCTTCTTATTCATTTCTTTCGTTAATCAAATTAAGATATCATTTCTTATATATTTATTTTGTTCTCTTCATTTGTATATTTTTTGTAACACATTATTGAGGGGAAAAACATTTGATGAAAGCAGACATGTGAGAGTAGTTATCAACAGTATCAAGAATAAGCAAGAATACACTTTTTAAAAACAGGCAGCAGTAGTACATATAGAATCTTTAAGATCAAATACCACCAAATAGAAATAATAGACTATCATTTTCCACAGCCCAATTTTGTATCAAAGGCTTCGGTTCTATTTAACATTGCTGGTTTAAGTGGTATACATATTAACAACTTATTTAGATTAATACAAGTGACTCATTTCAGGAGCTGCATGAAAATGCACCTTTTTATGACTGTAAAATGGCGATGAATGCAATGTAAGGTTTTTGGTATACCTGGTGATTGGTAAACATTGATGCATGGTCTTTCTTTGGAAGCTCATTCAAACTTGAGTAATTATTTATATGAATGTTTAGGGCTATATGGCTGTAACAGAATATCCAGAAAAGGAATATATGGTTGTAACAGAATTTAAACAGGCAATGACCGCTCATAAGAGCCGCACTAAAGCTCCCCCAGGTACAGAAATGTCAGATTAAAGTTAACAAATATATCTTTGTATTTATGTTTAACAAGTTTCTTTTTTCGATGTATATGACGTTCACGCCAACTACCACAATATATTGTTGTACACATTTTTTCAGTTTTCTAGATATGCAATCATTGGTCTCCGCAGGGATAGTCTGCTGGTAATACAATCTTTCTTTCCCCAAATAAATTTTTGTATCACTTTCCTTTATTTTTTATTTTTGTATTTACAACAATTCGCACTTATTTTTTCAGCATATAACTTACAATAAAAGTTATTCCTCTCATAACTTTCGTCATCAGCTCAGACTCACTACTACATATCTATTAAGGGTCTCCACAGTTACTCACAAGGTAACAACCTCTTCTTATCATTTAATGCATTCTTTCGTGAATATCTATTATCAGACTTCGTGACGCGGCTCCATGGTAGTCACAAAATTCTTTAAATGGTCCCTAAAATTGTCCTATATATATATATATATATATTATTAATTTATTGAAACATTTATGTTTTGTATTGATGCATAACCACATTTTTTAATCAAATTAATATTATGTAAATTCGAGCTAATATAAGGTGAAAACAAATTGACCACTCTCATTAGTTGCCTTTGTTCACTTATTTTTAGACATAATCCAACAAAAATGTTAAATTTTGTATGTTTTTTGTTCCTTGTATATTCTTCACTTATGCCGTTTGTTTTCTGATTTATGTTCTTTACTTCATTAGCTATATATTAAATTTTTGTGTGGCAAAATTATTGAATCATATTAATATTATCAACCCTAAATAAATTCAAATTATTATTAATAATTAAACAAAAATATAACTTTAATCTGATCGTGTTTAATATTTTACATTTTATAATTAACTAAATAACATGCATATTATTTTGTCAATTTTTTTTATAAAATTTAATCATCAATCTGTGGTAATTATGAATTTTTTTTGTTTAAATCGGATATATTACAAACATTCAACCTATTATTAATATTAATAGAGTTATCATAATCATTAATTTTTAACTATTTAATTAATTTACTAAAAAGTTATGACTTCTTTTGTTGGATATATTGCTACAACAAAATGTGTGATATATATTAAGTTTTTGTGTCACTTTTATCTTCTAATTCCCTTTTTCAACTCTAATCAAATTGAGCTCCAATTTCTTTAACAAAAAATTTCAAAATTTAAATTTTTAGTTTCAAATTCGAAATCCAAAATTTATAACAGTTCGGTTACAAAATATTAATCGTCAATCAATTATAAATATTAATATTACTTCAGCAACATTATTTTATGTTTTCTTATTAATGTTCTTTACTTCATTAACTATATATTAAATTATTTTTCAGAAACATTATTGACTCATATTAATATTATCAAGTCTAAATAAATTAAAATTATTATTAATAATTAAAAATTTAACTAACGCGTAATGCGAGTTATTTAATTGCACACATGTTTAATTAACTAAATATGATGCATATTATTTTGTCAAAAGGATATATTAC
>JBBPBP010000003.1:20190935-20261172 GCA_037974735.1 Cicer chorassanicum
TTTCAAATTTTTAGTTTCAAAACCAAAATCCAAAATTTATAACAATTCGGTTATAAAATATTCATTGTCAATCAATTATAACTATACATCAAATACAATATATTGCAACTCATTTATATTAAGAAGCCTAAATAAATTAAAATTATTATTAATAATTAAATACAAATTTAACTAAATAACAACACAAAATGTGTTATTTACAAAAATTAAATTTCAAGGTATTAAAAAACTTATGTGGTTTGAATTTAAATTTTGGGCAAAGGAAAGCATATATGACGTTGTGATAAAAGAGTCAAAGGCTATACATACAATAAATAAATGTGATTATACATTCATTACTTATTGATGTAACATATGTTATATGTAGAAACTTTGACCAACGATCTTTAAAACCAAATCACATTTGTTAAATGAGATTGGTTTGAGATAAAATGTTGATTTTACAAATTTGAAAACAAGTACTTGAAAATAATTAATTGTTGTCACTTTTAACAAAATAATACCTGTTGAGCTCCAATTTTTTAACACAAAATTTCAAAATTTAAATTCTTCGTTTCAAAATCGAAATCCAAAATTTATAACAATTCGGTTACAAAATTTTAATTTCTAAACAATTATAACTATACATCAAATGCAAATAATTCAAAATGAATAACTTTAATTTCATGTAATTAACACAATAAAACAACAAATTAAATTTAAATATTCAAATTATATGCTATATATATTCACTAATATTCAAATTATAAACTCAAATACAAATATTTTTGTTCTCTCACGCGCTTTACAGAACAAAAAAACGTCATATCTGAAATACAAACTTTGCGAATAAAATTCAGATGGACTATACTTTTCTTGAACATCTTAATGATCAGCGCGATAATTGGAGTATCAAAGTTCGAATTGTTCGCATGTGTCCTGTCTACACCACACAAAGTGAGGATGAACCAATCTCTTTAGACATGATTTTGTTGGATGAAAAGGTATATAATCACAATAATTTAAGATTAACATTTTTATTTGCATTCAATTTATATATATCAACTTTGTTTTCACATTTTGTGTTATTGAAAACCAAATATTTTTAAATTTTTTACAATTATCACTAATTTTTTTTTACTTTAACTCACAGGACACACCTTTGCATGCAACAATCAAGAAAGAACTTCTCTCGAATTTCAAAAACAGTATACAAGAAGGTGATATATACAATATAACAAATCTAAAAATATCACCGACAAATGATTCTTACAGACCTATCGTAGGAACAAAGAAGGCATTGTTTTTGACAACAACTATTATAACCAAAATCCAAGACCCACAAATTACCATTCAAAACCATTACTTCAACTTTACTCCCTTCAAATCACTACCACAAAGATTGGGAGATAAAGTCAATCTAACGGGTAATAATTCTTTCAATACAAAATTCAATATCTAAACTATCAAACAAATATTATTTCATACTAACTATTTTTTGGATTGCAGACATTATTGGAACACTGCATGCTGTTGGACATGAAGAGCAAGTTTATGTTGTTGACAAGCCTACAAAAATACTCTGACTAAAAATCAAAATGCATGGGTAATAATTTTTACTATAAAATACAAAACAATTTAAATTCAAAACCTAATAACATTTTTATAATTGCATTGCTTAATAACATTTAACACATTCTTTATTTATTTTTTGCTTTCATTTTTATGGGTGAAATTATCAAAGTCACTTTATGGAGAAACATAGTTGCTGATTTTCAAAACTTATTTCTCCATCACAAGCTACATGATGGTCCTAAGATTGTTGCAGTAACATCAACAGCAGTAAAAAAACTTAGAGGTCTCAACATTAACATTAATTTCATTTTTTACAACAAAATTCTAATAATTTTTTTTTATACCATAACTGTTACTGAACATTCACTTCTTTATTGTAATTGCAGATGACTACTCAATCAACTCAACTTCAACAACAAGGGTTTATATTAACCTAGACATACCGGAATTCAATTTGTTTTCACAAAGGTATACCATTTAAATCTTTTTGTCTTATTTCTTTTCACTTATTCTCTATTTTAAATATCATTCTATAAGACCGCATTAACATCATTTAAAAAAATTACAAATACCATTTTAAAAACATATTTTGTTTACAGTGAATCCAGTCAAAGTAAAGAAGATGAAGTTAGAGAAATACCACCTCAAGATTTTTCCCACAATACACCAAGAAAAGAATGTAAAAACATTAAAACATATAATGACCATGAAATGAGAATCTAATGTTCAGGTGCAATTACTTAACTACCACCACATATATACATGCAATCACATTATTTTAATCAATTTTACTTTTTAGACCAAAATCAGAGATTATATACATCATAATTTATATTCCGATTGGATTCTCATATTAAGTTTTTCTACATCTTCAAATTCAAAATATTTTACATAGCCCAAATGTTTACATCTATATAAATTCAACATTTTACATATAATTTAACAAAAATATATAATTTATATAATATCAACAGTTTATATATAATCTATCAAAAATACAGGAAAGGGTATTAACAATTTGTGCAACTATCAATGAAATTGATTACAAATTTGGATGGAATTACATTGGATGTGAAAACTGTCTCACAAAATTAACTCAACAAGGCCAACAATATAATTGTCTTTCGTGTGACATGACATCAAAGTACTCTGCACCAAGGTATCACATAAAATTTTACTTTCCCCACCTTCATTTTCTTTAACTCATAACTATTACATTATTTTTGATAGATTCAAGATTCAATTGAGAGTGTCAGAAGAAACACCAACAACAACATTTACTATGTTTGATAAAGAAGCTCAAAAACTCCTCAACACTACAGCAACTCAACTTTTGGAGAAATTTGACAATATAGACAGACCATCCACTCTACAAATTTTGTGTAACCGCAATCTCATTTTTGAAATACGGTCGTCAGATAAGAACCTGAAAGAAGGATCGCAAACATACACGATCACAAGAACTTTTGTTCCGACCAACATTTTCTCCGATCCAACAAATAGTACCCACATCAAACAGGTATAACATTTACACAATTTAAAAAAAAAAAAACTTTTTTTATGGACAATTATTGACATTTTATTTCTTCCAATAAATATGAAAAAAAAAAATATTTTTTTATGGACACTTAATGTCATTGTATTCTCTTTCAATAACTAGGAACCCAACTCACCGCAACCGACAAAGTTCAACTCAAATGACAAAGAGGATATAAAACAAAAAGGTAAAATGCATGAAGAAGTAAAGTATGAAGATGAGGATAATGATCGGGACAAGGCTGACAACCCATTATCAAAAGGAAAAATCAAGGTACAACAAAGCAATAAAACCTTTCAGATATCATCTTCAGATGAAGACACAATCAAGACAACGGTTACAAAAAAGAAGAAGATTATGATCGAGAATATTACATCATCTGACGAAGAGCCCTTCCTTTTACATACCTTAAGGAGAACAAAAAAGAAGAAACCAAAAGAAAAACACTCGGGAGGTGTAATGAAATTGATCAGCCCAAAAAAATCCAAAAAATATTGAAAAAATCAAAATTCATTTTAATAATTTTTAGTTTCAACAATAAATTAATACTTTTTGTAACTCAATTGTAAATCAATTGAGTCTATCTCTTAATTTCAATTATCGAAAAAATTACTTCTTTTCTACAAATCATATTTATTTGCTAGCAATTGTATTTCTTCAACTTCTTAATTGAGAGTACATATGTCTCTCTTGCTTACCCCAACATTCGTATTCATAAAATTTAATATATATTATTGATATAACTACTATATCAATAATCATTTGACAGTTGAGACATGAAACTTCATATTGATTATTTTAAAATTTCATTTATATTAAATTAATTAAAATACTTTGCGCGGGTTAGTATCTAGTTTATATTAATTTGTGAAAATAGGCGTAGTTAGATATTGTAAAGTTGAAACATGAACAAAATCAAGAATAGCATTGCCTCCCAAATTGGTTCAACCGAGGAACTTTTCTTTCATATTGTTTTTTGTCTTCAGGACTTTTTATGTATTTATTTGAATGGCTAGTTCGCTTTGTTTCTTGCCCTTGCCTTCGATTTAAACACTCAGTACTAAGTGCATAATGCATTATTTGAATGTTTTGAAATTACAAAAACTTCTATAAATATTTATTATATTAATCCTTTAATTTGGCCTTTAAATATGTTCTGAATTAATTAATTTAGTTTTTAAATGTATTTTTTTTATTAATTTAGTTCATAAAATAAAATTACTAACAAAAGATATGTGTAAAAATATAATTGTAATTTCGATACATTCACACATTACAACTAAGATTTTATCCTTTTTCACCTTCAAAAACTATGAAGACTATTAGTTATTTTTTATTTTAGACAAATGTTAGAAATTAGTGGTTATGTTAGTTTTATTGGTTTAAATTTGGGTCCTCATTTTTAATATTATTTCAGCATTTTTTAACTCACCAATCCAACTTCCTACATGAGACCTACCTACGAACGAAAACTATTATAATAACAGTAGATATGTAGTAGAACCAAAACAAGATCAATCGTCAATATATCACTTTATACATAAAACATTTTAATTGACTTCTAAAATCATCATTTTTTTCCCAAACAAAGTAATTGAAGTCAACAATATTGCATCACATTAAGCTTTAGGAAGCCCTGAGACTCTTACTCGTTATCCATTGAACTACTAATTAATTTTAGACCAATTAAGATGATACTAAGTTGGATTTTAAAAATTTTGGATGACAAGGAATTTAAACATAGGAACCAATTATGAATATGGGTATATTATTATGAATTTTAGGAGAATTTTATTTTCTTATTTTCATACCAAAGATATATATGTGTGCGTGACATATTTAGTGATAAATGGGTGTCTTATGTGAGAGTAAATGGACACATTATCAACCATTAAATTCAAAGCTAGTAGTTAGAGGCAGTTAGTTAGTTTGTTTACTGACATATATCTTAGTTTGTTAGTTTTTAGTTACTACGTTTAGTATATAAGTATTACAAGTGCAACTCTATATTGTAATCGTTCAATAAAGTCCTCATTGAATATCATTATATATCTTATATACAATTGGTAACTTTGTGATTCTTTCATCTCTAACAATTCTGTTGTGTATTTGGTGACGAAGCTTCTTGACAACAATTTTCATTTTTTTTTATGTAACGTGTACTACTAGTCTTTGATTTAAGCACATTATTACATTTTTTCTCTTTTTTTTGCAAATCTTTTTTTTACTATTGTTTGTTCTGCAATCCCATTATCACATATCAACAAAGAAGATAATCTTGTCAAGGAGAAGCTAAACATTCTTTTTATTTGGGTAAAAAAAAGAAAGAAAGGTGAGCGAGAGATTCTTTATGCCGTCTCTTAACGATGAACAGGGAAAACTTGTAGTGAGAGACAATGGAAATGAATAGTGTTAGTGAGACACAATGAAGAGACTTGAAAAGATGGTTATGAGCTAAAATATCAAGTGACTAACTTAAAATTGATTTTGGTTTGAACCGAATATTTTAATCCAATGGTTGATAATTCTCACTCATAAGAAAATTTTAATCCAATGGGTGAACCGAAAATTTTAATCCAATGGTTCTGAGCATAAGAAATTATTTCTCATTAGACGTGGTCCAATAAACTTACACTGAATACTAAAAGCAACAATTTTTTCATTTGCAAGGACTGAGGCCAAACAAAAACAACTTATAGGTGTTAAAACCAAAAAATACTACAATTGTAGATAGTAAAAACACTACAATTATAGATAGTAGAACCATATTTAACCAAAATACCAATAGCAGAACGAGGAGACAATTTACTATGCTCTACTTGTGAACAAAAAACAAGACAAGTACAACAAATGCCTTAAATACGAATAATTAAGAGCACAACCATACAAATTTTCAAAGGGATTAAAACATGAGGTGATATATGACGATATTATATGCATTGGCAATAGTTATAAAATGTTTCACCTCAGAACTCACTTGAAACTTAAGAACATAACAAAAAAGAACAAGCAGTTTCAATAATACCACAATGCTTTCTTTTAGCAATGCCATTTTGCTGATTACTATTAGTACACGAAGTTTGGTGAATAGTATAATTGTAAGCAAGTTAATCAGAGAATTTATTAGAAGTATATTCATCTTTTGGATTACAGTGGAAACACTTTATAGCAACATTATGTTGAGATTTAACCATAACACAAAACATATGATAGATACCAAAAATTAGGAACAATTTTTCGTAAGATAAACCAAACTGTAAGAAAAGATGTGCACCTAAGAGGGGGTGGTGAATTAGGTGTTTAAGAGTATTTATTGTTTTCGGCGAATTAGCAATCGATTTTTGCGCTTATGGATAGCAATCGATTTTTTCGGCGAATTAGGTGTTTAAGTACTACTTTCTTTTTACAAATAATGTGATTTTATAAGGATATAGGAATATGAAAGAGAGGTATAATGATAACAATCCAATATTGCTTCAAGTACTTTGAGAACCTTTGTCAAGGATATGAAAATGAAATGCAAGTACTTGAATTATGAAAAATGACTTTGAGAAAAATAGAAAAGTTGTTCAAAGTCGTTCAAGGTTTGGTCGTGGGATTGTTAGTTAATGAATCTGAAGTTATGGTGTATTTATAGTCCATAAACATCTCTTCAGATTCGTGGCCATTGATCCAAGAGGTTTGAGGAACAATTGCAATGATCTAGAACCATTTCAGATCTGAAAAATTGCATTGCTTCCAGTTGTATTCAAATACAAGATGTATGTATTCGAATACACCTCTTTGTAACGTTCAAATTTATTCAAATTTAACACTGTGTAGTCGAATACACATGTATGTAGTCGAATACAGATTGATCAATTTTGCCACTGACTTGTTGGTTGTATTCGAATACATCAAGATGTAGTCGAATACAGATGAGAGGCTTTTGCTACTGACTTAGCAATTTTCATCTGTATTCGAATACACCTTTGTATTTTGTCAAAAATATTAATTGCAACACTTTGTAAATATAATTTTGACTTTTGAAAATACTTTTTATGCATATGTAAAGATGAAAGGTTTTCATGTACTTGATCTTGTGATTGTATCATTTACCTTTACATTTAAACATCTAGTATGTTTGAATTAAAGTTTATCAATAAGATATTTTGGACTTCTTCTTTTTGAGCTTGTTGTCTTGATCATCATCATCGTTGGTCTTTTGTCTTCATCAAAAACATGTATTTTACATTCTCCCTTTTTTTTTATTATGACAAAAAATTTGTTGTTTGGAGAGACTCTATCATCGGAAAATTACTCCCCCGTAATTTATGCGTACTCCCCCATTGAACTTGATTGTTTGTGATCATTTTGGAAGACCTACAAACAGTTTTAAAAAACAACAAAATACCAAACTTTTCTCCCCCTTTTGACATGATCAAAAAGAAGGAAAATATCAGACAATATATAAAGTAGAATCCAAGTAATTTTAAGATATAAAAGAGAATATTTGAATATCAAATAAAACCCAAAATCATGTTCAAGTATTATAACGAAAACATATTGAAAAGGAAAATTAACGAAAGCATCATAAGAACTGTTAAACAAGTTTCATCAAAAACTATTCCTAGTAGATGAACTATATTTTCAAGTTTTACTTTAAAAAAAAAATCACAGAAAATACAAAATGTAAGGCACATATTCATATTAATAAAAGATATATATCAAGGAATTAACTCTAGCAACTTATCAAGAGAAAATGTTAGATTTGAAGAGTGGTGACAAAATATAGGTACCTTTCTTTACCCACACGTAATGCCCTTTTGGAATACTAACGTTTCTAATGTGACAGACATTAGGTGTGTGACCATTAAGACCACAATAGGTACAAGTAGGAGTAAATTTATTTTTAATAGCATATGTATGAAATTTATTTTGAGTGTTTTTCTCCTTATAAGAATGACCTTTTTGTAAAATTTTAATTTTTCCTTGATTGGATTGAGTACTTGCTTTGACAAAAATGGTCTTATTTGAGCTTGGTTTGTCAAATTTAGAGAATCCAAGACCACTTTTATCGTTCGAGTATCTTTGCATGTTTAGAACATTTCCAATCCTATTTGTCCTTTTTCATATCGTTCAATTACTCTATTTAATTGAACAATTTTGAATGAAAGGGAATCACATTTATTGCATGTAAAATTCTGCTTTGATTTTTCAGCATCCTTTTCCATAATGTCAACTTTTTCTTGAAGACTTGAGATTTGTCTCTTTTGTGTTGACACTAGTTTAAACAGATTTTTACATTCAATAAGGAGTTCCTTTATGGCGTTTTGAGCATCATTATATTCTATAATTAATTCACTATTAGTTTTATTATAATGAAGAGAGTTTATGTTACTAACCTCTTCGTCATCTGATTGATGCGATGCCATTAGTGCAACATTAGCGCATTCCTCACTTTCTGTTTCTGATGATGAACTTACTTCGTTATCATCCCAAGCTATGTATGCTTTCTTGAAGTCTTTCCTTTTACCGGCATTTTTCTTGATGAGGTTTGGACATTCTGCTTTGATATGTCCTTGTTTCCCGCATTCGAAACAAGTGAAGTTTTGGCTTGAAGTAGAATTATCCTTTTTCTTGAAACTTACCTTTTTGAAAGTTCTATCATTTTTAAGAAACTTGCCAAATTTCCCAACAAGGGAAGTAATGTTTTCGTCTTCATCAGAACTTTCATATGTGGTTTGTTCCTTTAATTCCGTCTTTAGAGCAATGTTTTTGGTCTTCTTTATTAGACTTTCATTTTGCTCCAACCTTCCAAGTTCAATTTCGTGTTCTTGCAGTTTTCCAAATAATGCAGAAAGTGACATCTTGGATAAGCTTTTCTTTTCTGATATTTCTGTCACCTTTGGTTGCCATGCCCTTGTTAGTGATCTTAAAACTTTAAGATTTAGTTCATCGTTGGTGAAAATCTTTCCAAGAGCCGTCAAGTGATTTGTTAAGTGGGAAAATCTTTTCTGCATGTCTAAGATAGATTCTCCGGGCTGCATACAGAATAACTCATATTCTTGAGAAAGTGTATTATGTTTAGATCTTTTTACCTCTACGGTGCCTTCATGGGTTACTTCCAATGTGTCCCATATTTCTTTGGTTGTTTTACTGTGAGATATGCGGAAAAATTCATCCATTCCTAGTGCTGATTGGAGAATGTTTTTAGCATTTTTATCAAACAACACTTTTCTTTTATCGTCATCGGTCCAGGAATTCTATATCTTAATTTCTTCTTTGTCATTGATAACTGTTGTTGGGATGTAAGGACCATTTTCAACAGCATCCCATATATCGTCTCCCTGTGCTTCAAGATACGCTTGCATACGTATCTTCCAAAAATCATAATGCTCACCGACGAAACATGGTGGGTTGTTACTGCTGCCACCGTCTCTGAAAACCGGTTGTGCGGAAGCCATGAGTTATTGATCGAAGAGTAAGTTACCTTGAACCTGCTCTGATGCCAATTGTAAGAAAAGATGTGCACCTAAGAGGGGGGTGAATTAGGTGTTTAAGAGTATTTATTGTTTTCGGCAAATTAGCAATCGATTTTTGCGCTTATGGATAGTAAACGATGAAGTAAATGACAGTAATGAAAGAACACAACAATATTATCCTGGTTCCCCTTATACCCAAGGGTACATCCAGTCCTCTTGCACACCACAAGAGATTTCTCCACTATTGTTCGAAAATGTACAAATCCCACCATAAGATCTCTGCTACAAACTTCTAACAAAACCTCTAAGATAGCACCCCACTATCTTAGATAATGTACAAGATAGCACTCCACTATCTTAGATAAAACTACTTAAAGAAAGTACGACTTTCTTTTTACAAATAATGTGATTTTATAAGGTTATAGGAATATGAAAGAGAGGTATAATGATAACAATCCAATATTGCTTCAAGTACTTTGAGAACCTTTGTCAAGGATATGAAAGGGAAATGCAAGTACTTGAAGAATTTCAATTCAACTAATTCTATAAGAGTCTATTGATACCATAAATTAGTCATGTCATAATAAAATTCTTGAATGGACATATTATTCTACTTCAGAGCACGAATTTCAACCTCCAAGGATAATGTTTCTCAAGATTATATTAAATACACAAATGTTTCAAATGATCCCAAACATCTTTGACAGTATTATATTTTGCAAATTGTTTATCAATCGATTGAGAAACAAAATTATTGATCAAAGTAAGAATTTTTCGAATTATTAACATCTCATATTTCCAAAACTTTCTTATGTGTTGTTTTATCTTTCTTATCTGTAGGTCTTTTAGATGTTCCATCAAACTAACTCCACATTCTCTTCCCTTTCAATTTTTTTCATTACATAGATCAAATAAAAATAGTTTTGTTCTTTTTGTTGGACAGTAATAGATTTAAGGGAATCATCCTTATCAATAGCCATGACAAACAATCAGAGTTATAAAAAAAGAAATAACCTGTCAACGGAAGACTAATAGTAGAACCAACATTGTTGAGGAAAAATTCCTAAATTAATATTTTGAAGATAATCAAACATTTAATTATATTTGTAAATTATGATTATGATCTTATTAATTATTAAGTTTTATTTTTTTAGTATATTTATTTAGATAGAAAATCAAAACCAAAGTTAATTCATGATATGTTGAAGTATGCATATTCATGCATGATCACGTGGCCATTTTTAAGTATCAAGTTTGATTTATCAAAATATTTGGATCCATCTCATGTACACATCAAGACAAGAATACACTTTTATGAAGTATGAAATAATTTGGAAGATTCATCAAAGGAATGTCAAAACCAAATTGATGACAAAATAATTGTAGAACAATATGGTTCATTCTGATTGTCTTATTAAAAGATAAGAGACAAATAGATCAGTTTTGGGTTTAGTAAAAGCTTCTCTTGGATTCATAAAATTTGTACATGAGCCACCCAAAAGTAAACAAGCCTCAAGAAGACCAATAGTTAAAGTCCACTTGCAAAAAAATCATGCAGATTGATTAGCAGTTTTGATCTCTATATTGATTAACTAGAAGCAAGTACAAAACACTCAAATGCACTGCAAAAAATATTGTTGACATGACATATGCACATGCTTCTGATTTTACATGGTCCCGATTGTCCTTTGACATCTCACGCTCACTATCACTCGCGTTATGTTTTGGGTTTATCAAGAACGTTCTGGACAATTACAACATAGAAAAGGAAAATTGAAGAAATCAAGATTGACACCTGGCATTAAAGGCCAACGGCTCTATTCATACTTAATTGAATATTCAAGCCTATATCATCTATTAAAGAGAGATTAATCAGGAAAAAATGCACCAGTTTTCAAAGAAATCAATCTACACTTGATGACTTAAGCTCAAGTTGCAAAGCTCTTTTCTCAAGAAAAATATAGTTTTCTCACTATATTTGTGGATCATCTTAATGAGTTCTTGTTGTTAATCAATCTCAAACAAGAGTTGAGAAGTTTTTTAGATCTCAAACACTTTTATCATACACATCATTTTGTAACTCAAATCTATCTTTTAAGCTAGATTGAGTGTGTTGTAAAAATTAATTCTTGTTTGAAAGGTACTTGTAAAAATCCTTCTGAACTGATAGGTGACTATAGAAATTCCTTTCAAGGTTAAAAGATGAATGTTGTAATTGATCAAAGTGTGATCAAAAAAGATAGTGCAAGGCATAACATTCTGGTGTGGTGCACATTAGTGGAAAATCTCAAAAAATTTGAGGATTGGACGTAGCTCACTTTGGGTGAATTAGGATATATCCTTCTATGATCTTCTTATCCCTTTTCTATATTTATCTTACACTCAGTAATCAATTTCACTTGTTTATAAATTGAATTGTTTTATTTAAACTAACACTTCCAGAACGTTTTGAAGATTAACTTTAAAAAGGGATCACAATTCAAATCGCCTTTTCTCGTGATTAATATTGCTACTTCAAACATAACTACCGATCTACAAAAAAAACCCCCAAAAATAAACACAAACGCAACCCATCACAAATGCAGCTAGCAAAAATCGATCGCAAACTGAACTAGGTCGGTTTATCAATCGGAACGCCTGATTCAAAAATTGTGGAATACTTTACAGTAGAACCCAAAATTGAATCGTATTCTTTCATACCATATTAACAATAGAAACTCATATGGAAAGAAAGAATAGGAGAAGAAAGCTAGGGTTTCAATAAGAATGATCAAATTGAATAATTAATACAAAGATTACATAGAGAATATATGGTAAAGCATAAAATAAAGGGACAAATAGCATAAGCCAAAACCTACTATTTAATAATACTAACAATATTAATAATATTTTTAGAAAATAATATTAACAATAATAATTATTAACATTGATAGTTAAAAAAATAATCACAATGCTCCATATTCATTCCCCGTAATTTTGGGAAACTTTATCAATATATAAGCTTGTGTGACTTATGCTGAGGGAGTGAAACTTAGCTGCCTCTCCAAACAAAATCCGTAGTTTCTCTTCTTTTTCTCCCATTAGAGAGAGGTGATTTAAGACTATTTTTTGATCTAAAATCATCCCTCCAAATCGTTTTTTTCCTTTATTTTATCTAAATAAGTGACTTATAGAAAAATTTAGTTTTTCTTTTGTAATTTTTTGTGATTTCATCATTTGAGTATGGCACTTTAGTTTTCCCATCTTGATGCGGTGCTTTTTGGTTTTTCCATCTTGGTGCGATGTTCGTGTTTGTTTAGATTGACAAAGTAGCTTTGATCCATTATAGATTTTAATCAATGACTTTGGCGTCGTCAACCGTATAGATCCGAAGGCATAGGTATCCAGACATTTGAATTTTGTCATAAATATAGGCATGTTGTCGTTTTACGCTACTAAAATGGACGTTTGAGTTTGTTCGCAGATTCATCTTTATTGTTTTTAGTAAATTTGAATTTATATTAGATTGATGTATTCTACAATTTAAATCAATGAATATCATTTTTTTCTATAAAAAACATTATCAAATTCAATAACATTATTTGTAACCTAAATAATAAAAGTTTGTCTTTCTCATCAAAAATTGTAAAACCTAAAGGTCGACAAAAATTCAATTTAACTTTAATATTAATCCAATATGAATTCATAAGAATAGAAGAAAAAAATGAGATGCAAAGGTTGAAAGTTATAAAAAGGTCATAAGTATTATGTTCAACACTTCCCGTAATACTACTTCCTTCTCCGGCCTACAATAAACACATTTGCAAAAAGAAAATCAAAAAATGATCACTTTTAATTTTCAATGCAATTTAGATTGCATCAAAAAATAAATCATTTATTAATAGTTGAGGACAACAAACAACTAAAATTTGAGGTAGTCAAATTCCCCTCAGCCGAGAGAGGATTAGACATGAAATAAACAACCGAGTATGAACAAGTTGAATCTTTCTCAGGTTTAAAGAGTCCACAAAGGCGGCGGAGGCTTACGACTGAGTCAAAGCTTAGTCTAATATGATAATTTGACAGTTGCGCTCATCTTTCACGTTTTTAGCGCCACTGACGATCAACATGGAGGCACGATTCCAGGAAAAAAAACACATACAAGTATTACCAACAGGACATGTCGAAGAAATAGGAAAGACGAGTCGCATAATCAAGTAACGTTACATGTTTGTAGGCCATGATTTATGGCTAGTATGATTAGTTTTGCCCTATAAATACCGGTACTTGTAATATTTCAAGAACCACACATTCAAACAAATTTTTTATGTATTATTTCTCTTTTTATCAATTTATTTTACTTTATACATTCGTAGGTCAATAGTTTAAACACCAACAATATACTTAACACTTTTTAGAGTACCTAATAAACTCATAAATGAGAGGCAGAGTTATGTCTCAACATAATCATTTAAAGTGAAAGGGAATCATAAGTTGATAATAGTTAGTCGTTTTCTCCCTTAATTCTTAATCACAACAATAAATTTTAACTGTTCTTTTTAGTTGTACTCTCAAATTAATGTTATGTTTTTCACTTCCAAATTATTATTTCTCTCTCATAATATCAAATAAGTGTTTAGTATATTTTCTTTTTCTTTTTACCTATGACTAGACACATCAAACTTTCTTTTAGAATAAAATATCAAAATATAAATTAATTTTATTCAAATTCATGTTCATGTTCATGTTTAAACACATTAAAATACTAAAAAATAAAGTTAATAATACACTATTTAAAATGCATTTTTTAATAATTTTTTTTTATTGATCAAAATTCACATTGTCACACCAAATCATATAAACCCTACATAAACACATGCATATGAATTTTGATAAATAAACAATATATATTAAATAGTGTATTGTTAGTATTACATCTTGAAAATCTTTTAAAATAAACAAACATTCGAGATTGTTAAAACTTGAAGTGTGACTTTTGCACAACTTGTACCAACAAAAGTCCAAAGAGGAGACAAAAGATTCATGGGCCACAGTTTGAGTGTCTCTCCATTAAGGAGCAAATAGAGTGTCCCCGCCGTAAATTCCGGCAAACATGACACGTGGCATAAAACCATGTGAAACAAACAAACGTTACGCGGTTAGTCATGGAAACATAAGCTATACCATTTGACGTGACAAAAACAAGAGTTACGAGGACATAGTTTAACTTTTGCACACATTTTACAGTGCCATGCTCGAATGGAAATGTGCATATTACACAAGCGTGATGATAGAGTTAATTAATATAACTAGAAATAGATGCATCTTTGATTTGTATCATGGAAACATAATGTTTATTTTGATCATAATCTATGGTGGAAAGGACTTGGCCTCAAAGGCAGCTTTTTCAGATTCAATCGTTTGGTTTCACGTTAGAAACCATTAAACGTGAGTTCAGAGGGTGAAACTCAATTTTGCCACAAAATCTTCGTGTTTGGTTATTTATATTTTTCAAATGTGAAGCTAGTGAAAATAGCTTGTGCGTTCAACAAGAATTGAGTTTGCATATTATGTTTCTAATAACTCCTTTAACATAGCCGTGTATGATAATTCTGCAGATTTGTATTTAATGTTTTTTTCCATAAAATTTATATTTCACATATAAATTCTAATATGAATCATAGTTCATAGACTATATTTGAAAAATATTTAAAACTTTAATGATTATAGACATCGGTCTCTTATATATCAACATTAATCAAATCATTGTCATATTCATAAAGACGAGGATCGTGAATTATTATTTCTGGAAAGTTTCTTCAATTGTCGTTAAAATTTCTAATGATTTCAAATGTCGATATATGATGTCTATTGACATAAACTTTAATTGTGTCAACTTAATTTTGATTAAAAGTTATATGAAAGTGAAATAATTTAATGCATGTTTAATTTCATGGTGGGATTGACAAAATTACGATGAGTCATTGTAATTATCCTAAAGCTACATGATGTAACTTCTGCAAAATCTCAGTAGTTCACCGTGACTTTTTGAAGTCCACCACAAAATCAAACATTCACTAAGTATATTTGAATTCATTGAGAAAGTATATTTTCTTAATTTTGCAACCTAAAAGTGAAAACCAAAACTAAAAGCTAGTCCAAATTAAATTGCTTCAAGTTATAACCGATTCTAACTAAAATTGGCTAACACGATATCAATGAACCAATCATATTTTTAAGGAAAAATTGCTCTTGTTGTCCTTTATTTTTATTTTTTAATTTAATTATTTATTTAATTTCACGTAACGGTTTGTTCTTTTACATTTAAAAATGTTAACAATGTTATTCTTTTTTATTACATGAAACCCGAAAAATTCATCATTATCTTCAAAGAAATTCATATATTCATCAAATTCAAAACTCAAACTTTCAAATAAACTAATATTTTTAACCTCAACAACAACATTAAATCTCTAAATAAAAAAACTCACATTTTAAGATTTAATTCTCAAATCACAAACAGAAGATTTTCTTCTTTCTTTTCCAGTTTTTATAATATTGTTAACATTTTAAAACGTACAAAATCAAATTATTACTTGAAACTAAGTAAGTGATCAAATTTAGAAGAAAAGAATAATAATAAATTAAATCGTTATCTGAAATTAAAGACCACGAGAGAATTTTTTTCCTATTTTTAACCATTAATATCCATGTTTGAACACTTTGAACACACGGTAGTGACTGTTTTTCCAATCAGATGCTTAGCACTTGAATGGAGGATAATATCAAAATGATTCATTAACAATATTTATATAATTTAAGCTATTAATATTGTTTCATATTGGTCCGGTTTGTTTGATTTACAATTTTGTTTGTGTTTGTTCAAATTGATATCAACTTCGGTCAATTAGATTTAGTTCATACCTTATGCGTCAACCTTATAGATTCAAAAATATGGATATTCCAATTATTTTAATTTTGTCACAATTACATGCATTTTGCTATTTTGATTGTAGATTTATCATTTTCAATTATTAAAACATTAAATTTGTGTTAGTTATTTACATTATAACCCAGATAACATAAACAGAATGCATAATAAGAAGAAGTAACAGAAAAATGTGCAGGAGAAAGGCCTTTACATTTTATATTACAATATATTATTAGATCTGTTGATGCTGATCATGATATTACAATAAATGACAAGTAATATATACAGTCTTTTGCACCATTCAAAAAGAACTAAGTAATCAAACAATTTTGAGAATCAACTTCTTAATTTTTTCTCCTCCTGTGTTCGTAATGTAACTCCTCTCTTCCCTGTTCATTACCACCTGAAAAAAGAACACAAATATATATTAGCAGTATGAAGGAAAGAATAACAGTGTGACATAATGAACTAAATCAGGTAAGCAAATTATGACAAGATAAACAGTAAAAAGATCTAAACAAACATTGCACAGTTCACGGATAATTTACAATTATTTAATGACTGTAGACAGGTCCAAGAATAATATAATTTTATTTTTTTGATTTGGCAAATAAATTCTTTTGACAAAACTTAATCACAAAGTTTTTTAGTTTAAGAGCTCAATTTCAATTACAATCATATTGTGTATAATAATTCATGGATGGCGTGATATCTCACTATATGCTCCATCTTGTACAACCTAGTATACATAGCCTTGTAGTCATCTTTGTAACACCGACATATCTGATCGTGTCAGTGTTCGTGCTTTATAGGTGGTCTTTTTTACTTATGGTTGAAAACCATTTCTCAAAATCTACATATCACATAAGAAGATTTTTACTAGTACTTTCCTAACATACTTATTTTATTTCAAAGATTGCATCAAATTACAACATCTAGAGTACATTTCATCAACTTCAACCTATTAAGACTTATCAAAACCCAAAGATTTATACTATAACCATTCTCCTGAAGTTCTTTTTGAATACTCCACTCAGGTGTTTCTGAACTTTTATAGCACTAAGAACCCTGAATTTTTTTCTAACACTTGTAACCAGATCCCTAGCAGACATATCTTGCATAGTTGCATTACAACAAAAATCCAGCAAAATAACATAAAATCAACCTTCCTTATTTTTCCTGCATGCTCACTTGTATGTCATATTTTTTAGGTATTGTGAAAAGTGAACTAAGTCAACAATAACACTTTTTTATTAGATCAACAATCAGATTATATTCAAAACAACTAAATTATAAATAATATGCATACCTTAGCAAGACACCTGTTATTTTTTTTTAGAGTAAAACAAGATCTACGCAGAAGCTGTTGCTGGAACTCGAAGTACTTGCTGCAGAAAGCGTGCTGCGAGGCGTTGAGTGATTCCACCCACAACACCTCCCCCAAGTCTGCGTACCTCAGGTTGCTGAAGGACCTGTTATCACATCACATGCAAACATCCATTTATTATAATATTTCAAATGAGGACAAGTTTGAAATTAGAAGAAAAATGTTTGAAATAAGGGTCAAAATACAAAATACAAGAAAAAAATTAAACTAAATACTTCAAACAAATGATTTCATAAGTTTGAATTTCAAAGTTTCTCTCTTATCCTTTAGTCAAACTATCCATTCCTTTGTTTCAAGACCATCTTATTTATGGTATTTACCAAGATTTTAAATAGCGGTCGTGGTTGCGATCATAGCCGCGTTATGGATTTTTGTGGTCGTCGCAGTGTGAACTAATCACAACTTTGCACAAACCTTATTAAATTTGTTAATACTATCATCATATAACATGTAATGTTGGGTGAGTGATGAGAGAATGTCAAAACTAGAGAAGGAGGTAAGGTAATTACTAGATTTATTCTAGAAATGTGTTCATTATTCATCTGAGATGAAAAAAATGGAATTCTCATTTTTGTTTTTGATAAACGGCTTTTTGTTGCGGGTGTGGCACACGTTTTTCATTATTATTTTTCACTTCGTTAAAACAGGGAATAACAGTAATGGCTGCTACCTATACCCTTTTGTCCCGGCCATTTTCTCTATCACATACCGTTTTTAAAAACCTTGGCATTCACTATGTTTAAGGGAGTACAGACATTTCAAAATAAGTGCAGTATTGGTGTATGAATGACAAATACTAAAACAACATTAAATTATGGATCATACCTGCAGTATAGGTAGCAAAAGAGCTGGATCAAAATCATTAGAAGATCGCAGAAGTCCTGATATCCTGAATACTTGATCCCTAAGTTCTATCATGCTTTGCATTTCAGATTCTGGCATCATAAGGAGACCATTTGCATTGCCATTGAAAACAAGAGTCCTCATAAAATCAGGAACTGACTTGTATGTATCAGAAATCGTGCCGAAAGTTAAAGCTTCAGATACGCGAACAGCTTCTTTGGTAACAAGAGTCCTGAGCTCTTCACCATCTGGACTCAATAATACTTTCAGGACAGGTTGTAGTGCCTCTTTAGCGGTGAAATCTCTGTCCATACTGCCTTGGACTAACAAGTCTTCAAGTCTACTCCACCTGCACTAGAACAGATTAATGAATATTCAAGTACTCTTTCTCAAAACTATTTTGTATCACTAATTTCAACCTAGAGTATGGATTTAGGGCCTTTTTAGACCGGCATAAGTACTTATGAGATTGTTTGGAAGAGCTTTTATGATTCATACGCTGCTTTTCAGCTTATTTCCATAAGCTTTTCATGATAGCTTATGAAAACAACTTATAGCTTATATAAAAATAGTTTGACTTTATTTTATCCTTTCTTATTGAAATAAGTTATACATAAGCACTTATATGATAAGCGTTTATGCCATAGCCCATAAGTGTTTAGTTAAGTTTTTTATCCTAATAGGGTTTTCAGATTCTAGTGAAACGCATACCTGAACTTCCCATCCTTGAAAAGCAACTCAATAAGAGCATCTCTTAGATACGGATTTGGATCTGTTAAGAGTCGCTTTGCAAAGTATGGGTATGAAGCCGCAAGCACCTTAAAATTTGGATCAGCATAAAGTGCTAAACCTTCTAAAACAGTGAGAGACCTCAATATCAGAGCATAGTAAGCTGGAACTGCAAACAGAAGAGGACAACAAAGAAATTTAAGCCATCAGACTCTACATCAAATCAAATAGCATGAAGTAAGAACAATTAATAAGTACAAAATATTTATAGAACTATGCAATCACATCACTCCTCAACAACTGAAAATGAAAATTATGAAACAAATAATTAGCATGTCAATTATTTGATAAATAGTTAGCTTGATAACATTTCATTCTGTAATATCAATACTTACTGCGCATAGAAGATTCCAAACATTAAAATTACTTTTCCTTATAAAAGTACACATTTCAGGCTCAAACGATCGAACAATCACGTTTTTTTAAACGTACTAGATGTAAATGAGAAGAAAAATATAAAATGTACGGTATAATCTCACCATTAAACGGAAATTGATACAAAACGTTCCCCAGACCATCAACTAGTGTCTTGAAGTTAAGTTCACTGACAGTATAATTAAGTGCATCATCAAAAAAGTTTCTAAGCGCCGGCACAATTGGAGAAACATCAACATCAGGTGAAAGGAAATCAAGAGCATAGTAATCACGAGCCATAGCTTCGTAATCCCTGTTAACCAAGTGAACAACATGACCAATTATAGCAGATCTTGCTTCTTCAGGTGTCTCACTCATCATACCAAAATCAAGAAAAGCAAGCTTTCCATCAGGTGTTGCTAAAAGGTTCCCAGGATGAGGATCAGCATGGAAATATCCATATTCGAGTAGTTGTCGGAGGCTGCATTGTATGCCTGTGTTCACAAGATCCAACACTTTCAATCCTTGTTTCTCAATAGCTTCTTGATCATTTAGTTTGACTCCTTCAACCCAATCCATTGTTAATACTTTAGCACTTGTATAATCCCAGAAAACATCAGGAACACAAATATCTTCCCTGTCAGCGTACAGTTTTTTGAACCTTCTTGCATTTTGTCCCTCCTGCAGGAACCTGTCAAAATTTACATTCAATCCTAAAAAAGAATCTTATACAATTTACAAAGCTGTACTTTCATTGACAACTTATACCAAACATATCATCCCAAGGGGGAGATTTTAATCATGGTTATCAAATCAAGAATCGGAAGACTTATTTTTCGAATCGTGAATCGAATCTTATTATGAATAGTAAGATATATTATCGGTAAAAATATAACATTTTTAAGTAAAAACAAGTGACAACAAAATTAAAAGGTGATAGATATATCATAAATGAACCTCAAAGTAATTCAAGATTCAAGTCATAAATCAAATGAAAAAACAAAAGTGGCTGGCTATACAAAGTTGACAAAACAAAAGTGGCCGTTAAACTAAGTTTAGGTAGTGAGTCATTAAAACGAATCGGAATTCATAATAGTGAATCGAAATTTATATCCAAAATAGATACACGCTAGAGATTCATATGGATTGGGTTCAATTTTGTATCAAATCAAGATAAAACATGCAGTTATTGTAAGATACTGATAACCATGATTTTAATTACAAATCAAGAAAGCTACTATAAATATGGATATTAGTCATTAGGCAAAGGATTGTTGGGAGTTTTATTATTTTTTCTTGAACAAAAACAATTACCCAAAGGGGAAAAAACTAGAGTATGGTATTGAGTGAATAACTAACCTGCACATAGTTGAGTTCTTGAAAAACTCTACGTGCGAATTCATCGATAAGAGCAACAACATCAGTGGTGATTATGTCCACATATTTATTTATGAAAAAACCGAGACCTCTTATTAGGTAGAAGTCCAATCCTATAGCTTCCTCAATGCTAGGACGTTGCACCTTGACAGCCACGAGTTTACCCGAATACTTCAACCGAGCTTTATAAACTTGACCTAAACTAGCTGCAGCCATAGGTGATGGTGTTATAGAAGAAAAAATGGAGTCAAGGGATAATCCTAATTCCCTTTCAATGCATGCAAAGGCCTCCTCATCAGGAAATGTAGGCAAACCATCCTGTCAAAATATTCAATTCTTTCATGAAAAATCTATAAAGTAGAAAATATAAATAAGGGCTATAATATCATCCTAAACTACAAAAGTGAATAAACTCATATCGCATTGTGTTAACTATGTTCAAGTGTGATAAGAATCCATATATTATACACAGATGATTCATATGTGTATATTCTTGTTAATGCTATAGCTGCTTCATCTCATCTAAGATGAAGCAGCTAAGAAGTGTATGCTATGCTGCATATTGACATCAGCCACTAAACAAATCACAGTTCTAAACTTTTCACCCATTATGATGGACTTATTTTCATCTTATTTAGGCTTATCTTCTGCATTGACCAATTGTGATAGATATTGCTGAAATTGGGGAAAATAATTTTTGGATAACCTAATGAGTTTCACCATTCAAATTGAAAACGATACAAAGACGAGTAAATAGCATATTCAATCTGCTTATGATGACAGAAAGTAACAACTATAAAAACTAACTAACCTAAAACTGAACTATAGTTAATTCAGTTATAACAGTTACTTTAGGCTGCATTTATATAAGCTCTACTCAAGTAAATATTTATTTAAGTTGTTTCTCCAAACACAGCCTTCAAGATAGGGTCTGGCAGGTTCACAAAACATAATAAATGGAAGATATGTATAGCATAGTTCAAATAAGTTTTGGTCTATAATAGGACCAATTTGTCATCAACATTAATATATTATAAAATAGTTAAAGGTTATTATTTTATAATATATCAACTATTAAAAGTTGATAATTCTAGACCAAAACTTGTTTGGACCATTCTATAGTCCTCCTAAAATGGATACTCTATAATTGTCCTATGAAACAAAAACATACCACCTTTTCAAAGTACACTAAAACAGAAAACCAAGTGATATTATGTTCTGAGCAACACACGGAACCATGGATTTAAATTGCAATTGCAAATGCAGTTACGCTATGAACCTTTACATTGCAGTGAAATGTTGGCCAATATGGCCCATGCAGCCCCGCAATTTAAAAATATGGTAATTCCAGACGTAGAAATCTCTAAAATAATTATATTACTATAATTGTAGTTAGGGACCGAAATTTAAAACCATGCATCAAAATGTAAATGGAACAATAAATGATTAAAAATGAAAGAGAAGACAAAACCTGAAGCTCAGAGAGTTCCTCTAAATATTCAGGTGGACATAAGTCAGGCCTAGTGGACAATCCTTGACCCAACTTAACAAAAGTGGGTCCCAGCTGTGTGAATATGCACTTCAATTCAGCAGCACGAGCCCTTTTATTCTTATCAAGTGTCCCATTTTTCTGCTCCAAAAATAGCTTCAACCCAAATGAACCCAAAGCACTCACAATCTCAAAGGTCCTCTGAACCAACTAACCATAACAAAAAAACAAAAGTCAAATAAATCATTCCAAAAAAAACCAATCTACTTATCGATACCGGAATCAGTAGAAATATAAAGTGTGGGATAAGAGAGTTACTATTGAAAAGAGAATGAGCATTTTCTTATATAACAAAACATAACAGAAGAATTTTCCTCATATATCTAACATAATAGAAAAAGGGGTCGATCTAATATGGACTTTGCAAAAATGGTCCAGGGTTGGATCTTATAAATTTTAGTAAAAAAATAATAAAAAATGGAGAACAAATATAATATTTTATTAAGATTAGTGAAATCCAGCTTTAGACCAGAAGCATAATAGACTAGAAAAAGTATCAAAAATCATAAAATAAGGAATGAAAATGCCTAAATTTTTATACTAAAAGATAAATAAATATTTATTAATCAAACTTCTACCCAAAAAGTATCAACATGTAAACAAATAGAATACCTAATTTTAAAAATTAATTAAGATACTTGTTTTATAATCTTTGGTTCACTTTAAATTTTAATTTTAATTTGATTTAAGTATACTAAAAACTAATAAATTTGATCACTTTTTATATAATTATATTTTTTCAGGTTATTTAAGTATACTAATAAGCATCCTACCAACGGAATGAAATAAGTAACAAAAGGTTGTTAAAAAAACGGTAAAAGTGAAAACCTTGATGGGCATGGAGCCATATTTGGAGGCCAAAAGTTGAGGACTATAGAGAGTGGCATCGATGGCACGAGCCATAGCTCTCGACTCGGCTTGGATATCATCAGCGCGATTCAGTGGAAGTGTCAGGACTCGGCTGGTTCCGTTTCTCACAGAAACTACGCTGCTTGAATTAGGCGTCGCTTCCACCACAGCAGCAGCTACAACTTTCAAGCGCGTGAAACCGTTTAAACGACGTCGTTTATTGCGTTTGGAAATGGGAATTGAACCACGCGTCCATGAAAGACATGGTTGTGTTGCCACATTAGCCATTGGAAATGGGAATTGTCTCCTTGATTATGGTTATGACTCGTCGAGCGTGGAATGACAAATGTAAACTTAAAACTTCATTATTAGAAAAAAAAAAAAAAAAATGAGTATTTGTTTACCAACGAGGAAGAGGATTTTTATTTCATTTTTTAAGCTCTGGAATTTTTGCAGCCCCTAAATATATGCGTGGTTGCAAATAAATAACTAGAGGCTAGAGCTACGTATACTCGTGGTCATGTCAATGCCAACCACCTTTTATATTACTTCCATTTTAAATATAAAACAAAGTTTAAACAACAAAAATTCAATTTTCATCTAAATATATATTAACTGATTCAATTTCTCTTATATTTAACGTAAAATGCCATAAATTTTTCACATATATTTTTAATTTTGTTCTAAATTTATTTTCACTTTAGCACTTTTCATTAAAGTTTCTAACTTATTTATTAACATAACATATCATATAAAAAATTTTAAAGATATTTATTTTTAGAAGTGGTTTATGGGTTCAATTGTTAAGGATTAGAAAAAGTGATTTTGATACTTAATAATTATTAAAGATTATCTCTTTAGATATTTTTACAAAAAAAAAAAAATAAGTTGTTTAATGTTTGTCAGTCGTCATAAAAAATCACTATATCAAAATTGTTTTGGGTTGGATTCGCATCCACTGAAGTCAGACCCAATATTAGATCGACCTGAACCCAATACATTGCATAGCAGAACCTTCTCGAATATAGAACAAAACGCTAAACCAAATAGAATCCAATATGATGGTTTATCTTTCATCAGTTGGACTTCCAATCACTACCATTGGATGGAAACTCTACCACGGTTGTAGGTGAAACACCTCAATCTCCATCCCGAAAGCATCTGAAAGCGAAACACCTCACGGAAATACAGCGTCAACTGCTCGTCTCGTCATTATCCATCCGTGATAATGTATGACAAAAGACCACCAGAAGAAGGATCTCCGGCCCGACACCGCAGTAGGAGCCGAAATGGCAATCGCCCCTAAAGAAGGATGAGAAGTCGATCACTACACCGAAGTCACTCCTTTTCGGGAGAACTCCTCAGACATATCCATCTTAATTTGACGATGAAGGGCGATACCAAAATGTCTTATCCAACAAGATCAACGACTGCCTAATTCCCAAGTAGTTAGAGAAGCCACCACCGATGGATTGTTACGACGGGACAAAGGATCCAGACAACCATGTCCAAGGGATTAACACTCTCCTCAAATTCTGTAGCGCTAAGGGACTAGTGAAATCCAAGCTATTTGTCCTCACTCTCAAAAAGTCAACAATGGATTGGTTCAAGGCCTGAAACCAAGATCTATACACTCATGGGCAAAGTTATGTAGAAAGTTTACGGCTCACTTCGCTGCATTCTAGAAACAACTGAAGTCGAATGAAGAACTTTTACGAGCCTACATCAAAAGTTTCACGAATGAAGTCTTCCACGTCAGAGATGCGAATGACCGAATCAAAACTTACCTCCTAAGGCAAGAACTGAACCGAGGGAGTGACTTCGCAAAAAGCATACGCTTAAGGTACCCCGAAGTTTTAACAACCTATTGCAGAGGGCAAAAGACTATATACAATATGAAAAACATTTGAAAGTCAACAAAACCATATTCGACTCCGGTGAACATGAAAATAGACTAGAAAGGGAAAGAGAGGGGCGACCGAAAAAAGAGAGATCAAAAGAAGAAAAATCGGGTCCCATTCCCCAATACAAGATTTACACTTCGCTTACCTACACAAGGGAGTGCATCTTGAAAGAGTAGTTTAGTGTCGAATTCAAATATGGAAACATCGAATTCATCTTGTCAATTAGGGAGAGGCCCTGGGCAGACAAGAGAAAATGTTGTAGATTTCACAAAGGACACAAACAGACCACTAAAGAATGCGTCCAACTCAAAGATGTTATCGAATAGTTAATACAAAAAGGGAAATTAACGAAATATACCAATGAAGGCAAGGGATATGGCTGAGGACAGATAGCTAGGACGAGATCACAAAGGTCGTCTAACAAACCCAATATAGCTCTAAACAACAAAGGAAATGGTAAAGTTGTTGGTGAGGGAGACGAAGACAAAGAACCACTGATTACGATGGCCATCATGAGCAACGCTGATAGCCAATGGAAAAACCTATCCGAAGTCATGGCTATTAGCAAAAAAATATTCCAATTGTGAAGAAATCTCATTCATAGCTGGAATGATAGAACAATCGCACAAGCAATAGCTACTATTTACTGGCGTAGACGTCATATCAAAGGGATACCCTAATTTCGAGCAAGACAGTTGTAATTCTGTCAAAAGAAAACTTAATGAGATGATTTCATCTACCCATAGGGACAAACCCATTAAACCTAGGAAAAGATATGTCCATAGATATCATTTTATGACGAGGACCTACTTAACAGGGTCGCGAACTATTAGATTCATCTCCTTATTCGGGTTCTAATGGCAAATCATGGCGTACATAGGGTCCTTGTGAACCAGGGAAGTTCTGCAATATAATGTATTCAAGTTTGTTCACAATAGTCGGTTTAACTGAAAGGAACTTGCTCCTCCACTCCAAAGTGGATTTGCAAGGGTTAAACTGATCTACCACCCATCCTTGGGGATACGTGGATCTGATGGTCACCTTCGGAAATGGTTGAGCTGCAAAACCATAAAAACCAAGTTTTTAGTCATAGACTGCTAATTCGTTTACGATTGCATTTTAGGAAGATCCACCGTCCACTTGAAACTAAGATATCACGTAACAAATGAAGAAGCGGGAACCATAGAAGCTAATCTCGAAGCATCTAAACAAAGTTTCTTAGCTTCACTAAAAAATGCTAATATTGATGCTAAGATAAGGTCCAAGATTGTGATACCAGAAGGAAGTGTTTCGGTCATCGGTATACTGATGACGAACATTGATGCCCAGATGGACGACGAGACGATGTTCGAAGGTGCTGATTCCGCAAAAAAGGTACAAATGTGACCAAAGTTTGATGGATTCTTCAAAGGGATAGAGATAAGACTAGAGTCTGGAAGAGTTGGCGCCTTCACAAACAGTCACTATAGAATACCAAAGCCACAAAAAAAAGTAGTAGATGACTTAGTAAATGTTAATTTTGTAACTAGGATCAAATATACAACTTGGCTCTTCAATCTTGTATTTGTCAAAAAGAGCAATAATAAGTTGCGCATATACATTGATTATACCGATCTCAACAAAGCATGCCCTAAGGGAGCTTACCCCTTCCCAAATATAGACAAGTTAGTAGATAATTCTTGGCTTAATTGCAATTTTAATCCTCTATTTTTACTGATTCACGAAATTGGTCCCCCAATTTTAAAAATCGACAGTTTTACTCCTTCCTTCTGATTTTTTAACAAAAAAATGATGACGTGAGATGTTTTAAATAATGTGGCATATGATAGAATGATTAATACCTATGAAATTGAAATAAAACATCATAAAAATTTAGATTTCAACTTCGGAAATTTTTCATATTTTTAATTTAAATGACATATAAATAATTAATGCATCTAGATGGTTCTATACTATAGAATTGTATGTCACATCATTAAAAATAGTTCAAATTGTCATTTTTTAGTTCAAAAATATGAGAAAGTGACCAAAACAATCGACTTTTAAAATAGGGGGACCAATTCAGTGGATTGGTAATAATAGAATGATCAAAACTGCAACTAAGCCATAATTCTTCTAATTTCAAACTTCTAACGTTCATGGGTGCATATTCGGGACACAATCAAATTCCAATGTATCCACCAAACAAAGAAAAAACAACATTCATGACAAAATTCTAGCTTATAAACGCGAGAGCAACTTATCAAAGAATGATGAAAAAAAATATTTTAGAACCAAATCAGAAAAATGTTGGAAGTATATATGGATGACATGATCATCAAATACAAGGAAGAGTTCAACCACGTAACCCATTTGAGAGAAGTCTTTGCTAAAGTTAGGAAGTATAAGATGAGACTAAATCCTAAAAAATATAGGTTCAGTGTCAAAGCAGGGATGTTCTTAGGTTTCTACCTCACTGAAATTGGGGTCGAAGCAAACCTCGACAAATGTCAAGAAATAACTAAAATGACCAATTTGGTATCAAATAAAGACATGCAGAAGCTTAATTGTATGTTGGCAGTGTTGTTCCGCTTCATTGCAAGATCCGCCCAGCATGCATTACCTTTTTACAAGCTCCTAAAAAAAAGAGGTCGAATTCTAGTGGACAGCGGAGCGCGTAACCACCCTTGAAAAGTTACGAATCGTGCTATTGCAACCTCGCATATTGGTTCGTCCAAACCCTGGGGAAACTTTATTCATTTATCTAGTCGTTAATGTTGAAACCATAAGTGTTGTATTAATTAGAGAAACCGATAAAGAGCAACAACCAACATACTTTGCATGTAAGGCACTACAAGGAACAGAGATTCATTACCAAAAAAGCGAGAAAGTGGCACTGGCATTGATGATGGCAACCTGGAGGCTAAGACAGTATTTTTTCACCTATCTGATTACAGTGCGAATGGATTTACCCATTAAGCAGATCTTGTTTCAGCCTGACCTAGTCGGGAGGATGACCAAATGGTCAATACAACTATCTGAATTTGATATCACCTTCAAATCAAGAAAGGCACTCAAAGCCCAAACGTTAGCCGACTTCATAGCAAAAATGACAGTACTGGGCAAGGGAAAGATTGAAGAATGGATAGTGTTCGTTGACGAATCTTCAAATTCAAAGAGAAGTGGAGCAGGTCTATTGCTGGAAAATAACGTTGGAATAGTGGTAGAGATGTCTCTAAAATTCTCGTTCCCCAGGTCCAACAATCAAGGGGAATATGAAGTTTGCCTGACAGGGCTCAGTATAGCCGAAGAGATGGGCGCTCGACACATCAAACTAAAAATAGACTCTCGCTTAGTAACATCCCAAATAAAAAGGGACTACCAGGCCAAAGGCCAAAGACCAAACACTACAACAATACTTGGATTTAGTCAAATCTAAAATGAATATGTTTGACATAATAGAGATATACCATATTCCAAGTGAAGAAAATATGAGGGTTGGTGTCCTATCTAAATTAGAAAATCCTCTAAGGCAACAACACGGTAATTCAAGAGACTTTAAACTTGCCAAGTATTGAAGCCACCACCACCATACTTGTAGTCGAAGCACCTACCACCAGTTTGATGACACTGGTAACGGAGTACATCTTAAGTGGGATCCTCTCAAGTGAATAGAAACTAAGTTCTGAAATCTAAAGAAGGGCATTCACGTTCACCATAATAGAAGAGTAGTTATATAAGTGGGAATTATCTGCACCAATTTAGAAATGTCTAGACGATGGGGAAGAAGCTTACGTACTAAGAGAGGTCCATGAAGGAATCTCTGACCAACATCTGGGAGGAAAAGCTTTGGCAAAGAAAGTTTTGAAAACCGGATACTTTTGGCCGACGATGAAGAAGGGCGCATAGGAATTTGTGCAAAAATGTGAAAGATGTCATAAACATGTTGCACCCATTTTGCCTCTCCAACAAAACTCCACACGTTGAGCGCACCATATCTGTTTTCTTGGTGGGGAATGAACATCCTTGGATCGTTCCCATTAGCACCTAGGCAATTAAAGTACCTGGTCGTGGTGATCGACTACTTTACGATGTGGATAGAAGTCAAACCTTTTGCTAAGCTCATCGCTGGTAACATGTTAAGACAAACTCTCAAATTAAGTTTTGATGAAAATAAACAAAGGTTAATTAAGAATGACAATTATGATTCTAAATGTTATGTTAATTTAATCTGTGCTCTTGAGTGTTTTTATTAAAGATAGGAACCAAGCAAAGCAAAGTAATCAGATCAAAAACTAAACAGAATAGTTTTGATCATAAGCTGTACAAAACAGAGAATGATCTGCAGAATCAAGATTGATTGACACATCCACTTCACCAATCTTTTATGAGAAGAATTTAACAATGATTCTGCCTTAATTATTTATACCAATTTCATCAGTACATGACAAGGAACAGATAGGAATCATTATTACTTAAAACGGTTCTCGAATCACTAAGATAAATCATCATGAATCTAAGCATGTCAAAAACGGACTGTAACTTTCTCCAGTTTGGAACTGTCAAGAAAGTTGAAACAAAACTAAACTTCAAGATTGATTATAAGTCCTTAGATTGTCCAGAAGACTATCAGACCAGATTGATCATCAATCTACACTTTTATCAACATTCTCCGTTTTTGAGAAGAACAATCTATGTTTCTGCAGAAACAGACTTCTCAACTCTGCAAAAATTATTCACTCCTTTTCCAAATAGTTTTGGATCGAATCAAGTGTCTAGATCAAAGCCCAATTATCATCAAGTATTTTCGAAGCTTAATGGGTCATTAAGAGCGCAGGAAATATGTTTGAAAATTGAGCAAAACAGCCCAAACAAGCAAGGCCCAAAACTGTCACATGAATGGTGTATTTTTTCAACAGAAAGGTTGCTTCTGTCAGAGGAAAATAGAGCACTATCAACAGCTCTTTCTGACCAGAATTAAATGCTCAAATCATCTATAAAAGGAAGGCAAATTCGCAAGCATTATTTAGAACTTCAAGTGCCAAGTATTCTCATTAAATCACATTCACTTGCATTCTTAAAGCTATCTCATTCACAAAAGAAATCAGGCTGAAATTATTTCAAACTTCCAGATTATCTTACTGAGTTCTTTTATTCTGAATTTATTCTCAATTAAGAGTTGAGCATAATCAGATAGAACAAAATCTTTTAAATCATTATTGTGTAAACTCATAACTATAAGGATTATTTATAGTTTGAGTGTGATTAAAAGAGTTAACTGTAAAATCCTAGCAGATTAGTTAGGTAACTTGATTGAATCCTTTCTGGGAGGAAAGGAAGTGTAGTTACATATCAAGGTTGATCTTTAACTGTGTAACCAGAAGATTGTTCTTCGTTCTTGGAACACTTAGTGAAAATCTCACAATTGTGAGTAGTGGTCGTAGTCCACGTTGGGGGAACTAGGATATATCTTTGTGTGGTATCTCTTCCTTGTCTCTATTTACATCCATTTATTTTTATTGTCAAAATTAATTAGAGATACTAAAAACTGTGATTTTAACTAATCAAGAACGTTCTCTGTTTTCTGTTTCAAAACCAAGAATGTTCTCCGTTTCTATTTTTCATAACCAAGATCATTTTTGAGTTGTTTTTCTTAAGTTTTTAATAGGAAATTTTAAAAAAGGCAAGATTACAATTCAAACCTCTTTCTTTGTAACTTGACATTGCTACTTCATAACATACTCCATTTCTTTAAGAAAAGCATTTTCAAAAGCCTTCCTCGAGTGAACCAAAATAACATATCATACAAACGAGCATAAAATAAAACTGGAAAAAACTACATAACACGAACAATTGTCTAGATAAACCAGAGAAGATTGCTCGATCAAGAAAATATATGCAATAAGATAAAGTTGCAATCATCAAATATTCGAGGAAAAGACAAGTTTAGCACCAATAAGTTTGAACCATTACAACTGATGAAACCAACATAAAATTTGAACTTAAAAAGGAGCAGATTACAAATAGCCAAATTCAACAATTATATTAGAAAGAAAAATCCTATTGTATGACATCATTAACCGGCCTACCATCAACATTCTCTTCATATCCCAATATCTCAACAATCTCGCCACCTTTGTGTAATCCAACCCAACCATAATGAAAGCCACTTTGGGATTTAACAGTTGGATTTGAGCAAGGGGGTTTTCAAATGAATCCTTAATCACAGCGTACAGATTGTTAACCATAGCAGCCTAATCATATTTCGGATCCCTCTTCTTCTGCTTTAAGACTTCAACCTTCCCATACAACTCTGAAAATTTGGAGTTGGACTTCTCAATACTCCTCTTCAAATGAACTGTCTTTTCTTCTAAGAATTTCTTCGCATCAACAAGAATTGAAGACTCCGTTTAGCACACGCCAATTGAGAAGAAAGACATTCTTTCTTTTTACATAAGCATTCTAAATCTTCAAAATCCTTCAACAATTTGGAGTTGCCTTCGTAATGGAGCTTCATAGCATGGGTGAATTTACCTTTAAGGTTTGTTATGGATTCCTTGGCCATCGTCGCACCATTTTCAGAATGGGGAACAGAAACCAGACGGGTCTAAACAAGCCTTGTTTTCATCTTTTTCCTTCTCAAAGGGTCATCTAGATCTATAAAGGTCAAACTTTTGTTAGTTGATGTCGGAGTAGTTTGTTAAGGAGAAGTTTGGAGTTTCGCCGATGTACGAACATCCATGGTTTTTTCCCTCTGATGAGTAGGGTTAAAAGGAACTTGAGGAGGAACTGAAGAAGATGTTCTGGCACCCTTCGATTTATATTTTTTCATGAAGGACAATGAGGCCATATTCGTTGCAAATAAGAAGGAAGAAAGTCAGAACCAAGGGAATATAAATATAACAAATACAACAGTACAACACTAATTTCAGTAACCACCTAAGAGGTAATTAGCGTTTTCTTGATTACAACAAGCCAAAAGCTCTCTAGTATATATACAATAGGAAATGTATTAAAATTTCCTTAGGCGTCCAACACCGGGTTCCCCTTTTTATCGACCTTAACTTCTTTTTCAAAAGAACCCACGAAAGACCACAAATAGTTAGCATTGTATAGATCGGCAGGGCTAAGCTCTTCCACCTTATACGTAGTTCATCTCGCATACAGTTCAAATGAGCTTTAGTCCAAAACTTTAGGAAGCGATCTTGACAAGTCGCCCTTAGTTCACCATCCTCGTTAAGGACGACATCATCATTCTGATCATAAACTGGGTTGATAATGCAGAAATTCCTATAGGCCTCTTTTGACCTCACCACAACAGAGTAGTATCGTCTTTTGAACCCCTTCAACAAATCCGTGAAAGTAGTAAAACATTTTTTCTTTTGTTTAAAAGAAATGTGTCCTTGTTTCAATTTAAAAAATTATTTATGCCATAGTAGTTCGAAGATATTAAAGAAGAAAGGAACATAAGGGACTAGTTTCAGGAACCTACATATAATTTGAAAGGTTATATTATAAACCCAACAGTTCAGATGGAGTTGGGAAGGGGCGAGTTGGAGATGATCTAGAAGGGTTATCTCAAACGTTCTAAAAGGGAGGCGGAGTCCCATATGCCAGAAAATAGACCCGTAGATAGTAATTGTGCAGTTACCGGGATCACTACAGATTCTTTCTCCTAGTCGTCCAATCTTCCTTCGGACCCACTTTCCTAAAAACATATGACGAATCGTTCTCGATTTCCAATAAAGGGAAACGGCTCCAAGAAGTTCATCAGTCACCCAGTTCATGTCCTGGAAGTTTGGGGGGAATACTTATAGTCTGAAGTCAATGCTCTATCATCAGCCATTTCAAATCATGTTCGACCAAAATGGATGAGAGCGAGTCAAGATAACAGTTACACTTTTTCATCCACTTTGATGAAAAAGGAATGAAAGTTGACGAACGAAGGTTTAAACCCTTATCTAAAACCATCATCCATGGTGGAGAAAAAGAAGCAAAAACACCAAAACCACAACGAACTCTCCGCGAATGGTGGCCAGAATCAAGATATTGCAAGACAAAGGCACAACATACTAAATCATATCAACGAGAAACACCATTGAAATCAAAACGAAGAAAGAATAGAGACTCACCAGTAAATTCCCTTGAAAACAGATAAGGTCGAAGTATTCCACACCAAAGATAGCCTAAAAGTTTGTATAGAGGTTTCAAGATCGCTCAAGTGTTTATAGGGAAGTTCAAGGTTTTGAAATGCGAAGAAAGAATTCACAAAGTGTTTCCCTCTATTTATAATTTGAATCCACATACTGGACATGAATCCCAACACGCACATCCAACGACCTTAAAAAGTCTAGACCAAGAAATCCTTTAAGTCCAATAAACACCTAGGGTGATAATGATGATGATGATTACTTAGGTTTGACACATGTCATTAGGAAATGATTGAAAAGACGCCTCGAAAGAAACCTTCTAACACAGTAATTAATGAAGCAACCCTTCCTAGTCCGGACCCCACAATAATAGCGAACAACTTTGGATCTGAGACTTTTCGAAATCACAACCCAATCTAAAGTTCCATCCCGAGATAAGCACCATTTCGTCCAAAATTTAGAAATTCCTATTCCAGATGATCCTTGATTTCAACATATGACCGACTTGGGGGGAAATTGTTCTGGGCAAGCCCAATACCAAGTCGACTTGAACCTAGTACGCTGCACAACAAAACCTTCTCAAATTTAGGAAAAAACGCTCAACCAAATAGAATCCAATGTGATGGTTTACCCTAAATCAGTTTGACTTTTAATCATTACCATTGAATGGAAACCCTACCACGATCGTAGCCACTAGATGGCAGCCACCTATCACATAGCAAAAGGACACTTGTCCAACATCATGAGGGAAACTTCAACAGTCATCTACTGGCTCATCTCTATATAAACAGGATACCCTAGGTCTTAAAGGTACACACAAATTCTGATCTAAATTCATCTCATATTCTGATAAATTCTTACTTGATTGTCGGAGCGTGTGCATGTACACCTTCTCCTTACACGAGAAGCTAACGGAGAAATCATACTTCATCACCTCTCTAAAATACAAACTATCCATATCAAGCTCCGATATTCAGTGACTCCGGTACTAAATAAACATCATTTTTAGTTTGTTTGGATACAATTTTTTATTACAAAATTGCCATAAAAGACATTCAAATTTAAATTAATTAAATGTTATGTGACCTTAAAGAAAATAAGGAAATTCTAAACTCAACTTACGAAGAGTATTATGTATAAGTGTATTTTTGTCCAAACATCACTTTGTTAGAAACCAGTGAAAATAACTTCTCAATAGAAACTGTTTTCAGAATTTTTTTTTAAGATTATGCTTTAAAGAAAAACTGTAAAGCCTCTCTCTATATATATATATAAATAAGGATAAGGACAGAGTTAAATGAGTATTATGATATTATTAAATAAATTAAAGACGTTTTTGGATATATACAATTGCGTGTCCTCAAGTCCCAGCCAACTTGGCATGTTTCGCACGCTTGACCCACACACATGAATACAAAAAATTTGGGGTCTTTCTTTTTCACTAGCTGTCTTTGTGATTTTGTATTGTTGTTTCATTTTCATCCAATTGCTTAGAGCATTATAAAATCTATGTTACATCAGTTTTTTCTGTTTTTAGAAAACCCACTTCGAAAGTTCAGTGCTAGAAAATTGAAATGAAATTTTCATTCTAGCATTTTACATACATCCAATACAACATAAATTTATTTTGTTTTTTATAAATAAAGTTGGTGTAAATTGTATAAAACAATAGTACCTAAATATCTCTATTTTCTCTGAAGTAGCATAAATATATCTTTCTATTTCAACTAAAAGAATGTGAAAATTAGTTTTAAAAGCGGATATTTTAGTATATTATTTAATTTTTATATATTAGTAATCTAAATTACACTAAGTTCAAATAATAGATTTAGTGACACCATTTTTACATCGGCTATAAACTTAATTAATATAAAAGAAAATGATATGGCAATTTTAATGAATAAAGTGAAAGTCGATGCGTGAATATGCAAATTGGTCCTTAAATTGTAAGCGTGAGTCAAATTACTCCCTGAAATTTGTGAGTTGACAAATATATTCTTGACATTGTAAAATATAAATCAAAATAGTCTATGTGTAAACTTTTGTCGTTAGATATTTTGATGTGACATTATAATTGAATATGTAGTTTATCCACGTTGATCTCACATCAATGTCATCTTCTCGATGAGAAATTTGTCGATAAAATTTATTTATCTCAAAGATAAATTTGTGAGCAATTGTAATCGTGAATTGACTAATTATGGACAAATTAGATTAGTTTATGTTGTGATGACATTGATATAAGATCAATGTAGAGGACTCGTATTCAATTAACATGTCACATTATAATCTTTAACGATAAAAGTTTAAGGGAACTTCTACGGTATTGAAAAATTAACATGTTTTAGTACTATCAAAATTAAATCATCAATAGTTGATATGTCATCTATGTACCAAAACTCTTAATTTAGTCAATTTTAATAGATACTATACTAATGTATACGTGGACATATTAAAGAAATTATTGGTCAAAAATTTCATAGTATTACACATTCTGTTTTTTATTGTATCATAGAACTTGTCATAGTTTGAATATAAATTATTTTGATTACTATTTTACAATTTCAATAATATATTTATCAATTTATAAAGTTTAAGAATTAATTTGACTGACAATTATAATTTAAATAATCAATTTATTTATTGAGTCAAAAGTTAGGTAATAGAAGGTATTGATGCAAAACATTGGATCTTGAAAAACCTAGCTCTTAATACCTATTTTAAGGGCAAGTCAAGAAAACATCACTTGCAAAATATAATAGAAAATAAACTTTCTACTAGTAAAGGTTGTTAAAGATATAGACAGTTGTAGATTACGACTTAGTTTATTACTAATAGGTTAGCCTATATAAAAGGTTTGATGTAATCATTTACTTAATTTTTTTTAAATCTATAAGTGTATTGTAATTATATTGATCAAAAGTAAAATGTTACAAAATGGGAAAAGTTGAGTAATGATTACGTCAAACTCTTTATATAGTGATACCTAAAACTCATTTATTTTGTTGAGTGTCATTTAAACAAAAATAAAAATTAGTTTCAAAATAAATGTTACTTATAATTTTTAATGTAACTTTAATTATTATTTTTATACTACTTTTCAATAATTACTACATACATAACTTCCAAAGCATTGTTATATTTTGCATTGATAATAGTAAAAATTTCACTAATAATTAAGATAGATAATTTAGTAAAATAACTTCTTTTTTTTTTCTTTTAATTATTGTATTTCTTAATATGTATACATAAACCTTAAGGTCCCGTTTGATGGACATTATAACTTGAGACGATATGATACGTGTATCCTATCCTTCCCTAATCCTTTGTTTGATGCAGCAATCGGATATGATAAGGTAATCAAATTTTTTAAATAATCAGGCTGCAGCCGGATATCATTATCCTTAATTTGAGGTGGGTTAAAATAATCCGTTCTCAACCGGATATCATTGTTCGCGTTTCTCTCTTCGAGTCTGAGTCACTATTCCATTTTTTATTTTTTGCCGCTCTTCCATTTTTTTTATTTTTTATTTTTATATTTGGCATAACTTCTGTGAATTTAGATTGATTTTTTTTTTCATATACCATGTTTTTGATTGTTTTCTTATTTATTTTATTCTATAACAATATAAAAAAAATTGATGAAAAATAATAATTATTTTATAATACTATGATAGTAAGGGCTTGTTTGATTGTGTTTTACTTTTTAGTTTCTGAAAAACAATTTTATAAATAAATTTTAAAAAATTGTTTTTAAAAAGAAAATTTAAAAAAATTTGTTTGCTGACTTTAATTTTTTAAAACAGTCTTTGACTAGAGAATTAAAAAAACTGAAAAATAAAAAGTAAAACACCATTTATCTGTTTTGCTATTTTAGTTTTAAAAATTATAATATTAAAAATAGTTTTACAAAATAGTTTTTAAAAACAAGTAATCCAAACAAATTGTTTAGGTTTTAAAATTTAAAATACTAAAATAGAGTTTTTGGGATTTGAATCAAACAAACTCTAAGTCATTCTTCAATTGTGATAGATAGAGAAATCACAATTTTTTCAAGTATATAAAATTACTTCATAAATTATTTATATTTTTATGATAGTGAGTCATTCTTCAACTGTAATAGATAGATAAATCACAATTTTTATGATAGTGAGTCATTCTTCAATTGTGATAGATAGAGAAATCACAATTGTTTTCAAGTATATAAAATTACTTCATAAATTATTTACATTTTTTAGCATTTTTGTTTATTTATAAAAAATTATATGAATGTTATTTTAAAAGAAAAAAAAATTAAATAGATTATAAGGACAAATTTGTCATTTTATCAAAATATAAATCATATCATCTTGTTATCTGATGTGTATCAAACACTGAATAGGATAAATTAATTTTATCAAGTTTGTTATCATGTGAACATCAAACACAGGACATGATAACTCTTTATCCTATCCATATCCTATCTTGTCTCTATCATGCTCCTTATCCTATCCGTGCCTATCATATCCGGTGCATCAAACGGGCCCTAAACGACATTTATTGTAAGAAAGACGAAATGAAGTATCTCTTAATCTATACCTTGTTTCTTTATCTATTAGGGATAGGGTGCAACTTGTCAAATCTTTGGCTTGATATTTTATAGTTTTCATATTTATCTTTGGCTTGCTATGCTTGTTAAGAGTGTGGCGAGATGAACTCAAAAATTGTATTTGGTCAAGGTGATGTTAATACTCAAAATATAGTTACTATCAAATCTCTGACTTTTTCACTTCCGTGGACTAATAAGATATATTCTTATATTTATCATGATCTCAAGGTATTGGTATTAAAAAAAATAGTTACTATCAAATCTCTGACTTTTTCACTTCCGTGGACTAATAAGACATATTCTTATATTTATCATGATCTCAAGGTATTGGTATTAAAAAAAATAGTTGCTATCAAATCTCTGACTTTTTCACTTCCGTGGACTAATAAGACATATTCTTATATTTATCATGATCTCAAGGTATTGGTATTAAAAAAATATCAGAAAGACTTTTACAGAAAAAATATATATTCTTAATAATTTTATGAAATAAGTTGTTTATGTCTCTATGTTTATTTGATCTATTTTTAACAAGAATATGGTGTTACAAATGATAAGTAATGACTAGAGTACCAAGTCGAGATTGCAATCATTATTGTGATTTGTGTGCATGTCGTCTAAGAGGTGTCAAATAAATAGTAAAAGTTTGACTTTGTAATATAACCGAGTACAAATTCCAACTGAGATAGTTATAAAACGATCATTAGTATTTATATTATTAATAATAATTCTGCTTCAAATAAAAACTAAAATTGATGTACAAGTTAGGGGTGCACAAAATAATTTATTTATCATCAGTCTAGCACCAAGCAAAGTAAAAACCACAATTTTATAAAATAGAATTGGATGCAGCCAGAAATATTTCGGAAGATCCGTTACTATATAACCCATACACGTTATTGTCTATCTGAAATTTTACATATTGTGTATGTTTTGTTACCTATCTTACACTCGATACCTTTGAATTTACAGGTAAAAATACACTTCTTCAAGGATTTCCCAACCACACAATTCTTCAATTCCTCATCCACAACTTTCTTCAGGGAATGGGAGGTGTCGCCCAGTGCCCATGCTAAGGATATGTGAGGACGTGGATCCTGTACAGAATACTTCAAGTTTTAAGTACTAATAAAAAACAAAGGCAAATTGTAAACTGTGATTCAAAATTACTCGAAACACTAACGATGATCGACGACACCCCTCGGAAGTATACATTAACAGCTCTTTCCATTTTTACAGCTGAAACGGTGATCTAATTAATATACGTTCGATGAATTAAGTTTTGAGAGACGCTTTCGTTTTTCTTTTATTTTTTATCAAACTAATTTTGATCAAGTCATTATCTTCAGCGACCAAGAAGACCATTCTGAAGAGTGCCATCGTCGATCTTTTTTAGAGTTTTGACTTTTGAGTGACTTTAAACACTAAACCACAATGCAAAAATAAATACGATAGTGATGATAAAAGCAGTACTTGTGCTTATAAAATAAAAGTAATACTTGTGAAACGATTTTGGTCTACACTCTGCAGACTGCAGACTTTCATTTCAAGAACGTTTGAGACTCTGGTGTTATTACTCAATAAAACTGACCTCATAAAATTCAGGAAGATTATGAAGCTTGTAAATTGCATTGACTGCTTCAATTTGCTTACGTATCTGAAATAAATTAAATGGAAAAGAGAGAACTAACTCAACTAGTTGAAACAAGGAGATACTGGTTGGAATCGAGAGAAGAAATAAATGTGAAGTTTAGAACATATATGTTTACAAACATTTCATATAATATTAACACAAAAAAAATATAGAGGCATAAAAATTGGAAAAGGAAGGGCAATGAATCATACCTCTACAAGCCCTCCTTGAACAACTTCTACTGAGAGAAAGGTGCGTGTGCGATCATCATTAACAAAAATCTCCCATTTGTGAAAGTCGATCCAATAACTTCTTCAAAATGACAAGTTAAAGGCAACAATCAGGTAAATTGGTTGGAAAAAAAATATTATGGTCCATTTTTCATAACTGAACAATACAAGATTAAAAACTGACTGATGTTGAGTTTGAAGCTTCTGTCTTAGCATTGAGACCACTGAGTCAATCTGATGGACTCGTATTGGAACCGTTCTTCCCAAACTTATGTGAAACTCTCTTCCTAATGCAACTTGTTCAAGCTTCTCGTCATTTTTGCAGAGGATGTTAAGTGGGACATCAACATCAACAGCATAAAGACTTGGGTCCCGATGCGAGATTTTCTTCAAGAAAGGTGCTAGTTCTTTTTTCGACGTAGATGAAATATTAACTGAAACAAAACAATTTCAGTCTGAGCCCAAAGTCACTGCACCTTAAAGCATGAATACTTTTGAACAAATTTTATAGCACTCTCATGTCTACTCAAGTGATATAAAGAAACGTGGAAGTACTTGTATGACATCAAACGTTAAATATCTTGCAAGCAGTGGCTAAACTTGACCTACATGTTTGAAGGAGCAAAACATTTCGAATCAATTAACTTCAAGAATATCCGATTAAACATCAACGAATTTATTACATGTAAATCTTAAAAAGGTATATCATTAAATTCTAAGAATATCAGTTGTATTTCTAGATCCTGTACGTGATCAGACCATCCAACCGAGTTTTACAAGATTCAATGGAGTTAGCTCCATATACAAGTGTTGACAGCACCAACTAGTAAGGAACTCAACTCCTTTGTTCTTGATTTGAAGTACTTTGACAAAGGTAATATAAAGCGTGATATGGATGGAAATAATGAGACGAAGAAAATATGGAGAGTGTATATAAAAATGAACAGAAGAGAAAATTAGATGTTAAGAAGGAACTAAGGAAGTTAGCAATTTGAAGAAAATTTAACTCCTTGACTCTGCATTCATCAATATTTCTCTTTCTCAGCTCTCTTTCCTCATTATCCTTATTCCACTAGTGTGAATGTTTGTCCATACCCTACTGCACAAGTGAAAATTTATCATGACCCACATATGTTCTGTAAAGCTAAGACAATCTTGATCAGCGTATGATGCAAATGTATCAGGCCCATTGCATGTTTATGAAAGATGGGATGCGAAGAAAGGGGGATTGCTTAAGTGTAGAGTGTCAATGCTTACAAATACAACTGCTACCACGCTAGCAGGAATATGTCTTAGGACAGCCAGCATTGACACGCCGACACAGAAGCAATGCAATGTTGGTTGGTTCATCTAAGCTATTTTTGGGCCTTGAGTGTGAAAATGGCACATTCAAAGCATTGTGATGCTGCCAGTTAAGTTTTACAGCTACAAATAGCTTTTGAAAAGTCAAAGATGTTTTTGTAGAGAAATGAGATCAAAACACAAATTTGGATGTCTTGTTAGTCAAGACTTGAATTTACACCAATCTCACTTTTCGCAACTTCAAATCTTGTTTCTCTTTCTTCCTCCAAGAGTAGTTAAACTCTTCATTAGGGATGAATCTCAATCTAAAATTTTTTCAATTTGTTCTTAACTCAACTTTCTCTTTCTTCCACGATTAGATCAACAATGGGTCAACCCATCATTTATGCAATTGGGAATCTCTTGCGGACCTTAGAGTGAATCACCGTGTGTTAATGACCTAGAGATAGACATTAGGCTAGCATATACGTGATTAATATGAAGTCTCGTGCAACGCTTGTTCCAATGGATCAACAAATGGATTGAGCTTAGATTCATTTATTCAACTTGGAATTTGATTTACGAAGTTGATAACCATATCTGTTAATGATCGAGAGATTGACATTAGCAGATATGTGAATCTTACTAATTCTTGGACATTAATTCTTGTTCCAATTCAGGCAGGGTTTATATTTATTGGACTGAGATAGAGGAGTGTTGCATTAAGATATTGTACATTCGACTAAGCAAGAGAATATTGGAGTGAGATAGATTTGGATTGCACAGAGAAATAATTGAAAGAAATAAAACCCCAACCACCTTTGAATATCGACTTCAATTATCAATTCAGAACTTAGAAAGAACCTGACCATTGCTTTAATTTCTTTAAATTTGGAGCTTGGGCCTAATTTAATCCCAAAAGCTAGTTCACGGTGTGAGTGTTGCTGATAGAGCAGAGGTAAGATAGAATTAGATGAAGAGAATTATTGTATTAATTGATATGAAAACATAAAATGATTCCAGAGCTAATGCTCCTCAGTTAGAGAAAACAATCCTCTCACTGCCCAACCTCTAAGGTGTAACTGAAAAATGAAAAATAACCATCCAACTACCTCCCCACACACTCCTATTTATTAGTAGAATATTAACTCACTATGCCAGCTAGACAATCACACTTTTCCTGCATTCCATTTCTTATTCTTTCTCACATATACTCGCCATTACTTAGGCCTCACCTCATCTCTGTTAACTAAGAGATCCCCCTCATCACTCGTGGGGCCCAGCCCATTCCTATCATCACCCCCACCTTCAACAGTAGCCTTGTCCTCAAGGCGCAAATCAGGGAATTGACTCTTCAACAACAGTTCCTCTTCCCAGGTAGCATCTCCAACATTCATGCCTTCCCATTGAATCAACCATTCTCGCTTATGCTACCCACCATCAAACTTATCCCTCCATGACAAAACCTTAACAGGAATAATGTCCCCGGTGTCAGACTCCAAACTGGTAGGTAATTGAGTTGTAGCAGTATAATTGCCTATAGCTTTCTTCAATAGCGACATATGAAAAGTAGGATGTATTTTAGATGTTGCTGGTAACAGTAGCTTGTAAGCAACCTGTCCTATCTTCTGAATGACTTGATAAGGACCAAAAAATCTGGGAGCCAATTTTTGATGAATCCTATGCACAACCGATTGCTGTCAATGAGGACGTAATTTGAGGAAAACCCAATCACCAACCTCAAATTGCACTACCTTGCGTTTCTTATCAGCTTGGTATTTCATGTACTCTTGAGCTTTGAGTAAATTAGCTTTCAGTTGACGCAAAGCTTCATCCCTATCTCTTAACTCCTGGGCTACAGCTTCTACTCTAGTTTCTCCCTCCAAAAAATGCACCAATACTGGAGGTCTCCTGCCATACACCACCTCAAAAGGGGTGAACCCTGTGGAAACATGGAATGTGGTATTGTACCATAGTTCTGCCCACGGAATCCAATGTGCCCATATCTTAGGTTGATTTGCAATAAAGCAACGTAGATAGGCCTCTAAACAACGGTTAATCGCTTCTGTTTGGCCATCAGTTTGGGGATGGTATGCCGAAGACATTTTAAGCACCGTGCCTACTAGCTTGAACAACTCTTTCCAAAAAAAACTCACAAACAAGGGGTCACGATCACTCAGAATCGACTCCGGAATTCCATGTAGTCTAACCACGTCCTTCACAAAAATAGCAGCAATGGAGCGAGCAGTAAATGGATGTTTAAGAGGAATGAAATGACTATACTTGGAGAGACGATCCACCACCACCAAAATAGCTTCAAATCCATTACTTTTGGGTAAACAAGTAATGAAATCCATAGATATCTTACTCCACACCAAAACTGGAATAGGTAGTGGCTGTAGTAACCCACTAGGCGTAGTCGCAGCATATTTTTGGCGTTGACAAGTGTCACAAGCTTTCACAAATTCTTGCACCATTTTCATCATCTCTTGCCAATATAACGTGCCTGCCATTCTCCTATAAGTGCGTAGGTAGCTAGAGTGACCCCCACTAGGGAAGGAATGAAAATCCTTAAGTAGATCCTCAATAAGTGGTGAGTTAGCCGGTATAACTAACCTATTTTTGTAGAATAAGATGCCACCTTTTAAGGAAAACTCAGGTTTAGCAGTAGGATCCTTTTGAATAGCCTCCACAATACAATGCTTTTAAGCCAGGGATCCTGCAATACCTCTTGTTGCAATTGGCTGCTCTGCTGCCAAATAGGATAGGATTTAAGAGCATGAATTTCAGCATCCTCATGTTGTCTAGATAAAGCATCGCCACCTTATTTTCCACTCCCACCTTATACACCACCTCAAAGTCAAAACCCAGCAACTTAGCCATCCATTCTTGCTGATTTGTTGTGGTAATACATTGCTGTAACAAGTGTTTTAGGTTCTTTTGATCAGAATAAACCACAAACCGCCTTCCTAACAAATAATGTCTCCAATGTTGAATAGCTAACACCAAAGCCATTAACTCCTTATCATGGGCCGATTTAGATAACCAAGATGATTCAAAAGCCTTGCTAAAATACGCAATGGGATGTTTAGATTGCAACAACACAGCACCCACCCCTTTTCCTGAGGCATCACATTCAATTTTAAAAGGAAATTTGAAATTAGGCAGGGCTAAAACTGGGGCAGTTGTAACAGCTACTTTCAATTTCTCAAAAGCTTCGGCAGCCGCAGCATTCCATCTAAAACCGTCTTTCTTTGTCAACTCGGTCAAGGGTTTAGCAATATTCCCATAGTTAGTTATAAATTTTCTATAGTAACCTGTTAATCCCAAAAAACATCTCACCCCCTTGACGTTCTTAGGGACTGGCCATTGTAACACACTGTTAACCTTGGCAGAATCCACAGCACCCCTGCTTTGGAAATGACATGGCCCAAGTATTCAACTTGGTGTTTACCAAAAGCACACTTCTTTCCGTTAGCCACAAACTGATGTTGTTTCAAAATGTTTAGAACCATATCCAAGTGCTGCAAATGAGCAGTCCAACTAGAGTTGTACACTAGTATGTCGTCAAAAAAAACCAATACAAACTTCCTTAAAAAAGGCTTAAAAATATCATTCATCACTGATTGAAAGGTTGCAGGGGCATTGGTAAGGCCAAATGGCATTACCATAAACTCATAGTGACCCTCATGAGTACGAAATGCAGTTTTATGAACATCCTCTTCCTTCATACGAATTTGATGATAACCAGATTTAAGATCAATCTTAGAGAAATAACCCGAGCCATGTAACTCATCTAACAATTCATCTACCACAGGGATAGGGTACTTATCTTGAATTGTAACCTTGTTAAGTGCACGGTAATCTACACACATCCGCCAAGATTGATCCTTCTTCTTGACCAAAATAACGGGACTAGAGAAAGCACTAGTGCTGTTTCTAATCACCCCTTGTTGCATAAGGCTCTGAATCTGTGTTTCAATTTCATCCTTGTGTAAATGAGGATATTTGTAAGGCCTCACACTTACCGGACCAGCACCCTGCAAAAGTTCAATGGAATGCCTAGTGTTTCTTGTAGGAGGAAGACCCTGGATTTCTTTAAATACAATAGCAAACTGATCTAACAACCTTTGCAAATCCTTAGTTTGTTGATCTGAGACACGAGGCACTTGTGAACCTACCACCTCCATCAAGGTAGGCCATTCGCAGCCTGTTATCTGCCCGAAAGAAGTGATGATGCTTTGGAAGGTAGCCATCTTCTCATCTAAGACTTGGCCAAGGAGTTTCACCATACTGCCCTTATGGTTGAACACCATAGACATTTCTTTCCAATCCATGGTCACCTTCCCCAAAGTTTCCAGCCAAACAACTCCCAAAATCAGATCCACACCCCCTAACTCCAACACATAAGCATCAAAACAAATCTGCACCACTCCCACGTCCATCTGAATTCCCTTACACCTACCCATAGTTAGGACACGATGACCATCTCCTAACTTGACACCCAAGGGAGTAGAAGGTACCATAGGCAGTCCCAAAGCTTCAACCACCTTAGGAGATATGAAATTATGCGTGGCTCCACTGTCAATAAGAAGCAAAATAGGTGCACCTTGCAAACAGCCCTCTACTTTCATTGTGCGAGCCTGGTTTGGAGTGGTGGATACACCAAAAACTCCCATCCCTTTACATTCTAATTCCTCTTGTGCAATCTCTTCTTCCGACTCAGCCTCCAGCACCACAATCTCTCCTTCATCGTTGACCACTTCATCGTCCCCCAAAATAATCAATTGTAACTGCTTCGTTGCGCATTGATGGAGGGGATCCCATCATTCATTGCAACAAAAACAGAGTCCCTTCGCGCGACGCTCATTAATCTCTGCACTTGGTAAATGGCGAACGCCACGTGAGTGACGGCGTGAAACGTCACCAGAGTTTGAGCGTGAAGGTGGAGTAGAATTGGGAGGGTGTGTTGACCCAGTTTGAGATCCAAGACCCAACCCGGTACGCATTTTACCCACATTGTTGCTAATCTGGTTAGGGTTTGCAGATCTGTTCCCTTCCCCTTTGCGATTGGCCCAATTAGGTTTTTGAAATCGGGCCCAAGAACCTTGACCCGATTTGTAGCGAGATCCAGATCCCTACCCCGAAACAGCAGCAAATTCACTCTCAACATCACGAGCCAATTGCATCGCTAAGTAACGATTACTAGGCCTGAAGGTACGCACACGCGAACGAATGTCATGTAAACCACCAATGAAATAACCAAGAAACTGTTGTTCTGGTAAACGGCCACACTGTGAAGAATACAATTTGAATTCAGCAATGTAATCCTCCATGGATCCAGATTGTTTTAATTCCTTCAATTCTTCGAAAGGATTCTCCAAACGACCACCACCAAAACGAACTATCAATGCCTCCGTCAAACTCTCCCAAGACAGATCCTCCATAGAATCATGCCATAAATTGAACCAATGAATTGTAGGACCTTCCATACTAAGCTTCGTCATTTGAATCCTCACGTCTGCAGAAATGCGTTGTACGTCGAAATACGTTTCTGCTCGAGCAATCCAAGCAACTGGATCATCACCAGTAAACGCCGGCAATTCCACCTTCTTCGCAGCTAAACGGAATTCATCTAATGGTGAGGGAATCGCTGTAATGTTGTCCTAAGACGAGTCACGCAGCGTCAAAGCTCTCTGAATTTCAGAACCAATGAAGTCACGTAACGACTCAATGCTGGTCTCCACACGTCCCAAACGCTCCTCCACTCTGGTGATTCTTGCGTCCATTATGGTTTGCATGAACGTAGCAGGTCGGGCCAATTGATAGAGCAGAGGTAAGATAGAATTAGATGAAGAGAATTATTCTATTAATTGATATGAAAACATAAAATGATTCCAGAGCTAATGCTCCTCAGTTAGAGAAAACAATCCTCTCACTGCCCAACCTCTAAGGTGTAACTGAAAAATGAAAAAAAACCATCCAACTACCTCCCCACACACTCCTATTTATTAGTGGAATATTAACTCACTATGCCAGCTAGACAATCACACTTTTCCTGCATTCCATTTCTTATTCTTTCTCACATATACTCGCCATTGCTTAGGCCTCACCTCATCTCTGTTAACTAAGAGATCCCCCTCATCACTCGTGGGGCCCAGCCCATTCCTATCAGTTGCGCCCCACTTATAACCATTATTCAGCTTTCCCACTTACCCTAGCTCCCATGTGAACCTCAAAGTCCTTCTCATCTAAGACTAGTTCATTGAGGGACTCGAATCTGGTGCGGCCTCTTAAATGTGCCACAACAGCCTTTGCTATCGAGCACTCACTATTCGAATCCACAAAAATTGCCATGTCACATAACTCCTAGAAAATAAAGATAACAGCAGTATGCTATTGACCAACGGCTTCCCAATTGTCAATGACCAAGTCTAATCAAAGACAACAAATTTTACCTTTTCTAGCTTCGCCATTGCATCTCCAACCTTAATGAGCACACCTTGAGAAGTGCCAACGCCTGAAGCAACCATGATTGTCGTTGGTGTGTCAAAGCACATGGCAAGCAACAACTAGCACAGAAATAGCAAACTGCATAAGCAAATTCAAATGCGTCCATAGCTTGTAGTATACAATATTTAGGATACACACTAGCTTCTCCAAGCATAAACCATCCTGACCAGCTCATGAATGCTGCAATAACCCAAGTGAAAAAAAAATACCTTGAAGTATGTTCAGTAAGATGAGCAACTAATGTGTGTTGCACAATTTGAGAAATTGCAGTCATTGATCCAACACGAGTGGCCTTAACGGTTGGTACTGCAAATGAAGTGGCCAAGGACGGCAGGGGCTGTGAACGGCGTAACAGAGGACAGCGTGGGACCTGGGGACGATGGTTCGTCGTGCGACAAAAGCCGAGAAGCAGAGAGCAAAACCTTTGCAGCAGTAGAAGAAAAGAGAAAGGGTTCATGATTGGGGATTTAGGCTTTTTTGGTAGGAACACCCAAAATAGCCCTGTAATGAATCTAATTTTAAGGGTAATTTGGGCTTTCACCTCATCTTATTTTGTTGCACCTGTATAGCACCACGACAAATGACATCTTTTCCACAATATCCCTCCTGCAAATGCAACCGCAACGGCCACTACTCCCTTCTGCAACACAGCTTCGCATGTGTGGGTGTACACCCTCCATGTCTGAGCCGCTCTGCCGAGATAGCGGCGCTATCGGCCGCTTTTGACAACATAGATCATAGCCTATAAATGATCTGTTATTGGGCCACCGGTATCCGTTCATTCTCTACATGTTCATTCCTAGGCATGAGGGATGTTGTTATTGGGCCATCCCCGCATTTGTCCATTCTCATCCTGAGCATGAATGGGTGTCTTAACATCCCACATGGACTAGAAATATTGGCAAAGTAGTCCTTATAAGACTTGGACATTTTTGACCTCTTGAGCACATTTTGTTTGTTGTTTTCCTAAATCCAAGTGACAATCAAATGTCATTGACTTTGAGAAGTGGTGCTTGAAAAAAAAAACTTGGGAACAATACCCTAACTTCCATAGTATAACTAGGAATTTGATGCACTTTCCATCTCTAACAACCTCAGTCTCAACTAACCCTAACAAACTAACTCTAACTTCCTCAATCCTGCCAATGTTTTGGGTGAATGTTTTTCAAACATAATTTTGAGTGAACTTAACTATGTAAATTGATTTGGTTAAAATTTAGTTTGAATTTAAGTAATTTGTGTTTGGATGCTTTTACTCTAAAAGAAATTTTGATGTAAACCTTAGTGACTTTTCAACCTAACACATAACTTTTAATGAATTCTAGTAACACCAAGGTCTAAAGGCATAAGTATTTAATTCTACTTGAGAATATCCAAACAAGTCAAAAAATGATTAAAATCAAGTTTGTGATTCAAAACCCACATTTGCCTGTAACAAATGTTGATCTAAACATACAATGACAGTTCTAACAGAAACCTATTATGTCAAAGAACAATCGCAGGCCAACTTGAGATCACCTGAGCCTGCTTATAAATGATAATTAAACAATCATGTCATCAAGAAAGAATCAAGGGGTGATAAAAAGGAGACACGGGAAAATCAAGTAGAGTATAAAGCAAGACACACACAAAAATAGTCAGACCCATATATTTATGACAAACGTGATGGTTAGTTTCCTTTGTCATCTACATGGAGACATACAGGTCTTCCAATTGCCCGGGTAAAGCTTAAATGCATGGCATTATCATATGCAATGCACAAACAAATAATGCATGATAAATTAAATAAAATCTCTAAAATACTATAACCACTGTATGAAAAACAGAAAAGTGTGTTAAAAAACTAAGACAATGTTCTTTGCATATCATAATTAAGTTTAACTTACTTGGTATGTATACATGTAAGGCATAATTACCATCAACATGAGGGAAGCTCCTAACTTTAGTTGTCTGACCTATCTGCATATCTAGAGGCCCTTCACCATCAAATCAATGAATATTCATCATCAAGAGGTACTTATCGTATGCAAATACCACATATAAATAAGAACTGATTATTAATTTGATTGCCAATGTAAAGAACTTAAAATATAAGAAATATGAGTTAATGAATTCTGAAAACCATTAGGTTAGGGCAATCTGAGAATATTATTGTTTTCTAGTTGAAAGCCTAAACCTATCCAGAAGGAATGTATTTTAGTTCTCTTTTGTCCTTCTTGTAACGAGTATGAAAATTAGCTTAAAACCATACCAAGAAAATTTGGAGGATGAAGGAGTGCAATAGGAGGTGGTGGCAAGGGAGCAGGTTCTTCTGAGTAAGCTAAGGTTGGAACTGAAGGGGAAGATTCAGAATCTGAATCAGAAGATCCATCCCCATAACATGCTTTTAGTGCCTCCATTTTTTAGTTTACAACACATAAAATAGCTGGACCTGAAACTGATACTATTAGAAATAAATAACATTCACAATATCTCATAAAACAAATAAAATATGAAAGAAAGACTAAATTCTCAACAGTAATCTGTATGTGTGTGCGCACGTGAGCATGTGAAATTGCATAGCTCAATTTTCAGAACCCAAAACAAGGCTTCTCTCCTATTTCGTTTTGTTCCTTTTTGTATCTATCTAATCATAGTAATTTGCAATGAATCTTCCAGTTGAATGAAAAAAGAAATTCCAAACCAAATTAATCTGAAATCTCTTTAATTTCTTGACTTTTGGATCATTAAATTAATATTTCAAGGATCACAAATCAGGACTTGACATGGGATTTCATTCCTTTCTACTGTAAAGACCCGTGGAAGTGGAACCATTTTGTAACATTCACCGCACCAAATACTGATTTTACACTTTTTGTTTGAATGACTCAAGGCAACACCACTTTAGGAAACAACACAAAGTTTTAAGATTATGGACTCCATTACTTCATGTATTATGAAACGATGATAACTCTTACAGTAAAGCTTTTGTCTAAACACCATACAAGATGAGAATAGCAATAATCTAGAAAGAAAAAAATAGTTCATTCATGTAGTATTCGTTGGGAAGTATCGACTTAGACAAAAGTGAATTGTACAGTACTTGTATTATACAAAATCGTCAAGTAACATCGTAAGATCTTACGCGTTTTTAGCGTGAATAGTGTTAGAGCGAAGGCAAAATCGTTGGAGAACCCAGATTTTTGAGCGCGCAGAGGAAGAGCGTGGGAGCAGTGCGCCGTGTCGCGCAGAGGAAGAGCGGTTTCGCGAAGACGAAGCGCCGTTTCGCGAAGATCCGACCCGTTTAGCGCCGTTTCAACCCGTTTCGACCCGCATGCTGTTTTCTATTTTTTTTTACTAATCGTTTTGCTTACTCCTTTTTTCTATTCACGTCGTTTTGCTTACTCTATGGAACAGCTTGTTTTCTTTTTTGGTTTTGAATAATTAATTAATAATAATAATTGTTGTTGTGATTTAAAACCTACAGACATATAATAATTTTAAGTAAATTAAAATTTGATTTTGAAGGCAGCAACTTGGTACTTGATTTTTTTTCAATTAATTGTTTTCAATTTTGGAATTTTTAATATTTAAATTAAATGATTCAATTTCAAATTCCTGCCTTCTATTTCTTTTATAAATTATTCTCATCTCTACAACTCTTTTCAATTTCATATATGAAATTTTCCTCAATCCTCTTTGCTGCAATCTTCAATTGCTCTTGCTGCCTCACGATTTCAATCATGTCTACATATGTTCCTGTTGCTAAGAGAGGGGGTGCACATGGTATGAATATGATAAAGAGAGTGAGTAAAGAAGGAAATCAGTCAATCATGGAAACACTAGAACCAAGCAAACAACCCATTACTCTCACCTCTTCACTATCTCTTCCTAAATATTGTAAAAAGACTTATTCCCACAAAATAGAAAACTTCGTTGAGTACTCTTATGTTCCTAAAGATGCCCAAATTGTTGAAGCTATACCACCTCTTTTGAGCCCTTATAATATCTTTAAAAGACAAAGATTTATCAGAAACCTAATCACAACTCATCGTCCTCACATGAAAGAATATGTTCAGTCCTCACGACTTGATCAGTGTAGCCTTAGGGCGACAAATCAAGAGCAGTATGTTGATTTATAGATTCCCTAGAATCTTATAAATAATTGGAAAAATGAAGGATACACAGCTCTACACTTTGGAGCTGTCAGATTGATCCTTTCTCTCCATGGAAGGAAAAATCTCCATGTTTCCTGTAAGATAGCGTCGTTAGACTCTAGCTATCATCACTATGAAAACGCAGTGATCGGAACAGTCATGACTTCATTACATGCAGGAACTGTAGTTCTCACTATCTTCCCAAACTACAACGTAAATCTTAATGACAGTACTTTGTCCACAAGACTGAAGGTCCAAGTTCAGATCACCGGAACTGACCAAGTACCAGAAGACATGTCGGCCACTCTCCATCACCAGATAATCTATCGACTTCAAAATCATTCAATAGATTTACCATTCACAGGATGCTCTTCAGATTCGCTATTGGTAATCACCAATAAAGAAGAAGAGACACCCTCCATTGTCCAAATTCCTAGAAGAATATCAAGAGAGGAACTGGCACAGGAAGCTACCTTCAGAAGATCATCTGTTGATAAGACAGTCAAGAGAATATCAAGACAGAAAGCCAATCCAGTCTCAAGAAGCTACCTTCAGGAGATCATCTGTTGACAAGACAGTCAAGACGATCTTCATAAAACCAGACGAAGGAACTAGCTCACCTTCTCCGATCTTCCAAACCTTAATGATTCAACCAATACTCGAGAAGATTGGTGTCTTATTCATTCAGTTACAACAGATGGAAAACTCATCTACACAGACAAGATAGATGGACATTTCATATGGGATGTAGATCTCAGTAGGTGTGACCCAGACTATGACTGCTGGATGCATGATGATGAGACGGATGAGGAAGACATCAGCCCTAAAAGGAAAAAGAAAGGTAGGTGTAAACCACCACCATCTCCACAAAGAAGGACTGATCCGGATAATGGCCCTTGGGTAGGGATTCGCAAGAAAGCTCTTCCTCTCCCAATTTACGAGGAAGCTCTTAGAATCCTCAGAGAAGAAAACCTTATTCCATCAAATGATCCTGACCTTGTCTCATGGTCTCCCTCAAACCATTATGACCCAATAAAACCTCCCAAAAACATTGAACCAATTCCTTGCTTCATGATGACAGCATCAACCTCAGAGTACGACCAACATTTCTCTGCTTTAGAAAGAAAAACTGATCCAATCACAAATAGATCATCCAAACCTTTCATGCAACCCAATGAAGTCCAACCTGATGGAAGACTTAAACCTCTAACCCAGGTGGAGGAAGTTCTAAATTGGCAATCAGAAAACATGGTTGCTCAAAATGACATTCTCCAGAATCTAGATAGAAAGATGGATAAAATCACAGAAAAAATAGATGAAACAGAGAAAGATCTGAAAGTTTTGTCTCAAAAAATGCAGAAGCACTACAAGACCTTAAAGGCTCCAGTCTCTCAGTTGGATCGTGATTTAAGTAAGATGTTGGAAGACAGAACCTTTGGCTAAGTTTTTGACCATAAGGAAAGAGAAATCAAAAGATTACAAAGCCAAGTAAAAGAGATTGATGATTTCTTGAGAGCTTCCAAAGAACAAAAACCTAAACCTATTGAATACCCTTTCTTTAACCCTCCTACTTTTCCTAGTTATTTCACACAACCACAAAGGTTGTCTCCTTTCTATCCTACCTATGCTTCATCACCACCATATTATGCCAAATATATACCCTCAGCTTATAGACCAAAATCAGTTAGAACTACAAGACCCTCAACCTCCAGGTCTAAAAAAAAAACCACTTGCTTAAGTGTGTCATCCTCTGACTCCCAGGATGTTCCTGAATCACCTCCTCCAGAATTCCAAAGGGAAGAAATTCTCTATAAAGGTTTCCAAGCCATTACAATCACAGAAAACCGTGAATTTCTACAAGAAAATAATTCTCCTACACAAATCTCAAGTGAAGGATCTGACTCCGATTCCTCTTCCTTTGAAAAAGATGATTCGTCCAAAAATACATCAGTTGATGAAAGATCTGAATCCTCTTCATCAGTATCAAACCAAGAATCAGAACCAGAGAAGAATTACATGAATGTCTCCAGACTTTTTATGGTGAACATAAAAGAAGAATGATCCTTTTATGAAGAATCGTTTGAAGAAAGCCCAGCCTCTGAAAAGGCAAAAATAAATAGTGGACCTTGGTTCACGCTTGATGATATACCACCCAGTTGGTGGAGAAAAAGGCTCCTTGACTTTGGTGCCTGGCTGGATACACAGATGATGAAAACAAGTGCAGACAGTTATAAGGTCATTGAAGAATTTTGCTACAAAATGACAGGCACATTGAAAGAATGGTACCATAATCTTGGTACATTCAAACAAGATGAACTACACAAACTGGGAAACACTGCTGCTGTCCTTGGAATTCTTCACAACGAATTCATTGGTGATATGGAGATACTTGAAAGGAAAAGCAGACAATAATTCTTTGAAATGAGATGTTGTTCTCTCATAATCAAAGATATTGAAAAATACTATCAAAGAATGGCTCAGAGATATTATGTCCTCAATGGATTTAATGATCATAGCCTAAAAAATACATATATCTCCTTACTACCCCAAGAACTCCAACCAGAAATCCATTAGACGATAGCAACAGCCCATAAAGATATTAAAACCATGAGTCTCGGTCAGATACACTAGATAACATTGGAGGCATTAGAGAAGTTGTGCAGATTGCATCAACATTTCTCAGAAATAATACAACAAAAATCCAAGTTCACCAAAGCATGTAAAAAGCCATATCTGGGGATCAAGTGCAAGGAGAACAAATGCAGCTGCTCAACCAGAAAGGAACATCATCGGCAAAGACACACTAAACCTTCGAGAATCTTCAAGAAGGAAAGAAAAAAGAGAGCTTTAAAGTTCTTTAAAAGAAAGCCATTCAGAGGGAAAAAGAGAAATCAAATATGTTTTGTTTATGGAGAAGAGGGACATTTTTTAAAAAGGTGTCCCAACAAAACCAGAAAAACCGCAAAATTAATCAACTATCTTCAACCTCTAGAAGGAGATCTAGAATCCCTGTATTTTGAACAAAGCTCTGCCGATGAAGAAACAATTTTTGCTCTTCAAAACTCTTCCTCAGAAGACTCTTCTTTAGACGAAGCATCGTTTGCTGAATCAGGAGATGATAAATGTTTTCCGATTTACTCGTTCAAAGAAGTAGGAAGAACCCTACCTACTCCTCCTCTGCCTTGTGTTGAATCCATGTCCTCGCCTCAAAGTTTTCTCATCCCAAGAAAGTTATAGCCTATATGGATACTAGTGCCCAGATAACAATGATGAACCCAAGCATCCTCCCTATAAAAGCATGGGTGAAACATGTTGCATACTTTATAGCAGCAGATGGAAAGGTTTTCAGAACAGACCTGATGACATAGGAGAAAATTGGAATTAGATTCTTCCCAGAATGCATAGTTTGGACAAAGGTCATTGGTAGCAGCCTCCCAACAAAGATATTGTTGTGGGCATGGATGTTTATTCAGCAACAAATAGGCTTCAAATTCTCCCCACAGGAATCAAATTTAAGCGAGAATTTAAGCCCTATTTAGGAATACTAAAGTTGTATTCCCTTTCTGAAGTTCCTACTGGATATGAAGAAATTAAGTCTAAATTGCTCAGACTTTGTGCAGACAGTTATGAGAAATTTTCCCATTCAAAACCTTTATGGACAAACGAAGACTTTTTTGTCCAACTTCCTTTCAAGCTTAATGAGGATATCAATCTAACCAAAGCTACTCATCCAGGAATGAGTCCATCATATTTAGCTTTGGCCCGGGAAGAATGTAACCAATTGCTTAATCAAGGTCTGATAGAACCCACAAAATCTGAGTGGGCTTTCCAAGCATTTTATGTTGAAAAGAGGTCAGAAAAAATAAGAGGAAAAAAGAGATTAGTAATTGATTATAAACCTCTTAATCATTTTCTGAAAGATGATAAATTTCCCATTCCGAAAACCTCTTCATTAAACATCTTCCTCAAATATGCTCAGATCTATTCAAAGTTTGATATGAAGTCCGGATTTTGGCAATTGTGTATTGATCCTAAGGACCGTTACAAGACAACGTTATGCATTCCTAATGATCAATACCAATTGACAGTATTACCATTTGGGCTCAAGGTAGCTCCCTCACTATTTCAAAAGGCCATGACAAAAATTTTAGAGCCCTATTCTCAATAGTATTCTCATCTACATAGATGATGTACTTTTATTCTCAAAAGATGAAAAGGCTCATAAACAGTTATTGGACCAATTTTCCCAAATAGCCCAAAACTATGGGATGATGCTCTCTGAAAAGAAAAGTCAGTTAGCCTAAACATAAATCGATTGTTTGGGAATGCATTTCTCTCAAGGAAAATATCAACCTCAATCTCATATTGCTCAAGAGTTATTAAATTTTCCTGATGTAAATCTCACCATTAAACAAATCCAACAATTTCTTGGTATAATCAATTATATCAGGAATTTCATACCAAAGCTTGCAAAATATACAAGTCCTTTGTCACAATTACTCAAGAAAAATCCTCCACCATGGGAAACAAAGCACACTGAAGCCATCAAAGCTCTAAAAAAGGTTGCACAAACTCCACCTGCCCTGAAAATTCCTGGAGATGGAAAGAGAATTCTACAAACGGATACCAGTGATCATTATTGGGGTGCAGTCCTGATAGAAGAGATTAATGGAGTAAAACATTATTGCGGTCATGCTAGTGGTCAGTTCAAAGAAGCTGAGAAACATTACCACACCACTTACAAGAAGCACTTGCAGTCAAATTGGGTATCCAAAAATTTGATTTCCACTTGAGGGGTTATCAGTTTGAAGTTCAAATGGATAATTCTTCCTTCCCCAGGATCCTTGAGTTTAAAAATAAAATGCCTCCGGATCCCCAAACTCTTAGGCTCAAAGATTGGTTTTCATGATATGATTTTACAGTAAAACATATCAAAGGAAATCAAAATTTGATTCCTGATTTACTTTCCAGACCTATGAAACTCATCCATATCACTAAATCACACACATTTCCATTGATTCTCATGATCAAATCACTACCAGCACATGCCTCTACGGTCAAGTATTTTCCTCCTGGAGTTGATTCGTCTTTTTCACCATCCTAACTTAAAGAATACGCCAGAAATAATCTTTTTTATTTTATGGTGAAAATCATGAAAAAGACAAAAAAGTTTCCATACCACTCCCTTTTTCTTTTAGACACACCCTATCATTTGCCATTCATGATAAACCCGAATTCAAAGTTTACTGAAAATCACTTACGGTATATTTGGTGTGCAACTAGTATGTATGTTATGCCTGTTTATGTCCCAACTGAAGCAATGTACAAACATCTGACAGATCCAAAGAATCACAACACCTTGATTTGGACTACACTTGAATTGTACTATCCACTAGAATGGTGGAGAAATCAATTGGAATCAATCTAAGATGAGGTTAAAGGAAGATTAACACAAGAAGCCATTAGCAACCTTAAGACGGTTTTCATGCTACACAAGCCATATCAGATAGATTCCAGAACTAACCTCCTTATTTGCACAAATTATACTGATCTATTGGAAACCATTGATGATTATCCTCCAAATTTAAAAGTTAAAGAATTAAATGATTATGTTAATTTTATTAATCTCCATGATCGAGGAAAAGCCCAAGCTGATACGACTTGCATAAGCCATGGAGATCTTCCACCACAGTGGCAGCCGATTAGTTCACAAAAATTTTCGTGTGCAGGTCAAAAGATTGGAGAAAGCTCTGGTCAAACTACTTAGCCAGAAGAAGAATCTCAAATAAAGATTGAACAACAATTTGCAACAATGAATTTTGAAGAAAATCCCATGGATATTGATCCTACAACAAATCCTAAAGAAGAAACTGTGAGACAAATACTAGAAGACATCTGGCAATATGAGTCACATTATTCCCCTAGCTACTTTTCAAAAGGATACGTGTCTGATCAGAATTTGTCTCTAAGTCACGAGCTTATCTTTAAAGATTGATAAGTCAAAAGTGTCATAATTGTGTCTTGTATAATACTATAGGAATTATTATATTTTTTTTTCATCTAGCAATAATGAATGCCAATAATGTGGCATGACAGTCAAAAGGTGTCATGATTGTGTCCCGATAGTCAAAAGATGTCATGATAATGCCTCCCATAATTGAAAACAGGCCAATAATGTATATGCATTAGTCAAAAGTAGGTCATGATGGCATATAATTATGTTCCCCGTAGTTGGAAGTGGGCCAGTGATGGCATGTGTATGAATAGTATGAACTTTGTCCTCGCGTGTATCTCTTTGGCTATAAAAGGAGAAGACTTGTATCATTTGTAATCAGAAGCAATCGAAATAATGTTTGAGTTTGTTAAGACAAAAACATGTTCTAAATTCTCTCTTCTTCTTCCTGAAAACTCTAAGAGTTATGTTCATATCATAATTTCCCTATAAGAGATGCAAGTATGCTCTACACTCACCTCAGATATGAGGATCTTGTGTAACAGAAAACATCTGACTATTGATCCTTGAAAGATAAATCATTGAAGAAATTAGAAGAGAATGATACAAATAATGAAAAAGTAAAAGGAAAAAGGTCATTAGAGGAGGATGAAAATGTTACCCCTGCAAAACTTTTCAAGAGAAATGTAGTAAGTACACAAGCCACCATCAACAACATTTTTAAGAAGAATTTGAAAGAAGAAGCGTGTCTAGAAATAGCTTCATTCTTCTACAATAATGTCATAGCCTTTAATGTGGCAAAGAGTGATGAATTTAAAAGGATGTTGGAGATGGTTTCAAGATATGGCATTGGTTTTAAGCCACATTCCTATCATCAAATCAGAACAAAGTACTTGAAGTAAAAAGTGGAGGAAACAACTAAGGTCATTGAAGAACACAAACTTACTTGGAAGAAGACAGGTTGTACTATTATGAGTGATGGGTGGATGGACAAAAGACGGAGGACAATTTTGAATTTCTTAGTTAACAGCCCTAAAGGTACTGTTTTTTTAAAGTCAATAGATGCTTCTCATATAATAAAAACTACCGATAAAATTATCAGATGATTGATCAAATAGTAGAAGAAGTTGGGGAAGAAAATGTTGTGCAAATTGTGGCTGACAATGCAACAAATTACATAGTTGTTGGTGCAATGTTAATGTTAAAAAGGAAGAGGCTCTACTAGACACTGTGTGCAACACATTGTATTGATCTCATGTTAGAGGATTTTGAGAAAAATATAACAGTTCGTCATGAAACAATTTCAAAGGGTAAGAAAATTTTATATATATATATATATATATATATATATATATATATATATATATATATATATATATATTCAAAGACATCTCTAATTTCTTTATTACAACAATTCACCAAAGGAAAAGATTTGGTGAGACCCACCACTACTTGATTTGCAACATCTTATCTAACTTTGGGTTGTCTCATGGAGAACAAAGGAGCATTGATAAAAATGTTCACATCTAATGAATGGACATCAAACAAGTTTGCAAAACCTGGTGAAAGGCAGTATGTTGAAGAAGTGATTATGGATAAAGAGTTTTGGAAAAAAATTGCAATTTGCTTAAAAGGTGCTTATCCACTAATCAAAGTGCTTCGTTTAGTGGATTCAGATGATAAACCAGAAATGAGGTTTACTTATGAGGCAATGGACCAAGCTAAGGAGATAATCCAAGCTGCCTTCAATGGTGTTCAAGGAAGGTACTACTATTTCTACAAATTATGTTTCTGCAAATTCTGCACTGCCTTCAAATTCTGCATAATGTTTTTGTTTTGCAATGGACAATGTTTTTGTAAATTTAGCATTCTATTTTAAGGATAAAAGTAATTTAGTTGTTTTTCCATTATGTAGTTTCAAACCTCTATGGGATATTATTGATGAAAGGTGCGATAAACAACTCCATCGGCCTTTGCATGCGGCAGGCTACTACCTTAACCTTCAACTACATTACAACCCTGGATTTAAAGCTAATTATGAAGTCAAACGTGGGTTATATAATTGCTTACAAAAGATGGTGGGAGATGTTGAAGAAATTTGCAAGATTGATGCTTAACTGGAAGATTTCAAGACACAAGCAAAGTTTTTTGGTAGTCCGATAGCAAAGGTTGCACTTAAAACTAAAACTCCATCACAATGGTGGGAATCATATGGGGATGAGCATCCAGAACTTCAATCTTTTGCAATTCGTATGTTAAGCTTAACTTGTAGTTCATCTGGATGTGAACGAAATTGGAGCGCTTTTGAGATGGTAAAAATTACTTTAAAATTTCACTTTGAAAATTATCTACAAATTGCTAAATACTAATGAAATTTGTATCTATTAGGTCCACACAAAGAGAAGAAACCGTTTGAAACAAAAGATAATAAATTATGTGGTGTTTGTGATGGCAAATTCAAAATTAACTAAGAAGAAGCAAACTAGAAATGTGGTAGAACATAACCTTGATGATCTTGAATCTGATGATGAATGGATTGTAGATAATAATGAAGATTCAATTGAGAATGACATTTTAGATTTCACAATAGAAAATGAGGATTTAGAATTTGGCAATCAAAATGAAGGAATTAATGGAGTTGAAGATGCTACCCCTTAAGATGATTTGGAGATTCACAACCTTGATGATGAATTTGATGGAGAAGGGTCTGAAGATTGTATGGATGATGTTGGCTTTGATCACAACGCCTCAAATGAATTGTTAAATTAAAGTTTTAGATGTTGTTAGATGATGGTGATAGATTTTGTTTTTTTATTTGAGACAATGGTAATAGTCTTTTGTGTTTCAGCTTGTAACTTTTTATTGAACCAATGAAAATTTTTATGATGATTTTTCTTAATTTTGTCTAATTTGTGGATCTTAAGATCCGTGTTACAATCCCACGATCTACGTTTTTTCTATATCCCAAAGATCTTAGGTATGATCTAGAGTTTGACAACCTTGCTTGTATAAAGGACTAAATCGTTAACTGAAATTAAGTTAAGGGACCACGAGTGGTATTTAGCCTATATTTTTAAAATTTTATGAAACTTTATAGATTTGATGCACTCGATAAGAATTATTAATTCAATAGTTGGATTGATGAAATTTAATGTCTACAATGAGTTATGAAGTGAAGTAAGTGTGACAAGAGTTACCCCTAAAATAGACATAGCAAGAAACATACTTAGAATTTTATATGGGCGAGAACTTATCCAAATACCAATAACAGAGTACATAGCAAATACTCTCTCAAATGTAAATACAACAATTAACTAATTTAACTTAATAATTATACATCCCAATTGTATAACTCAATAATGACTCAAATAGCTTTTGATTTCTACTCATATATCCTAAAATAATATAATCATGCATAAAGTAATCACGTTAATATAAAACAATATTTGATATTTGTCATAATTAAAGGCACCATACTTGAACAATATCATAAGTAACTTGTCAATTTCATCAACATATACATCTAAATCCGAATAAATTAACCATCATACTTAAACATTACTCTAATTAGAAGAAATGAAAGCATTTGAAGATGTAGAAATTGCACATACAGCAGAAAAGACAGGGAAGGTAGGTAGGTTGTGTGATGGAAAAAGGTTTTGTGCTTCCCTTCTCTGCGACTAATGACGGCGGGACGTTGTTGATGAGAAAAAGAGGTAATGGGTTTTATCTTCTAGTAAGATAAAATAAATTGAAATGGGGTTTTAGAGAAAAGCTGTTGGATTGGTGAGTTTTGAGATTAAAAAATAACTTCAAATTTTTTGTTTCATAATTTTTAGTCAAATTTAAAATTTTAATAATTTATTTTATAGAAAAAAATTAAGTGTATATTTTGTATGTTCATTTTTTAATTTATAATATATTTTTTATGGTTAAAACAAACTTTAAAAAATCATAATTGATTAAATTAAAAATTATACGAAAAATACTTAAAGAAATGCACTTTTTTAGATAAATAGAGCGCTTAAAGCCCAAAACAAAGCAACATGTAAACTAAATGAGGCATGGAGTTGGAACTCCAATTACATCAAGTAGTAATAACTACCTAAAATGAGTCAGACACTGCTTATAAATCATCACAACCGGACTGCATTCATATCCTAGATTAGCTAACCCATCAGTGCATTGATTTGCTTCACAAAAAGTATGACACATAAGCATTTCTCACTTTATCTCAAGTAGGCGAACAATGTGTTGAATAAGACGATAATCGTTTGCACTCCCCTTTAATCTCTTATTAAAGGTATCCACCACGACCTTTGAATCAACATGAAGCTCCACTAGTCTAAATGCATGTGTCCAAGGCAACTCCAAACCCAAGAGAGCCCCCCCACAACTTTGTCGTGTATGCGTCCCAAGTCCCCACAGCTTTGGAGAATCCACACAACCACTCTCCCTTCTCGCTACAGATGAGTCCCTACATCTCGCCACACCACTGTCTTTGATTGCATTGTCCGTATTAAGCCTAACCAAACCTTGAGTAGGCAGATTCCACTAAATATTCATCAACTCTTTCTCTTTAGTCACAAGCACAACACCATTAGTAAAAGAATCATACATGGTTACTCCTTTCACTTCCTCCTGCCACGGTTTATAAGGGTACATAAAACTATCATCATGCTTCAATTTATTCCTCTAGCACAAAGGGAGTGGCAAGCACAAGCCCACCCTCGAGCCCATTCCACTCGCGTATTACTCCCCTACCTTATCTTAAAATTCCATTCAATCCACTCCCTCAAATCACAATGAAAAGCTTCCCTCGCATCCACTTGAACTATATTTATCCAACGCTAATTGCAAGTGGACAATCGTTGAGGACATGGAGTGTTGTTTCAATTTCATCTTTACAGTCAGTGCAACAAGGATTCCCTAAATGCATACAAGAAAGCCTTTCATTCATCAATACAAAGCACTTCACTCTCTTGGAACTTTCAAATGTCGACCTCGGCCCTCCATTGCCCCTAAGAAGTTGCAGATTACATTATATGCACTTGAGATGGAAAAACTCGTCCCTGGTGCACCTGGCCACACATTGGTGTCTCTTCCACTGGTCTCACATGATAGAATAATGGAATACAATCTCTAGATAACATCACCAGGAAGCCATTGTGTCAACTCTTCCATCCTCAAATATTTAGTTGTAACACTTAGGTTTTTATCTTTTCTTTTTCCATATAGGTCATTTATCTTTAAAAATGTGTACAAGTTAATCATTTTTTTTCTTGATTTTTTATTAAAAATGTTGGTGTGTCTGTTACATGTAAACAATTTCGCATTTTTCAATTTATTTATTTTCTACCTATACTAAAAAATATAATTCTGGTTTTTTTTTTTAATAAAATATAAACACTAACAATATTCATCTTCTTCCTTATCCCCTCTTCATCTTTAATCCAAAAATCAAATATTCAATCCACCATTACACTTTTGACAACAACCACTTTCAATAATCAACATCGTCATCATCAAAACCTAAAAATCGCTAAATTAAATATCCAAAGATCCCTAAATTAAAACCAATAAAAAACTAAGTTTTTATTAAAATCCAAAAGAAATTGTGCAGTGAAGAAGTCATACCCACAAAAGTTGTTTTTCACTACGCCAAAAATGACATTTTATAGCGCGTCTTTTACAGCGCTTATTAAATATAAGCGCTGTTGTATAATTTTTTAAAAATAACGGAGGCTACAACAACGCTTTTTATACAAACGCTGTAAAAAAAACACTGTTGTAGGGTCATATATGGTCACATACGCTTGCACATAATATTTACAACTCTTTTACAGTGCTTTTTTAGAAAGCGCTGTAAATTCAAGCGCTCTCACATAGCCTTTTACAGCGCTTTGTGAGTGCTTTAAACACAAGCGCTGTAAAATTTAGCGCTCCCACCTTATGTTACATAGCTTTTAAAGCGCTTCTTGTGTAAACGCTGTAAAAGCATTGCGCTTTCTCATAATCAAATGACCTATTACAGCGCTTTTGATACAAGCGCTGTAATAGGCTTGCCCTTTCACATTTTTATATGACCTATTAGAGCGCTTTTTAAACAAGCGCTGTGAAATCATTCATTTTAAATGAAAAACATTCACTTTAAGAAAATAAAAACAAATTTAAAACAAATTTAATACGTTGTCCAAACCCTACGAACTCTCATCTCCCCTCTCCTACAAACCCTCATGTGCGCCCATCTACAAATTGATTTACCTTCTTCCTCTTTTAAAACAAATTGATCATCAACATTGTCTCAGGTACTTTATTTTATTTATTTGTTGTTGTCACTAATTCAAACCGATAAATTGTTACATGATATTAGATATGTTCTCATGATATATATGTTCTGTTTTGAAATCAGTTAATCTTGGACCAATATTATAAGATATGTGTATTATCAATATATAAGTCATATATATCAGACTTGAAATCATGCTTATTGTGTAGCTGCATTTATATATATAGGTCATATAAATGGACCGGAAATGGATGTCTGCCAATCGATTGACAAAAGAGTATGAAAATGGAGTGAATGAGTTTATTGAGTTTGCAGTGATGAATGCAAAAGATCTAAATACAGCCGTTTGTTGTTGTCACTAATTCAAACCGATAAATTGTTACATGATATTAGATATGTTCTCATGATATATATGTTCTGTTTTGAAATCAGTTAATCTTGGACCAATATTATAAGATATGTGTATTATCAATATATAAGTCATATATATTAGACTTGAAATCATGCTTATTGTGTAGCTGCATTTATATATATAGGTCATATAAATGGACCGGAAATGGATGTCTGCCAATCGATTGACAAAAGAGTATGAAAATGGAGTGAAGGAGTTTATTGAGTTTGCAGTGATGAATGCAAAAGATCTAAATACAGTCGTTTGTTGTTGTCACTAATTCAAACCGATAAATTGTTACATGATATTAGATATGTTCTCATGATATATATGTTCTGTTTTGAAATCAGTTAATCTTGGACCAATATTATAAGATATGTGTATTATCAATATATAGGTCATATATATAAGACTTGAAATCATGCTTATTGTGTAACTGCATTTATATATATAGGTCATATAAATGGACCAGAAATGGATGTCTGCCAATCGATTGACAAAAGAGTATGAAAATGGAGTGAAGAAGTTTATTGAGTTTGCAATGATGAATGCAAAAGATCCAAATACAGTCGTTTGTCCTTGTTTAAAATGTTGTTTTGGAAAACGCATTAGAGCAGATGAATTGGAAGGACATTTAGTATGGTATGGAATTGATCAAAGCTATACATGTTGGATAAGACATGGTGAGAAAATCAATGGAAACACTCGCACAGATACATATGTTTCAACTGATTTCAACACAGATACATATGAGCCGGACCGAGTTGACGAGATTGCAAAAGCAGTTGAAGAAGATCTTCGTGATTGTCCTAAAATGTTTGAGAACTTGTTGAGTGATGCAGAGAAACCATTATATAATGGTTGTACTAAATTCACAAGACTTTCGGCGATACTAAAGTTGTACAACTTAAAAGCGAGTAATGGATGACCTGATAAAAGCTTCACAGAATTACCAACACTCTTAAAAGACATGTTGCCAGATGATAATGAACTTCCCAGTAGAACCTACGAGGCTAAACGAATTTTGTGCTCTATTGGTATGAGTTATGAAAGGATTCATGCGTGTCCTAATGATTGCATTTTATTTCGAAATGAATATGAATTACTAAAGGCGTGTCCGAAATGCAATGTCTCTCGATATAAGAAGAAAGAATCTACTCCAACAAAAGTCGTGTGGTATTTTCCTATAATACCAAGATTTAGGCGCATGTATCGCAGTGAAGAAGATTCAAAACACTTGACATGGCATGTAGATGAAAGAATTAGAGATGGAAAGTTTCGACACCCTGCCGATTCTCCGCAATGGGCAAAAATTGATCACGAGTATCCTGAATTCAGGATAGAGTCGAGAAATCTACGCCTTGCACTTTCTACTGATGGAATGAATCTACATGGTCTTCAAAGCATCTCACACAGCACGTGGCCTGTGATTTTGTTGATTTATAATCTACCTCCATGGTTATGTATGAAGCGTAAGTTTATGATGTTGTCTCTGTTAATTTCTGGACCCAAACAACCGGGGAATGATATCGACGTATACTTGGCTCCTTTAATTGAAGATTTAAAAATTATGTGGGAGACAGGTGTAGAAGTCTATGACGGGTATAAGAAAGAATGTTTCAATTTGAGGGCTATGTTGTTCGGCACAATTAATGATTTTCTAGCATATGGTAATTTATCAGGATATAGCATTAAAGGTCAGTGTGCATGTCCTATATGTGAAGAGAGTACAAATTGGATGCGGTGCGACAGTGTCGAAGCTAAAGTCAAATAACATCACATGGATTCCAATAAAGGTTTAAAATATATGCTTTTAAATTTCACTTACAATCAATGCACAATTAAATAATTATTGACTTATATGTTTTATTTTATAGTGTCCTCGTCAAACTAACAACATCGACTGTGGGTACTATGTATTGCGATTCATGAAGGAGATTGTTGATAAGAATCAAATTACAATCCCAGAAACGGTACAGTATTTAAATTATTTGATTTTCATATATAAACTATGTTTATATTTGATTTTAACTTATTTATGTTCAATTTTTTTATCAGTACTTTGACAATTCCAGTTCAACGTATTCTGAAGAAGAACTAACAAAGATAAAGAAAGACTGATGTCAGTATGTGCTTGAAATGAATATTATTTGATTTGCTGGGAAATGGCATGCTGCAAGGGATATGGTAGTTTTGTGCTGTTTGTGAATATGTAGTTGTGAATATAGTGAATCTGATAGTTATATGAATAGGTAATTGTGTGAATATGTAGTTCTGAGCTGTTGTGAATATGTAATTATGAACTGATTGTTGTGAATATTTGTGCATTTTAAAATATAGTGAATCTGTTGTTGTTGTGTACTGATTCTTGTGTGTTTTATAGTGTTGTTTTGTTGTTGTTGTGTACTACTGACTGATTGTGAACTGATTCTAGATGAAAATGATTTTGGAATAAAAATTGTGAACTGATTCTGGATTAAAAGACAGCGCTTTTAAAAAAGCGCTTTCTAAAAAAATGCTTTTTAAAATTTACAGCATATTATTTAATAAAACTAAAAAAAACACATTTTACAGCGCTTTCTCAAAAAAGCGCTGTAATAGGTGCATTAGAATGTACCTACTACAGCGCTTTTTTGAAGAAGCGCTGTAATAGGTGCATAATAGTGCATAATAATGCATCCATTGAATGCACCTACTACAGCGCTTTTTGGAAAAGCGATGTCATAGGTGCATAACAATGCATCTATATAAGTGCACCTTTTACAACACTTTTGTGAAAAAGCGCTGTAATAAGTACATTCTAATGCACCCTATTACAGCGCTTTTATGAGGAAGCGCTGTAATATGTGCATAATAGTGCATCTATATAAGTGCACCTTCTACAGCGCTTCTTCAAAAAAGCGCTGTAATAGGGTCATAATAATGCATCTATTGTTATATGGATTTACAGCGCTTTTGTAGAAAGCGCTGTAAAACGTGAATAATGCATCTATTGTTATTCTGATTCACGAAATTGGTCCCCCTATTTTAAAAGTTGACAATTTTAGTCCCTCTTTTAGATTTTTGAACTAAAGAAAGACGATTTAATATATTTTAAATGGCGTGACATACAATTATATGATATAAAATCATCTAAATACATTAGTTATTCATGTGTTATTAATTAAATTAAAAATATAAATAATTTCCAAAGTTAAAATTTAAAATTTTACGGTGTTTGATTTCAATTTCATGAGTGTTAATCACTCTACATCATCGTATCATATGTCATGTTATTTAAAACATCTTACGTCATCATTTTTTAGTTAAAAAATCAGATGAAGTGACCAAGACTGTCGACTTTTAAAATAGAGGGACCAATTTCATGAATCAATATAAATAGAAGGACTAAAACTGCAATTAAACATATATTTTTCTCTTCCACTGTGAAGTGCTCAACCAACAAATCAATATTTGATTCAAATTGAAAGAGGGGTGGGTTGAATTCAGTTTTCAATTTTTTTATTCTGTTCGGGGAAAATTTACCGTTTTAGTCTTTCAAAAGAAGTTTTTATGGTTAAAATTGTTAAGAAAATAGGTCTTCTTAACAAAAATGAAATTGCAAGTTTGAAAATAAATAAGAGTATGGAAGAAGAAGATAAACACACAAGATTTATCCTGGTTCACTACCCAATAGATAGACATCCCGTTCCTTCAACTCAAAAGATTTTTTTCACTAAACTAGTTAACTAACCAACAATCACTAAGAATATACTTTTATCAATTAACTATATTATAGTCTTCTCAAAATCTTGGTTTGACACCTCCAAGCTCTTTGAGGAAAACATCATTGTTGAGCAAAATTACAATGGATAGACAACAAAGCGAGTTTAAAATCACTCTTTGTGGGAGTATAATCGATTTAAGCCCACTTACAATGTGATAGCCTTTGTTTGAAAGAATATAAAGTTTCAACTTGTTTGGTGACTCATATTGTTCTTCTAAAGTTTTTTTTATACTTCAAGAGTTTTTTTTTTCTCTTCTAATGTACTTTGCTATCTGTAGCCTTAAAAGAAATGTTAGTTAGATTTAAAAAATATGTGATAGTTAACAAGGTCTATTGCTTCTAGCTTTTCATATATGATACATCCATGTCTTGTGTAGTTACATATAATTGTGTACAATATGACATCTTTTCAAATTTGCATATTGTCATTCTTTGATTTTGATGTCTTTTTTTGTATAGCTTTTAATGTTACAAAGTTAAAGTCCATGATAGTAATGTACCAAACGATCATTTGATTTCTATTATATCAGACGTACCTAAGCAGAAGTTATGTTTTTTCATAGAGTATTTGTGAGACTTTCATAACAAGTGATGCTATTATAGGATTTCGTTATGTGGAAGTTTTTCGCTAACATATTTTCCTACACACTCAACAAACACATTAGAGAATAAATTGTTCTTTTGTGTACATTGTTATCATCAAAACAGATTACGAGTCATTATCTTTCAACCAAACTAGTTCTTACAACTATTCCTTGTTTAGTTGCTTGGTAGTTTTTCCTTTTTATTTGCCTTATACCCGCTTTGTTATAGAATAATAAAATGGACCCAATTTTATTCGCTTTCATATACTTTCAAACAATATAAAAATTGTATTTTCTTTTTAGATTTATATTTTCAAAGTGATTTTGAAAGATGGAAAAAATTCGTAAAAAGTTTTAATGTTGAAAAGTCTTGATTACAATTATTTAGAAAATAAATCTAAGAGTGATGTATATTGATTTAAATTTTTTGAAATAAACCAAAATATCATACATTTAAAATTAAACATTAATTTTTATGAATCAAACATTATTAAAATTCCTAAGATGCAACCTTTCTACCTTTTTATTAGATTTTTTATGGTCCTAGTGGATGGTTGTATCATGGGATGCAATCTCCCAGCCACATTATTTGTATTTTTCCAAAAAATAGTTGAAGTTTTTTTTTCTTTCTATATATGTAGATAGGATGACCACGTCCCAGGATGAGTGCTTTTATTCTTTGTTTTTTTTTTAATAATTAAATATTAAAAAAAACATAAAGTTAATAAAATAAATATTGAAAATACTAAAAGTTGTAAAAAATAAATAAAAGTTATAAAGATTAAGTAGATTTGTTAATAATACTCGAACAATATTTTTTGGTTATAACTTAATATTGAAAATAATTTTCAATTTTGGATACCCTAACTCAAAAATCCATTTTAATTTTTATGAGAGTACTAGTCTACACTATTTCTACTATCTTTCTCACATTTTCATATACTATCTTTCTTCAATCTTCATTATCTATATTTTATTTTTGAAAAATGAGCTAAGAGCCGCCCCTTAACAAATTTTGCAAGTAAAATGTTATGTTTATTTATTTTTTTTATTTTTATTTCTATATTTTTTTAGTCTCATTTTCTTCTTCTTTTATTTATTTATTTTACTTATACTTGTTTAATATTTTTATCATATTCTATTATATTTTATAATTATTTACATATTTTTTATAATATATTTATTTATCTTTCATGTTTTTGCTTTCTTAATTTTATTTAGATTAAA